>CM034618.1:21921131-22608631 GCA_020080225.1 Gynochthodes officinalis
CTCTTTGCATCTCCAATTCAAACTTTTAGGTGAAAGGTTCATAATCTTGTTTCTAGTATCACTCACATTTTACCCAAAAAACAAATCCTTGCAGATTCATTGCAACTTGACAATGATGCCCGCAATAACCTTGATTCACTAATTGTTCCTTCTTGTGGGGAGCTGAGGGAACTGAAGTTTGGCCACCACCACAAAATCGTGGAAATCACTGAAAATGCAGGAAAATGTCTTCTAGAAGATTATTTGGTAAGTACATTTTGTAATTTTCCCGTGAGATGCATGTAAACGTTAGAAGGAAATTTTGTCATTTTCCTATATTGTACTATTCTTCAAAAATCGGATATTGCCTTCTTTCCTGGCTTGGGATACTCAACGTCTCCCATCTCCTTCCCCGTCTTCTGAACAATTAAAAAGACATGTTCTGAGTATCAATCATTAAGGACTATCGAACTTTTTTTGGTTGATCATCATAGTTGTTTTTCATCGTTATGATCACAGGTTGATCAACCCTCATGCTCGACACCAAGAAAGAGGGCATACAATCTTCCAACCATTGCTTCCATTGAAGAGCTCAGAACTCCTGCATTCGAGGAGCTGTTGAAGTCATTTTGGGATGCAAAATCATTAAAGCAAGCAAATGGAGATGTAAAGCAGCATATAGTTGATGCTGCTTATTCCTTGAAAGATTCTAGGGTTCCCCTCACTACTATCAACTGAAGGAGCGCATATTAGAACCAACTAGAATACAGCATTAGCTGTAAGAAACTGTACAGGATATAGCTGCAGTTTGTAGAGCTACATTCATTGTGATTGCTATGCTCATTGCATCGCATTTATAATTGTTTGGTGTCAGGTGTTGTGTTAGGTTCGCTAACAGCAGATAATATATATTCATGTTCTTTCATTATTTTTTTCCTGTCTTTTTGGAATCCCTGTTATTCCTTCCACAGGATATTATAACTGAAGGTATTCTTATCTTGCAGCTAAACTAGTGCTGTTCAATCATATACAAACATTGTCTTCTTCGATGCCCCGTACTAAATTGTACTGCCATTACTTGCGTGCTTTCCTATATTTTCTTGTCAGTGCTTATACTACAAATAAAAGAGTTGAGAATTAAAGGTCCATCAATTGCTGTAGTTTGTTCTACTGCGGAGGAATATCTATAAACTTAGAAAAAACTCTAAACTTAGGGAAGTTTGAATGACAAATTTACATGCACCAATGGCAACGATACAAGGAGAAAAGGAACTCATAACCACGAAAAGAAAACAGATACTGGCTAGAAAAACTTCAAAACTGGATTCTTCATAAATAACTTGAAGAATTGTTATGGGTCTCTAATGAGGAAATGAATATCTTTTCGCCCGTTTATAGATATGTTCCTTGAAAAGAAAAGAAAAGAGAAAAAAGTACAAAATATACCGACGCTCATCAGTTATTACAACTTTTTTGCTTTCGATCTTTAAGAGAGAATGAACTTTTTACATTACTGTATTACCACTCAGCTACACGCAGCTTAAACCTTCTGCTCAACATCTAAGCTAGTGGTTCTCTACAAAATATTTCATCATCAAAATCTTCATTCGTAGAATTTTCCTGACACAGCAATTTGTTCTCTGGCATGGAATTCAATCCAATGGTATCCCAAACCATTGGTATAGGACCATTATGATCAGCACCTTGTACGGTATCGTGACTGTCAACATGCCTTTCCAAATCATCCGTGGCGTCATAGATATTAATCTCTGGCTTCTTATCTTCATCCATGCACGCCGGATCAATATTCTGATCAGAGCTTGAATCCACACCAGTTTGTTCCCCAGGCCCAGGGAAAGCAACAGTTACAGTCCCCTGATCTGTCGACTCATTTGCTTCTTTCCTTTGCCTCTTCCATTTCTTAGTGGACGAAGTCCCATCATCCTCAAAATCTTCTTCTTCTCTTTCTCGGTGTAAATATACCCATAGTTTCCTTTCTCCATCAAATTGCACACAAGGATCACGTTCATAATGTAGACGGTCCAATGCTCCACTAACTACTTGATTCACTTGCGCATCAGAAACGTCTTCCACTATATACTGTGAATCTCTGATCAGAGTGCACACATCTGCCCTGGTACCAATGCTTCCAGGCAATCTAGCAGCGGCATCCCTCACAAGACACAAAATTGTTACATGGGGAGGACGATCACGCTTTAGCATAAAATGATCCCGGGCTTTTGATGTTGGCTTGCCACCACACCTTCTCAACGGAGCAACAATGGATTTCTTACCATCAAATGCGGTATAAGTAAACGCTCTGTCTGGAATTGAATACCGAAGAACTTCCTCTTTACGAAAATAAGATCTTACTTCTTCAGAACTTGAGCTGATGGTGGTGAGACTCTTCTGAGCTCTCAAGTCCTTGAACCGTTCCTTCTCATCTAAATTAAATTGCATAAGAGTCAAAGGAGGGGCAGGTAGACTTCCTATTTGCTGGAGAGTCTCCTGACCATTCTTCAGCCAATTAGCAAATGAATCAACCAACTTGACAAGCATTTTATGAGGAAGACCCCATGCATCTGGGGAAGTCACCTCATCAGCAGCCTCGGGATCTGATGGACTGTGATTTACAGGACCAATCCAGGACCAACTTTTGTTTGTCTTCTCATACACTACAAGCGGCTTCCAACCTTTTGCTCCTAAAGGTGCTGTTTTGGATGAGAATATCTTCAAAACACCTCGGACCAAATCTTGAAGTGGCTCTTGAGTTTCAAGGATACAAGGGTCTCCAGGATTTGTTTTAACACGGTTAACAATTTCCTGAACAGCAAGTGAAGGGACAGTGGGTTGTGATGAAGCTGCTGACTTATTCACATCCAAATCAGCATTTGGATGATTGCCATTGGTGCTAATCTGTCCTATATCTTGGCACTCCTTCACATTTGCTGTTCCCTCACTCTGTTCAAGAAGCTTCCCAACCTCTGAAGAATCCTCTGCAAGCAGAGTAATCATCGCCATTCGAACTGCAGAAAGAAGGTGAATGATTGAGAACGAGAAGCCAGTATGAAAAGAGGGAGTAATCAAAGTGAAAGACTTTTTCTGTGGTTTAATATCAGGTTCAACATCTTCTACTTCCATTTCTGTAGCAGGTACTTCATTCACTCCCTTTTCTAAAGTATCAGTGTCATCCCGGGCTTTCCTTTTTCCCCGCTTCTTTGAGGAATCAGCATCTTCTACTTGCAGTTGATTGTCCGAGTGTAAATGATTAATATTCTCTCTCTCATCCATGTAGCTCCCATCATCCTTCACTTTTCGCTTCTTGGTGACAGAGTTGCATCCCATCAACTGAGCATCAGATCTTTCAAGACGGCCACCAGCATATGTTTCAACTACTTGGCCTTTTCTCCCCAACCTGGCAGAAACTTTTGCATTCCCTGCCAATGATTTGATCAGAAGGGAATCATCATCCTCAAGATCATTGTCTTGTTGAAAACTTGACTGAGGAACTCCGTATTCCCCATAAAATTCCCCTTTTCTCCCATCCAAACTAGGTGCATTAAATGCTGGGAGGTGCAGTCTTCCACTCTGGTCTCCTTGGATATGCCCATTCCTTCCCAACTTGTAGATTTGTTGCCAATCAAGCTCACCACTTAGTCGTCCAGATCCAAAGAAATAGTTCTCATAATCACCAGTAGAAGACTGAATTTGACCAATATCATGCATCTTGCCTTTCTGCTCTGCTCTCCAGCTGGGGTGCCCATTTTTCATCATCTGTAGATGTTCACTAAAATCAGAAATTGGTCTTGATGATTGAAGTGATCCATCAAGAGTCCAGATTCCATCCTTTGCTTCCTTCTTAACAAGTTTAGACTTTTTTGAGCCTCGGCCAAAGTTTATGCCAGAAACACCACTAGGGTAAGCCCACTTGCTCCTCATTAGAGGATTATCCTCCTCGTCTTCATCAATCTGCTCAGATGAATCGGATTCTGTTTCATCATTCTTGGCAAAATCTCTGACACCTTTATATTTCACTACTGCCCGTCCCCCATTTTGTACGGGACTTTCTCTAGCTGTTTCCAGCATTGGCTTCGGTTGAAACTCAGAATCATATAACCCATTATTAACTCCCAACTCAGAATAGTCCCTACCACTTTTCCACTTCTTGCTTTTGGCATTCCAATCTGCATACTTATTTGAGTTCTCCGCACAGAAGGGCCCTCCTTGTTCTTTACCAACCCAAAAAGGGTCATTTACATGTAGTGTTTCCATTTCAGTTCCTTTTATTGACAAATTTGGCATTCGACCTTTTCCATATCTCATCTGATCTTCAGCAGCATGCTGCTGCAAATTTCCAATATTCTTTACACTGTTGCCAAAATCATAGGAAATTCTGGCATTGGGTGGCTTTGTAGTTAAAACCTTGATGTCTGACAACTGATTGACAGCCTTGTTCTTGCCATACATACGTAATCCCATAAAATTGTCAGTATACTCTTCAACTCCCAAACCTTCATGTTTTTTCCCCATTTTGAAAGTCCCTGCTCTGCTCGAGACCCCAGCCCGAGAGACATTTTGATCCCTGTGCACCGAAACTTCATACATTGATTCTCCCTCGTCATCATCAGCTATCATCTGATCTCCCCCGCGGAATGCCCCAGAATCATAGCCTACTATTCTACTATGCTGATAAAGAGGCACTGTCCTACTGTGAACTGAAGAAAACCCACCTACAAGCTCTTTTGTCATTGCAGTCTTTGAACCCCCTAACTTAAGGGCACCTTTTTTCTTCTGCTTCCCAGGCTTTGTTGGTTCCAATGGCGCTTGCATGGCAAGAGAGGGAAAATCAGAAGCTGAAGCCACACCGTATCCAGACTGACGGACCAGCTTCTGCCCAAGTTTCCGATCCTTGGGCTTCTTGCCCCACAAGCCATCTACCGACTCCTCCATTTCAGAGGAGTCACTTTTTAACTCTTCCATCTTCTCATACATCAAACTCTTTTGACTCCTCGTTATGTTCAGAACCCGAAGCTTCTCCTCGATGCTGTACCCTTTACAGTTCAACCAAGCATCTTTCATTTGACAAAGATTACTCACCATTGTATTCTGGTACTTCCTCAACAGATGATAATGCTGCCTCCTCTGAAAGAAATTCAAACCCTGCCTGTACAAAGCCACCCTAGGCTCACACAAACCTCCCTTCAACATGTCAAATAATTTATCAATAGGACTTCCAAAATGCAAAGTACACCCCGTAAGCAGCTCCATCAATGTCTGCATAAAGTTCTCTTGGTCCATATCAGGCAAATACTGTGTAAGACTAAATCTTTCTTCCTCAGTCAAGAGCTCATTCCACACATCGATGCTCAAAATATCACGCAAACCGGAAAGATCATACAACTCAACAGGAATGCTGCAGGTCTGATCACCAACTTGGCAAAACTCCTCCCCTGATTCCCCAAACTCAAGTAAGTCAATATCATCAGAACCAGCTCCCGAATCACAGTCATCAAAATCATCATCTTCATCATCATCAGATTCAACGGCACTCAAAATTTTCCTCTGAAACTCCTCATCCTCACTGGACAGCATAGTGTTAGTATCCCTACTATGCGGCGAAAACTCGGAATCAAATCGGGAAACCTTAAAACTATTCTTCTCAATCGCCATTCAACACTACCACAAACATAACCCCCTAACAAAAATTCGAAAACATAAAACCAAAAATAAGAGCTTTCCCAACCTAAAACCTCACGAGAAGAAAAACACCAAAACTTAACAAGATGAAATAAATAAATGAACAAAATAAACGGAAGCCACATTACAATTCACAAAACCCATGTCGAAAAACCCAACAAACGAAACTACAAAATCCCATTGACCCATAATCAAATAGGTCCTTTCCCGAAACAAACATCCGCCACGCAAAGTAAACGAAAGAGAAGGTGAGATTGGATCCAAGCGTACCTGATGGAGCCGATGCCGGAGGCCGGGACACACAAAGATGAGAAATTTGGCGAGAAAAACGGAACAAGAAGGAATTTTAGGAGAGAGTGAAAAATAGGAGTGGAAACCCTAGGAACGAAAAAGGAAGAGAGAAAGGGAAGGGAAGGGAAGGGGGGAAGAAGAAGAGGGGTGGGGGCCGGTAATAATATAATGCGGAAGGGTGTAGAGTGAGGCGACAGGGAAGAGCAAGAAGAAGACGAGTCTGTGGATGATTGTGAGCCGTGTGATTAAATGATCAAGTGAAAAGACGTAAAAGGGCATGATGAAGAGATCGAGGGGGAGGAGAGGGAGACGTTTATTCACTTCACACTTTGCAGAAGGTTTTTGGTCGTAGAGAGAGAGAGAGAGAGAGAGATTTTAGTGTGTGACTGTGTGTGAGTGTAGAGAAGGAAGGAGGTGAAGGGAAAGAAAAGAGACACACCGCCCTCTCCCTATAGTTTTTGCATGCAAATATTTCTATTGGAATTGCCGTTTCGGTGGGGTCAAAGAATTTACTAATAATATTGTTTTTTTTTTTTGAGAATTTAATTTTTTCAATTAAAAAATTGGATTATTTTTAAATTAATTTTTTTGGTCAAAAAAGGGATATGTATAAAATTTGAGTAATTATATTTTTAATGATTTTTTATGATAAAAAAATTATAATAACTAACGTGACAATTTTGAAAAGATAAAAATATCTCTTATTATTTGTATCTTGAAAGAGTGCGATAATTTAATTATATTCTTTTGTATTTGTTTTATTTATCAGTTATTATAAAAATATTATTACTCATAATGTTTTATTACAAATACTAATAAAATATTTTTTTGAATTAACTGGGGGGGAAAAACATGAAAATCCAAAAAAGGAAGCAAATGAGAACCCAAAAAAAAAAAAAAGCTTTGAAATATTTCTCCTCTGGTCTAGAATAGATTATAGAAATTAAAAGTTGATATTTGTTTTTGGTAGTCGCATAACATTGGTCCATTTCTAGTGAGTCCCACATTAAATTCTAAATCGAAAAATTTACGAATTGGCACTTTGCTGTCCTCATCACACGTGTAGCTTTTTCACATTTTTTAAATTTCGACTCCGACAATATAGCATAACTCGTGTAATTATTAGAAAAATAAATTTTAATTTTTTTTCTTAAAAAATATTGGTATTTCATGATAAATTTAAATAATATAAATATGTAGAAAATTTATATTAGAAATTAATTTTTTTTAATAATATGATTGAAAATTTAAGTATATAAAAATCTTACTGAATTCAAAAGGTTAAATTTCAATTCTGAAGAATTTCTCATTAGCCGATCCCACAGTTGATGAAAAATGTAAACCACGCCTGAAGGATCCAGTTCCACAATTGGTGCGGGGACAAAATCTTACTAAATTCAAATTTAATTAAAAGTCTAATATAATACAGATGATTTCCAAAGTATAATTACTAACTTGTGAGATACAGAAATACATCCTAAATTCAATAAATAAATAAAAAAAAACACGTGTCATGATTCTAAACTAATTAATTATGTACATGACATCATTATATATAGTTTGCATGCACATACATTGTTTTCTATATACTCCCTCATTTTGAAAAAAAAAAAGTATATTTTAGTTAAAATATAATTTTTTTTATTAATTATTAATCACAACCCATTTAATACATTATTAATTTTTTTTAATGTAGACTCTTTTTTGAGTCAGATGGAGTATATAATAGATTCAAAGCAGAAACTTTACCAACAAAACTAAGAACATTAGTTTTAATCGCTTAATCGATTAATTATTGGTTCTCTAATTATTAATTTTGATTGCAAATTTCTATTTCTCTAGAATTTCTATGAACATTAGTGATCGCTAATAATTAATTCATGCAATCTATTAATTATGGTTGTATCAAAATCTTATTACGTGAAGTTGTCAAAGTAGTACTACAAAGTTGGCAGCATGCATGTTAAATTAACAAAAAGAAACGAAAGGTGGATGAGAGAAATTGCATGATCTAATGGTGTACACTACCGACGCGGGAGGTTGTGTCCCTTTTGACAGCTTTTGAACAACTGAATTAACTAACTTTAGCATGGACACATTTCCAGCCCGATTTCTCCCCATGATTTATCATGCCCTCTGCCATCTCAATTCATACATGCCACCTCCACCTCCAAATTGCACAAATTTCAGAGAGAATCTGCTACAATTTGTGTGTTGTAAGAAAAAAAGGAGGAGAAGGAAGCGATGGGATCAGTAGACAACAGAGAATTGTCTAGAGAGGAATCAGTGAAATGGGTTCAGGAGAACGTTGAAATTGATGGTGTGGCTGATTCGCCTTTCGATAATGATAAGCTTGGCAACATCCCAAATTTTCCAAATCGAACAATCTTTGAGAGGCAAGCGAGCAATGTGAGGAAGAGGAATGCAACTCACGGAAATAATAGTCCAAGGATGATAAGGCAAGAATCAGGGGCCGCCAGGGGGCTCAAAAGTTTACGGTTTCTCGACAGGACAGTGACAGGGAAGGAAGTGGACGAATGGAAGGCCATAGAGAAACGTTTTAATCAGGTTGCAGTTGAAGGGAGGCTGTTTAGAGACAATTTTGGGGTCTGCATTGGTATTCAATTCCTGCGTTCATCTTGTTTCGAGGTAATTTTTATTAGAGTGAAATCGAATGGGAAGATCACCTTTGCATTTTCTGTTTTGAAGGGATGGCGGAAAGTAAAGAATTTGCGGGAGAGTTATTTGATGCCCTGGCCAGAAGGAGAATGATCAACCCTGAAAAAGGGATAACAAAGGAACAACTGAAAGGATTTTGGGAAAACATGTCTAACCGTGACCTCGATGCCCGGCTGCAAATATTCTTTGATATGTAAATAATTCGAACTCCTCCACTAAGGGCTCCAAAGAGAAGTGATTACTACAAGAATTAACAGTGACATTTGCCTGCATGTTTGCAGGTGTGACAAAAATGGGGATGGGAGGCTATCAGAAGATGAGGTGAAAGAGGTAAGAGACCTATTAAATGTGTCCTTTGTTTCTATATCCTTTCTTATGAATTATTAAACTTGTTGATATCTTATGGAAAGGTTCTAGTAATGAGTGCCTCGGCAAATAAGTTATCGAACTTTAAGATCAATGCTGCAACATATGCTGCTTTAATCATGGAAGAGCTTGATCCTGACCATATGGGATATATAGAGGTTGGGATACTGTACAAGTTATTGTTTTTACTTCATTCTCTCCTTCACTCCATCCCTTCATGATTTTAGTCTATCTAAACAGATGTGGCAACTGGAAGCTTTACTGAGAGGAATGGTTAGCTCAGAAGATGGTGCAAACTGTCCAAAGAGGACTCAATCATTGGCAAAAACCATGATTCCCAAAAGATACAGAAGTCCAATCAGCAAATTTCTTTTAAAAAGCTCAGAGAAAATACATGATAACTGGAAAAGATTATGGATTTTGGTGACATGGTTGGGGGTCAATTTGGCACTGTTTGCCTACAAGTTTCACCAATTCAGGCAAAAGCCATCATTTGCAGTCCTAGGATATTGTGTCTGCATGGCCAAGGGTGCTGCCGAGACTCTCAAGTTCAATATGGCTTTGATTCTCTTACCAGTGTGCAGAAGAACACTTACTAAACTAAGGGAAACATTCCTTGGTTCCGTAATCCCTTTTGATGACAATATAAACTTCCACAAAATTATTGCTGCCGCAATCGCTATAGGATACTGCATTCACACGCTGTTTCATTTATGTTGCAACTTGGTGAGATTAACAAGTTGTCCAAGTGATGAATTCATGATCATATTTGGACGTGACTTTAACTACCACCAGCCTACTTATTTTGGCCTTGTAATTCGGTTCACTGGAATATCCGGCCTTATGATTTTCTTTCTGATGACTTTCTCCTTTACACTGGCATTGCATTCATTCAGGCGAAATGTCATAAAACTTCCACAGCCATTTAACAGGTTGGCAGGATTCAATGCTTTCTGGTATGCGCATCACCTACTGGGTTTAGCGTACATCCTCTTGGTTTTACATGGCTACTTCATGATCTTCAACAACAAATGGTATAACAAGACGGTATGCAAGACGTATACTCTTGAATAATCATACATGTGTATTGCTGATATGGTTGAACTTTGCTTCTTATTTGAAAACACTTAATTGCCGGTAGACAAACTTCAATATAAAAGTATAAGAGACAAACTTCAATATAAAAGTATAAGAGGTAGTTAAACACAACACAGAACCATTCTTTCTTTAGCGCTAGAAAAATGTGTGGGCGTGTGGCTTCCAAATGTGTGATAATGAATACAGTGACATGGTTTTCCCTTTTCTACTCTCAATATGCTCAATTGAAACTGCTCCTGAGTTATTCTCAACTTAGGCCACAGATAGAATAGCACTCTGATCCATATTTTGAGCGACATCTTGCAAAATTGTCTACATAGCACCACAAATAGCCTTTTCTTCGGCAACACATCAATTTAGCTATACTGACCCCTGAATAATCCTCTCCAATGTATGGATTTCTGTCTTCGTAGTTTTGATAAACAAATATTCATTCTTGAAGTTCCTAAGTACACAGCTGAATAGTGCAAACGGGTGTATTTTACATGAATGCATGTTCTTGCGTGCAGACATGGATGTATCTTTCTGTTCCAATGTTCATGTATCTCAGTGAAAGAATAATTACCATGTATGATCACAAGTACCAGGTCGACATAGAAAAGGTTGATCCTTAACTTTTACGTTACTTCCTCCAAAAACTTGCGATAATTTGCTTAATTAACCATAAAGTTTGGCAATTCAGGCTGTTATATATACAGGAAATGTTCTGGCGCTGTACATGAGCAAACCTCAAGGATTCAAGTACAAGAGTGGCATGTACCTCTTTGTTAAATGCCCCGACATATCAGGTTTTGAGTGGTAAAACAAGCTGGAACGATCTGCATTCTATGATGTTATCTATTCCATTCTGGAACTTCATCATTCTATTGTGGCAGGCATCCATTCTCCATCACTTCAGCACCTGATGATGAGTATCTAAGTGTTCACATTCGTACACTGGGAGACTGGACTACGGAGCTTAAAAACACATTTGAGAAGGTGATACTTTAATTAGTCTCCCTGAACCAATTTTTATATAGTGAATCAAATCCAGGTACTTTGATTCTCAGAGTCCATCTACTAAGACATCCTAACAGGAACAAAAATGTTTAGTTTTTGCTATTAAAATAATAGCAGGCAGATTTTGTCAACAGAGACTGGATATTCTATCTTTTCTCCATCTTTTGTTTCTTCATGTTCTTGACCTTTATTATTCAGTAATCTAAGGCATATTACATCTGCGTAGGCCTGTGAACATCAAGCTGCGACTGCACAACCAAGGATGGGAAGTCTTGTAAGGGTGGAAACACGGGCACGCTCTGGTGCTGCTCAACAATCACAAGCAGGGTGAGCAAGCACATCCATAACATTTTTGGTCTGCAAATGTTCATATATATTACTTCTAAAGTTAACTTATTCCTGGAACCAGGTTCCCAACTATCTTTATCAAAGGACCTTATGGGGCACCTGCCCAAAACTACAAGAAATACGATATCCTGCTACTAATTGGCCTGGGGATTGGAGCAACACCATTCATCAGCATTATAAAAGATATCTTAAACAATCATACCGAATTTGTAAGCATTAAGTCTATCTCTTCAATATTCTGAACAATTACTAAGTGGAAAATCATGCAGGATGAATATAAGACAGAAAAAACCTCCTGCAGGACCTTGCAGATGAAGTGTTATCTAGTAAGAAAGGACCTAAAAGAGCCTACTTTTATTGGGTGACGAGAGAACAAGGATCATTCGAATGGTTCAAAGGAGTCATGGATGATATAGCAGAGTATGATGATAATGTGAGCTAATTAGGAACTCAAAACTTACACTTATCTTCCATAAAATTACTCGAGTTAAACGAAAAACTCTTCTTTTCCTTAATGGTTTTTGTTCTGAATGTTTCAGCATGTGATAGAAATGCATAATTACTTGACTAGTGTGTATGAAGAAGGAGACGCTCGATCAGCATTAATAGCAATGGTACAATGGCTGCAACATGCTAAGAATGGAGTTGATGTTGTCTCAGATAGTCGGGTACATGCACATATTTGGAAGGAACATTTGTATGTCCTGAATCACTTTAATCTTGATTTCTAACACAAGATCATCACAGATTAAAACGCATTTTGCAAGACCAAACTGGAGAAAGGTGTTCTCTCAGCTTGCACATAAGCATCCTTCGACACGGATTGGTAGGCATATTCCCGTTCATTTGCATTTACATTTGTAGCCTGAAGGCCCTAAAATTCTGGGCTCATATTCTGATTGCTGAACTAATGATGCATTGATACAGGAGTCTTCTACTGTGGAAGTTCTACTCTCACAAAACCACTCAGAGAGCTCTGCCAAGAACTAACCGTGGAAACATCAACAAGATTCCATTTTCACAAGGAAAACTTCTAGAAAAATTTACCCTTTTTTCTTACCTTTCTGTAGATGCATTTGCAACCAAGAAAGGGGCCTGCTGCTTTTCTAACAATTAACAAAGAATAGAGGAGATTTTTAGTTCCTATTTAGTCTCAATGCAGTTTTAGTATTTCTACCTTCTTTTTCCCCTTTGGATTTTGCAGTTCAAATATCAGGTACCTGGACAGCAAATAAATTAAGACCGTTTTTAATGAATATCCGATGTTAGTTCCACATGAAGAATAAGCAGAGTATTAATTAATACAAACAGCCTAAACATAAGTAAGATCAGGGCAAGATCATATAGGCTATTTTGGAAGTAATTGCCGTCTTCTGGTTAGAAAAGACAGAATGGAGACACACCTTCATTAATTCTGACCCTCCTCCTTTAATGTCATTTGGACAAAGGATTATAAGAAAAACTGCATACTAAAAATAAAGATGCAGAGAAAGATAATTATAAGAAAATGGTTTAAATAATACAGGGAAATATTCAGATTCATGGTCACTGTTTTTTTATCCCCCTACAAACTAGTAAATGCAAATACAGTAAAATTTGGAGATGGGAATATCCCAATTGACATCTCAGATAATTTTCTTGTTTTCTCTTGTTAGATATTCGTCACCCAGTAGTAACTTTCAAGAATGATCCCCCTGGGATATCTATGAGGGAAAAGAACTTGTGTCCCACATAAGCTAGCCTCGAACTGTCACACGAAATCCAGGTCATATCCATTCCTCCACCCTTCATATCATCGTTTCAGAAAATGTACCACACCCGCAACAGCGCTACTTCCAAGCATCCATCTTTTCACCATTAAATGAAGCTCAGTTTCTATTTTAGTTTCCTTTTCAAGATTCCTTTCTCTGTGTCTGATTAAACCTATTTTTGTGGTTTTGTATTCAGAAATTAATTCACTTTCATTCATCCATGCAATAGAAATTGACTAGAATTATCAACACTAATTTCAATCCAGAATCATTTGTAGTAGGGATACCTACATGTGTTGATGAGACCTATATGTGCTGGAATAATTTTATTTTACTTTCACTCTCATATTATATACTTGCTTCTCATATATTCAGCAGGTTGTATTCAGAAATTAATTCACTTTCATTCATCCATGCAATAGAAATTGACTACAATTATCAACAATAATTTCAATCCAGAATCATTTGTAGTAGGGATACCTACATGTGTTGATGAGTCCTATATGTGCTGGAATAATTTTATTTTACTTTCACTCTCATATTATATACTTGCTTCTCATATATTCAGCAGGTTGTGCCTTGATTTTGATCATATCTAAATGAACAAAATTCCATCAAATTATGTAGTTGAGGGATTAAATTAGAGCCTTCTGAATACGAAATCAAAATATGAGTATGAAGTTAAGAACAATTAGAGTGATTTACCCAAAAAAAAAAAAACAATAATTTTCCCTCCATCTAGCCTTGTAATAAAATTAAGATGAAAAGTTTCAATTGCAAAATGTTGAATCGTGAGTGATGCATGCATGCATTGACTTGCCCAAGGGTCTATCTCCCATGGACAAATTATATGTAAAGCTGATATCCATGGTCACATCTCCTATACAACTATAGTAACACTGCAGTTGAGCTATGGCAGCTTTAGGATATATATAGTAGTATAAGACGAGCTCAATTTTAATGTCTGCAGATTCTATTATTCTAATATAGTACTAGCTAGTGAACGTTGGAGTCCATTGCATACAAGTAGTGTGAACGCACAAGCTAAAATTTTCCAACGTGGTCAGCAGAAACTGATCCGTTCCATTTACTACAACATAGACAGTTCAGACCATTTTAAGTCTACAGAAACCACACAGCACAATAAACGCAGTATTTATTAGAAAATCATAGTAAGTTATATGAAAGTCCTACAGCATCCCTTTTTTTCTCCATCTCTATCTAACATAACAATAACAAGAAGAAAAAACATGCAATTATTCAAGTGATCATAATTAACTCGAAGACTAATCGATACTTGTCATGTATGATAAGTGCATGGAAACACAACTCTATCAAAATGATTTATCATACATCACAAGTACCTCCCCTATATATGGATGGATGGAGGATTATTTTTGTGATGCAGAGTTAAAAGATGGTGGTTGGCTTGGAAGTGGTGCTCTGATCCTTCACACTGGGGGTTGTGATGGGAAAGAGTTCTAGGGTTTTCAAGGGTTTTTTGTTGCTGCAACAGGGGATGGTATGGCCTGCATCTCTCATCGTCACCATCATACAATCTTCACAACACGTTCTCATCATGGAATTTGGCATTTCGTACAGGTTTGGTGGATCTACCTTCCATGTGGAGTAGTTCTTGATCATTTGTGGAGATGCAGCCTCGGCTCCGGCCTATATTTCAATGGACAAAGTTAATCTCCAGCTATATTTAATCAGCTCAAGATAACATCAATTGAAACAGGATCAGAAGACATAAATCCAGTTCAAGATGAAATATAGATCTCCAAACTCTATAATGAAAGAAAAAGAAAATGATGACTTAATTAGAAGGGATGTGAGATAAACACCTGATGAAGATAATTAGTTGACTTGTTGAGGGATTGGTGATGCATGGCAGGAGGGCAAGAGGCATTGGAGAAGCCAAGGAAGTTGTTTTGATGATCATGGTATTGATGGAGGTGAAGTTGCTCTTGTAATAGCTGTTGCTGGTAAAGATGCTTGCTCAATTTTCTTCTAAGCTTCTGTCTCTCCCTAGCTTTGTGGTTCTGAAACCAGTAAAACACATTCTTGCCCTCTATTCTGCCATAGAAAGAGAGGTGGGCAGTGATCTTCTGTATTTGAGAAGCATTTGGAGTTCTTACTCCTCCTCTATACATTTCTTCCAAAATCATAAGCTGTTCAGGGGTTGGACACCATCTAGTTGAATTTGATGGAGACATTTTGTTAGTTATTGACTTTTTTTTTTTCCTTTAGTACAATTGGAATGCTGCACTGATTGGTGTGGAAATTGGGTTCTTGTTCAGTTTAGGATATAAATAGAAGGTGAGGAAAGAACAAAAGGTATCAATTATAGAGCATCAAATGATCTGGTGAGGAAGAAATAGTGAGTTAATTGATCAAGTTGTCGTGCTGATGTCCACTCTGTGTGGGAATAGGAGTTGGGGACTGTTGTCGGAGACGACTTAATCTGTCCATTTTCAAATTCTTATATTATTGAGATTTCACGCATCTCTCATCTACACTCTAAAAAAATGAGACTTTAGTAATGACAATAAAATATTGACCTACTATCGGTAAGTTTCTCTCAAATTGTAGATTGCTTTTGATATAAGTGTAATAAATTTTGTAATTATTTTTTCAATAAGTTTGTGAGTTTTAATTTGTTTTAAAAGTTTTTATATTATTTTCTTTATTTTAACATAAAAATTATTAGTATTTATTTAAATCTTACTTTCAAATGTAATCAATAATCACAATATAAAATTAATCAAACCTTTTTTTGTTATGCATGGGAATTTATTTTTTAATTTTTTAATATCACATATATATTTTTTAAATTTTGGACACACACATATGTATATTAAAAAATTTTGTGTTATCATAAATTAAAATTCAATTTTGATCATAACATTAAAAATAATATAAATTATTTTTTATTTATCACTTTAAGCATTTTAACTTAAAATACCAATACTATTTCTAAATATTGTATAAAATCATTTCAATTGATATTTGGTATTTATAACAAATATTCATCCAAGTATGTTAGTTGGTATATTTATTTATTCCAAAAAAATACATATTTTATATTTAAAAATATTTATTAAGCAATTTAAGTTTTGTTTTGTTTTAAAAACTTTTACTGTGTTTTTTTTTTATTAATTATGTTCATTTATTAGAAATCCTCATAGGTTAATATCATTATTTTAAAAAACTATTTATTTTAAATCTTACTTGAATTTATTCTTTAAAAAATCACTATTTTTATTATTTCAAATAAAATAATATTATTTTTTATTATTTAACTTTTAATTACGAATGCAGTTGATAGTTCAATTTAAAAATAATATATAAATTTGATGACCTACATCCACTTGCATATTTCTCTTAAAAGTATTCTTATCAATGTAATTGTTTTATTTGCAGAGATTTTATATATTAATGTATAAATAAAAAACTATGAAAACATAATATTAAATTTTAGTTAACTTATTTTCATTTATCATTAACTGTTAAAAATATTACAAGAGATTTTTTAATTTATCATTAATTATTAATCATTGCAAAACTAACTAAAAATGAACTATCAAAATCATTTAAATTCAAGCAAATATAATAACTAATAACATATCTAATTATTAGAATTTTATAATCTATCATATGAAATTCAATTGTTCCAAGAAAAGTCACCTTCTTATGACGTATTAATTTATATATATATTAGTCGTTAGCAACAAAAAAAAATCAAAAAAGAACTTATTAATATTTCAATTAACACCATTAGTATAAAGTCTGTGGTACTTTTAAATTATTTTAACAAAATAATTATATAGTAAGAAGATAAATGATGAAAAATATTTAAAGTAATAGTAATTATATATTTATAAAAATATTATAAAAAAACCAAAATTTTAAAAATTCATTAAAATTTTTAACCGGGCACTCCTTGCTCCTCTAGCGGGTACTAAAAACTAGCTAATTATTATACCTTTGGATAAGTCTCATTAAATCTCAAAATGAGGAATTAATTATTGATACTTATGATTCAAATGTATTGAACTTTTAATTAACAGCCACCACAACTAACAATCATTTGAGATGGCAGACATTGACAATTAAGGATGCCAAGCAAAGTTAGTGTACATTCATTCACCATAGTATCAACTGATCTTGATAATCGGTTTAGAGTATGAAAGACAAAAAATAGAGAGAATCCAATGGTCGTCATGGAGAAACCACTTAATGGTCATATAGGAGACTCTCGCAAACGAATCCAATGGAGAGACTTCATTTGATCATGAGCGGATCAACGGGAGGGAAGGATGTCTTGTGTTAATCTCCAAAGAGAAAACATCATATGATTGCTAATCATGTAATTAATTCAGTGGACGAAGTGTTTAATTGAACAATGAACTTTTGATGATGAATTTCATGTAATACCATTTTCGAATAGCATCATTTCATTATGGTTATTAACCAATCAATATTTACGTGTTCTTGGACACTAATTGGTCCCTTTTTTGCTTCCCATTTAAGCCATAAATTCCTTGGTTGTGAGAATGCACAGCCCTGCACACGGGAGAGAGGAAGTCTGATGAATGAGAAAAGACATTTGAGGAGAGGGAGAGAGGTATGTACGTACTTTGCGCTGGGGGAAGGGGGGACGCTTGAATGATATCGTCATCATCACCATATTATTTACTCCTTAACAGAATTTGGAGTAGACATATGCAGGTTGGATGCAACAGATCGGGCAGACAAATTCAATACACCAGCTAACTTTTTCCCCCTTTTTGAGGAAATGAAAGATGAAAAATAAAAAATGGTTTTCAACATTGAAGAAATTCTGTACTTTTGTGTTTTTGTTGGAAATGCTACAGTTTCAAACAAAGCAGTACAAGTAATTTTTGCATAGCAAATTCTCAAGGGGATGAAGTAGTGGTAGGCATCATGATGTGCATGTCATTGCATGGGATGATGCAAAAGAACAAAAGTCAAAATTGATAATTCTTTTTGCAATGTGATAGCTGCCATGTCATGTTTACATCTCAAACTCAGTTGGCTGACTTGCTCTAACGTTTTGATCTTCTGTGCATTTCTTGAATCTTTTGGATAATACTGGTCATGCATCATCAGAATTAAAGCTCCGCCATAGATCTATTGAAACAAATATCTAAGCATAGATCTCCTTTTCTACAATTAAGATTTGATGGTTTGAGATAGACTACGTTTATCAACCACCACCTAACAAGACATCACATTGAGATTAACACTTAAGCAAAGCGAAATTCTTTTAAATCATTGATTATTTTGTTTCATCTCAATCATTAGAAGGCCAAGTAAGGTTCCCCTCCCCAGGCATTCATTTACATTAAAACCAGAAACGTTTGACCAAAAAAAAAACAAAAAAAAAAAATTAGAGTATCACATAGTCACACACACTAGCAAAGTTGATCAAAGCCAAGGTGCATAGGTTCCCTCAAATTATCGTAGATGGATGCTTGTCCAACTTTTCTTACATCACAAACGTACTAGGACAAGAAGTACAAGTACTACAAGTTTTAGCAGCAGAAGAAGAAGAAGAAAGAAGAGAAATCCCAAAAAGCTGGATCATGCCTTGAAGTAGTAGTATAGAGCTTTTAAGTTCCAACTGTCAGTTCAATTTCTGATAACTTTGTTTTTTTTAAGTTTCATGTTTTCTCCTTTGGGGATACAACCACAACTACAAAGGCTGTGGCATTTTAGGGTCATATAGCTAGGATGCTCAACTAGTGTCGGGAAAATGTGGCTTTGCTTTTGGGTCCAAAATCAAAAATGTCAGGTTATGCTTTCAAAATCCCATTGGAAGAATGGAAGCAAAAAGTGCAGGTGGGATATGGACTTTGGACAAACAGTCTTACAATTCCATTATATCTTCCAAACAGATATACTAGTCTAGTAATCTGAGTATCCTATCTTTTTGTCCAACTCTGCTAAACTCACTGTTCAAAAATTATTTGGTTGTATACGTATATCAATGTTGATTGCTCCCAACCGTCCAATTGACTGACCATATCTATCCCCGAAGGGACCAAGAACTGAGTCTTGACATTTCAACTTCATCACATTCCACAAATATATATATATAAAAATGGCACTCATGAACTATAGTATTTCATCAAAATCCTACATTAAATGTGTGAGAAATTTAAAATGTGAATATATTACTCTGGGTTATTTGTAATTTGGTTTAAATATTTTAGATATCAAAAAAAAATTAAAAGTTATTAAATTAGTCTATAATAAGGGTGTTACGTTTTCTTTTGTGAGCATACAAGGGAATTATTTATTTTATTTTCTTGAAATGGATAAATTCAATTTAGTGTTGTATGATAGTAAAAACTTATTAATCTACTTCTCTTTGTGCATGGGAGTAATATTTTATTATTGCCAGATGGCTTTTCATTTTTTTTAAAGTGAATTTGATATCTACTATTTTCCTCTATTTATTAGTACTACTATTCAAAGATGTGGAATTGTTTTTATTCTTCACGTGTAGACACAAAGGAAAAAAAATGGAAATGTAAGTAGTACAATAATTCATGCTAAAAACTGTGTAGTCACTTCTCAATGCTTCACAAAGAAAACTTCTTTTGGCCACATTCTAACAGTATATTGTGGTAGTTGCATTTGTGCATGCTCATTTTGTCATCTAAAGCATAGTACATCTTCTTCATTCAAAACCTGAGAATTGGCCACTTTTTGCAACATTTTCTAGCGAATTAGCATTTGTTTGGTTTCAAGAGATCAAGGGTCCAGCCTGCTACAAATTGTTCAAATTGTTGTTGATTCCTAAGTTCAACCTAGCTAGTAGGAACTACTTTGACTGCCCTTTGCCAAAGCCAGGAAAGGGTGACTGCCACTAATAATTGATTATGCAAGCAAAATGTCTCCTCTTTTGGGTACAATTAATCACATTTTGTGAATCATTAGGCACTGCAATTATACCACCAAATTTACAAATGCTCTTCCCAGCTGGAAAAGGTACCAAACAGCTGAACATTAATTCAAAGCACCACTTCTAGGGGTACTTTTGCTACTGTTTTAAGAGCCATATTAACAGTTTTAAGAGCCAAATTGTTAATATCTTCTGTATCCCTCACTCTAGTCTTGGTCCCGTTGCAATGGTTGGTATACTTTAAATTCGCTATGCATGCGTGCAATCTTTCTGCATGTGAAATTGTTCATCACTACCTAATTTCATATTGTTCAGTGATGAAAGTAGCAACAAGGACTGGAATTCAATGGCCAACAGGGATTAAACAGTTGCTGGAGAGATCAGATCACGTTCGATTTCTTTAGAGTTTCACAGCGAAGCAGCAACAACTTCTAGTGAAACAAAAGGAGGAAATCAATAATCAGCTTTAGAGTATATCATTCATCAATTATGTGATTCCCTTCATCTTCATTCCTTTCATTCCTTTGCTTTATGCATGATTCTTTAATTGCACTGCGTAAATCATTCCGACCATCTCTCAATTTAAAGCACTTTTTGATTTGATATTTGAAAAATCTAAACACGACTAACATTGTAAAATTAAGAGGCGAATGACGTGGTTTACGGATTTATATTTGATCAGATATAGATGCTTTTGCAAACATAATAGTTTCATTCACCTGAAAATCAACTCAACTACTACTATTACTTCCATTCATGCACCAAGTTAAGGATAGAATGATGACAATTTGTCTTTAATGTAGGCAGGTAAAGGGCTGTGTTTGATTAGAGTTTGTTTCTAGCCAAAGAAAGTCCAATTAATTAAACACAAAAGAGGAAATTGTTTCGAGACAAATTGCAGAGATGTAAACGGAGACAAAGAAACTCAGACACACTCACACCACGAGATTTCACATCAACGAAAACCACTGATGTTACAGATCAAGGTTACACCATTAATTTTGCCGGTACTTGGACAAGCTGTGGCATTATGTATGTATGATCAGAACAGATAAAGAATACGTATTTGTCTATGCATGTAAAACTCAATGTGTGGTGTCTCTGTTGAATTGCATTCAAACATTTTGACCATTCATTCATTCATTCATTTTTCTTGTCCTTGAAAGTTGCATACATTTCTGGAAAACGAAATCAATGCTAGGAGTAATTATAAGTCTTTTTCCGTAAGTAAGCTTTAAGAAATGTTGCAGCCCATTTGAAACTGATTAAAGCCAGAAAGAAAGGACAGCTAGTACGATCCCCCAAATATTTTGCAAAAATTTGGAATCAGCAACAATCAATTTTGTTGATTTGACAGCTACCCTTTATTTTTCTTTCATTCATGAACCAAAAAATTGTACATTCCTCTCAAGTTTCATTCAACAAAAGGTTCTTCAAGATTGATTCTTGCAAGATTGTTACTCTGTAAATTTCATTCACATTTAGATGAACAATAAACGAATCGATAGCAATACCTTCTTTGTAAAGGTAGATATGTATAACACTCGCAAAATAATACTCAAATATGAGATTCAATTAGTTTATGGATGGTCTGATATTGAATAAATAGGTATCTTCTTTAGCTAGACTTTATATTGAAATCTGAAACATAAGTCTCAGGTTTAACGTTAGAACAAGTAAAGTAAATTACTAAAGTTATGTCCAAAGAATTAATGAGGTGCTACTGCCACACATTTTTTCTCTTATATTGTCTCTGCAGTTTTCTTTGCAAAGACTTTTCTTCTGTACTTGACCCCAAATGGAGTGACCTCTTTGTCACAAACGTCCGATCCGTACCAAGCATCACGAGGCAAATATCTACGAAAATAGAAAAATCCAGAGCTCAGATGGGATTCTTCCAGAGCTTGAACTTGTGCAAAACCAGGCCTCCAGTCATCTTTGCCAGCCAACTTGAGATAGAGATAGCAAATGGGTGATTCAACGCATGGCCCTGTGACTTGAAATTGATCCACTATGCAAGCTTGAAATGGCTTTCTGGGCACATCATCAAGAACTTGGGGCTCCAAGGGATCAACCCATCTTACGTGTTTGGAATTCAAATGACGCACTAAAATGTCATTGGATTTGACATCCCCAAACCTCAGGCTGACATGGTCTGAAGTTTCTGCACCCTTTGTACAAGTTGTTTCTATGGTCACCGTATAGGTACAATTACTCTGCAATTTTTCAAACAATATTTCTTGATTGATTAATCAATTACTCTGCAAAAGAAGAAATATGTACACTAATGCAACTTAAAAAGTACTAGTACCTTGTTGTGAGTTGGCATCTCTGTAGCACTTCCATTGTTGGTGAAGAAAATGAAATAGTGCAAAAGAAAAACAAGAAACATCCATTGATGTGCAAAGAGAGATCCTGCAGAGACCATTATGAGCTAATTCCAATGGAAAACAAGCCAACCCCTTAACTCTTTAGAAGAAATTGGATATATATAACATTAAGAGAATTATGCTTCTTTTTGAAGCCCATAATCATTCTTTTCTTGTTAGGAGTAAAAGTTAGTATTTCTAGAACCCTTTTCATATTCAATTATTTGATGATATCTTCTTTTTCCTTTGAAATTCCAATGCTTTCTTGTGCTTTACGCATACCAAGCCACTTTGTTAGGACAAATCCTCTTTAATTAGTTAAGGTAATCACCAGTTTGAAGGCATCCCACTTCCCAGTTTTGTCTGCTTTTTTCTTGTGATAAATCTTCTCCATACATCTCGACACAAGGGAGGACTACCCATTTGCCTAATTGATATGACACACAAAGTTCAAACCTCTAACGTTTAACAAAGGCATTATCAAGTAACGGGCCAAAATTCGTCCTTAGGTCCAGAAAAGAGAACCATTACAACTATGTTTAAGGCGTCAATTCTCTAAATGAACACTGCATTGCAACAGCTCATCCACTTTACTCACAACAAATTAAAATCAGTTTTCTCTAATAACATTTTCTCTGTTTAGATTTACGTGATATAATCGTTGCACCCATTATTTACTTTCAGAAGCCAAAAAGGATCAAGGAAATTTTGGTAGCTAATAACCGCCGAGAGAACAAGGACGCTGACTGATATTACTGAGAATACATACCTCTAACTCACCTTTGTACGTAGGACTAAGTTTAAGGCATCATTGTATTTGCCAAATGATATGAGCAAGGACTCATTCTGGTGATTTTTCTACTCAACTTGAATTGGATTAAGATAAGCATCTAACATGTGCGAAACTTGCTGCTGCCTAAAAACAAAAACACACAGCTGCGCACGCGTAAGATATAACTATCCAAGAATTCATGCGTTGCCAACAAAGTGAGGCTCAAGCATTGACACGGCAAAAGGGCGTTTGGCCTGCACTGGCATGTCAGCATCGCCTGCCTCCATAGCAATCCAACAAATGTCACCAGCGTATACAACGTTGGACTTCCTTGACTGATCCAGTGAATTCACTAAAAACAACCTAGTCATAGGCAAGAAAATTCTAGGCCCGACGTGCGGTTATTTTGAGGGATAAAGCAAGATGTTTGAATAATGCAAGCTTGTCCTTTCTCCTGGAATTGTAGTTTCATGGGGAGGGGAAGAAAAAGTACGACATTCCAATAATGCAAGCTTTGTCCTTTCTCCTTTGATTACAGTTTCATGGGGAGGAGGAAGAAAGGCCACGATAATCCCAAAAGGGAAGAAACGCCACGATAATCCCAAATGGGAGACGATACGGTCAAGGTATTGGATTCATCAGCCTGAAGTCTAGTTCTTGTATTTAGTGTTTACATGGCCGTGCATTTTCTGTTTTGAAGATGAGTGGCCATCTGCTCACGTTAAAAAGCCAATGAGGAAATATAATAACAAAACCAAAACAACAAAGAGAAGAACGAACATATGTGAAGAAAAGACACGGGAAAGCAGAAAAGCCATATAAAGCAACCAAGAAACGAAATTTTGTTCTTGTTTTTCCTGTATAGAATACAAGTACAAGAATTCGAAGCAAATACCTATGGAGAACATGAACATCCAGTGACTCTAGAATGATTTTTCAATGAATTTGGCAATAGTTCCTCTCTCGTAAAATACTTTGGCCTGGAAGAAGTATTAACAAAAGCGATCTAAAGCATTGTAACTATTCATGACAACAGAGAGGCTGTCAATAAAAAGATCACACTAATTTTGTCGGTTTAAGCCAACCAAACATGCTTCTTTAAACAAACATGACCAGTCTCTCAAGGGCAGGGGGGAAGGATTCTACTCCTGCATCTGTTTAATTCATTAAATTAACAAGCTTCACTCTTACCATGTTATCATTTACCCGGAACTATGTCCCATTAAAGAATTCCTTACCAATGGACAAATGGTGCTTCTTCGCAGCAGCAGCACTAGTTAATATCATAAAGAACACAACAAAACGAAAAACGAAAGCCCTCTTCAGATGGAGTATTATAATTAACAGGGACAGAAGCATCGTACGAGCTGATTGGCAACAAGGCAATCTCAAAACATTATACATATGAATAAAAAAAACATGTGCCTATATAAACACTGTCACTCAATCACAAGAAACCATGCAATCAAATCTGCCTTCTGGATAAATCCAGAAAAACTGTGTGTTGTTTGAAGCATGGATTTCTCACAGCTCTACATTTACTTTTTAATTCTACAATGCTTATTCAGCATTTCTTCAATGTCCAAGGCAAACCCTACTAGCAGCTCCTCAAAGCTCTTCAGAGAATATATTGGAGCAGAGGGAAAGAATGTCACGTTTTCTACTGTACCAATTAATTCCAACGTGGAGTTTCACTTCATTCTATCATTTGCCATCGACTATATGAATTCATCAACTCCACTTCCCACTGATGGTATCTTCAATATCTATTGGGACACGAAAAACCTTAATCCTTCAGCAATTTCTCAAATCAAGGACCAGCATCCTAATGTTAAGGTAGCAATGAGTCTAGCTGGAGATACTGTTGGCAATGGTTTCAATGTCTCCTTCAACCCTAGATCAATCAACTCTTGGGTTAGAAATGCCATATATTCAGTTAGTAAGATAGTGAAAGAGTACAATCTGGATGGGATAGATATTGACTATGAACACTTCATAGCAGATCCTGATACATTTGCCGAGTGCATTGGCAAACTTCTACGCTACCTTAAAGAAAACAGGATCGTATCCTTTACATCAATAGCACCATTTGAAGAAGATGCAGTCCAAGCACATTACTTGGCTCTCTGGCAAAAGTATGGGCATCTAATAGACTACGTCAACTTCCAGTTTTATGCATATCCTCGTAGCACAAATGTTTCTCAGTTTCTACAGTATTTTGAAACTCAGAGCATGAACTACGAGGGAGGGAAGGTTCTAGTGAGTTTTGGCACCGACCATAGTGGTGGCCTGTCTCCTAAACATGGGTTTTTCAACGCCAGCTGCTTCCTAAAGAGTAAGGGAAAACTTCATGGCATCTTTATCTGGTCCGCAGATGATTCAAAGAAGCATAAATTTCGTTATGAAAAGCAAGCACAGGATCTTCTGGCCATCTAAAAACGAGGAAAGCCATCCGAAAACAATCCCCAACAGGAGTTGATAAAAATTTGTTATTGTTCTATTCAACTGAAAAATCAATTTACGATGTCTACCAATATCATGTCTTTTCTTCATCAGGATCAGACAATTGTTATAAACAAAACGGAAATTTTTCTTCACAATTAAGAGTGTAGTACTATAATCAAGCAGAACTCAGACAGCTAGACACCACTCATAATGTCACTAGAACTCAGATTCCCCAACACCATCTCTTCTATTTTAACTGAGTGTCTAATTCGATGCATTAAACCAGTAATTCTTTCCTACTCCAATGTGATCCTAGAAATTTTCACCCCAGGGTTCATCATTTATGGGCCAATGTATCACACCAAAAAAAGCTAATAGTTTGCAGACAAAATGGTGAACTTCATTGATATTGGGTTAGCATGGGACCACCAAAAGAATAAGCACTATATCAGCAAGGCCACAAACGTAATAACCTAAAGCATTGCTATGCACCTACAAAAGGGGCAGAAAGTGAACTCGAATATTAGATGTCAATGTAAAAGTACTGAACATCCATGCATCAACTTTCTTCCTCAAGTTCATAAGAAAACGATGCATAAAAATGCAGAAAAATAAACTATTCAGAACAGAGATGAAAGCCAAACTGATGGATGATCACCTGGATAACCAGATTGTCTGGCCAAACAGGTGATTATGCAAGCATGAAAAAACAATAGAAAAATACTTAAGCACAATGAATAAAAACATGAATTATCATATAAAAGTTATAGATAAAAAAAGCATTGGCAACAAGTACAAAACACCTAAAAAAATTTAACCTATTTCCAGAAAAGAAATATTGATTTTCAAAAATAGAGAAAAATGGGAAGCCACTAAAGATCAGAAGAGAGTATACTTCAATAACCAATGAAAAAAGAAAATAGATTGATGACAATTCCATTATGGAAAATTAAATTTTCAGCTGTCCTAAGGAAATACGCACTCACATCCTGTGATGGATATGATGATTAGTTATCCCAAGCTGAAAACAGAAACAACAGGTAAGCCCTTATCCCAAACTGGAAAGAGAGAGGAAAAAAAAACAAAGATTTCTCCAGTTTTAAGCCTTCAGAAGCTACAAAACACTTTTTTTAAGCCTTTGTACTCTGGTAGAAACAATCATATGAATTACTATAAATGCTATCAACATTCTAGAAACACATAAACACATCAGATAATATTCAGGATCAGGGGAAACAAATGCCAAAGATATGGAAGGAGATGCAGAAACATAGCACCTTATATAAAATAATTAAAAACATGTGTAACAAAAAAAATGACAGCATTTCAATTACACATTTCTTTGATCTTCTACATCCTAGAGTCACAATAGCTAACAAAATTGTACAAACTCTGAAAGCACAGTAAGGAGAACTCGTAGCCTCAGCATCAGATTGGAAACAGACATGACGATGGAAGCAATGAGACGGACCATGAATGTCTGATTTCTCACCATTCTAGTTAATGTAAAAATAGAAATACATTTTGTTTAAAGCCAGAATTCACTATTTGCCTTCCCCTTCTATCTTCCTCTTTTTCTTCTTCTTTCCAGTCTCCTCAGTCAAATCAACAGTCTCTCCACCATCAACCTCCCTGCTCTTCCTCTTCTTCCCCTTTTCACCAGGGAAGCTCTTCTGAACTTCTTCACCCTCAGTCTTTTTTATCTTCTTCTTCTTATCCTTCATCTCCATACCACCTTCTTCAACTCTATCCATGTCCCCTTTAACTTCCATATTGTTTTGCTTAATTTTGTCATTCCCATCATTTTCTTCTCTACCTCTATTCTTTCTGATCTGCTCCGCTAAATTAACAGTCTCCCCACAATCAACCCCCGTGCCCTTCATATTCTTCCCCTCTTCACCCCCAAAACTCTTCTCAGCTTCTTCACCCTTGCTCTTCTTTTTCTTCTTCTTCTCACCTCTCATCTCCACACTACCTTCTTCAACTCTATACACCTCACCTTTAGATTCCACATTGCGCTGCTTAATTTTGTCATCCCCATTGACTTTATTCCCTTTCTTCTTTCCACTCTGATCCGCCAAACCAACAGATTCTCCAGCATCAACCTCCCTACTGTTCTGCTTCTGCACCCCCACTCCTCCAATACTTTCCTCTTCCTGTTCACGCTCATTCTCCTTTCTCTTCTTCTTCTTGTCCCTCCTTTCCCTCTGTAGGTTTTCATCAGCAGTGCTTAAAGCTTCGACCTTTGCATCAAGATCAAGTAGTTGAGATACTTGTTCTTCCCGGCGTGAATGGGACCCTTTCAGCTTCTTCTGAAACTGAACTAAGTTGTTGAAGGAATCAGAGGTGCGTTGTAGGTAGACGCTGACGGCATGTGAAGCTCCAGTATCGGAGGAGGTGAATCTGTAGATATATTTCGCTGCGTTTGACAGGGAAATTGGTTTTGTGGATACCAATTTGCCTGTCACAGTCTTCATTGCTCTGTTTATGCTTTGGCAATGTCCGTAGTACCTTAGGGTTTAAGGGTTTTGAAGAAGAAAGTAGGCGGGGCGGGTAGGGTAAAGAAAATAGTGAGTAAAATAAATGTGGAATTTCTATATTTCCTACACTAATGAATATTAATTATGCAAGTCCTCACAAAACTCTTATTTTTGTATTAGTTATTTTTTGTTTTAAATTTAAATCTATTTTTTAAAATAAGCTTCCTGAAATTGTGTACATCTGGCATTATATTCTCACAAAATAAGTGCTCGAATCGTGCTTGTAAAAGTGGGAAATTATGAGTAGCTATATTGAACAATTATACACAATTGCAAGCTATTATATGATGATTAGCATTACTACATTGGTTGAAGGAATTAATTCTCCTTGGCATCAAATGCTAATTGTATGTGTTTGACGGAATTAGTTTCTCATTAGAACAATGATATACACATTAAAAAAGTATAAGTGAAATTTTCAAACATAACATAAATTATTTAGTAATAATTATTTTTAATTATTCACTATCCTTTTTTATATGTAGAGAATTTACTACAACTCTAGTTATTTTTCTCATTATATATATGAATAATGATATTCATAGTGAATTTTTATAATAATTGATGTGACAAATATGAAAAGACAAAATAATCTCTTATTATTTTATATTTTTTAAGAATTGTGATAAGTGAATTTTGTCTTTTTATACCTACCACATTAGTAATTATGAAAAGTCACTATAATTAGTCACTAAAAATATCATTAAGTTAATTAATTAATGTAATATCAATTATTTAGTGATAAATCACATCTAACTATTTTTTTTTTTTATATGTCCGAGAATTTATTACAAATATTTGAGAATTCATTATAATTATTATTCCTCTTTTTATTATGTATAATCACAGATAACTTTTAATTCATAATAACCACCAAACATTTATTTAAAAAAAAATTAATTCATAGAACCACCTAATGCTTATTAAAAAATATATTATAATACAAAAGATTTTGAAAAATGTGAAATTTAGAAAAGCCAGTGTCATTGGCCAAAATCGATCGCACGACTTCGTGTATAGGTACCAAATGTTAACCAACTTGAACGCCATTGCGACTCTTTCTGTTCAGGGCTTGCGGCCCGCTCTCGTTAAATATCCCAACTGTATCTCACTGTTTCTGCAAAACCCTCCCGACTCCCGCCTTAAACCTCAATTACTGGAAAACTTTCTTGTGCGCCTGGACAGCTTCCTCTGTTACAGCAAGGGAAAACCGAAAAGAAAACACACACTCATGTGTGAGTGTGTGTACGATACGACTATAAGCAGTATATCACTGTACACTCATCGCCTAGAGCTTCGTCAGCTCGATCACGCATTTCTTTGTGGTTGGTTTCGTCGAATCAATTTGATAATTGGGAAGAAATGAGGAGAGCACAAGGCGCAATTCAATTCACTAAAAAACCCTACATTGAAGATGTTGGTCCTCGCAAAATGTGAGCATGTAATCATTTTTTATTTTTTATTTTTTTGAACTTAAGCAGCTCGAGATTGTTTGATTTTTGGTTTTTTTATTTTGCATTCGTGAACAGAGAAAGCATTCAATTTTCTACATTTGGAGAAGCCGATATACTGAAAGCGGCTGAAGAACAAGTATATCTTGGTGTGTACTATGATGCCAGTAAGAAGCCCATTGGACATGGCTTGTTGGACCCTCGCCTGGTATCCTGAATATACCTTCTTTTTTTTAAGTAATCTCTATTTTATTATTCTTATATTCGTTTAACTGTGATTGCATTGTTTACATTTAGAAAGAAAGATTGGGAGTCAGTTAGGTATCTGCAATTGTTATTGTGCTTAAAGAGAAACTAGATATTTGTCAGGTGATTTGTTTTGTTTCGTGTGGTTGGTTAGGAGATTCTTCAATCGGTATCTTTTGTTTTTGGTTTTTTTTTAAAGATACTTTTTGGGTGGTAGGAAGGGAAAGGACAATGTTGGGAAACTGGTGATGAACTTGTAGTTTGTGCTTCTGATTTGCTTGAAATGTGGCCACTTGTATTTTGGTGGGCATTTCTGGCTCGTTTTACTGCCTCAGATGGCTGTCGAATGAATGCAGTTGCTATCAATAGGGCATATGTGATTGTGGGTGATTTGTTACTCCCTAATCAACTAAATTGAAATTTCATTTGTATATGCATGGGTTCTGGATATGGTGCATTGCAATTCATACATATGTTTTGCGTAATTCATTTTCGTGATTTACCTTTTTGGATTTTTTTTTCCTGACAGTATTTGGTTATATTGTCTACTGCATTATACGTCTCTGGAGTTTGCTGTTCATTCAAAAGTTTCAATTTTCACTTCATTGTTCCAGGGCCCACCAAACAAGAATGGAACCTGTGAAACATGCGATGGGAATTTTCGTGAATGTCCAGGGCACTATGGATATTTGACTCTTGCTTTGCCAGTTTACAATGTCGGGTATTTGAGTACTGTCCTGGATATCCTGAAGTGCATTTGCAAGGTAGCAGCTTATGGTCCATTTTCTTACAAGTATGTAGTTGGTGTATGTGCTGAAGTACAAAACTTAGTTTCTTACCGATGTTGTTCTCATGTTCTCCTTTTTTTTTCTCCTTTACTAGTAAAACTTTCTTTTTGCATAAGGACAGGAAAGACACAGCTTCACTTTTGTGCTTTCCCTTTCCCAAAAAAACAATGTGCTTAATTTCCAAGAGCAAAAATGGCTATGTTCTTGGTATTATAACAGTGTTAGTAGTCCCACTCACTTGGTTCCTGATAAGGTGTTGTCTTAAATTGTGTTAACAGTGAAGCCAATCTCATCAAGTGCATTTCTTTTTATCAATACATTGACTTCTCAACCCTCCTCACTTTGTCCACAGTTGGTCTTTTGGTTTTTGTTTTTGTTTTTTTTAATTTTATTTTATCAGTTCCTGAAGCTAAGGTGTCTATTACCTTGCTTACACCTTTGTACATTCTTCAGCTTACTCTTTTCTTCCTATGTCTATCTGTCTTTGCCTGGTATGATTAGCTTCTAGTTTTTGTCTTTGTTCATAAATCTGACTCTACAATCCATGAATTTGAGATTAAATTTTTTTTATTTGGTGTCGTATGAGATTAGGAGATAATCTTTTGATGTTGGAACTGTGTGCTTCAGTGGATTATTACTGGTCTTTCTCTCACTCCTTTCACTCTCAGTGACTAGAGCCATTAAAACAATTATAATCACTCTGCTATTTTCTGGTTAATAGGGAGGTATTTAGTTAGTTTTCTACTGATTAGGATTTTGGAGTTTTCAGATAAATTTTCTTTTAAACACAGTGAAGACAAAACATATAGTGTGAGTAATTACATTTCACTGTCTTAATCTCTCTTCCACTTTCAAATGTTGCTTGAATGATTCTTTGCTAGAAATCTGGAATATTTGAATACTTTGTCAGAATTGGATCTTGAACTCAATTATTAATATTTAAGCCTTGTATTCTTTGGATGCTATCTTATTTGTTGAACAGCAATGTTCGCGTGTGCTACTTGGGGAGAAAGAACGCATTAACTATTTAAAAAAGATAAGAAATCCCAAGATGGAGCCTTTGCGAAAGAGCGAGCTACAAAAGATGATCGTGAAAAGGTGTACTGCCCTGGCAAGTAGTAGAAAAGCAGCTACATGCGCTCGATGTGGATATGTAAATGGTGTGACACATTCACCCTCCCCCTCCCCTTCAATGAGTATCTTTTGAGCATATACAGAATGATGAACTCATGATATACTATGTAGTCATTAATATAATTTTGATTGCTAACGTTTTATGCAGATGTTGAAATCTGATATAGGAACCTCCTCTTTCCATACCTTGGTGAAATAACATGTATGAGCTTTTGGATAAGTTTCACTAACTTCTCCCTAGTCCATGCTGAGTTTCTTGATAAATTTCTACCAGTCACTGAAGTTTCTTTGAGGTGTAATAGACACATTAAAGGGAATTTAATTGTAATTTCAACTTGTGAATCATTCTGTAGAAGTTGCCCAAGTGAAGAGTGATAGAGAGGGATAAAATGTTGGCACGTCATTCAGTACTGAAATTTATCATTAATCATTTGTATTGTAATTTTTTTAAATGCTGTTTGACAAACTTTCCTCAATCATGTTGTTATTCTTAGGAAATTTAACAAAATAGTTGTCTAACAGATGATTTTGTTAACTGAGTCAGTAATATTCATCTGATTGTGTTTTATGAGGAGCTCATTATAAGTTTGTGCATTATGGAATTTCCTATTTCAAACATTTGAATCTTTTATTATCGTTTTAAACTCTGTTCATTGCAGGTATGGTTAAAAAAAACACAAAAATGCTGGGGATCATCCATGAACGGTCGAAAGTCAATGGAAGTTTATTAAATGAATGTAGTTCAGCTATTTCCCACACAAATGAGTCAAACGCATCTAATTTTGGTATTCCTGATGAAATTGACCCTAAATTAGTTTATTCTCTTCTGAAGAATATGTTGGATAAGGTATTGTCTCTTGGCACGATATAAAATTTTTCCCTTTCAAAATTTTTTCTTTATCAGTGAGCATTACATTTTCTTCTTCCTAGATGTGATTATGTTTTTGTTTTGATCTTCTCTTCAGGACTGGGAGTTGCTTTACCTTAATGATAGACCTGAGAAACTCATGGTAACCAGTATACTTGTGCCTCCAACAGCTATACGTCCTTCTGTTTTTGTTGATGGAGGAACACAGAGGTCATTTCAACATCAACGTGCTTGCTTTCTTCTCCTTTTATAAAAAATTATGTGCATTTCTTTCTTCCTTTGTAGCAAGAATGCAAGTTGCTGGTCCTTTTATTGGTCTATGTGGCATCACAATCTTTTTGACGTTTTTTTTGCTATGCTGTTTTGTTAGAAGTCTTGGGTGCAAGTTGCTTTTTGGTTGATTATTTTATACTAAAATATCAAATTGAATCATAGATGGTGGGAATGATTGTCAATGTATCTCTTGGAAGTTTGATTTTGAAGATAAATTGGATCAAGGCCTGATATGATTGTTTACATTGCTAAGATTTGAAATGGCAAATGATAATCTAGGAATTTGATTTTGCTCATACATAATCAAACAATAACATGAGTCTGAGGATGGAAAAGAAATAATTGATAGTGTGACCTATCTGACAATTTAGTTGAAATGGATGTTCTCTCACTGAGTCAGGTTTGAGAAAACTTGGTTTGGTATAAACTTGCCCTACCTAGTCAAAAGATTGTTGAGCTAGCACAGGGATCTAGTTCAAGCAATAGAAGAACACTGTATTTTTTCCCAATCTTCAGTCACATTGTATTCAGAATTCTGACATATGTTTCAAAAATAAGTTTTAACTTTTAAGATTATTTTTGAGTTTCTCATCATATTTCTTTATATTTTAAGTGAGGGGATAACAGTTTTTTTGAGTATTATTTATGCATCAAGATTAAATCTGGGGCAATCATTTTTTTTTCCCCTTTTTGGGGATATTGGCTAGTGATGTTTTTTCACACTACTTCCTAGTAGACTTACTGTCAGATTAGCAAATGGTTCTTGTTAGATTTTCCTCAGAATTATTCCTTCTGTTAAATGTAGCTAACCATAATTCATAACTAAATTTTCCTTAATTATAAAAAACTGAGACATTGACTTTGTGTGATCCTACTACTACATGCAGTAATGAGAATGACATTACAGAGAGACTAAAACGCATTATTCAAGCTAATGCTTGTCTCGTTCAAGAAATATCAGATACAAGTGTTCCCTCAAAGAGCTTGGTATGATGTCTGTTTCCTTAACTCTATCCTCTTGCCTTGATTTGGTTTGTTTTCTGTTCAATCTTTGTTTTGTTTTGTTTTTTTTTTCCCATAGTTGTTAAAACTTAGTTCTCAGATTTCTTCCATGATGCCGATTTGCTTATTCTCTTTTTCAGATTCTAACTGTCATTTTTTAATTTGATATGAAGTCTCTATCTTGACCTTAGCTTCTCTTTGCTTTCTGCAGAATTCTGTGATAGATAAAGATGACTAGCTGAAATATCATTTATGTCTCTGACTGATTGCCACATTTTTCAATATGAAGTGTAGGCATTTGTCAAATTTTAAAAGCAAATACATGAACAGATACAAGGAACCACATATGCAACCAAAATCAGGATATATGCTTTTGTAATCTTGTCTTGAAACTTGATTATCTTTCTGGAAAGTGTTGCCTAAAATTCTCCTGTTATATTGGTAATCACACTCATCCGGTATATGCTTTTTGTTCATCTATTGTATATACAAATGCCTTGGGATATCAATCTTGTGGTGCATGAACTTGATTGTGGTTGAAGGCACCCATAGATAGTTGGAAGAGGCCATCTTTAAATATTTTAGTTTTGTATCACCATCTACTCAGACAAGTAGGATACATTTCTTTTTCATGTAAAAGTAATTGTTTCGTGTATTCTAGATTTGTGAAGTGGGTTGTAAAGTGTCTAAGATAAACTATTTATAGGTACCTAATTAAAGTGTCTAATCACTCTTTGGATTAGTGCGGTATCGGTTTAGTACAATTACGGTTGCAGGTTTCTAAAATTAAGTGATATGGTATTTTTCTACTTCTAGTTTTTGTATGAACAGAAAAGTGCCTTGTATTTAACTCTTGTATCAATGGAATTCATTAAATCTTTTTTAGTTTTCATGTATATTGTCTTATGTACTTTAGTGATTCTTATTTCTTGTGCAGAATGGTTGGATAGATCTGCAAGTGGAGGTTGCACAATATATCAACAGTGATGTACGTGGAGGTCCCTTATCTGCACCAGCTACAAAGCCTCTTAGTGGTTTTGTCCAGCGTCTGAAAGGGAAGCAGGGAAGATTCCGTGGAAATCTATCTGGAAAGCGTGTTGAGTATACTGGAAGAACTGTTATATCTCCGGATCCAAATTTGAAAATTACTGAGGTATAGCATTAATTTTATACATTTAGTAAATTTTGTTTGCTAAGTTGTTTAATTTGACAAATTGCTTTAACTTATCCGTAACACTTCTCATATTTTGACTTGGCAACTTGGTTTAAACCAATGGAAGATCCTTTCTGCATAGGCCAGGGTTAGGAAAAGGCATTAGGCCTTTCCTACAACTCAAATTGAAGTTTCACTGCAATCTATATTCTTTGATGATTATATTTCTTGACAAGCTTGGTGATCTAGGTAGCAGTTCCTATACTAATGGCTCGAATTCTAACTTATCCTGAGCGGGTTTCACATCATAATATAGAGAAGTTGAGGCAATGTGTTCGAAATGGGCCAAACAAGTATCCTGGAGCAAAGTTAATCAGGCAGCCTGATGGTACTGAGATGTAAGGACTCTAGTAGGGGCCTTTTGTTTGTCAGCTATGTTTTAGAATTCACTACTTTAGCTACTTTTTTTCTGTTTATGTTGCAGATCGTTGATGTTTTCTTCTAGAAAGCGTCATGCTGATGAATTGAAATTTGGTTACATAGTGGATCGTCATTTGGAAGATGGCGACATTGTTCTGTTTAACAGGCAACCAAGTCTGCATAGAATGTCTATCATGTGCCATAGGGTAACTTCAAATAGTTTAGATTTAGATGCATTATGTCTTTCTTTTGTCATTGAATTTTATACCTTGATTTCTCTTGCAGGCAAGGATAATGCCTTGGCGGACGCTGAGATTCAACGAATCAGTTTGCAATCCATATAATGCTGATTTTGATGGTGATGAGATGAATATGCATGTGCCTCAGACAGAGGAGGCTCGAACAGAGGCTCTAATGTTGATGGGTGTAAGTGTTGTTTCATGCTTTCCATGGAGTTTTAGTTTGGTTTTCAGTTTTAGAACATCAACTCTTGTGATTACAAGTGCTTTGTGTCTCTATTTACCGCTCTTTAGTTTTTCTCAATTTTGATTTAAGGGTTTCTGATGGTGCAGGTGCAAAACAATTTATGCACTCCAAAAAGTGGAGAGATTTTGGTTGCTTCAACACAGGACTTTTTGACATCTTCCTTTCTTATTACAAGGAAGGACACATTTTATGATCGTGCTTCTTTTTCACTTATTTGTTCATACATGGGAGATGGAATGGATCAGATTGACTTGCCAACTCCAGCATTGATTAAGGTTGGTTCAATTGACATATGTTGTACTTTCTATTGCCATTTGTTTGATAAAGTCAAACTTTTATTTATTTTATTCTCCTTTTAAGGTGGAATAGCTGAGTAATGACTCTAGGTTTCTTTTTGCGTAATGTGTGCCATTTTGCATTTCATTACTATGTGGCTCAAACAGAGAAGTGAGAAGCTTTTGTGTGAGTTCTCTGCTCTAGTTTCTGTAACCTTATCATGTGCATGTAGTCAACATCTTTGGCCAACTTACATGTGTGAGTTTGAAAATGTGCCATATATTCTAGATGAACCTCATATCAATCCTATAGTGGTAAAAGGAGTATTGAAGTTCTTTTATACAGGTAGAATAAGGACCAGTGTGATTCCCTTTCCTTTTTTTGTTCAATGGATAATATGATCAGCCAAAAGCTGAAATAATTATTGGTAAATGAGTTGCCTTTTTTAGGTGGTAAAAAGATATGGAATGTGTTTTGGAGCTGAGGTTGTTGGTGGGCTTGAAATTTTTGCAGCTGCTGATTAGTGCAGATTTTTTTTTTTTAAGGGAGATACGGGCCATTGGTACTAGTGAATGAATATTGGGATAAATCTTGTATGTTAGCTCATGCAAATGTGGTTGATAAAATTTCTTCAATATGAATAAAAACTATGGGCAATATATATTTTTTTACCCTCCAAAACAACCAAAGCTCTTCTTTCTGTTACCTACTGTAATGTAGAACCTTTTTTTTTTCTTTTACTGAACAGACTATGGTCTTGTTCTGTAATTCTTAATGGCTGAACACAGAACACAGAAAAGTAATTTGATTAATGGTAAGGTTGAGAACTTGGTTTTCAGATGCTGAGTATCTCAATCATATACCAGTTTTTGACATTTATGAGGTGTAGCTCTTGGCCTGTGAAAATGGAGCTCCTGGGCATGGGTGGCTGAGACTGGGTATTGCTCATTTTATGAGTGTGTATCCGAGCTTTGTTAAAACAACTTTCTTGAGACACATGGAATAGAAGTTGTTCTTTAAAGGAAATTTAAAGTTAAGGGGTTTAGCAGATAATATGAACTAAAATTTTGAATATGAACCTCCAGAATTGCTGTGTTATTATTTCTTGTGAGGTTTAACTTGTTGATATTTCAAAAGAGTCATGTAAATGGTGTTATACAAGGTTTTACATGGATAATCGAAACTGTTGAAACATTCCACATAAGCATTCGAAATTCCACGGATACCATTTTGTAATAGGGTATCTTGGGAATTCGGGAATTCACAGAAATTTCAAATTCATGCACACTTTTTTTTGAAAGTATTTGAAAAGTGGGTCGTCTAGAAATTGTACTAATAATTTGCTACAGAAGGACACAAGAGTTTCTGAATCTAATAGAACTGAGGTATGTCAAATACAAAGGAATTTTCTGTTTTTCAATTTGTGAATGTGGGATGGAAATAATCTGCTATTATTTAAGTGAAACTGAGCTTGTTGTGGAGAACATAGAATGGAAACACTCTTTACCTTTTTGCTGAAGTTGCATGCCTGCATAGCAAATTCTCAATAAATGCAAAGGATGTCTTCGTGATTGTTCAGAGCTTTATGTGCATTGTACATATGAAAGTTAAACATATGGTGCTTCGTGCATTTCAAATTTTGCATTCTGTTTTTCCTTTGTTATTTAAATTTTGGTGGCAGTTCTTTATCCAGAATGGATATTTTTTGGCAGCCAGTTGAGCTTTGGACTGGTAAGCAGTTGTTCAATATACTATTGCGTCCTCATGCAAAAATGAGAGTCTACTTGAATCTTACTGTTACTGAAAAGAATTATGTCAAGCCCAAAGAAACCATGTGCCCAAATGATGGGTATGTATACTTCCGTAATAGTGAGCTGATCAGTGGACAATTGGGGAAAGCTACCTTAGGTATGTTTTTTTTTCCTAATTTGAAAGAAAGATCAAATCATTCATCACTTTAGATTCTTTTATAAAATTGGCATTACATTACACAGTTTAACTTAACTAATCGAATCACAATTTTTGTAGCTTACGAATAATCAGAAATAAAGATATTTCCTTTAGTTTATGCTTGGCAAAGTTCCTTTAATTTGATATGTGGTTTTTTTTTTCTCCCATGGGATCTGTTACATGCTAGTATCATGTTTTTGAGGAGTTGATGTGGGATTGTGGTTGAGCTGATATCAAATTTTGATGAGATGACTCTTATGTTTATTTTTTTAGATATGCATGCAGTATTATGGTGTCTTTCAGAGTTGCTCTGGAGAAAAACTAATTTATTGGAGATTTTGAGAAAACCCACATCTCTTATAGAACTCATGTTCTGCTTACTATTTACATCACTCCATTAGCATGAAAATCGTCTCCAGAAGATTCCCATATGAAATATGTATTTGTAGATTGTGGAAAACTGAATTTCAATATTCTTGTTCATTTCTCATTGGATGTATTCATTTTGCTGTTAATCCTAGCAATTCATAGCATAAGTAAGTTACGAAGTTGCTGTTGAATGATCATGAGATGGGATTTTGATGCATCCCATGATGGATATTAATTTGGTTTCAAGTAGAATGATCCTGAAGTTAGTAGCTTTTGGCAATGTGATGGATTCCAATTCGAAAGTGAGATGTTTTCTTTTGCAAATAAAGAGTTTGAGAAAACTACAACCATTTTAACCCATACAATAAACTTAATTGAAATGGGATCAATCTGTAGAAATGCAGCTTCAAGCAGTATGAAGATGAGATCATTTTTGCAATTGGGTGTTGCAGTGTGATTTTTCTATTAATTTAGGTGTCATCTTTTGTGGGGACGTAAGACAAGTTTGAACAGTTTCATAACCTTTTTTGGTATGTTGTCTTGTGTATGATGTGGTTCTAAAGATAATTCCATTCTATCCATCAATCTGACTGGCATCACTTTTTCTCTGTATTTCATATGTGTTTTATGCAATTTGATTTGTATTTGATCCCTTTTTGGTTTGACGGAATAGAGTGGGTTATTTAGTGCATTAATACAGTAGAATAAGAAATCTACTAGTTATTTCTAATTGGTTTTGGTATTTTTTAGTTCACAAATGATGTAATTGAAATTTACATAACTTTTTTTACATTTCTTGTTGGATTTAGATGCTATATAATGTAAATATTTTGAACATAAGTATTCACTTTTTAGACTGGTACAGGAAATGGAAACAAAGATGGCCTTTATTCAGTTCTTCTGAGAGACTATAGTCCCCATGCTGCTGCAGTATGTATGAATCGCTTAGCAAAGTTGAGGTATGGTGGTAGTGTTTTTTTTTTTTTTAAATTAAATTTTAAATACTGCTGCTTCTTTATGCCTCGATATTGTCAATTGGTATGATCCATATAGCCTACCCTGCATAGTGGGACAAAGGTTTAGTTGCCTACTCACTTACCCTTATGAGTTTCTATGGTAAACAGGCCTATTATGAATTCTCATGTGTTCCTTTCCCATACCTTTGTATCAACGATCATATGATTTTTTTTTTTTTGGGAAATGATTGCAAATTGACTATTTTTGCGAGTTTAAACATTAAATCTAGATAATTTAGATTTTATCCTACAATTTCTTATGGCCTTTGGATGTTAATTCAAATTTCAGATGTCGAGCGTGATCTGTTTCACTTTGCCAGTCATCAAATTGCTATCCAAATATTTTATCCCTTTGACATACTGATGTGGCCTCTCATGGAATTTGAAATATGCACAACTAACGCACCTATTATTTTCAAACTCTGTTTTGTAGCCTAATCATAATATTTGATGACAGCTTCCACATTTATGATAGCACCTTAACTGCACAGTCTGCACTCTTGGTTCTATAGAAATAGGATCTTTAACTACAATATGCAACTTCCAACTTCATGATATTTTGCTTCCCTTAGTGCTTACAGAAGATGCTTTATGCTCTCCATTTGCCTCAAACACACTGACATTCACTGTCATTGTACTTTGTATTTGTCTTTGCATCAGCTGTGTGCTTCTGTGTATTTACTTTACTCCCTTTTTTGATCTTATAAACACTATATCTCGTACCCATGCATAGGTTCATATGTACATTTATCTTCTTAGTCTTGGTATTTTTTATTTTACTTTCCATTCCCTTTTTGGGTGATGTGGCTTTTTGTGTGTGTCTTATGGTTAATTGGCTCTTCAAGCCCAAGGAAAGTCAATCTATCTCTATATTCCTTGCAATCACTTCCAGTCATGTTTCACTACCCTATTTGGGAAAATCCAATTGTTTGATTGCTTGAACTTGAAGCTTGCTTTATTTACATGGTTTAGATGTTGGTCTTGTTGTCTGTTTGAATAGAAGCATGTGTAAAGATGGGGTTTGGATTTGATTGCAGATTTGATTTTAAATCCCTATGGTCATTTAGGTTTTCTCAAGATTAGTTTTGCTCGTGGGTTATTATTACTGTATGGCTATATGCATGCTTGATTCACAGTATTTCCTTTTACACTGTGTGTCTAATTGGGCATCCACATTAATAAATATGGAGTAGAAGTATGGAGGGAGATTCAATTTGACCCTTTCTTGGATAGTTTTCTTGGACTGAAATGCCACTCTTAGATACAGACTTGCTTATTGGATACAAATGAAACTGTATTCATGTGTTCCATTGTAAATGTCACTTGCAGTGCTAGGTGGATAGGGAATCATGGATTTTCCATTGGAATTGATGATGTGCAACCGCCTGCTCATTTGATTGCCGCCAAGGATGAGAAGATCTCTATAGGATACAAGGACTGTGATGATTTAATACAAAACTACAATAAGGGACAGCTTGAGTTGCAACCAGGACATGATGCAGCTCTTACACTTGAAGCTAAAATAACAAGTGTGCTAAATGATGTTCGAGAACATGCTGCAAAAGTAAACTTCAGTTTCATCCACTTGCTCAAACTTCTTTTATGTCTCTCTTGTATGAATTTCACTATGGGGGTGTGTTTGGTTATCATAAGAATTGCAATTATCTTGGAACTAGAATCATTTTCTGTATAGTTTGGTTTAAATCTTTATAGTAACTAACTTCAGTTCCAACTCAATTCCAGTTATTAGACACCAAACACACCCTTGGGTTATTGAATTGTAATTGGCCAATTTAGAACTGCATCAGGGGAGATACGATTGAGTAATTCTCCTGATGGGGATATAACCAGGTGACTTCTCCCCTTTTTACCTCCCTGATACCTTGTCCCACCTTATTCCTGCTTCATTAATGAGCTAGCCATTTTTCTTGTTGCCATATGAATTAAATATTCTTGTTTCGCCTATTTAATGTACTTCTCTAGACTATTAAGATGGGTTAAACTCTTTAGATGTTTAACTATAAATTGAAGTGAAGGGTAGCCATCTTTTTCCCAAGTGAGGATGTAATTTCCTCTTGCTTCATTATTATCAGATACATTTAAACAATAAACATATTATGAAGTCATGAGCTTTGACTTTGATTAAAGATTGATGTTTTAGTGGTCTGGCTAGGCTAATCCAAGAGATTAACATAGATGGACAGAGTTGAAAAGTTTGGTGGAAGTAGAGTATCAAACTTCAATTCTGTGCTAAAACTCATCATCAATAAATTTTTACACTGGCACACATACTGTGTGGCTCTTGTTTGCGTGGTGTAGTTGGAAATAATAGATGCGTGTATTATAATTTATCTTAGGGGAATGACTGTATTAACCAATAACATTGTGGAAGAAAAACTGAGGGTTTCACAAAGGAGGCTGATTTGAATTCAATTTGAAAGAGAGAGGGAGCAGTTTATGTTAAACGATCCCGAGACCCTCTAAATTTGCTGTTCCCTCTTTCTCTCTCTCTCTCTGTTTTTTTTATTTTATGTATATAAGTAAGACATTTGAAAGTACTAGTGATTATTAATAATGAGTAATCTATGCTATGTATCCTATCGTATAATCTTTTATGACTCTTCTATTTTCTTAGAATGAATCGAATATCATTCTCTGCCTTGTACTTATCTATCTTCTTCATTTGGTTTGGAACTTTTTAGGAATGCATGAAGGGCCTACAATGGAGGAATAGCCCTCTGATAATGTCACAATGTGGTTCAAAGGGATCTCCTATTAACATTAGTCAGATGGTTGCATGTGTTGGACAGCAATCTGTTGGGGGTCGCCGAGCTCCAAATGGTTTCATCGATCGAAGTCTTCCTCATTTTCCTAGAAAATCAAAGATTCCTAGGGTATGCTAATTTCTGCATTCATGGTCATGTTGTGGTCTGCAGCTAGACCGATGTGTATGGTTCTTTTGGCGGGTCAGTTAGTTGGGAGTTAATTAACTTCAAGTAATTTTGACATGGTTACTGAAGGTAATGGCCACACAATCAACTCTTTGTAGATAGAGAGTTTCAACACAAAGTTGAAATTTGTCATTTTGTAAAAAATTGGTATATTCTAGTTGATAAGATATTTTGGAAAGAAAAATGGTATGATTTGCTTTGCATATTTACCCATTTTCTTTAACATAGGAAAGTAAGGAAATAATTTGATTTTTGTGTTGTCCAAACTTAATCTGTAATTTGATACTCCGATTGATTCTACTTTTTAAACTAGTTATTTCCTGCTAACAAAAGATTCCATCTTCTACTTTCCAAGCCTTATCCTCTATTGAGAGCCTTGTGGTTTGACTGGAACAGCAAGATAGGCCCCCACAAATGTGTGAAAAATGGATAAGCCTCCACTTATGTTCTGCTTCTGCTTCTGCTTCTACTTCAGACAAATCTTCACTAATTCTATGTATGTCATCCATCTTTGTCTGCTGGTGTCACTTTCCTCTTCCTGTACTCAAAAAACTCAAGCTACCAAGACTCCCGGATTAGTAGAAGTTATAATACCAATTTATAGCTGCCCGTTATAAGCACTGCAACAAGCCACTGCAGACAGCTTTTGTTGCAGTTCATCAGACATTTACCTTCCCAAGGAAAATAATAAGGTCATTTGGGAACCTGGAAAAGAAACTAAAAAGATTTAATGCTAACCCTCTTGTGTTGGGTTTCTACTCTTGCATAATTTTTCATGCATCAAATGAAGTTGGTTAATCAAGAAACACCTTGGGATTCATTTCTTCATTAGATAGTTTCTGTTACCTCAGGAAAATAATCTTTAAGTTGCAGATCTCTAGCTGTACTTCAAGCCTGCCCTCTTTTTTGGCTGGCGGTCTGGTCCAATATCTTTTAGGCTTCTCTTTTATTTTTGTGGACTTTCTCCAACACGACACTTGGATGAATGAAGTCCTAGGATGAAAATAATAATGATGGTTGTTTGTTTATTTTCATACTTATTTTGCATTTATTTTATGGACAGTGGCATTTGTAACTATTTCTGTTAATTTTCCAGATTCAAATGTGTGCATACATGTTATTCTAGATTATTTCTTTATGATATAGTAGATGTAATTAAATAGAAGGATTTATTTTCTGTTACATATTGAAAAAGTTCCAACCAGAATAAAGAAGTGCTGAAAGTTTTCTTTGGTTTTACTTTTCAGGCTAAAGGATTCGTGGCTAATTCATTTTACAGTGGTTTATCTGCTACAGAATTCTTTTTTCACACAATGGGAGGAAGAGAAGGCCTTGTCGATACAGCGGTATGCATGGGCCTTTTGCTTTAATAGTTGCCTATTCCAATTACAGTCACAGTCTTTTTCCTCCTTTTTTTTCTTTTTATAATTTTTGGGGTGTGGTGTGGTTGTATTTGAGTGGTAAACCTTTTTCTTTTGATTTCCTTGTCAGTTCTGTATTGTAATTGCATGATTATGTTTTATGTTTTATCATTATGATGGAAGTTGAAGTGTGCAAAAGTAGTACTTCTGTATGTATTTAGCCTGAAAAGTTAAAATGCTTGGACTTTTTTCTCAATGCAGGTTAAAACTGCTGATACTGGATACATGTCTCGTAGACTTATGAAGGCTTTGGAAGACCTGTCAATTCATTATGACAACACTGTGAGAAATGCTAGTTCTTGTATAGTGCAATTTGTTTACGGTGATGATGGCATGGATCCTTCACAAATGGAAGAGAAAAGTGGACAGCCCTTGAACTTTGACAGATTACTTATGAAAGTGAAGGTCATATATTCCCCTAATGTTAATTTTGTGCAACTGGTGTCAAAATTGAAACCTTTCGAGCTGAATTGCTTCCATTTGCAGGCAACCTGTCCTGCGGGTGATCAGAAGAGCTTGTCTCCTTTAGAAATATGCAAAGTGACTGACGAAAGACTCTCAGAACATGATATGACTCCTGAAGGCAGGTGTTCTGTGGCTTTTAGAGATTCATTGGCCAAATTTCTTAAAGACAAATGTGTTGAGTGCTTAAAGAACACAATTGAAGATTTAAAATCGGATGGAGATCAGAATGGAGGAGACAATCAGAGCTCTCTTGAAAATATTTCCTTAAATGTATCTGGCATTACTGCTAGGCAGCTAGAGGTGATTTAAGCTACTGTGTGAAAAGGCTCTTGTCAGATTTTATTTTCCCTATGAATTTTCTTTTTTCTATGGGTTTTCAATTTACACACCAGTGGAACTTGCCCTCTTGATGAACGGGCAATTTTTTGTTTCTTCAATCTAGTGTTTGAAGAATACGCACCTTTCTCCTGTAAATCCCTCCCTTCCTGTTTTTGTGCACTGAAATTTCTTATGGTCACTGTTTATTTGTCACTTCATTGAAGTTTCAAGATTGTGCCTGGATTATTCTCATGGAATTTTATTTGAAAGGTTAGAAAGTTTCTTTCTCATATAACTTCCATTTGCCAACTTCTTAGGTCTTCTTTAGAGTCTGCATCTCAAGGTATCATAAGAAAAGAATTGAAGCTGGAACTGCAATTGGTGCAATTGGAGCTCAGAGTATCGGAGAACCAGGCACACAGATGACATTAAAAACTTTCCATTTTGCTGGAGTTGCAAGCATGAGTATCCTTTATAAATACAAATTGTAGTATTAATGTAAGCTTCATGGTTCTTTGGTCTCACAGATGCTTTCTTTTAATACCTTAATTGTAAGATAGACGTCACCCTTGGAGTTCCTCGTATAAAAGAAATTATAAATGCAGCCAAAAGAATAAGTACACCAATTATATCTGCAAAGCTGACAGATGAATACAATCCAAAGCAGGCAAGCCTTGCGAAAGCTCATATTGAGAAAACACTTTTGGGACAGGTGAGCTATTTCCTAATTTAATTCTTGTGAATTAGAAATTGACAAAACTGTTTCATTGAGTGGCATTAACTGTAATTCTGACCTAGACGTAGAGATATGTTGTCACTAACTGCCACCTTTTAGTCTTTTCAACAATATCTCCTGAAGATTTGCTGTTACTTTCATATTTTCTTTTTAGTTCTTCACACATTTGTTTTATGTGATATTATGTTCCAGTGCTGTTCATCTTTCATCTGTCCTTCTCTTTAATGTATAGGTGGCCAAAAGCATAAAAGTTGTGATGTCGGGAAGGTTGGCGTCCATAGTTATTGCCCTTGACATGGAAATAATACAAGCATCACGACTTTCTGTAGATGCTTATAAAGTGAAAGAATCAATTTTGCGGACACCAAGAATCAAACTCAAGGAACAGGTGGACTATTGTTAATTGAGTTCTTGTCATCTAGTTCTTCTCTGAATTAGCCAAAGAAATTATGTTTTCTGCAGCATGTTAGGGTTATGAACCCCAGAAAGCTGGAAGTAGTCCCCCCGGCTGACAAAAGTAAACTTCATTTTGAGCTGCACTCATTCAAAAATAAGCTTCCTATGATAGTTGTGTCGGTAAGCCATAAATTGAAGAAATATTTTTCAATACTCAATATTTTTGTGACTCTAATTTTTTTCTATTGTTATTTGGAATGACAGGGAATCAACACTGTGGAACGTGTTGTAATTAAAAAGGACGATAAGAAAGAGGGAGGGAGGGAAATTTCCAAGTACCATTTGTTTGCTGAAGGGTAAGTTTTTTGTGGTCTACCTGCACAAGGCTCAGCACTTAATAAATTGTTGCCATTATTTTTTTGGCAATTTAATTAGTTGTCTTTGCTTTTTGGTTGCAACATTCATTATTCTATATGTCGTTAAAGGATTTTGACTTTCTAATTCTTCAAGTTAAAGTGTTCTTTTGGAGTATATAAAATATGTTTCAAATGTTTGTTCCAAGTTCCACGAAAAGGTAGCAATTTAGTTTCTTCCATACTAATGGCTAATGATGATTTAGTACCTGCTCCCTCCATCCCAAAAAAAGACTCCACTATGAGTTTCGTACTTTTTTTTCCTTAGTTATAAGATACAACACACTTAATACCCAATTAAATATACAATTTTCCATTTTTATCATTACTTTTTAACTTTAGGTCATACATGGTCATTAAGGGTTACGACTTTTATTCAAAAATTTACTCTTTTTTTGGGACAAAAAGAATAGTTTTGAAAGTGGATTCTTTTTTGGGACAAGGAGAGTAATTGGCTTCAGAATATTTGTGGTCATATCTGGTGATAAATATTTCTTTGGATGGAATTCAGTGAAACTACTATTGATGGATAAGGTGTTGAAGGTTTTATTTTTCATGTCATATTGCAACTCTTCTTCTTCCAGTACTGGACTTCTAGGAGTAATGGGCACCGAAGGAGTTGATGGATATGAAACCAGAAGCAATCATGTCATGGAAGTGCAGCAGACACTTGGAATTGAAGCTGCTAGAAATTCCATAATTGATGAGATTAGGCATACAATGTCGAGTCATGGAATGACAATAGATATTCGTCATATGATGCTTCTGGCAGATCTAATGACATTTAAGGTTAGTTCAATCATCTAATGTCCGTGTTGTGCTGAACTTGCATCATGGACTTGTGGGCCTTGTATTAATGTGGCATTTAAGGTCAGATGTTCATTTGATGTATGCTCTCTGTTATGCCAGGGTGAAGTTCTTGGTATTACAAGGCACGGTGTTCAGAAAATGAAAGACAGTGTTTTGATGCTGGCTTCTTTTGAGAAAACAGCAGATCACCTTTTCAATGCCTCTGTAAATGGGCGGGATGATAAAATTGAAGGAGTAAGTGAATGCATCATTATGGGAATACCAATACAGTTAGGCACTGGGATACTTAAAATTAGGCAAAGGTACACAAATTAGCTGCTTTTTATTTTATTTTTTTTGGGGGTTACTGTTATACTTGTGTCATATTTGTGCAGTAGTAAAATCTCAATTTGAATGTTTCAAAGATGTGCAGTGACAATCCTCTCCATGGCAAAGCGTGAATATTTATAACACTGAGTGAAAGTTACTGAGTATTGTGTAGGTTAATGAACTTTAGGGAGGAATAGTAAGTACTTGGAAGCCATCAGTCCATCTTAATTTCTTTTGATGCAACAAGTAAAAAAAATGGTGAGATCTTGAATGAGGAATTGGGTCAAAGTTGTACAAAAATAACTTTCTGCACATTTGTTGTATTAAAGGCTGTAGTGCACAAGAAATAATAAGAAATTTTTTGAAAAATGACTGGACAAATGAAATTCCCACTTAGAAGCAATGCTGCATGTTTATTTCTTATCTGCTGTTCTGTTATGCACTAACTTCTATTGTAATGAAATAAAGCAACCACATTGTAAGCTTGCTGCTTGAGAAAGTTGTACAAACCTTTAAATTCCAATATACAGGAAAAGGCACTGAGATAAAAGCAGGATAAAAACATAACGAGATTGCATACATCTCTTTTTGGTACTTGGCATTCTTTTTTTTTTTTTTTGTGTAGATGTTGCATATAATTTTAATGATGCTTGTTTAATTTCTTCTTCTTTTTCTGTTAACATGGGGAGAAAGTATACCAGAATACTATACTTCAATTTCCTTCAAATTTAATGACAAGTGAATATGCACCAAAAATTACACTTGTAAAACCTCCGTCTTGTTTTTAAAAGTTGGGGAAAGGGGCTTGCAGGAGTGGACCTTTAAGTGAAAGGGACCATTGGCAGCTGGTATGGATGTGTGCGTGTGTGTGTGTGTGTGTGCGTGTGTGTGTGTGTGTGAGAGAGAGAGAGAGAGTTGGCAGGTAAAGGAGAAAGAGATAAGGGTTTTTGTGGTTTATCTTGCAGGTATTGTTGTAGCTCATTTAGTTGCGTACCTCTATAATACAGTAATATCCTAATCTGTAAATATATGTAGTATATACTCAAATAGTTTTGCATGTACTGAAGCCTGGTTTAATTAGCACAAGTTGGACTCAATTGTATCTGAACATCTTGAGTTCAGGCCTTAAAAAAAATGTGAATATTTAGGTGCTAATGGTTCTTTGCAGCCTAAGCATTAGTATATGTGGTTTTCTCTTTTAGCCTGGTGATATTTATATTCATAGTTTCGCTTCTTTATCTGTTTGGAGCAGTTTATATGTATAGCCTATAGTTTCCAAACCTTAATAAAAATAGCTTTCGTTGTTTCTGATTTTAAAACCTTATATGTAATCTGTACTAGCTTCCAGTTTTGAAGACGCTGTTCAAAATGCATTTCTTGTGTTTTTCTTTGAAGCAGACGTCTTGATTCTCTTTTAAGTAGGAGCTAAATTAGTTGCTCACTTAATCCGCTCTGATTTGGTTTGATTTTCCTTCCTTTTGTAGAGTTGAGGAGGTGAAGCTGAATTATGGATTGGATCCAATTATGTCCTGAATTGATCATGAAATGAGTGACAGCTGCAATTTTTTTCCCCTTGGTAAAATTAGTATATCATGTGCATAGAAATTTACTTGGACAACCATGATTTGGTCAGAAGGTGTCAGCCATCTAGATGCCTGGAAGCTAATTCTATCTTCAAGTTCAAGCTTCATATAACCTTAACTGTATAGATGGTTATGTTCAAATTGGCCAAGGCACAAAAGCTTGCTATCTCCTTTTATATTCCATATCAATGATGAGCAATTAAAAGCAGCCTTTTTTTTTCTTTTTCTTTTTCTATTGGGAGGAGGGGGAAATTGAAAAGTATAGTCCGACTTTGTAGTCTTATTATTAGATTTGATTGGTGAAACGTTAGCAATATAAACTACAGACACGTGAAATTTTTTGTGCCCAGTAATAATGTAATACAGCTTGCTGTGCTTTTTGGTGATCACCGAGCTCCTAGTACTCATTTTTTCAGACAAGGTCTGTGGCTCTGTGCTTCCACTTTGCAAGATGGCCTGGGAAACTTGGAAAAAGACCGGAAAAATGGCTGCATAAAACCAATCACGAAGTCAAATTTGGACGTAATAATAAACCACCTCGTAGAAATTTATTGATGCGGTCACTTTTACTCATAGTTTTTTGTTGGACGAAGAGTTAATATGCATGCCTATCTGCTAAACGGAAAATATTGGAAGATTGCATTGCATTATCGGTAAGAAACTTTCGATGTAATTAAAGGTCCACAATCATTAGTTGGTAGGGAGTCATGGTAACCATGAAGAAAAGAATAACAAAAAATAAGAATGGAATCATCCTATGTACTTCTTGCTTGAGAGTTACAAACTTATCCGGCTTTGAAATTCTAAAACCTAAACTTTCTACATGTGAGGAAAAGTGGGAAAGAAGGGAAAAGAGTGTAACAAACAGTTTCAAAAGAAATAAAACAGAAAAAAAATGCCAATCTCACATCACCAATCGGTATGAGGATGTACCATCAGCTGGAATAATCATAAACAGTTATCTGTAACTGGGAATCAACAACATATTGCTTTATGAAGGACCTTCTCCACCAGACTTCAAATGCCCTCTGAATATTGGGACAATCATCCCCTTTGTTCAGAAACCGATCAAACCAATTCAGCAAGATGGCTTGCTGTTGTGACAATGGTAAAGTTAAAATTGTCTGGCTCAATCCATCCTCAATTAATTTCTTGTCAACTGATCTAGAAGCTCTCTTCATCCACCCAAAGTCTTCATAAAGAGCTTCCAACCATGTGGCCAGTAGAGAGAATCGAGTATCTTTTGGCACCAAAATATGTCCTCTCCCTATGGCGATACAAAGTTGTGCAGTTATCCGGCTGATCTCATGCCTGTACATGGTAGGAATTTTTGAATGGAGAGTAGCAAGTTCTTTCTGATCAGCCCATAATTTCACAAATTCATCCCCCATTTTCCTATCAACCAGGATATCTACAACCCACTGCATGTTGTCAGCTGCTCGGGCTATCTCACTCATCAAAAATCCACGATCCTGCCTACTTTCATCCAAACACGTAGCTTCAGACAAGCTCAGTATGAGAGAACTGAGACATCTATGGCAAACATGATACATTGTATCTTTTGATACATCAAAGTTATTGTAATTGCAATTATCTGAACTTTCTTGTTTGAGCAGACGAGAAATCAGTGTCTTCATTTCTCGACGAGCTTTGTCATCCTTGGCTTGTAAAACTCCACTTAACAATTTCAGGAAAATGTCATCAGCGCTTGAAGATGTTGATGCTTCTGCCACCACTCTCTGAAGCACATTAGGCAGTGGCTTATGAAGCTGAAGGTCACCAAGTTGAGACACCACTTTTCCCTCTTCATCCTCAGACCAAGGAACTGCTTCCAAGTACTCCAAGCATGCAAGAATTCCATCATCAAATGAAATAGCCGAACATACCTGGAATAGAACACTGGTTTAAAATAGATCCTAACAAGATACTGGAACTCAAAAATTGAGGAATTTCTGTACGCAGATGTAGGCCATTAAGTCAGTCTGGTCATGTATAACATCATATTATTTCAAATACGAAGTTACGATTTGTTCTCTTCCTATTTACTGCAAGCAGTTCACAAATATCTGCATCCCTCAAAACCGAAATCACAAAAAAGATGCAGCCTTGCACTCAACAACCTAGCCTGCATGTATTTATCTGTATTGCACATTGAAGAATCCATTCACAAAGAGGAATGAGCAATGTCAAGCAGTGTTCTTTAAGCCAAATCAAAATCACCTTTATGTTTAAAAAGAAAAAACGAAACCTCTTGTCCAAGTTTCAACTCAAATTATCTCCAGAAGCTGCAGGGCAATGAGATGTTATTCCTCCGGCAGCAAAAGGATCAAAACCTTCCACACCCTATGCCAGATTTACAGGTAAGCTGAAGGAAAAAATCATTGCCAAAAGGACTCACCAGGACATTTTTATGCCAAATTGGCAAGAAAACAAACAGTTTATGTTATAATTATCATCCTTGCATGGATATTTCACTAGTTGGTTCTGCTCTGTGATTTTGCGTTACTTTCCATGCTACATCATTCTTCGAAATAAGATTAATTCAATATTTTTCCCAGGGAACGAATAGAAAAATTAAGATTCCAGGAATCCTCTCATCGCACCAGCTCGACCAATCCCAATTACCCAAAAGATAAAGTCACAAAAAAGAAAATGTGAGACCGAAAATCAAGAAACTCCACATGACTTTACAACAAACAACAATAAAAATAATGCGGCCAAAGTCATGAAAACAACTAAGAAAAATGTGAAGTCAAGAAAAAAGCTTGCTTAATAAATCCTCCGATTAGTGAAACAAAGAAAGAAAAGAATTCACCTTTAATAATTCCAAGACCTTGGAAACCTCCTCACCCATCAATCTCTTCTTAACGTCCTCACAGTACATGAGCACCACAGCTTCTACATACACCTCCACGTCATCACACTCAAGAATCTCCACGGTAACCACTTGAGCTCCATTCCGCCGGAGTTTCTCAGCAAAAAACCGACTCCTGCCGGCGAGTACCCGACGGTGGACCTCCATTGAGACACTAAATCCATCACATGCAGTTACCGTCAGCCTGACATCGCCAGGCCCCAAGGTGTTACCATGATTATCTTGAAATGGGACATCTGCTAAAACTTTAAACACTCTATCTTGGAGCTTGAGGCGAGCTTCAACTGAATGTTTGGAATCACGAGCTTGTTCCTCTGACATCATTTCGAAAAGGGTCGGGCTTGGAGTTGATCGCGATGGGTTGAGTGAGGTAGTGCTGAAGGATGGAGGAGGGGAAAGAGAGGTGGCGTTGGCGCCGGCGGTTGTTGGGCGAGAGGGGGAGAAGGGAAGGTGGTGGGCGGAGGGAGGAGAGGGAGTAGGAGAGAGAAAAGGATCAGAAAGGAAGCCCTGTTTTATCATTGCGGATACTAATTGGTTTTTAGAAGTTTTGGACGGAGCATTGGTGGTGGTGTTGGCGGTGGTTTTATGGGATGGCATGATTGGACTGGTAGAGCTAACTGGAGATTTAGTGTTTGACTGAGAGGTTGAGATGGATTGTGTGTGTTGTTGTGTGTATGAAGTGGGAATCCAAGAAAATCAAGAAGTGGGAGAGTGCGAGCTTCGGATCCGCAGTACTCCAAATCAGTGAGAGGAAAGTGTGTGTTGTGGAAGTGATGGCAATAGTAGTTATTAATTAAAGGAAGGAACTACAAAAGGCGGGAGATATTTATTCTATAATAATGCGTTCGGCTGCTGGCAATTTTCCCAGCTCCATGTCCAGAGCTCAGTCCTGCCAAAAAGTTGACTGGGTGGGGCGTGGGGGGCGAGGGAGAGCAGTGACAGTGTGTGACTGTGTGTGAGAGATTTGATGAAACCTCCGCTACCTCTTTGTGTTTTGTGTTGTGGGGTCTCATCCAATGCAATGGATTGAAGTTAATTATATTTCTCTGTTACACTTCATTTTCTACTGAGCATTGGGAAGAAGTAGGAAGGATGATTTCTGTTGCATGATTCGCATCTTGCATTTCGTGTGTATATTTGAAGTCATCTGCCAATTTCAATTGCGTAATATCAAAACCAAACTCGATATTGTGGCTTTATTTCCTCGGGAAAAATGACAAATGTTGGAGAAACATATGTAGTATTTTGTTCCAATAAAATGGCAGTTTTTCTCATTGCCTCATCTCCCTTCCAAACTTTTCCCTTTACATTCTAAAAAGAATTGAATTAAAATCGGAAGTTATTGTGAATCATCTGCTATAGTGCTTAATTTTGGTACGGTAGAAGAATAATGATTGGGAATAGGAAAACGTCAAAACTTGAATATTGTGGTGGATATCTGACCAACCATTTCTGCAGAGACGACGAGCACTAGTGCAGAGTAGGGGGATTTGTTTTCACTATCGAGTGTTTGTGTTGGAGTACCAACAAACATGAAGCATCTTTTATCTCTGACAAAGAATGGATCATCAGCATTCAATACAAATACACCAGTAAATTTGGGCTCCAACTCCCTTATCTTTGTCGAGGTTAACATTAACACCACTATCTTTTCAACTCATCTGAGCTCGATTAGACCTCTTGTCCTACTCAGTCTCCCTTAACGCACTTAAAACACAAACTTGACGAAATGAGAGAGCTTAATATTTTACTTCATAGGGCAATTAAGTGGCACTGGTTTGTGATAAAATACACTTTCCAGTTTGGACACATTCATGCATGCTGCAAAGGTTTTACATAAAAAGATTGACAATGCTGTCATGTCATACATGTTCACCATGGCCCAAGCCCAACTATTTTGGCAATCAGGCACAGTGATTTTGTACATCATTAATTTTAGACTCCTGTAGCGTTTTCTTTCTTCTCTTTTGTCAAGATGCTTTTTGTGTTGAAATTCCCCGCATGCAACAAGAAGAGCAAGCACCAACTTTTATAACAGGTTAGCACTACTTTTGAGTACCTGCGCCTTGGATTATTTGTCATGTTAGGCGCTCATCATCATTTCACTGAATGTGCCCATGTGATGAGTTATCAGAAGCAGAGTTTTGCTTTTCTACCTCTCTAGCCCCTGAATCAGAGTCCTAATTGTTTTTAGCAGAATTTTGTATTTCAACAAATTTCTGTGTAAATTCATATGATGTTTCCTCTTCCATTGGAATTAACATTCTGTTTTAAATTAATGAATTGTTGCCCTCATGACCTAGATAACAATAACAATAAGTAACAGAGGCACACTAGATAGGGGCTTCATAGACATTATTTCAAGACTCCCAAAAGTAGAAACACATAAATCACAATTAACAAAGAAACCAATACTGCATTACAAAACAAAAGAATGAAATACAAGAACAATGGTTTCTTTTACAAAAGCTAACAATGACCAGCGGTAATGTAAGAACTTGAAAGGTGAAAATGAAACAAAAGGAAGAAAGAGCAGGTCAAATGAACTCGCCAATGTGGATCTGAGCATTTCTACCTCATTGGAAGTAACGATTGAAGAGTAAATATTTTCAGTTCTGGCAGAGATAGAGCTGTTGGTTTTCCACTAGGAGCCATGCGTGGCAAAAACTGATCAACAGGGAACTATGAAGACGTACCATTTAGAAAACATTTGTTTGCAAATCTTGCAATCCGGGATCAACTTTCAAATCTTGCTCAGCTTCAGATGTTCCGAATAGTGGAGTTTCCAGCTCAGGAGGACTCTGTGTACATATTTCAGTCACTAACCTCACACTAACATCCAAGTACACATGAAAGTGCAGAACATCTATTTCATTAGGTTTACGTTCAGAAAATGGTTATCTGAAGTTCTGTATTCAGTTAATAACGTTTTTGTATAAATGTCATGTCCAACATTATTTGGTTATTCTACAGGCCAAACTTGAGAACAGCATATAAAATAAGCAACTGATCTAAATTTGAATGCTTAATGGTTTCATAATTGTTTCCCTGAGCTTGAAATAGAATATCTTTTTATCCCTTCTTGCATTTAAATTACTTGAGAACATGCAGATTCTTTTGGGAACTTTATATGGAAATTTTAATGATATTTGTTGCTAGCATGAAACATAGCATGAGTTTAAATGGTGTGGCATTGATTTCCATTAGACAAAATAAGGACGTCAAGACGATTGATTACCATGCATCGTACTAAAGCCCAACTGACACCTTTGAAGAATGGATGCCTCTTAATTTCATTTGCTCCTTCGCATGATCCCAACCTGTTTTTGGGATCTCTGTGTAACAACCGGTACATTAACTGCTTTGCTTGAAGGCTTACCTGCAACAAAGAAACTTTTTTCCATTATTGCCACAAAAAGAACTTCGAATCTTAACAGGTATGATATCATACTAATATCTAGCAGGAAAAGCTTCTTTTACTTATGGCTACTGGTTTTCGTTTGGCATAATTTGAGAGCCACCTGCTTAGCATACAGACAGATTGTTGATCTCTAACGTATTTGGCTTATGAGAAATAATTAAGTGAGATTAGTCTTCTCAAGTCAAGAGTCTCAAGACACTTGATCTAACAATGTAGGAGTATGAACAAACTCACCGGGATGCTTGCAGGAAACTTCAAATCCTTGTGCAAGATATTTGCAAATGTCTTCTGCCTTGTCTTTCCCCTAAAAGGTGTGTATCCATACAGCATTTCATACAAAAGAATCCCTATTGAGCAAACAGCAGAAAATCAGTAAATGAGGCCTAAAAGTAAGAATTGCACTAAAAATAAAGGAAACATAATCAACACGGTTGCTTGAACAATTCATTCATCATCAGAAGCTGATTATTTTTTTCATCACTATTCAATAATGGGTATGAGGATGAGAATTACCAAGAGCCCACCAGTCAACTGCACTGGTATGGCCTGCTCCCGTAATGATTTCCTGTACATTGAGAGGAATATGCCTTCAGAAGTTAAAACTTTTAACTCACAACTTCAAGAAACTAAGTTCTTGATAAAGGAAGCAATGAAGTACTAACCGGAGCAATGTATTCCTCTGTTCCAACAAAAGAATTTGAAGCTCGAATTGGTTCAGCCAAAAATATTGGGTCTTGCTGACCTTTGTTATGCTTTTTCTTTTCATTGACCTCCGGAATTAAAAGCTGATCAAAGGATGGTGAAACAAAAACATCAGAAGATTGGAATTTTACAGATAAATTGAAAGGTTAAATTTCATAAGAAGTGAGAGAGTGCGCAAACCTGTGGCTTGCAGGATGTCAAACAGGATAAATCAAAATCTGTCAGAGCTACATGCCCATTGTTTTGCAGTAGAATATTTTCAGGCTTCAAATCTCTGTATATTATACCTGCCAAAAAAATTCTCTCTATTTATCTGTGAACTAAATAATATAAAAATCACAACTTTCACTGTAAAGCTTCAATTCCGATGATTAAAGGATCTGCAGAAACACGCATTAAGCTCTACCTTGACAGTGAAGATACTCTAATGCCACTATTACTTCTGCAGCATAGAATCTGCGGAGGTAACAGCTGTATAAGTCACACTCTATATTATAGCAACAATTAATTGCTTCATTTTGGCAGAAACTTTCTTAAAGTTCACTCTAAAGTTTCTTGTACCTCACAGCATTTTCCTTCAACACCTTCAGTGGCTGTCTATCCAAAAGCAAGAAGAGCTCGCCACCAGGGCAGTAATCAGTTATCAGACAGATATGAGTTTTAGTCTGTAAAAGTAGAATATTGCAGCTTAATCAACCAACGGTTGCACCCAACATAGTTGTTCGTTATTAAAGTTCTAAAATGCAAAAGTAAACAAAGGCGCTGAAGATACAAACGAGTAAAGGAAACAGTATCATCTTGGGCATGTCCTTCATTCAATTCTGGAATAGAAGGTAAAGTTACTGCTTTTACATATTGTAGTACTTCCTAACTATCACGCCTGTGAATGCAGAATCTCAGATTATTCGCTTGTCAATTTTCTAACCTGAAATGAAGCATAAAGGGCAGGAAGAAATGGGTGGTCCAACATGTCTAGAATCTCTCTTTCTGCACAAGCCCTGTGCACCTGTAACAAAGGAAGATGGGGAATTCAGCAAGAACTGTAAATCCAAAAGGAGAGTTTATTACTTTAAATAGTCACAAAAATCCAGTAAACAGAGCACTAAAATTTTAACCAGGTTCTTCATCCAAGTAATCGATATGGGGTAAAAAAAAAAAATACACCACTATGTAAAGCCTGCAGTTCAACCGTGAAAAGCCACTTAGAATGACAAGATGTGGTGCTAAATATTTCCATGCACTGTCTACAACCACACTGCTCAGTTAATGTTCCCAAGATGGAAAGAAGTCGAGGCAGTTTAGCAATCACAATTATCTGTGGGAATTTAGTGGCCATACCTTGTTTCTATTAAGCATCATCCCCTTATCCATTGCTTTCATAGCAAAGAATTCATCAGTGCCACAAAGTTGCACCAAATGCACACTGCATTCATAATTTATTCTGAGTGACAAGGACATAAACGAGAAAAGGAAGTATATGGACCCATGCAAGAATTATAATGTCCTGTTTAGCTAGTTAAAGCAACCATACATGCAAGAAACTATCCTGATTCTGTGGAAAAGTCCCAAAGAAGTCAAATGTTGTAAAAAGAAAATACAGACCTGCCTGTATCACCAGATCCCAAAGGTTTTACTGGTCTAAAGTGTTTCAAGCCTATTGGCTCTCCACTTTCTAGAATCTGCATATTACAGATCACAACACATATCAGTGGACAATTAACAACTGAGGTTGAAACATTAAGAGCAGTAATAAACTCCACAAGTGATTTAACCATGCAGAATTTTCAATTTCTATGCATGTAAACAAAGAAAAACATGATTGTTTGTACCTTTTGAATTGCTTTCCAAGATGGGGAATCTCTTCTGTGTGGTTTTGGATGGACCGCTTTTGAATGGTTTGCCCACAAATCTTCCGGTTTCTGAAAGCACATTTGCCGATATACTGTGGTCATGAGTCCGATGATAATCAAATCATGGTACGTTTTCAACGAACTATAAACATTACCGTGTTTGCATCCGGAAGTTCTCTGACTGCTTCATCAACATTTTCTGCAGTTTCTTTCACCTGGGTAGTGAGGCCAAAAACAAAGTCTAAACTGTCAAACGTCAAACTACTACAAAACCATGTCTAAATCATGCAAGTATTGATTAACTTCCCACTTCAACACCTTTTTCTACATTCATTCTTGATCACATCATGAAAACAAAGCTTATCAAATATAGTTCTGGAAAAATTTTTAACATGCTAAAACACATAAATTGGCAAATGAATTAAGTGTAAGAAGAGGGGTTCGGAGTATGGACCAGTTTAGCTCCCTCGTTTGCTGTCTCCTCAGGGATACAATTACGAAGAGGCTCAACATGCTGACTCCCGTCTAACTGTACTCCTATGAAATATTGAACTTCTCCCTGCTCATGCAAATTTTCAAAAGATAAATGGCTTTCAGATGGCCGACTTTAATGTTCATAACTCGACAAAGATTAAACTTATGCAATAACAATAACCTTTTGGTCACGCATAGGTTGAAGATGGAACAAGTTCCAGAACTTCTTGCCTAAACATTTAGAAAACCAAAAGTTAGAATCAAGAAGGATGGCACAATGAGCTTAATTTACAGTTGAATTTTGCATTAGGCATGATTTGGACGGAGTATACCAGTTTTAGTGTAGTTAATGAGCTGCACTGTGACTGCAGTTTGTGTGTCAATTGCATGTCTAATCTTCCTCACAGTGGCTGGATCAGTTTCAGGTCCTTGAAGAAATCTACATCATCCCATCAATAATATGTTATTATACACTATAAAGCACAATTAATTGGTCAATCCGAAGAATTATTATGCTTGGAAATTGCAAGGTAAGTAGGAATGTCGCATTGATTAATTGTTGGATTACTATTTTGCTCTGTTCTAGATATGAATAATTATTTTGTGATTATGCAAAATTAACCAAGCATTAAGGGTAGCCATGAAAAAGTTTCTAAAGGTTTGTTTGAAGTGTGATGTATTTGGAAAAAAGTTGTATTAGAATGTGTAAAAATTTTAGTAAGTATTTTTTTTATAGAAAAAGTATTTTAGAGGGAAAAATAAGAAGAAATTTTTTTTAAAATTATGTGAGAGGAATTTGAGTATCAAAATTTAAATTTTAAATTTTGAAATAAAAATGTGTTTGGATAAATTATTTTTATTTAAAAATTTATTTATTTACAAATGAGAAAAGTATTTCCAAACGTACCCGTTCATATTCCATTTGTTACATATCATGGCCAAGACTGTCATAAATCGGATGAAAAGGAAGTGTGACCTTACCATGGACCTCTTTTTGGAAGAAAAGGGCCCAACTTGTACCATATCCAAATTTTGTAAATCGTCGAATATGTAAACCAGCGCCCGTGGCCTAATGGATAAGGCGTTTGACTTCTAATCAAACGATTGTGGGTTCGAGTCCCACCGGGCGTGTTCTTTTTTTATTTATTTTTTTGAAAAAAAAAAATTTACCTTTTAAGTTTATATTTCTTTATTTGATAACGTAGACAAAAATACTTTTAATCAAATAGCAGGAAAAACAATAATAATAAATGATTTCCCAAAAACAAAAAACGTCATGCAAAATTTTACCTGCAATTCCTTCCCAAAATTTCTTCACGGCTGTACTCAGTGAGCTCCAAGAAACTATCCGACGCAAATATCTATCAACTCAACCAACAAAACATAATCACAACGTTTGTACCAATCAATGAACACTTGTAAGTTCTAACTAGGAGACTACAATCTAAGTATTAAGATAGTCGAAGAAGAAGAAGAAGAAGAAGAAGAAGAAGAAGAAGAATAAGAAGTCTTACAATGGGATTATCAGGCAACCTGGGATCAGTAATCACAAAATTCTTCTCAATACGTTCGAGTGTGGTAGCCAAATCGATACCCTTTCTCATCTCCTTCTTCCTAACCTTATCATCCAGGCTTTCCGGCCTTGCATCATCCCTGTCGCTCATATCCCCATCGTCCTCATTCTCATCCATGGTAACTCTGGCCTCGAATTCCTCATCCTCTGTAGTTGTACTCCCTCTGCGTCCTTTCTTCTTCATCATCCTATACACATGATTCATGGCGATCTTATCATTCTTTTCTTTCTTTTTTGTCAAATAAAATGAAATGTGATTAGTTTTGTTAGTACCCCATTAGAGAAAGACGACGGGGTTTTTTGGGCTTGGTTTCTGGGAGCTCGCTGATACGCTCCATGGATGATCTTGTGCCTGCATGGGAATGTCGTCTAGCCGGAGCTTTGTTGTTTAAGTTGAGAGTATTGCTGTCGGATTTCTCCTTCGACGGCTGCCCAGTTGATGTTCCATCCGATGATTTTCTGATCACTGGACGATTATTGGTTGATTCACTCAGTGATCTTGGACGCTGTGGCTTCTTCACTGCATCCACCAGTTCAGTCACGGAATTTGCAGCTATCTCCTTCTGTCGCGCTGTACCAAATAATTTTTTTTTAAACTTATCATTTTCCTTAGAAAAAAATTCGGGATTATAATTCTATCATGCGATTGCCCTGCTTTTTATACCCATAATAATCGCTCGAAATATTCATTAATATTTCATTATATAAATGTTAGATTAGTAACTAAACGAATTCAATTTGATTTTTCATTATAAATATTATTACTTTTAAAAAATATTAAGTTAAAATTTTTTTAAAAAAAAGGTAATTTGAGTTAGACAATATTTTGATATGTGTATATTTGTGTATAGATTACATTTCAAAATACATTTTTACACTTATAAATTTAGTAATTGTGAAATAAAAAATGTACTAATAAATGCAAACATACGCCATCTATAGCATCCATAATTGTGTAACTTGTGTTCGATGTTTAATAGTGTCATAAATGAAATAAAAAAAATGTGGAGCATACCGTCATAGCGGATCAATGATTCGGGAAGCCCATTGGGCCGGACCATTTTATCCTTGGTTCCCTCGGTGTGCTTGCTTACCTCCACTTGCATTCTGCAAAATTAAGAATGGAAAAAAGAAATGATAAACAAATCATTCATTACTCACATTAATTTCATTTACTTATGCATTTCTTTTATTTTTATTTTTAAAGCAATAATATTTTTAGTAATTTTTCATAATAATAAACTATAGTAACATACTATTTTGCATAGTTTAAAAAACGTAATAACTAAATTTTATCTTTAAATACTTATTATATCAGTTATTATAATTTATCACTATAAAAAGTCACTAAAACTATTCTTACTGTTTGTTTTTATGTCCATAACTAGGCATTATTTAATTGAAATTTTAAATAACATAATATCGTTTTAGTGAAATAAAACACGGTAAACAGAAGATATTATGTGTTTTCTTTATTCAATGATATAGTTATTTCTCTTTGTACAAAAAAAAAAAAAAGGGTATCTCCATATTTGCATGGTAATATATCAATAATTCATCTTTATTCCTACCAACAAACAAATCCCCAAGGCAGATTTCCAGATAAGATATGAATGAATCCCGGGAAGGACAAAGCTTATATGCTTATGCTATTATCCAATGATTTGATGGGGGCAGTTGCCCTCCAACTTTTCAAAGACGACAACAGGATCCAAACAACACAGCATTTGGCCCATCTTTCAGAGTCCCATAGTCCCATCCCATCAAAAAAAAGAAACGAAATGATATGAGCCCACTTGACCAAAACTAATAAACAAAATTTCAATTAATAGTCTCTAAGCTCACCTAACCCCATCACTATTAGCCCAATCAATTTGCAATTAGTGATCCAATCCCAGGGTTTAAGGAAAAAGTATGAAAGAACCTCAAAGTATCTATGTCTCAATCATGCAATTAATCACAGCAATTGAAAAATATGAAGATGGATGAAGGGGCAAAATCATGAGAGGGATGCAATGAAAAAGTGGGAGCATGTGACAAGGGAAACTTGTTGCTCCATCCCATATTGTGAATATGAAATATCATTATGAGTTCTGAACTGTTTTTGCAAAGGGACCACGAGGACCGACAGATTAATTTGGACCATACTTTTGGTATTGCATCTTCATGGCACTAGTATTGACGATTGGGACTTTTGGTGGGTTGGGAATTTTTATTTTGATGGTCCATCTGTTTTAGTAAAAAAAAAATCATTTCTGATTTAATATACTTTTTTTTAATTATAAATTACAATATATTTTAATGTATTATTAAATATATATATATATTTTTTTTAATTTAAATTATCATTATCGTTATTAGTAAGAGTAATATAAAAATTTTATAAAAAAATAAATTTTTTTTAATGAAAAAATTTTGAAACCAAACTTTTTTTTAAAACCAAAAAAAAATGAATTAGGTTGTAGCTTTAAGAACCTGTTCGCTCGATTATTCCTTTAGAGCTCACATGCTTTAGGTACTTGTCACAAATAATTTTTTTAACATTTAACGTTTTGTGGTTCTTTTTTAAAGGTTAATGATTTAAATTTCACCAACTATATATTGTAGTGAATTATTTGCACTTTTCCCAAATGTGGTAATATATGATCATTGTAGTAGTTTAGATCCTCAAAAAAGCCAACAACTACAACATGCAAAAAACCTAAAGTTATAAGTTTTACTTTTACCTATGGTTAAAAATTATCTACTCTTTCCCCACCTTTTCTTTTTTTAAAAAAAAAAAACCCCTAAAATGTGTTAAATTAATAAAAAGGAAATCAAAAAAATTATCAAACTAATCAAAACATACAAGGGAAAGAATTGGGAAAAAAATTTTAAAAAGAAGTAAGGGTGTGTGTGGACAAGGCATTTTTATTTACAAATGGAAAAAAATTGTATTGGAATATATGAAAAGTTTGATGGGTATTTTTTTATAGAAAAAGTGTCTTGGAGGGAGAAATTTTTTTTTAAAATTATGTAAGAAAAATTTAAGTGAAAAAATTTGAACTCTAAGTTTTAAAATAAAAATATATTTACATAATTTATTTTTATTCAAAAATATTCTTATTTACAAATAAAAATCGCTTATCCACACGTAACCTAAGTTACTGACCCGATAAATTTGAGGACTTTCCCGTTTTCATCCTTAATGGGAGCAATGGTCAGCAAATTCCAGAAAGGGGTCCCATCTTTCTTGTAATTGAGCAATCTACCACAGTAAGTATTTCCAGCTTGCAAGGCTTCCCTGATCTTCGCCACGTCTTCAGGGTCCGTATCCGACCCCTGTAAGAATCGACTGTGCCCACCCAAAACACCCAACAAAAACCCAAGTAAATTTGCGACCAGAGTCTTTTTTTTTGTTTTTTTACCAAAGTTAAGAGTAAATTCTAACCAATTTACATTTTTGAATTCACTTAGGCCATGAAAATATTAAAAAAAATTATAATTTTACCTATAAATAAAATAAATATAAACATTTAATAAATGTTATCGTTTTAAAATACTGATCTTGATCATGTAGGAGCATTTATTAAAAATGAAAGTAAAATTTGAAAACAAAAAAAATGGAGAATGATCAGGGTTGAGTACCAATTCCTGCCTACGACTTCCCTGGATGTATAGCCCGTCATCTTGAAGAATCCAGCACTTGCATACAAAATTGGGTAATCGGGTTTGGTGGCATCCGATACCACAAATGTTTGCTGAAATGTTGATAAGGCATCCATTAAATCCTCGGACATCTTTGGAATTCCTTTATCCTTCCCTACAAAAATGAATACTTGGAATAAATTCTTCTTCAACTACAATTTTTTTTCTTCAATTTATTCATTGAAGAATAATACTATAGTAATAGATAATATTGCAATTGTCCCTCTTCTTCCACAAATTCAATATGCATATAAAAAAGACAAAAAAAATATTCTTCCATAGGACCACTTTAATTAACGAGATAAGTTTTAATTTTGAGAATATGGTGAAAATTACTAATTAATTTCTAGGTGAAATTTGGTAGTACAAGGGAAAGGATTAGTGGAGTACCATCATCGGATAAGTCACCGGAGCTCCGGACAGAGTTGCCGGAGTCCTTTCTGCCTGACTTATTTTGTTCATCTCCGGAAGTTCTTACTTTGACACCCTGTGGCTTACCAGTTTCACTGTCCGTCTTCAACACCAAGCCCCACTCGGCAGCCCTTTGAGCAGCGTTACCAACTTCACTGGAAATCGGAGACTTGGCCGGGGACTTTGGCCCTTCATGATCCCTGTTAACTATGGAGGATATTGTTTTTGGCGCAGAAAGGGCTGATGAAGACAGTGGTGATGATTTGGGAGTGGGATCTTTGAGAGCCATCCATGTGGTGATTTCATCACCATTTTTTCTCCCAGACCTGGAACTAAGCTTGTTTGACTCTTCTGGCTCCGGAGGATCATTGCCTTTCGGTGGCTCAACCCAGCTTTGCCAAGACACCGGTGACCGGAACACTGGGCTGGTGGTGTTCCGGGAAGAGTGGCTCGATGGATTGAACACTTCCAGCGAACCACGAGTGTCTCGGGGCAGCTGTGACATGAGGGCCGGTGATGTCTTATTATTTTGTGCATGGTTTGGTGATGGCTCCATCTCTACATGAAAGAATCTATTAGCAACTTAAGTTGAATGGTGCAAGTGTTTGTAGAAATCCTCAAAAGGATATATATATATGACGCGTACTAAATAATGCGGCTATTACTATTCTTGGTGATCCATACCCAGATTGATGTGTAATTTTCCAAGTGGGATTATGATATTTGGATGATATTTTGTGTGGCTAACGCTAAACAGCAAGATTGGTCCTTATTGACGTTGATAACACTTGCATGGTTAAGAAACTGACTTTGGAGTTTACAGAGAGTTGAGAAGAGAAAGTTGTGTACATGTGAAAGAGGCAGAGTTGAGAGAGTGTCTTCAGAGTGCTGTTTTGGGCTGTTTCTATGTAGACTTGCTTCATGTCACGGTTAACGTAGGATTGGCTTGGCTGCTGAATGTTCATGTGGACGAATTAGATTAGGAATTGATCCAGGGATGAAATTTCCCTAAGCCCAAGGGTGTTTAGGTTATCTCAAAATCATCAACTACCAAATGTATGACTGTCCTTGTATCTTCATTCAATGAACTCTTCTCCACCTTACATTTCAAAAGATCGTTTGGTCAAGTGGGCAGTGTCAAAACAGAAAAGTACTTAGAGCACGGAACAGCCAAAATCAACTTTCAATCTTTATTACCATAAAAATCAAAATAAGGTGCAATGAAATTGATTACCCAAATGTAACATCACTCTCCGTCTCAAAGTTCCCTTTCTAATTTAATACATTTTTTTAGTTATAATATATAATACTTTTAATGTACAATAAAATATTTTTTTTTTACTTTTATCTTACATTTTAATATCAGGGAATAAATAGTTTTAAAACAAACGCAAGAATTTTATTCAATTTTATTTAGAATAATTTCTCAAATAAAGAAATGTTTCGAAAATAAACTATTTAACCATCATATACTGTTCCCTTACCCCGTCAATGAAATTTCAAGGTACATATAAAATAGATTGTCTTTTTCTATCACGGTATGTTGTGAATTAAAGCACATCAACATGTAGCCCTCCCCTTGTTGTCTACGAGAATGACACACCCAATCCCTTTGAAGAATCATCATATACGTAGAGACAAATTAAATAATCTAGGGCGGAGTAAGTTATATAATGTTGTAGTAATATATAGCAAACTTCCGGCCAGCCGGGGACGAAGGCAGTTGCTGTGCTAGCCATGACTTACAACGTGGATGATTTCTTACCATTTCAAGCTAAATGCTTAACTTTAAATGAAGATCCCACGTAGGAAGTCTCGAATATGTTAACAAATATTGAGGAAACGATGTACAAAGATGTGCCATTAACTTTAAATGAAACAAAAAAACACGTTTCCTTATTCCTTAGCAACTTTTCTTTGGTACAAGTAAACAATAATCTACAGGGTTTATAGTTTAATGGTTATTATGAGTTTAGCGGAACTTTTCAGGACATCTGGAAAGCAGAATTGATCACATGAAATGCACTACTCACACACGATGGTCGAGTCCGACATGATGAATGAATGCATATTGGATACTCTAGTCGTATGTTAAATAAAGCGAAGTCATGAAAAAGGAAAGAGTTGATACGTGCATGAGTAATGGGAAATTACCTGAAATGGAACCGATTGTGTGATTGCGATAGTGGTAGTCCCCTGGCGTGGTACGTGCTGGCCTGGCTTAGCAAAAGAAAGAAAGTGAGGATGAATATAAGCTACGTACAGAGAGAGAGAGAGGTGAGAGTTTGTAGATTGAAGAACTGAAATTAAACCAGCTTTTTAAATGGTGAAAAGACTGAAATAAAGAAATTGGCCTGGAGAATGATTGCCGTAAAGGGTAGGCCTCCCATGCCTATACACCTGAAATTCACATGGCCAAACACCAATGGCCCTTACCCCTTTGCCTAGACAACCAATCATAAAACAATAAAAACACTCTAAACTGGTTTACTTTAAACTTTACCCACTTCTCAATTCTTTGTTGTTTTGTTTCTCCTGCCTTGCTGCTTGTGGATCCCCTTTAGATTGATTTCTGTGGGCTTCTGATATCTACAGACTGGAGATTGATTCACGACAAGAAACATACAGCATGCAACTAAGAAACACCAGATGTGGGATGAAGGCCCGGAGATGTTATGGAGCGCCACCTGCAGCTGCTGCAATATCAGGCCAGTTCTACAAGCTAAGCTAATGCTATGTATTTGACTATGTGGGCAAAGTATCCTCGTGCGACTCTGTCTCGCCAGTGACACATAAATATTCAGGGTTTTTTGGAGTATACATGAATTTTGGGAACTTCATTTCTGGGGTACGGTGCCCATACAGTTCGTTATCTGTCACATGGAAGGAATTTGGATTTGGAAGATGCTGCTTGGCTAATTTTCAAGTAATTCTTGTATGGTTTACTTTGTTAGTTTGTGCATTTTCATTTTTTCGCCAGAGATTTCATGTTAATTATTTTTGAAAAAAAAAATTATAATTTTTTTTTTATTTAGATCAAAACATATCGGATCAAATCAAGTCTTTTTTTTATATTTGATTTAAAATTTTGAATAAAAAACGAATTAAGTTGAATTAATTTTATTTTTAAAAATTAGACCAATTTGACTCAATGACTCGTCAGATTGATTCAATTTGAAAATCAAAATAAACACCCTTATATATAGTTTATGTACCACTTGTAATTTGCAGACTGCAAAATGCTGTTTTAGGCTCCCAGTCAAATATAATATTTGGCAATTAGGAAACAGTGTGTAAAATAATAATGGACACAAAAATTATGATCGATTTTCTTTTCTGTTTTCGGCTTGATGGGCTCAGCTAAAAGACCTGACCGGCTAACACAAAACCAGCTTTACAGAAGCCGAAGGTGCGGTAGGTCCCATGGCACGTGAACTGCCATTTTTTGTTTGATATTCTTATCTGCGGAAGGGGAAAGTCACATCAAGCGCCTCCCTCTGTTGGCCCAAATCCATTTCCTTCGTAGACCCCACTTTTGCGGATAGAACTAGAATCTGCCGAATTTAAAGGGGCCCATAATAAGTCCATCACACCAGGCCCAACCAGCATTCCTCACCCCACGACGCCTTTCTGGGGTGCAACAAAATTTTCTTTACTTTTAATTAAATATAATTTTTAATTTATTAAATATAACGTATTTAATGTAATATTAATGTATAATTTTATATTTTTATGTTTATTCTTTAATCATAGGTCATACATAGTTAATATTAATAAAGATATTATAAAATTTTCATACAAAATTGAATTTTTTTGAGACAAATAAAATTTCAAAATTTAACCCAAAAAAAAAAAAAAAGAATTTTGAATGATTCCTCAGTTCGAACTATCATTTTCAAATCATAGAATACAGTACTTTTTTGTGGTGATAACTAAAATAAAAACTCTGGAAAAAAGGGGTGCTTTGTTGATCCCCTATCCTATTTGAACTTTGTCAAAATTATCATGCTGGCTTCAAATGAGTATAATAATAGTACTATCTCCATTAAAAAAAAAAATGCACTTTTAATTTGATATTTTTTTTTAAATTATAAAATATAATATATTTAATATATTATTAAATTTATACTTTGTCATTTTTTATGTTTACTTTTTAATTTAAATTATATATTATCATTATTAATAATAGTAGTACAATAATTTCACACCAAAAATAAAATTATTATTATTTTGATAAAATGAGTAGTATTTTACTATATCGAATTCTTTAAAGAGGATTTAATTCCACAACTTCTGTATCATCAAATCTATAATCGTTGTTGAATCACTGCATCGTGCTCAATATTTTGTGTCTTTACTTAATTTCTCCCAAATTTTTACTTAACAAAATATAGTATGTGGTACTTACATAATAATTAAGAGTTTAACTTCTTTTTTTTTTTTTTTTTGAGGGAGAGAAGAAACTATGTTTAACTAAGTTGATGTATCAGCCCTGTGGGTTCAATTCAGTGGTAATTTCAACAAACACAAAAACGGAAGAACTAGGGATCAAATTCTAAGATCTTGTTGAGCAACTTTGGGATGAGCTGTGTCTGGCCATAAGCCGTAGAGGAAATTAAAATTCTATTTCTATTAGAAATAATTATATAAAAAAATGAAAAAAAATATTAATACTTGGTTTAGTGACAAACTAATAAACACCAGATAAAATAGTTTACCTTTTCGTGTCTCAATTCCAAGATGGGGAGGCTTTTTCCCTATCGACATATTTGGCACAATTACAATATAGAATAAGCCAAATTGTTATCTTTTTTTTTATTTTAGTTATATTTATTGATAAAGTGCATTTTGGAATTCTATCCCTTGATTGACAATAAAACTTTCTAGTTCTAAGAGCTGCTCAAACATAAAATTGAAAATGCATGAAGGATTAGTTTTATTTTTAAAATGTGTGGCGTAAGTTCATAACTTATTTGAGTGGAATATTTCTACGAGATTAAAAAAAAAATTAAAAAAAAAAAACTAAGTTGATGTGTCAAATGTTTGGTATAATTCGTCGCTACCTTGTCTCGATTGGTAAGTTTGTCGACCAAATGAGCTATGATTGTTTTGGCCGCAGGAGAGTTTGGCATATGTAATTTATCAGTGGAAACAGAAAAAAACCAAAAAAAGTTTGGACCATCGATTTTTCTGTACGCATAACTGCTTTATGTATTTACGCACAAATGATTTTTTGTTATACCTTTTATGTGTTATCTTATATTATATACTTTTACATATTAGGATAAATCTTAAAATTTGTGTTATATTTCTATAATTAATATTTGTTTTTATTATAATAAATTTTAATATTAAGGATTTATTTTTGTTTGTTATTAGGTTAATTAAATAGAAAGTATTGTGAAGGTTAATTAAAATATCGAATTAATTGGAAAATAGATAACTGGATATTAAAATGAACTAGAGAATATTAGTACTAATAGCATATATGTTAGTATAAACTATAATATCAACTTATTAAAACGTATAATAGGGAATGACACAAAAAAAAAAGAAATAAAAATTTAATGCGGCATTTGTCATAAATTTCAATATATTTGATCTTGAATTTGAAATTTAGCATGCTACAAATAAAGTACTCCTACTTCCAAAAGAATAACATTGCCATTGATAATTGATTGAAACAAACATGCACTAATAGCTTTTTCATTCTAATTAATATTTGCATTTAAGTAATTTTAAATTATGAATATAGTTTTCCCTTCCTCGTCAACTAACTCACAAGTCAAAAAAAAAGGCAATGAACAGTATCCTGGTTTGGTATGTTTGAGAAAGGCCTAGTGGGCCTTCTTGGATATGGGTTTCAAGCAGAAGAAAACATTGGACTTAGATGCCAAGTTATTTGTAAAGCTTGGCAGATTGAACAAAAGAAACATACGAACTGGAACAAAGAAACGTAAGAATTGGAGGTAGATCAAACAGTCAGATACAACGAGCCATAACCGGCTTCATATTCGTTCCCTCCAACAAACTAATTTCAAAGGTCTCTATTCCAACAAACAGTCACATCCCAACTCAGATCCGAACATTGCTCAATCCAACATTGTTTCCCCATCACTCACTTCCCACCGTCTTTGCTGCTTCAGCTGAAGGCAGGCAATGGTGAGCAAAATCAATCTCCAAAAGCCATTACCCAACACAAACTACTGCGTTGGACCAGATGATCTCTGCCAATTACAAACGTCCCCCGGTAGGCCTAAACAGCCTTCGCAGTTTCGTCACTTGGTTATTCATTGTTATGTTATTAGTTTATGCTCTGTATTCATCAAAATTAGTGTTCAATAAAACTCAGCATGAATGCACTTTGCCATCTTCTGATATTTCAACGAAAGAAAATATTCAAGATACCCCTGCACTAGCACTAGTGAATACTAATAATAACGGCAATAATTCCTTGGCCACAATCAGCAACAGTCAAGAAGAACGTTTGGAATCCACCCCGCCAACCCCGCTGGCCTTTCGGGATGATACTGAGCTCACCCACATTGTTTTCGGCATTGCTGCTTCGTCGACTTTGTGGGATAAGAGGAAGGAATATATAAAACTATGGTGGAGGCCAGGGGAGACCAGAGGGGTTGTTTGGGTAGATAAAGAAGTGAAAACTAGCGGTAATGAGGGGTTGCCTGAGATTAAGATTTCTGGGAATACTTCGGAATTCGAGTACACGAATCGCCAAGGGACGAGATCAGCATTGAGGATTTCAAGGGTGGTTTCTGAGACATTGAGACTGGGGATGAAAGATGTGAGGTGGTTTGTGATGGGAGATGATGACACAGTTTTTTTGGTTGAAAATGTGCTGCGAGTGCTTTCAAAGTATGATCACAATCAGTATTATTACATTGGCAGCTCATCGGAGAGTCATATTCAGAATATATTCTTCTCTTACTCTATGGCCTATGGTGGGGGTGGATTTGCCATAAGCTATCCATTGGCAAAAGAATTAGAGAAGATGCAAGATCGATGCATCCACCGATATCCAGGACTATATGGCAGTGATGATAGGATACAAGCTTGCATGGCTGAGCTAGGGGTGCCGCTTACCAAAGAACCCGGATTTCATCAGGTAAGCAATGACTTCAATGGATTGGACCAAATCATCAAGATCAAATTTTTCTAAGAAGCTAATTTTTCTTTTAACTGAATTGGTAGTTTAGAAATCCAATTGAAGTTGAGGCATTTGATTAACATTACACGTACAAATGTTCTATAATAAGGCGATAGTTTGACAGTTGATAACTATATTTCTCTGTTTTGAAATATTGCAGTATGACGTGTATGGAAACCTTCTAGGCCTTCTTGGAGCACATCCTGTAACTCCACTGGTTTCACTTCATCACCTTGATTTGGTGGATCCAATATTTCCAGAATTGAACAGAGTTAAGAGCCTGGAACGCCTTTTTGAATCAGTGAAGCAGGACTCTGCGAGCATCATACAGCAGTCCATCTGCTATGACAAGAAAAGGTATTGGTCCATTTCTGTGTCATGGGGCTACGTGGTTCAGATCATTAGGGGAAACCTTTCTCCCAGAGAGCTAGAGATGCCTACCCGAACGTTTCTTAACTGGTACAAAAAAGCTGATTACACAGCATACGCATTCAACACCAGGCCAGTGACCAAACATCCATGTCAGAAACCCTTCTTATACTACATGAGCTCAACAAAATATGATGAAGGAAGGAAGCAAATCATTGGAGTTTACTCTCGTCATAGAGAGTCGTACCCTTATTGTAGGTGGAAAATGGACTCACCTGAAACGATTAATACCATCATTGTCTTGAAAAGCCCGGATAGCAGCCGTTGGCAAAAGGTACACAAATCTGTTTTAAAGTGTCTTCTGCTTTTGTGTGATGCATTTTTGTTTGACATTGAGCTCGAGTCTCTATTAGGTGTGCTTTGCTGATTCCTGTCTGTTCCCTTTTTTTGAATAAAACCCTGAGAGGTTTGTATCTCTGTGTATGCTTGTCTTCCTTATTGTTTCCCATAAGTTGAAGGGAAAGTGGAAGGTGGATATTAGGACTAGAGTATACAGAATATCAGTCTAATTGACCATATATATATATGTGTGTGTGTGTGTGTGTGACATGACTTCTCTGGTTCAAACTCAAGAGTGATACTAATAACGATAAACATTTTCTCTTGCAGTCACCAAGAAGAGACTGCTGCAGAATCTTGCCATCAAAACGGAGGACAAACTTATATATCTGGGTGGGGAATTGCAGAACAGGTGAAGTAAGCGAATTGTAGCATTAACGGCAGGCCAAAATCCAGCGAAACTTTTTCATTCCTTCTACCAGGATGATGTAACAAATTGACTCCAAGAACTTCTGAATATTACAACTTCCATCTTCACAACAGCATAAAGCTCCCAACAGCAACAATATTCAGACCAAAACTTATGCATTAGAAGACTAGGCTAGATTCTAGATAGCGTAATAATCTTTCCTGTGTAAATCTGACATGACAGACTTTTGTATCCATTTTACTATGATTAAATGTTATCATCCTCACTTCTACCCTGAAAACCAAAGAAACTACCTAAAACTGACTCCATGTAGAAGGTTCATGCCAGTGGTAATCCTTGATTTCTATGGCAAATCCAATTCTGTTTCTAAGACGAAAAAAAAAAAAAAAAGAACCAAAATCTCCATTACTAAATGATGACCCTGTGGAGAAAACCAAAGCTCTTCATTCAGTTCTGGTCGCTGGCTCTGCTGCAGTTTGGCTCCCCATTGTCTGCATGTGTGAGATTGAGGCGTATGGTGGAGAGGCTACAGCTAGTAAGGCATGCTCAACAAGAGTTTCATTCAGAGAAAAAGACTCCTCCACATTAGGGACCTCAGTAATTCTTCCATCCTTGACCTCCATGTCCACTGAACAATGGTTTTCATATCAACAACAAGAAACAATGTTCCATGGAAGATGACAAGTAAATTGCAATTGAATTTCTACAGTTTTTGTCAACAGGAACACTTTGTTTTCACACTTTTGTTGGCTTCCCTTTTTCAAGTCAAAACTGAACTTGATTGTATTTTTCTCAACCACAATTTTGGTCGACCCAAAAACATGCCTAACTGAAACTATATAATTGATCACGTAAATATTCAGCAGTTGTTTTCCTCTTTCAGTTATATGATGAAAAGTTTGCAACAGATATATTCAAAAACCCGTTAAGAATACAGTAAATCGGAAACAACAGAGACAAAGGCTAAGCGAGATCCTCTTGGACGCCAAGAAAGCAAGAAAGAAAGAAAGGAACAACAACAACAAAAAGAAATTACACAAAACGGTTTCCAGCAAGCTTTCTTACAGGATTGTTTCCATAAATCTCTGCTTCAAATCTAGATTTGACATCCAGTAGCTATAAGCAATAAACTAGATGTACTCTAAACAAATTTCGCCAATAGACCTTATACTATCATGAACAACAAAAAGAAAAGTTCCATGTTTGAATGAGAAAAATATAAGAATCAATATTCCCGGTCTTGACTGACATAACCATTCACAATCAAACAACAGCAACAATTTCCAATATTTCATTAGTACTGAACTCATTATCTCCCAGAAACCGAATAATGAAAGAGTGCTAGTAATCATGAGCACCAAAAGAACCCAAAAACCAACTAACTACTGAAATATCAAGAAACTTCAAAACAGAGGCGGAAAATCAAAGAACTACTGGAAATTAATAGTGGGTCGTGGAGATTAATCATACCCTGACGAGAGAAGAACCAGAGAATAAAGAAGGCGACTATCACAATTACGGGAATGATATGAACCCACTTTCTTGAGAAAGGCCTCCTCCTATCAACCACACGAAGGGAATGAAAGAGAGGAAGATAATCACCATTATTCCTCCTCCTTCTCAAAAGTGCTGCAACTACGAGCCTATACATTGCCACCTGTATGTATGTGTGAGAGAGAAATGCTTGTGTTTATGGGGAAGATTACGAAGAGTTTTTATGTTGAGAGGGTATGAAATGAAAGTGTGATTTCTGTTAGGAGACGAGAGGGAGGAATCTCTGTTAGTTATAGTGTCCACTGTGTGAGTGTGTGTTTTTTTCTGCTCGACGGTTAGTTATGGCGGCAAAGGGTGCAAGAGCGAGGCAAGTGCGAGGGCACACCCTTCATTTTTATGTTAATCTCACCTTTTGCCCCCAAGATTTTGCCTAAATTCTACTATTTCCCCCCACGCATTCAATTGTCCAGTCCTTCGCAAATTGCCATGCATATTTAATTTGGTTGAACAAAGGATTTACATTTTATGTGAATATGGAGCATTCTTCCAATGCTAAATTCAATATAAAGAAAAACAATGGCTTGACATTTAAAATGGTCATGCTTTTTCCCTTTGAATATGTATTAAATGCACAATTTTGGTCAATCAAATATAATACAAACAAACTATGTGCAGTCCCTTTTTTGTGTTAGATAGTCTTCTGATTCAATATATAAACAAATATTTTTCTTTATTTATATACCATGAATCTACTTGTTTAATCAGGAGGGAAGGCAAAACGAGGATGAGGGAAATCAAACTCCTCCTGATACTGTTGGGTAATCCCTTGAATTGGATAATCGGTTAAACAAGACGCGCGGTTAAAATATGATTGTTTGAAGGATACACTTGCACATTTATGTCTCCATTTCACATCCATGTTTGACCATGTTAATGGATCATTAGAGACAAAGTCTTTCATATTCTCATTCCCTTTTCAAGTTTTTGTTGCAGATCCCAGAACATTGACTGTTTAGCTGTTGTGGCTAACTGGAGTGCCACTGTCTCTATTAAGTACACTTAATACTACCATCATTTGTTGAATTAATTAAGCCTAAGGTGTAATTCAATCCCATTGCCAATTTGACTACTTTCCGTCAGAATTAGCTACTATGATATTTGGCTAGAGCTAATAATGCATGGAGTCTTCAAGATTTACAATCACCAAACTCCTTACATGTTCTGCCTTCAGATTTCCTTGGCAGAATATCAAACTACAACAGTTATACAACACATATATTATGGATCAACTAGCAAGTAGAGACGCTGAATCAGGAACGCAAGGGCATCCCTTATGGATTAAGTTCTTATGAGTGCCTTTTTCCCACCTAAACAAAGGATCTACCCTCTTATCTCACTATTATTCTCTCTTCTGTTTGAGGTCTCAGGATCTACATCTATAAGCCAGACCTCAAGTTTATGCTGCAAGTGCAGCCAGATATGAAGAAAATATGATAAAGGGCGAGGACAAAATTTCTGTTGTATGCTACAGACTACAGCACCTGTCATCATGTATGATGATGCAAAACTCATGCACAAGTCTCTTCCGAGTATGTGCTGCAAAAGGTAGACCTAAAGTAAGGTTTACAAGCCTGTTTTATCAGGCTCATCAAAAGTGAATTCCAACGAGTTGTCCATTCATCAGATCTTCAATGCTTGTAAGAAGATGAGCTCCTTCGGGTGGTACGTGAAGGGCTGGCATTTGGATCATATGTTTGGGACGCAAGGTAATCCAGAGCTGAAACCACATCAGCTATGAGGGGACGCAAGGTAGCTTTCTCATTGGTACACATTGCAGAAATTGCAAGAGCTTGATATAAGCCTCTAACTGGATATCGACCTTCCAGTGCTGGGTCAGCCATCTTACAGAATTTTCTACGGTCTTTGAACAAGGGTTGTGCCTGCACAAAAGAAAATTGAGAACATTCTGCAGTAGAATCTAAAGCTCAAGAGAGGGTAAGACTTGGAATCAATAAAGATTTCTGCAATCGTGTCCCCGATTGTAGATGAATGAATGTTAATACAGCGAAAAAGAGAGTTAAATCTCTTTCTTATCCACCGGATAAGATGATTCTCAGGGAAAGAATATCAGAGCAACCTGATATACTGACTGAGAAACTGGTGTCTTGTCCCATTCCCACATTTCCCAGGTCCAAAGATAAAAAGACATATGTATTTAGTACTAAAAGCAAGAGGGTGGATTAGATTCATGTAGATTCCCCTGGGTACCTTCAGAGATCAGTCTCCATAGATAAGGTTGCTATAAGTAGATGCCATAACAACAAACAACGCAACTAAGTTTCAGAAAATTAACTAATAGCATTATTACTTTAAATTTTATACCTTGAAAACATATAAGGCTGCAAAAAGTAGATGCCATAATGGTAGCTAATGCAACCAAGTTCCAGAAGATTAACTAATAACATTATTACTTTAAATTTTACAATTGAAACATAAAATTCAGAAGATGAAATGGACAGCTTAACCCATGGCTCGGCTTAATAAGGCAACACAAAACACCACCATTTGATCATACTTCTATCAACCCCATGTCTAGAAGAAAATGAGAAAGACAAAAGAAAAGAGACAACAAGACCATAAGCTCATGCTAACAAGAAGAGCATGTTGAAAAGGAGCAATTGAACTTGACCTGTGACTCCAATTCTCCTATCAATAGCGGTTGTGGAAGTAGAAAGTAATTATGGATGGTCTAAGTAGCAACATAGAACAATCCAAAAATACCTCCCAAAAAAAACAAAAAAGGCAGGCAAGAGAAAGAAATAGAGCTAAGTTACCCAATTAACCAAGTATTGCTCTGCAGGAGTTGCACTGGTGTCAACTGCTTTTTTGCCAGTAATGATCTCCAGAAGAACAACTCCAAAGCTGTAAATATCAGACTTCAATGTCAGTTGACCACTCAATGCATATTCCGGTGCACAATAACCATATGTGCCCATCACTCTGGTGGAAACATGAGTTTTATCTCCAGAAGGGCCTGTCCGGGCCAAGCCAAAATCAGATAGCTTGGGATGATAACCCTCTCCAAGCAGAATGTTAGAGCACTTCAAATCACGATAGACGATAGGAGGGTCCATCCTGTCATGCAAATACTCTAAGCCTTGAGCTGCACCAGCTGCTATCTTCATTCTTGTGTTCCAATCAAGTTGTTTACGATTGGATAGAGGACCTACAATGATACATTAAATCAACTAAAATTAAAAAGGAGGATAACCAGACCAGAGACAGGCACATTAGGAGCAGCAAAATTGGAATCCAAACAAAACTGGTAGCCCAGAAGAAAGTGAATCCATCAGATGACAAAATTCAGAATAAGTAACCTAAAACCAATCACTTCAGAAAACATACCATGTAAATGGTCTTCCAAAGATCCCAATGGCATGAACTCATATACCAACACCCTCTGAGACCCCTCATTGCAACAACCAATTAATTTAACAAGATTAGGGTGATCAGCACAACTTAAGAATTGCACTTCAACCTGAAATTCGTTATTTCCCTGACATCCATTCGGATCAAGTTGCTTTATAGCCACAACCTGCATGGAGAACAATCGGCTTATTCAGATTTTTTTACGACATTTAACAGTCATAATTAACAAAGCTTCTAGATTTAAACGAGCAGAAATCATCATGATAAGGAAGTTATTGTAAGTACTAGTAAACTTACCAATTTGCAACTTTAAAAAAAAATAATAATAATAAATAGAGCACACCCTGATGAATACAACTCACCTCACCAGTATCCACCAGGCAACCTTTGTGAACTTTGCCAAAGCCTCCCTCCCCAAGAAAATTCTCCGCCTTGAAATTCTCCGTTGCGGATTGTAGTTCAGCAAATCGAAATTTCCTACACTTTGAATCACTCGCACCTCCATTACCAGGAGCTCTCTTACCGGCATGATCCTCCACGGCAGCTGCAGACCGATTTATATATTTGCTGTTTTTCCCACTTTTATTTGGGATCTCTGTCAATGCATCTAAACCACAAATAAAACACAATAAGCCCCAAAAGCCACGAGTGTGATAGAGGCCCACTGGGAAACAAGGGAAAGGGAATAAAGAGCACATGGGCAAGGAAAGGGCAAACTATCAGTTGCAATAAGAACAAAGTGGCAATAACCAATGATTACTACTAAAATCTAAAGCATTCAGAAAACCATAGAAAAGACAAAAGTTATGAAAATTCAACAGTTATACTGATTATTGTATCACAACTGTAATAATAGAAAAACAAAATTATCCCTAATCTCCATGCTGTAAAGCAAACAACTATCACCATTCAAACCATCGCCAGAAACAGTAAAAGCACCAATCATATTGTATCTGCAATTGATGATGGACCAGATGTTTCACCGAAAAAGCTTCCTTATCTAAAATTAAATGTCCTATTTCTCAGGTGAACATGAAACACACACAAACACACATCAAAATTCAGTCTTTTTCTCCAGTCCTCCTTGCACATAGAACAAAAGCTCGCAAAGAGAGACACAGACACATATATCTCTGATCACAGCCCCAGCTGCAGCAAATTGGAACATCCTGAAGGGGGAAGATTCATGTAACATCAACTAATTAACAAAGTTACGGAAATCTCACTTCAAAACATTCCCATAATCCCTCAAAGAAACTGAAAACAGAACCATGCAAAATTCACTAAGAGCTCAAGTGATAGTATCATCAAATAGTGCCTCCAAATTTAAACCCGTTTCAAACTTCCAAGACACCATCTTTACAAAATTTCTAGAAAAAACTAGTAGTAATCAAAATGGCAGAAAAGACCTCAAACCTTTTCTGGCCTCTCTTCGATCATCCCTTCTGTAATGATTCCCATTGGTATCACATAAATCCTTTCTCTTTTTCTCTGGTCTCTTGATTGATGAATCACCACCTGTACATGGAAAGCATCCCATGCCTTCTCTAACTATAAAACCTATTTATATCTATAAATATATGCTAAATGTATAGTATTTCAATTTTCAAAAAAGAAATTTATTAGTCTCTCTTCCTTTCTCCGCATAGCAAAGCCTTAAATAAGAACAAAAGGGAGCTGGAAGAAAACGGAGAGAACCACACGCACAGAGAGACAGAAGCACTCTGTTGGGTCTGTTTGATTATTTGTTTCCCACTTCTGCCGATTTTCATTCCCATTTCTACCCGTTAACCCCTGTTTCGGGAAGTTCCAATTGTACACCGCCAGGCCATCAATTCAATTGTGCGACTCTTTCTTACGTTAAATTACACTGGGTCATTTTACATGGTTATACCTGTACTTTTGGCAAATATCTTCCATTCCGTGTCTAAAACTGTGAAATAACACGGACAAAATCCCACGTAGAATTTTGTAAACCTCACATTTAGTGAAAGATTCGGGGGAGCAATTTTTTTTAAAAAAAAAAAAAACTCTGAAAGTATGAGGAGCATATCGTAGTCATCTAAAATATATATGAATTACGTGCTTAAAATGTATTTTTAAATTTATTTAAATAAATAAAAATATATATTAAACAACGTAAAAAATGTATTAAAAACATTTTAAAAAGTAAGACATTACGCAGATTAAACAAGTGTGCATGTACGAAATTAATTATGATTTTCTCGAGTTTACTTCTACCAACTCATTTGTCGCAGGGTCGGTGAAAAGTCTAAACGTCGAATTTATTACAAACCAGCGTTGAACAAATTACAACCGTGTGATTGATTTTTGTTTGTGATTCCGAGGAATAAGTCTTGTTCTGATCACCACTTGATCATGCGGTTCAACGGCGGTGCGGTGAGGTGAGCTGGAACGCACGGTGGTTTACACGTCTTCTTGGATTTCTATTAATTAAGGGACTTCGAAAGGGGAAAAAATCCAGAGAATTTTCATAGGAACAGCCATTCATTCATTCCTGAGATTTCTATAGTTTAATTGGATTTTGAGATCATTTATGGAGCCTTAATCCCAATAATATCATGGTTGCTTATAGATTTGGATTTTAAAATACGTTTTAAAATGTTACGTGAAATATTATTTGAGTTAATAATTTAAAATATATTTTAAATTAAAATAGTAAATAGATTATAAATTTAAAAACGTGTTTTTAAATTATTGAGATTTTTTTAGAATTTTTGTTCATATATAATTTTTTTAGACAAAACACTTTTTAAAATTTAATTTCCAATGTGTTTTTTTTTTTAATGTTTAACATACAATATTTTATATATTGAAAAGAACGTGTGAATGAAAATAAAAAATAAAAAATAAAATAACTATTCAAAATATATTTAATATAGTTAGCAATTTTTAATGTGATTATAGCAACTAATAATTTTATTTTTAGAGACCATTCGATATATATTGTATTTTCTTAAAATATTTATTTAACAAAAGAAAAAACAATCTATGACTGCTGTTGTAATATCTCATGAAAAATAAATGGAGTATTTGATTTTGATTAAAAAATATAAAATTAGAAACACTCATCGTGATTAATATGGGAACCTTGAATACTTAAATAAAGAAAATAAATGGTAAGCATTTATATCGAATAAGTGTTTACTACTATACAAATTTTATTAAATATTTCCAAAGCTTATTTTAAGATTTTAGTGTTTTATAAAATAGTAAAAATTATATCATTTTTAAATACATTTAGGGTCTTGTTTAGTTTCTAATTATAATTGAAATTGATCTAAAATTAAATAAATTTTATAGAAAATTTTAGCAACTTAAAAACATTACAAACTAGATATTATAAATAAGTTGAAATAACAAGTTATAAATTTCTATAATAAAAAAATTATCTACTTTTAAACTAATTCCAATTCTAATAACATATAAATGAGGATAAAAAACAGTGGAATATCACTACGCGCACATGTCACCACCCTTTTTGCGATAACTTTTCTTGATTTGTAAGAAATACTGAGATAAATGGTGTGTATGGGTTGTATTTTAAAATGTATTTTTATTTTTTTAAAATAATAGTTATAAAATTAAAAAACGTATTAAAAACTGTAATTTGTGATATAATAAATGTATTAATATTCTGAAAATGTAAAATTATGTGTTGAAAAACCTGTCCATACAAGCCCTTTAATGTCCTTGCAACGCATGGCTTAGGTTCATGAATTTAATTGAAATACAACATGAGTACAAAACTTTTAATTAAGAATTAGAATTATAGTAAGAATATAAATATAATTAACGATTTAACTATAGGCTTTTGCCAATGTGATCTCTATCCGACTGAGAATGGTTATTCAAACTTCTTGTTTGTTGTATAAAATAAGGTACAGTATTTTTTTAAATTTTTTTGTACACACACAACTTCTATTGTTTGTCATCTACTGGTTTAACTAAGGTGCTGTTTGGTACATGGGTTTGGGAGAGGTTTGGAATGGAATAGACTCAAATTAGATATTTGGTACACGGTCATGGGTTTTGGGTAAACCCACCCCTTTGGGTTTGGGTAAACCTATCAGGAACGGTTTTAATTTTGCTAAAAAATGACATCATTTTAGAGCAAAAATATATATATATATATTTTTTGGGTGACGTGCTTGTTAGCGGCGCGCGCCACATGTCATGAAAGTTGCAAACCCTCCAATGGTTTGCAAACCTCATTTTACCCTTTTTGTTTTTAAAAATAAATTTTACTAAATTGTAGAAAATATTTCTCTCTATCAATTAACATGCGCTTTGACTATTTTTTGAACAATATATAATTTTTTAAATATTATATAATGTAAAATAATAATATTTTTATTATAATTTTAATATAAAATTTATTAATAAATTTATTAATATTAATATTAAATTTTAATTTTAATATAAAATCTATTCCATTCCATTACAAAATAATACCAAACAACATAATTATTATTATTCCATTCTATTCCAAACCTTTCCATTGATCAATTCTATTCAATTCCTAACCCCACCGTTTATACCAAGCTCCTTCTAATAAATGATGCATTGTCATTGTCGCTTGACATTACTATCTTGAATTTAGTTATTTAAAATATTAAAGTAGTATATTTATATGGCGACCGATGGAATAATTATTAGTAGTATGTATTTTTTAATTCATAACAATTTAGAAGTGGATACAAATTACATTTTAAATTGTTTCTTTATATTTTTTAAATAATAATTATAACATAAAAAATATTTTTAAAATTATAAAAATATATTTTAAAATTACAATTAACGTGCACCCTAAATTTTTCATGAATAAATATTAAGTTATCAATCACGGACAAAAATATCCCAATTCCCATATTTTGCATATTTCTCATAAGGCACAAACTATCATTATCTTCTTATGGATTAGTGTTAGACCTCTAAACCGTTTTTGACCAACTCACGTTATTTAATTAAAATTAGTGTACCAATCAAGTGGTTTTGTCAAACAAATTGGATGATTCAAGAGGTAAAATTATTCTAGATATTAAAGTGTAGATGGAGCTAGCATAAAAAGGTTTACACGTAACATGGAATAATTACTATGCGAGAATGATTTTTTATTTTAGCAAGAGAAAAACACAAGTCCAAATGCTTGGGTACTAATAACAAATAATCATTTAAATCTGCTTAGTCTGTTGTTTCGGTTGTTGTTGTGGGAAAATGTGCAAGTAGAGACTGATAAGTTAGGATTGTAGTTCTCATAGCTGGTTAGTAGTTAGGTAGGATTTGCCGGTCCCATTTTATCGAGATTAGGCGTTAACCAATCCCTACTGTAATAGGTTAATTGTGTTAGGGCACATCCATTTAAAACTAGTACTTTTATGGACATTTTCTGTACTGTGTTACTTGGGTATTCCTACGTTAATACAATCTATTTCATTGAAAAAAAAAAAAAACTTTTTCCACTCGAACCCTTCATAACTAAACCTATAGCCACACTTACTAGCCAAACAATACTGCTGGGTATCAAAACTGAATCCCAATTCGTGGTGATTTCCATTCCTCAAACCAAACAGCTCAAAACAACGTGCAAGCTACTATTATAAGTCGATCTCAATATTTATTATTGTCACACCCTGAAACGATTCAGGCGACCCCTAAGTTGTCAGGTTAAGGGTGCGCTTGATTCATTCAGAGGAATGGAAAAAACTAATAACAATTAATCTTAATGAATTACTTATAAATTAATTCTAATAATATTACTTAATTATAAGATAATGATTACAAACTAATTAATGTTAATTTACAAAAAAATTAAAGTAATTATCAATTAATGTTAATTATAAATTAATTTTAATAATTAATATTATTTAATTAGTTTAATTAATTATTAATTAAATTAGTCTTAATTTATTTATTTATATAAAATAATAATAATAGTAATAGTAGTAGTAATAATAATAATAGTGTTCATTACAATAATTTATAAAGTTTTGTTGGTTAATCATTTCCATATCTCCCAAAATGTGGGGATATGATGGATTCCCAACTAGCGGGATATGAAAATACTATTTATATAATGAAAATTGTTTACCAACCACTAATATCATTTCTTTTTCATTATTTTCTCTCCAAATCTTTGAACCAAGCACACCCTAAGTCATAAACCCTTTTGGCAAAAAAAAAAAAAAGAGAAGAAGTTTTATGTGATAAATATATTTTTAAAATTACAAAATATAAAACTTTTAATTTAAAATTAAATGTATAATTTTATATTTATATTTATATTTTTTAATTTGAATTATATTATTATTATTAGTAAAAGTAATATAAGAATTTCACTCAAAAGTAAATTTTTTTTAAACAAATAAAAAATTTTAATCTAAATTATTTATTTGAGACGAAATAAGTACTTTGGTAAGCAATTTGAGTGCATTAACAAGGTAAGAGTTAATGTCAATGTGATCATAATCTTAAAGTAAAATTATATTTTAAAAAAAATTACAATTACTAGTCGAAAAACCAGTAGTTTAATTTCATCTGTTATGCTCACTAGATTTATCAAAAAGTGATCAATTTGAATTTCTAACTTAGTTCATAGTAAGAGTAGGCTGAGGTGAATCCGAGTTTTTTAATTCTATGTTTATTCTATTTATATTTATTATGTGAGCGAAAGAGAGAAATCCACTTAACAAACTATAAGGGATTCACTGTCGTCAACTTGGTAAAAAGTAAGTTAGGACTTATGAGTGTATAAATTGTTTTTTTTTTTTCATTTTTTCAATTAATAATTATAAAATATAAGATGCATTGAAAATGTAAAATATTTTGACATAGGAAAAATCAATTTTATTTATTTCATAAAAATAGAGGGAATTTTACAAGACCAAGCTGATGGAAATTTTTAAAAAATGGTAAATAAAAATTATATAAATAAAAAAAAAAGTAAATAAAAATGATCCAGAAGAATTTATAGATTTCAAATAAAGAAAACGTAAGAATACATTTTTAAATATGGTGGTATTCCGATACCCATTCCCAAACCCGACTTTCTTGCACACCAATAATAATAGACATAGGTAGCTCACCGGAAAGTAGAGAGTAGACATTTAAAATCCCAGTGATAATGGCGACAGTGAGGTTACTTATCGGAAAAGCACTAATAAATGGAACGCCGTCGAAGTCTTATTCCACGCGGTTCCTCCGTCCAAGCATTCCGATATTCTCCTCCCTGCGAGCTTTTTCAACGGCGGCAGTCGTGTCTCCACCGTCCACGGCTGTGGTATACGATCAGCATGGTCCTCCTGATACCGTCACCAGGATTACAGAACTTCCGCCGGTGGAAATTAAAGAAAACGACGTCTGCGTTCGGATGCTCGCTGCTCCCATTAATCCTTCCGATATAAATCGAATTGAAGGTCTTCATTTATCGTACTTTTAATTCATTAATTAATTCAATATTGTAGCAGTTCTCAACTTTAGTGGGAACTCGTACGGTAAACGTAGTCACGCTTCCATGAACTAGGAATCAATAGAGGAATTAGTAATGTCGAAGTTAGAAAATGTTTAAAAATAGCTACTTATACTGAATGTCTTGGTTTTTATTTTGGCGCTCTTTCTGTTTTTGTAGGGGTATATCCAGTTAGGCCACCGGTGCCGGCTGTAGGTGGCTACGAAGGAGTTGCAGAGGTGCATTGTGTGGGTTCTGGAGTAAAGGGTCTTTCGCCGGGTGATTGGGTCATCCCATCTCCTCCTTCTTCAGGTATATATTTGCAATGAAGTTGCCCTGGCTGCTGCTATTGAGCTATTTAACTTACTTCCTTTATTCTCTAGTTTCTTGCGATAGGATTTAAGCATGCATCTGCACGCAAGTTGTTCAAGCAAGCCTTTCATTGCATTCTCATATACTGCATATCAGAGCATTTACATATGTGCTAATCTTTTGAAAATATATTCAAATCAACTAAGTAGGTGACATAAATTGTGCATTTTTGAGCCTTTAGGGCCTAATACTTGTTTGCTAAATATGCCAATCTCCAAGTGGAAGTTTTCTGCGGGTTAATTTATGCCGTTGTGAAGGAATATTGAGGAAGTTCATTTTTCACAAGAACATTGACTGATTGGTCCAAATGATGCAGCATAGCAAGCCTTTATGTTGATATTCCCTGTGTTTTGTTGATTCACTAATTGCATAAGGCCAACTTCTTGTCCTTTTTCACTAAAAGGAACTTTTTCAATTTCTTCCCTTTAAAAACTTCTCTGTTTTCAGGAACATGGCAGACGTATGTTGTGAAGGAGCAAAATATCTGGCACAAAATTGATAAGAGCACCCCCATGGAATATGCTGCAACGATCATTGTCAATCCTTTGACAGCCCTTAGAATGCTCGAGGACTTTGTTGATTTGAAATCAGGTAAATTTTCTTGCTAATGGTCTTAAATTCTCAATATATCTGTTGCTTGTTTTTTTGTAATTTGTTTGTACAATATTAGGAGATTCAATCGTTCAAAATGGGGCGACCAGCATTGTGGGGCAGTGCATCATCCAGCTTGCCCGTGAACAAGGCATCCACACCATTAATATTATAAGGGACAGGTATTCTCAGTATTGTTTATCTCTATTTCTTGTACACTTGTTAGTGTAATTTGCCATTTATCCTTTGTAAAAGTACTTGATTTTGAGATTTATTCCTTTGTGACAGTACTTGCCATAAAATAGGAATTTTATTAGTTTCATCTTTTGTGGACAATATTTGTTACCACTGGATTTTTCGTACTGAACCTTGATATTAGACTGCATACCACTTTTTTGCTGACATTATTGTGTTCTGATCTATTTCACTTTGTTAGAGGTTATTGTTTGCCAAGATATGCTGCATTAGTTTTAGGTAATTGAAACCACACAATCCAGTATATTTTTCAGTGTGGATCATAAGATCCCAACAAATGGAAAAGATCAATTTGGAATGAATAATAAGTTGAACTCCAATTGATATTACTTGTCAAAAAGTTCCACCAGAGGAATGAAAATAGTATATTGAGATGAAAAACTTAAACAAGTTCTGAGATATAGTTGATGTCTACTTGCAAAGTTAAAATGTCATGTTGGACATAATGAGACTAGTGATTTTCAGCTTTCTTGAAGCACTGTTGTATGTTCTAGTATGGTATTCTCAGCAAGTTGTGTTTCCATTATTATGGTGTTCCTCGAGAAATTCTGCACAACTCTGTGATGTACGTACTTGTCAGGCACAAAGGAACTTGCAACTAGCATATGCACTTTGAGGGCATTCACATGTATGCTTTCATTAAATTTGTGCAGGAAAGGATCAGATGAGGTAAAAGAAAAGCTCAAGAAACTTGGTGCTGATGAAGTGTACACCGAGACCCAACTGGAAGTGAAAAATGTTAAAGGTCTCCTGGTAATATATATCAACTCAACTTAGTAGATTATGCCAGAATATGTAGTTTCTTTTCTGGTTCCTTCTTTCATATAGAGTCGTTTTTCATCCTTTTTTCCCATTTGCTAGAACTAGATAGTTTGTTATGCGATTGCTGCCAGAAAGGGGAGAAAAATGTCTTCCTTTGATCTTTTATTCCCTGAATTTACAGTGGCTTGTTTTTCTGAAGATTATAAAATTTCTGATTGCTCTAGGTCAATATTCCTGAACCTGTTTTGGGATTCAACTGTGTTGGTGGAAATGCTGCTTCGTTGGTTCTCAAATTCTTAAGGTGAGTGTGGAATTTCTTCTAGTTGTCTATGAGGTTTTTTACTTTGTAAGTGATGTCTGGTTTCCTGTTTTAGGCAGGGTGGAACTATGGTTACATATGGTGGAATGTCAAAGAAACCCATAACTGTATCTACTACGTCTTTCATATTTAAGGTGGGCCTTAAAAAATTTGCAGTCACTAAATGCTTTATCATCCTTCTATTATTGTATATAGATCAAATTAGGATTTCTGATGGAGTTTTGTTTGTTAAGAGAAAATGCAGATCAAAGCCTTGCCTGGCCAAACATTTTAATGGCATTGGGTGAAGATTTTTAACACCTTTGTCTAACTAGCAAGTGTCATCACTGGCTTTCTAGAAAGGTGTAGACAACTTTAGAGCATGTCTTTTTGAAAGAAAACTGTTCTATTCAAGCATCAAGCTTGATTGCTCTATCCATTATTTTGAGCTACCGAGAATTATATTCATTTTGAACCTTGTTATGAGACCAGATGTTATAGCTTGGAAAGTGATTGATTTAGGATCTGCAATGTTTCTGCATGCCGTCAGGCTTGAAATTTGGATATGAACAACTGTCAAATGCTTCTTATCTGATGCCCCTTTGTGACATTTTCTTGAATGCTGTGCTTTTTAGGACCTTTCCTTGCGGGGATTCTGGTTGCAGAAATTGATGAGTTCAGACAAAGCAAAGGAATGCAGAATCATGATTGATTACCTTTTGTCCCTTGCTCGCGAGGGGAAATTGACATACGAGTAAATTCTCTCTCTCTCTCTCTCTCTTCAAGACTTTGGCATGACTGAATATAGGAGGTTCAATTTGTCACGTGTTCTATAAATTAGCTACTTTTATCTTTAATGTTCGTGAGGAGGAGATATGGCAAAGCTATGATCTCTATTTGGCTAGATCATCATGTGACTAGGTGTTCATTCTGCTGAAAATTTTGTAGATTGCTGATTGCCTTTCAAGTATGCTCTACTTTGATGGTTAAACTTTGCTGTTATCATCCTTCCACATTTCATGATTTTGGTTGTGCTTTTATTTTTTTTCCCGCAGTATGGAGCTTGTTCCTTTTAACAATTTCCAAACTGCCCTAGACAAGGCACTGGGAAAGCTCGGAAGTCAACCCAAACAGGTCATCAAATTCTAATTATAATTGCTGAGATCGGTCGGTCTTCTTGTACGTTGTACAATCGTGAAATTTTGTGTAGGATGCTGAACCCATCTACTAGGAAAGTGTGTTTAGTTGGAGCTTCTACCTATTCTACATGATCGTGTGCAATATCTGTGAAGCCGTTTTACTATAAAATAATCTTACCATTAACCGTCCATCGAGATGCATGGAGCTGTATATTTAGGCAACAGTAAAAATTTCCAGCTACATCTGCAAAATGAGGATGAAATTGAAATGCCACTTTCTTGCTCGATGTGCCAAATGGTATTCGTTCGGGAAATCCCAAAACTTCATATTGTTGTTATGGTTTTTCATTCTCATTTTTGGAATTGCACCTTCACGTTTCACGGATTGTTATTGTTACTGCCAAAATATTTTCGCAAGACATTTCCCCAAAGGGGGGAATTTGTAAGTTACATTTCTAGCTTTAGAATCCTGGGGTGACGGAATTACAGGCAGCAAAAGATTGATGGCATTTTAAATATATTTTGCTTGGCATTCACAACTGAAGTTAAACTACCTTCCACAGCACAAAAAATGCACGTAATTATTTTTTTTAACGAAACACCAATCTTTTTCATCCTCCATTTCTTCGCCGTGCATGAGAAATTGGCTCGTGAAAAATTTGTTGTTCAGCATAAAAAATTGAGTTCTAAGAAATATGTTCTTTCGTCAATATGTAATCCACGGCCTCTTCCACACTATCGACCACCTGCATAAAGTTTGAAAAGAAAAAAAAATTAACTTCTTGTTTGACACAAATACATAGGTATCAAAAATTATGAACCTAGGGGCAATGTTGTCTGGGACTGTGAAAGCCAAATACAAGCTCTATAGTAACGATGTTTCCCATTATTCTTGAAAATTTTCATTTTTTGTGGGAAAGTTGATTTTCTCTTTTCGGGTGGAGGATAAACGGTGAATTAAGTTTCATTAAACGTTTTGCAACATAGAGATCTGCAAACAATTTAACAGAACCCATCACTTACCAAATCTGCAGGATGATCAGCATGATTTCCCTCTCCTTTGAAAACCCCTGTCCTAGTTAAAATTGAAAACCAAGGATGCCCGGCCTGGAAGGATCAGAAATTTAACAAACTTGTTCATCGACAAATTGATGCAACTTTATAAAGTTGACAAGGGAATAGAAAACCAAACCTGCCGTGCTCCTTTGATGTCAACTGAAGGATTATCTCCTATCATGTACAGCGTTTTGAAAGGTCGTGTTTCACCACCTGCTTCAATGTTATTGTAGGCAGATTGCAGTACTTGGGTCAATATATTTTCAGCATTCTTAAACACAAATGGATTTGGTTTGCCATAAGATGTGTACTCCATATCCTTAGGGTGAATTCTACACATAAAAACCTGCCTCAGTGCATTATAGAATATAAATTTTTTATGCTACAATACAAAAAAGGCGTCATTGGTTTCATGCAAAATTTTCACAAGTTTTCTCCCTCTCTTTTCTCAATGGCGCTTCATCATGCCTACCTTCTCACCCAAAAACAACACATTAGAGAAGTGCATGTATAAGCCTTAGTTTTTAAAGTGCCAACTGATAAGAAGCCCCCATTATACAAAAGATATAGACTCGAGAATGGCAGTAGAACAAAATCCCAGCCCTACACTGACACGTCTTGGCAGATATTCTCACTACTTAAACATCATATTTTAGAACTCCAAAGTACATGATACAAACAAAATCCAATCATGAGTTTGAGGCCAAGTAGGCCAATGAACTACATAATCATAGCTTCCCCCCAGAATTCATCTCATTGTACTTATTAACACCTTACCTGTTGAAGATAGATTCTAAGGCAATCCTGAAGGCACCCATTCCAAGCCGTTCAGCAGGAAATAATGCCTGTTGTGTGTGGCACTTCATCAGAATTCACACTTCTGCAATTCAACTAAAAACAGCCAGTGTAAACTCTTAGAAAAGAAATTCAACCTGATATGCAAGATCATCACTTGCAAAGAATAATGGTGGCTGGTCTGCAGGTTCTCTTCCAGGAAGACCACCAGTTCGCAGAATGTCACATAAAACCTAAAGTTGGCATCAAGTTCTCGTACTTTAAAGTTTAATGGCTATATTAAATTGCAACTGAAAGAGTAAAATGGCTTTCAAGAAGCCTCTTGCTAATACTCCCAAATAATATAATCAAAAGCCTTATTGGAATCACCATAACATGCTAGGCCAAATAACAAGCAATTACAAAAACAGATATTTTTGTAGTACTATTTGAAATCAGGAGTGTTTCTGTGTGTAGCCCTAATATCACCCTTTTTCGGGAAGAGATTCAGGCAAACCATTTATTTCCTACTCTTTAAGTTCTATTAGTTACTACCCCCTAGCAATCATCAGACAAACAAAAAATTTGAAGAAGAATAAATATTAAAGTGAAATAAACCTGCAACTTGAAAAAATGGGCATAAAGGTCATAAAACTGGAAATGGTGTCTAGCTGTTTTCTGTTCTTTAGTTTCTTTTTAATCCTTATTCGATCCTTTGCTTCGTTAAATTATATTTAAGCTATAAGACAAACAATGAACCATGACTATAACAGTTCAACACAAAAGAGAAAGGACCTGGATGTCCCTGCTCCAGTCAACAGAATCACTAACAACGAAGACAGCCTGGACGCTCTGAGAGCAAGGATCAATTCTCACACTCATTTGCCGATTGACAGCCTGAAATGCTTTCCATTTCTTATATTGATCCAATGGATCAATATTGTCAAAGAAAGATGCATACTCATCTATTGAAAGAACATTTCTGAGAATGACATAAATAAAGAAAACTGAGATGTAAAAATGGACAATTAAGCAAGTGATAATTTAGAGAAGGCGCCGAAAAATGAAATCCAAAAATATACATGTATAATAAAAACACTGAAAATGAAGTCTTACTTAAATCCATACTCAGACATGACACCTGCTGGTTCTCCTTTTCCTACAGCAACAATTAGATCATTCTCAAATCTGCGGGGGAATTGGCAAACAGATAAAGAATATACAGCCAAGATAAAAGGAACCAAGAATAGTTTCCTGAGACTCATCCTATTCTCTGTTGAGAAAAAATAAATGAAGCATAAAAATGCATAAGGCAATGCCAAAATATCCTATACAAATAAGATATTACAGCCACTGCAATAGTAAGTTAAACGAAGGAACTTTAGGAGCTCTCTAGACTTGGAGTATGTTTTATGTGGTAAGCCACCTCATTTAAGTGCCAGACAAGTTTTAAAGTAAGGTCCTCATTGATCCATAAATTTTGTTTATCAGGGATAGTAAAATGGAGAGGGAACTTGGCATCCATATCAGGCATCAATCTCCATATTTGCCTATGGTATCATTTGAATTTCCTACCACAGATAGTAGTTCAGATGTAGTATGCACCTTTTCACAAGTTCCTTAAAAGGAGTATGTCCCTGTATAACCTGCACCAAGAATATATTTGAGAGCCTCATTAAGCCAAATAAACTATACTCTTTCCTTACATGGAATTATAATAATTAAAAATATATATGGAACTGGAAAAATTCTGTGATAATTTGCCTTTGCTTAAAACTCTGTTCACCGCACAACAAAATTGAATGAAGAAAAAAAAAATCCTAAAGTAGTCAGCTCGTTATAGCAGTTACCTGCAGGGGCGAGATGTTGACACCCAACTGTCTGGCCAAGTCCTTGGCTCTTTTGGATTCAGGAACTCCACCTCCTATTTTACAATGTTAAATGATTAAGTATTCAGCAGCACAATTCTCCGTTTCATTAGTTGATGTAATCTACAATTTACAGAAAAAACTGGACAAAAGGATAGATGAATCGCCAAAATCAAGAATCATACAGTAACACCTTAACTCTTTGGCTAAAAGGGGGAAAAATCTCGTAATGCAGGTACAAAAACCAATGCTATATGCAGTTTGAAATCAAATTAGAAAGGCAGAAAACTCACCATTTGTCAGGAAAACGTAAGGAATCTTCAAAGCACCTACCAAAAGTTCACAAAAATATCCCCCTCAGTAGAAGTGTTAATAAGTATGAAAAAAATTTTAATTTCTCCAAATTTTTCATCAAAATTCAAAACAATAAGCAATAAAGACAAAAGTTCAAATACTTTTTGACTAATCTCAACAGACACATACATAAGAACACCAAAATCCAATCCGAACAAAATGTATAAATCTCTTAACTGAATGTGGAGGCGCCGTGGTCGTAGTAAAGGCGTTTGAGAGCCTGAGGAGAGCCGCCGATAGGAGTTTCGCCGCTGAGAAGGACGCCATCGATGTCGAAAGCAATGCCAAACGATCTGCACAAATTGATCCGAAAAAATCAAACACGAAAAAAAATCGAGACAGGTACAGGCTGTAATAAACGGAAGAAATTCTCAGCTTACGGTGGTTCGGGAGGTGCGGAAGTGTGAAGACGGCGGCGGCGGCGGGAGGAGAGCAATGAAGGAATCGAAGACAAAGTTTTGGCGCCATTACTAATTATATTGTCAACAGAAGAAAGAGATTGAGGCTGTTTTAATAAAAATTGAAGCAGCGAACTCATCGTCATCTTTCTCGTAATGAGAAATCTGACTGAACTAATCAGAAATCGGAAAAGTATAGAGGGGGAGACTAGCAAATTCCCTTTTATGGGGGGTGTTTTTCTAATATAGGGAAAATAAGATGAGGTAATTGAAAAAAGAGTGGCGCAAGCACATTTATATCGTTAGAGTGGAGGAATTGTATTTTAAAATATATTTTTATATTTTTTAAAATAGTAATTATGAATAAAAATTATATTAAAAATGTAAAAAATGTATTTTGAGAATATTATTCATATTCAATTAAATTAATTTTTGTGGCCATTAAAATGAACTACTGTATATACTTAATACTTATTGTAATTTTTAAAGGAAATTTCAATTCTTATGTATGTGATTGTGTAGCTTGAAGGGAGGAGGGGTTTTGAATTGTTTTTTAAAACAAGTTTTGCCCAATCCAACTTTAGTTACATCAAACTAGTATCATTGTGAAGAGAATTTCATACGAGTTAAAGGGTTGCAGAAGATGAAGGCAGTAGTGAAAGTACGTTAGTAAAAGCTTTCTTCATCGGGAGAGTCCTTAGGAAACAAAACAAATGTTAAAGCAAGTCTCCCAAATATACTCTACACACGTACATTTGCTTCAGCCTTCATATCATATATACACACAGCACAAACAAAATCTATAAAATCAAATCTCTCAGCCCCATTGGCTTAATACAAAGGTGGGTGAATGTTGATCACTCAATGACTGGGATTAATGTAAAATGCCTGTATGTAAGTTTCAGCATGTTGCCCACTCGAAACCAAACTGGCAAATCCAATCAAAACTTTGTGAAGCAAGCAATGCAAAGGGAGAAACAGAAAGAAAGAGTATAAATCATGCAATCTTATCCGGGTTGAACTTTACAGCCTCCTTCCAGATGAGCTCCTTTATTTCTTCCTCGCTCAATGATGTCTTCTCAAAATCAAAGATGAAAGGGGATGGACAAGTAGGCTCCTCATTGATCTCATGCAGACATGAGAGAAATGGATGGCTCAATGCTTCTTCAACTTCATAATTATTCATCACCACAAACCAACAGACAGATTACTTATCAGTATAAGTTGAAATGCATTGAATGTCAAACAAGTTTGTGCAACTTCATGTGCTAATAGACATACCAGTTATTCGTTTAGCCGGATCAAATACCAGCATTCTTTCTGCAAGATCAATGGCAACAGGGGATACATCTGGAAATTTATCAGAAAAGGGTCTCTTTGGAAAAATTGGAAGCTTCTTCACATACTTCCTGCCAGTCTCACTACGTAGAAATCCAAGATCTGAATCATCAGGGGACCCTAAAAGCTGCCAAGCCAAACAAGGCCTTATGAATAAATAAGCAATCTAAGGAAGAGCAAAGTCAATCAACCTTCCATGTGGAAATTGTCAAAAGGATCATTCAAGATAGATGTGCCTATGATGTCAAAATGCTGACTCCATTAACATTATAGCCTCATTTTTTTGTGATCAATAGGTTGCCTATGAAATGCAGAAGACTACAGAGTACCGAAGGATAAGTACCTCCATTATAAGCCCCATTTGCTGGACATAGTCTCTACCAGGAAAAATTGGTTCTCTTTTGAAGATCTCCAGCAAGATGCAACCGACCGACCAAATATCAATTGCAGTAGTGTACTCTGAGCAATTGAGTAGTAGCTCAGGAGCTCGATACCACCGAGTTACAACATACTCTGTCATAAAGTCTGTCTCTGATGTGGTTCTTGCAAGGCCAAAATCACAAATCTTCAGGTCACAATTTGCATTAAGAAGCAAATTACTGGGTTTAATATCTCGGTGCAGCACATTAGCAGAATGTATGTACTTCAGTCCCCTTAACAACTGGTACAGAAAATACTGGCAAGGCAAGATGATGATTGATTAAAATTCAACATTCACCAAACTAAAGTAAACAAGTAGCACCATGCAAAATTAGAGAAAACCTCTCAAGTAATTGAGAACATTCCAACTTTGGTTTGCATATGTAAGCTAAAGAAACCATAGCTAACATTTTGATCCATGCATTACCGTAACGAGTTAATTGCATGTTATCAAGTGGATGCTAACAAAATCAGTGTGATTAAACTCACTTGGCAATGATCTTCTGTGAGTGGTTGGGAAGAGCAGATTATCTGATGGAGATCAGTATCCATTAACTCATAAACAATGTAAACCTCATTGAAACTTTCCTTTTCTGGCGGCTTTATTATATCCTTAATTTTGATAATCTGCAGACAGAATCACTAAAACAACTTCAGAATCCCCAAAGCCTAAACACTTTCATCATCAACAAAAGACAATGCTCTGAATCCCCCAAAAAATATGAAAAAATAATAATTTATAGCAGGATCGACAAAACTTGAAAACAAACTATATGATCGTCTAAATCTGTGGGCATGTGTAGACAGAATTATCATAATTCGAATTTTAAAATAAATCACAACCAAATAGTATCATCAGACAAAATTAAAAGCATTTCACATGGGAATTGTAAGTACATTTTCGTGATCCATATGGGTAAGAAGCTTGATCTCGCGAAGGGTCCGCTTGGCATCAATTCTGTTGTCAAATGCATTTCCAATTTTCTTTATCGCAACTGCTTCCTTTGTCTCAGAATTCGTAGCACAACTGCACAATAATTTTTTTTTTTTTTTCAGAACAATCACAAAAATCTGAACCTCGTATAGAATTATCATTAATCATCCATTTTTCACAAAACCCATTTGCAACAATCAGGAACTTAAACAAGCTGACCAAAGAATATCATCAAAAATTAAACAAACACCCTAACAAATTTTTAAAAAGTGGAAAACGGATTACCAAACGACCCCATAAGCGCCGCTGCCAACAGGTAGAATTGGAGGGATGTATTTAGAGGTGAGCTCAAAGAGGTTTCCAAAAACATTATACTGTACGTAGGTTCCACAGTGAGTTGGGATGCCTTTAATTACTACAGGTGTGGATGCGTTGTTGTCATTTTCCTTGTCCTTTTCCATGGATCCCTTTATCATCCCCTCTTTGTTGCAGGATTCGGAATGATTCCGAGGAAAGATGTTGTGAGTACAGAAGCAGAACTAGAAGAGATGATCGGAGTTAAAAAAACCTTTTTGTATAAAGTCTGAGCTGATGACAATGGCAGCATAAGATGCAAAAGAGGGAAAGTGAGGGAGGGAACAGTGGGGCAGTGAGCGGGCCGTTTTTCCTGCTTTTGGCCATTTTTGCCTCCGGTACTCAACTTTGAAATTTGAACAAGTACAAGGTTTTTTATAACGTAAATTTGAAGAAGGTTGGGCACTTGGGCCACTGTTCTCTAACTTTAGTGATTGTCTCAATTTGGTAACCCCATAAAACCACCCAGACTTGTGAGTTAATTGGGGTACTTTAATTTTTATTTGGGCTCACGTACGTTAAATAGGTAGAACAGGAGGTTTTTTTTGTTGTACTAATCCCAAACGTGAAGAAAACAAAAGGAAAAACTTCATTACTAAGTATGTTTCTCTAAATAGTAACGATATTTTCCGTGCAATTTTGTAGTAATTTCTGATGATGATGACTCTTGTGATAATTACATGTTTTTTTATTGAAATTTGAACTCATAAACAATAATTTATTGATGTATTTTGCTGAGAACTTGACAAGTACGTATTTTTGTTGAAAGAGTCTTCTGAATATTTTGCAGTTTAGAACACCATCTCCAGGGATCAGATACCATCATTTTTGGCATCTCACTAATGATGCCTTGAACAAATAATTAAGTATTTTTTGAAAATACCATATTGGATTCATGTAACTTTTTTAGAATTGGTTTTTTTCTTTTCTATACTCTCGAAGCAAACACTTCAATTAGGAATGGTCAAGGAGAATTAAGTGGTAGGGTCTGGCAGGGTAGTCGGCAGACTAGGATGGAAGTCAATGCACAAGAAACAAAAACAATGAAGGCATTTTTACCAATTACGCATCTCAGTAAAATCCAGAAATTGCAATTCTCTTTTATGGACATTCTTGGAGTGGTATTATCCCATTCCAGCAAACCAAGCAATGGCCCTTATTTCACCTTGGCCATCAGAAAGAGCCGCCAACTGCCAATTACGTTTTTAAATTTGCTTTTCAACATAGTAGTTATACTCACGATGAAAAATTACGGTGACATATTGATGACAAAATGCACTGGTGTATTGATGCGTATCATGTGCTTCCAGTTATATATGGTAATATTTATTTATTTATTAGTAAAAATAAGTAATTTATGAATATTATTAAAAAATCCGACAGTCTCTTTTTCGTTTCACAAGAATAAGAGTCAAATGAGCGTTTATTCTTTTTTTATTAAGTTAAAAATATATTTTTTCGAACACTTCAATAATTAACGACTATATAAAATATAAAATTTTAAATTTAAATTTAAAAATATAAAATATAAAATAATAAATGATAATTTTATTTTTATATTTAACCTTCACAGAAAATATCATTATAAAAGTTTTACCAAATACTGCCCTTGCTTATTTGTTTCATTATTTTGGGTCAGGGTCCGTATAGCCTCTCACAAAACAATGCTATTTTTAAAAGTTTTAGACCCGTATTTCAAGATGTATTTTAAATAATATTTTTATAAAATTTAATATATTTTTTATTTTATAATTAATATATTAAAAAAATATAAAATATACATTTTCTATCACTGTGTATACACTTACCTTTACTGTGGGTATTGCACACAACCCCAGGACATATTCATAGGCCATTCATGCACCAAACCAGCCGACTCATAAATAGCAATGGGACGTTTATGGGCCAGGAGAAGTCGCCCCTGCCCCAGGCCCTCTTAAACTCTTTCATTTCCCCCGCACTGCCCTCATTCGATGTCCCACGAATGTCCAAATGAGGCCTCGTTCAAAATTTTTATAAAAAAATTAATTTATAATTTTTAGTTATATAATAATAATTAAAATTAATATAAAAATATTATAACATATAAATATAATAACTAACAAATTATATATGTAACAACTAATAAATTATAAACTCCAAATCAAGTATATAAGTAAAATATAACAAAAAGTTTTAAAATGTTACAATATAAAAATGCTAAATATAATTTAGATTAAAATAACAAATTAAAATCTTATACAATGAAAAAAAAATTGTATTTTTTAATTTTAATTTTGCTTAATTCAATTATAAGAGTAACAGGAAAGTTCCTTTACTTAAAATAATAAAATACTCTATATATATATAAATTAACATTAATTTATATATAAAATAAGAGTTAATATATAATAATTTATAACTAATAATAAATTAATAATAAATAGTAATTAATACTAAAGTATGGTATTTAAAAATTTTAATTAATAAAATTTTAATATAAGTACTAATAATAAAAAAAAATTTAACAATAAATTAAAATTTTAACTACTATTAATAACGTAATATATAATTATATAAATAATATATTTATTAATATACTTAAATATTATATTTATTAAAATTTAAATATTATATATATTTAAAAAAAAAAAACGGGGAAGAAAATCATCCCCCGTCCCCGCCCCGGCCCCTGTTCTCCCTCCCCCGCCGGTAACCGTTGCCATTCCTAACCCGACTCGAGGAAAGTTTTATTTTTTCTTTCCAAAAACAAATTCATTTTTTCCCTTTTTTAAAATTGTGGCCCGCAAAACAACAAAAATGAATGGCCTTGGTTTAACCAAATAGAGGCTACGTTAACACTCAACAGGCAAAATTCCGATCAATAAAATGGGAGGCTCCAACTGGAGAAGGCTGGTCATGCTCTGTTTTGACCACTCCCATTTCCAGATTGGATGAATCGGGAGAATTGTCAGTACCATGAAATAACCATTGGGCCAATTCAAGCTAAAGCTAAGACGATCGAATCGAACAAAGTTCACAGTAGAATTTCAATTGAAACAGACATCCATCCATACTGCGTTATACATCCTATACAAAATTATACGAATGGAAGCAATCACATATTTACAGCTTCCTCGAGGGAGAAAAGAACGAAAAAATTCATACAAAAAAAGAACTTATAGAAACTGCTAATCATTAAGAGACCATAAGCCCATCAGAATCAGCATCGGAGCCTTGCCTGAGCTAATCAGGAACAGACCCTCTATCAGAATCAGCATCCGAGTTGAACCCAGATGGAATTTCGAGTGGGGTGGTGGAAACTGAGTCGAGGGATTTTGCTTTCTTCGCTTTTGATTGTTTAGCCATGGACAAAATCTCAGCAGTTGATCTTGCAATTGATTTGAATATTTCGATCTTGATTTGACCCCTTCTGGGGGGAAGGCTTTTTTGTGGCATCATTCCACCGGATTGTTCATGCAGCCGAATCACAAACAAATAGATTGAGCAAAACGGAGGCGAAACAGAGCTTTGGCTATTTCATCCCTGAGAGAGGGAGAGAGAGTTTAGAACTAAATGATTTTGGGTGTGAGGCGTTATCACTCGAGCTGAGTGGGACATTTATAGTCTGTATGATCTGCATTTTCAAATTCACAATCAATATTTTAAAATATTATTTACATACGTCTTATAGTGGGATTTGAAGTGCCATGGGACCAGAATAATGGCACTTCATTTTATCAAAATAACATTATTTTATTAAAAATATTAATGAAACAGTCTCCTTCTAATGAAATGAAAAGAGATACAAGCAAAAGTAACACGCACAACTAATTGGGATCTATAACTTAATACAATAAGACAATTAGGCGGGACAAATAACACCCACTACTGCTGTTTTCTTGCGCAGCAAGATTGCGTAGGACAACAATGGAATATGTAGTGCAGGTGCTGAGGTGACTGTGTGTGCCTGCGTGGCATTAAACAAGTTGCGTTTTTGTAATGTTGATTAAGCACGTGCTCTTGCCGTGGCTTAGTGAGCTACAGTTGTTGACTTTGGTCTTCTTCTAGATTTGCATTTTTCGCTTTTTTAATCCAATTACAGTCGGGAAAAAAAAAAAAAAAAAAAAAAAAATCCAATTACAGTCTCGCTTTCTTAATAGTGTTATCATAATTAAGGGTATGTGTTGGAGTGTGATGTATTTGAGAAAAGTAGTATTAATTTGTGTGAAAATTTTTATAAGTATTTTTTTTTTATAGAAAAGTATTTTATAGGAAAAATAAGAGAGAAATTTTTTCCAAATTATGTGAGAGAAATTTAAGTAGAAAAGTTTAAATTTTAAATTTTAAAATAAAAATAAATTTGAAGTGTGATATTTTTTATTTAAGAAAATAAATTACTTTTTCTATTTGCAAATAGAAACCTCTTATCCAAACATAATTTAAATTTTTCCTAGTTGGTATCCTTCTACTGAAACTTTTGGTTGTGGAAAGTACCACAGGAACTCTGGAAAATTTGTGACTTTGTTGGACATAATTTTTATTTATAAAAAATTATTTTTTTTAAAATAAAAATAAAACATTCAAATACATTTTTATTTTTAAATTTAAAATTTAATTTTGCTCACTTAAATTTCTCTCACATAATTTTTTTAAAAAAAATTCCTTTTATTTCTCTTTTTAAAATACTTTTTCTATCAAAAAATACTTACCAAAATCTTCACGCATTCTAGTACAACTTTTTTCTAAATAAATCACAATCCAAACTAAGCCTATATTTTTTTTGTCTTAAAATAATCTAGTTTTCAAATTTTTATATTATCTTTATTATTAATAAGGTGTGTAATCCAAATTTTAAAAATAAGAATAAAAATAAAAAATTATATTGAGAGAGAGAGAGGGAGAGAGAGAGTGTTTTTTTTTTTTTCTTTTTGAAGATGGGAGAGAGAGCTTAGAAAGAAACGATTTTGGGTGATGATTATTATCACTGGAGCTGAGTGGGACATTTATAGCCTGTATGATCTGCATTTTCAAATTCACAGTCAATATTTTTAAAAAAATTTAAAAATATATTTTAAAATCGTAAAACATATTTTAAAATAGTATTTATACATGCTCTTCTATTGATATAAAATATTAGGCGGGACAAATAACACGCACTACTGTTGTTTTCTTGTGCAGCAAGATTGGGTAGGACAACAATGGAATATGCAGCGCAGGTGCTGAGGTGAGGTGACTGTGGGTGGTGCGTGGCATTTAACAAGTTGCGTTTCAGTAATGTTGATTAAGCACGTGCTCTTGCCGTTGCTTAGAGTGCTACCGTTGTTGACTTTGGTATTCTTCTAGATTTGTATTTTTAGCGTTTTTAATCCAATTATATTCTCGCTTTCTTAATAGTGTTATCATAATTAAATTTTTCCTAGTTGGTATCCTTCTGCTGCAACTTTTGGTTCTGGAAAGTACCACAGTAACTCTTGAAAATTTATGACTTTGTTTGGACGTAATTTTTATTTTAAAAAAATATTTTTTTTAAATAAAAATAAAATATTCAAACACTTTTTTATTTTTAAATTTAAAATTTAATTTTTCTCACTCAAATTTCTCTTACATAATTTTTTTAAAAAATTCCTTTTATTTTCGATTCTAAAATACTTTTTCTATCAAAAAATACTTAATAAAATTTTCACACATTTTAGTACAACTTTTCTTAAATAAATCATAATCCAAACTAAGCCTATATTTTTTGTCTTAAAATAATCTAGTTTTCAAATTTTTATATTATTTTTATTATTACCAAGGTGTGTAATCCAAAATTTAAAAATAAGAATAAAAATAAAAAATTATATTTAATTGTGTATTAAATGTATTGTATTTTTAAATTAAAAAACTATATTAAATTAAAAGTAAGTTTTTTTTTTTAGAGAGCAGTAAATGGAAAGCGTATTTTTTACTTTGTTTGAGATTGTGATCGTGAGAGGTAAAATATATTAAAAAGATATATATATTTTATTTTAGATCCACACACAAATAAAGAAAAAGGCCAACCAATGAGAGGAAGAATTTGCAATTTTAAGGATTCCTTGTGAGCCCTTTTTCCATTTGTTTTATTTTTTGGGTCATTCTTCTTTGATACTGCACAAACCCGCATCCCAAGAAGCCCATCTTTCCCGCATCCCAAGAAGCCCATCTTTTTATCTAGCCCAATATCAACATTATGAAGCCTATCTTTTTTTATCTAAGCCCAAACTTGAAAGAAAGAATCCCTTTTAGGGACCACAGCCCAAATTCTAAAGGACACCTGGGAAATGATATTTATTACATGTATTTTTTGGGAAATGTGGGGTCCATTTGCTTCAGTCAAAATATTCGTATCAATATTCAATTTTTGAGTCAAAAGATTTATAAATATATAATTTAATTATGACATTTTAAATAAATTCAAAATTAAATAGACGTTTTTAGGAAAGAGTTACATCAAATACACACGCGGTGATAGTTTATAATTAAATTAAATGAATTGACACAGTCAAATATTGGAGTGGCTACCCTCGGAACGCCGTGATTTGTTCAGAGCTGGAATGGGCAGCTGAAAATTGTTGAACATGGAAGGCAATTTGAAAAAGATTAAAAAAGAGAATGATTCTCTGTTATTTACAACTTCAATAGAAATATAACAAGAATGGATCACTTACATCATAAGTATCAGCTTCAGACATCACAGTTAATTTAATTCTATAATAACATAACAAGAAAAAGTTATTCCTAATTTCCTTTGCCGAATCCGAGCCAATTACAGCCTCTGATTGTTTCAAACTCAAAACAGTATAGACAACAGCATGAAGTACAAATAACTCAGCAACTCAGCCCCTCCTCCGGTTGGTGGCGCCGGGTTTCCCTTCCAGGGGGGAAGTCACAAAGTTGAACCACCCACTTGGAGTGGCGGAAGTCGAGCAGAATTCCGGCAAGTGATCTACAATTAACTTGAAAATCTTCATCTTGATCTGCCCTCTTCTGGGTGGAAGCGTTTGAGTCGATTTGTCGGTGACTTTAATGGTGAGGGATACCATTTTTCTGATAACTGAGGCGGAAACAGAGCGTGTGGACTGAAGTGTGGATGGCAGTGCCGGTGCCGACGAGAGTAATGGGAGGTTTATTAAAGAGTGAAGGGACTAAAGTGCAAATATCCACATACTTGGTCCCTAAGTTTGGGTCCCGTTTGAAAAAAAACAAAAAAACTAATCATCAAAAAGAAACAAAAAATCATTGATGGCCGCAATCCTAAATATTTGGTGGCCACCTGCGACTCGAAAGTCGAAAGTGAAAGTTCGGAGCACTTTGCGTCATCCACGTGTCACTGTGTCTATTTTTGGTTTCTTTATTTTTATTGGACAATATTCTAGAAAAAGCTGAAACTTGCAAGGCAAAGCTGGGCATGGAATCATGATGCCTTGAACTTGGAATTCAACACTGCGTCAGTCGCCAGTGTCAATTGTCCTCGTTTGCCATCAGCATTTTGTCTCCGTCTTTGATCTCAACCATTCTCTAATTTTATATTCTGCTGAGTTTGTTTACTAAGGTAATCTTTTCATTCATTAATTTTGTATTATTTTTATTAATAATAATTATATAATATAAAATTATATATTTAAATATATATTGAGTGTATTGTATATTATAATTTTAAAAAATTATACGAAATGACAAAAAATTTTGATTTTTTTTTTTTTTTTTGGAAATGGAATGGAGTGTTAATCTTGTAAGATATTGTTGAATGAATTGTTATTTATCAATTCACAGATTTTATGTTATTCAAGACACCGTTAATGTTCTTTTGTTGAAAATTTACTCGTGTCAATTCCTTGAAATTAAACACGTGTGGAGCCAGAAGAAATGGGCTAACCTGTTTTTAAACTTGATTTTGCGAAATGGGCTATCAGTCTATCGTTTCCTAATTAATGGCCCATACTTGTAAAGAAGGCTTGATGTATGATGATGACGAATGCAACATTGATTTTCATGTAATCAATGGATGAATCATGAATTAGCTTAGGAGTTATTTCTGTCAAATAAAAACTTTTGATTTGGTAATTTTTTTAAAATTATAAACTACAATAAATTTAACATATCATTAAACGTATAAATTTCATTTTATATCCTTACTTTTTAGTAGTAAATATGACATAAAAGTTTCATTAAAAAAAAGGACTTCTTTAAAAACAAAAAAATCACAAGCACGTCTTTATCGAATTTGGTTTGAATTTTATGCACGTTCTGAACGTTTAGGAAATAAATGGAATATCTAAAAGTCGAAAATTCAAAATCTATTTTTAAAACTTTCAAAATAATTCTCTACATTTGTAATACTCCCTGCATTTAAAAAAAATATATATATTTTTTAGTTAAAATATATTTTTTTATTAATTATTAAATACAACTCATTAATACACTACTAAATGTATAATTTTATATTTTTATCTTTAATTTTTATTTTTTAGTGTACATAATTGTTATTAGTAAAAGTATTTTAAAAGTTTTACATAAAAGTAAGACTTTTTTTTTTAGGATAATAAAAAATTTCAAAATAATTTTTTTTTTGGACAAAAGAAGTACATTTTTTACCTTGTACAAATAATAAAAGCACATTTTAATAAACGCAAAAATTGGAAAATTGGGAGTAGCCAACCATTTTTTATTTTTTTTCCTACTTTGAAGTATTCCCACATTCACTGACCAAGTATGTCCCGAACTCCCCTTATCCTGTGACTCACTAAGGTGCCCCGTTGCCCAATAGCAAGGGCGGACGTAGGAATATTATAGGGCAGGGTCACACTTATAAAACAATTAAATAATAAATACAATAAATATAAATGACGTTTAGATGCACTAAACTTCTTTTAAAAAAATTCAAATTCTTTTGCATCTTATTAAAAATTGAAAATGCACAATATATTTGAGACCCATGGATAAACAGCTTTGGACATTCAAAATAGCATGAATTGATAGGCACATTCAAAAAAGTTAAAGCAACCTGAGTTCAAATACTTGGAAAATGCATATTGTGACAGAAAGAGATAGAAAGTAAATATACAGTAGGATTTTCATGAGTAACCAGATATCCATAGGCAGGGAAAGGACAGTAAAACAATGTGTAGAGGCCCAACAACTATTCCTTCTTCGGTTCTTCCCTAAAAAGTTTATACATAGATTTGCTCTTTCTTAATGCATTACATATTCCAAGGGTATGAAATACGATATGAAGCATTGAAACTGATCGAGACAATTAAAATTAAGATTACATAAAAAGAAAAGCCACTACAAAAATAATAACCTCACTAAAAAGAAAAAGAAGTGAAGATGGAAAAATAAGAATAAAAGTTAAGTACTGTAAAAAGCAGCAAGCAGTAACATAATTATTTCAAATGCACAAGAATGAGAAGAAAAAGTACTGTAAAGGACAAAATTTAGGCATTCAATCAGCGATTGGTGCATATAAATCAATCAACTACTAATCAAGTTAATTAAAGCTTCAAGATGCTCTTAAATAAGCCACTTACCATGCATTCAAGAAGAAAAAATCCAAGTACTCTCAAAATAAAAAAGAAAATAGAAATAGGGATTGCACCATGTAGTTCTGAAAGTAATAATATATCAAAAGGTTCATTAGTATATCATACCTGACGATAGAACCACAATAATGTACTGCCAGCCAATTGTGGGATTGTACTTATGAATAGACCTAATGTTCGAGAAAGGGGATTTTTGTTGTCACTGATGGAAAACCAAAAATGAGTATAAAGGTGAAACTGTAAAAAGGAAATGGAAAGGGAATTTTTGTTGGACTCGGATGCTGGACGCAGGGGCAGGGGAGGAAAAAAAAAAAAAGGTTGGGGGGGGTGGCACTAAAAGGTCAAATTTTAATACTAATATAAAAAAAATTATATTACTATTAAAAAAAAATGTTGACACATAAGGGAGGGGGGGCACTTGCCCCCTTTGGACCCTATAGGGGTCTGCCCCTGTCCAGTAGGGTCATGTAAGTAGAGGGGACAGACAACCAGGACTCGGACTCGTCAGCTTCCCAATAGGAAGAGCAAACAACAACTATTAGCCCAGCTTTCTGGGCTCTCATAACAGCCCTGATTTGAGCATCTCCCTAGCCTACCAACTTTCCTCGCTTTCAGAAGGCCAAGTCCAATAGAGTAGAGGTAATCCACTGGATATGAAAGGAAAGCGGCTCTTCCTTCTTTATCTTAAGCGGTAGTCAAGCTCTAACCTGTGACATTTTCCGAGAACAAACCCAAGGAAGACTGCTGCCTAAATCCTGGGGACCAACTATGCTTTTCTACTCATTGAATATCGGCAAGTATGAAATAAGTCGAGACTTAACCCATTGATTGAAACAAATAATAAGTAGCAAGCAGCAACCGCCCAACAAGCACGAGAATTATAATTAATTAGTGATGTTTTGGACCTTTTCGGCGCGATGACTCGGACCCAGACATGTCCGTTAGCAAATGGCTGCTCAATTCTACTGTTTGTATGTTTGCTCCAAAGGATCCTGGGAGGTCGCTGAGCAGCCAGACAAGAAGAGCTGTCAGCTATGTGATGGCTGCCGTCCTCACTTAAATCAACTGAGCACAGCCGACTTGTATGCTTCTGGGCTCATTTTTCTTTGAATTCTACGTCTTCACGTGTAAAATTAAAAATCATTATCACTATGCCTTTATTCCAGACAATAATTTATTAATAAGTATGAAGTACGAGGACTTTAGTGTATATTGATGATTACAAACTTGATAATATTGCTCTAAAAGAAACATGACTTCATTGGTTAATGCATTTGAACTTTAAGGCGGTTCTGGCACATTTATAAATCACTCCACCAGATTTGTATGGCTAAGGATGGTGTAAACGTTTGTTAAAAAAATTTCGTGAATTCATCTTCAAATACCCTTCCCCCCTCCCAAGTTTAAGCTGCAATTGAATTACACTTTAAAACTTATTTTTATGTATTTTTAATTTTTATATTTTAAATATATAATTTTATCTTATAATTGTTGTGTTTATATATATTATCTCGTATTAGAAAATAAAAAAAAATAAAAATAAAGTACCTAATAAATAAGAAACATTTAAAACCCACTAGTTTAGCATTTTAAATTCAAGTGGGCTATTATAATTATTAAACCATTTTAGTTATATTCCTCACGTGAAAAAACCTCCTAACAAGTGATATCAGAACCGAAACATTAAACTATTCGGACTATTCGAGGAAACAATGAGTTCCTCTTCTGATTTGACAAAATTTAATGGGAGATTTGCAAACAAATAAGTTTTACAAGTAAGTTTGATAGTTTACTACTATCCATCGTGAAAAGATATACTTGTTATAGTAGGAATTAACCTTACGAGGGAATATATTTTAATGTGGTAATGGATACAAATAAGTTCGATGATTTACTACTTATAAGGGCATTAAATTGGTCCATAGTGAAGAGATGGATTTGTGGGGGAGTAGGTTTTAATGGGGATTGTTTATTGTATTTATGAATACTTTCATATATTGGAAAATTAAGATTTATTATGTTCATGAATATTGTCTTATATTGTATCCTAGCCACCAACAAATTTAAGTTTTTGATATCAAGTGAACTCCTATGGTTTATTAAGCTGCTTTAATTGAATTTTTTGTGTGAAAAAACCTCCCTAACAACAATAATAATATTAAAAAGCGCAAAAACATTTTATACCCATCTTTTAACTCGGTATATTCCTGTTAAAACTACTATTGGAAAGGATTGATGCCACTATCCAGGTGTGAAAAGGTTTGTTTCACTTTCAGAGGCATTTACGTTATAGTTGGTCTTCTTGGGTTGGTTGGGAGTAAGATACCATTTGTCGCCTTCATCGCGCCGAAGTTAGACTAATTTAATGTCTCGCAATATTTATACGTCAAAGCTTTTTCGTTGCTCTCTCTCAGGACTTTCTATTGAATTTCTTATTCTACCTCATTCCTTTTTCTTCTATCGAAGCCGGCGAATGTTCTGCGGACTTGTGCTTTAAGCTTGAAATTCAGTTCTTGCTGCTATTTTTATAGTACTGCAGTAATTTAGTCAGATCCTGATTGCTGTGCCTTTTCCACTATTGTGACCCAAGCGAATGAGGCAATATCCTAACATAGATTCCCAGATCTTATTGTGAAAAATACCATAATTTTGTTTGGGAGAAACAAAAACATTTCCCATTCCAAAAATCCGATTGAGATTCTTAAAGTATGAATCATCATCAAATATCATTCTTTTTGGTCCGATATATCCATAAGCAATGATTACGATCAAAAAGCCTGCTAAAAAACGAAAGAAAGAGACCATACTACGAAGTGCACCAATTCCGCTCAATAAAATGGGAGGCTCCCACTGGGGAAGGCTGGTCATGCTCTGTTTTGACCACTCCCGTTTCCAGAAGTTGGATGAATCGGGAGAATTGTCAGTACCAGTAAATAACCATTGGGCCAATTCAAGCAAAAGCTAAGACGATCGAATCGAACAATGTTCACAGTAGAATTTCAAATGAAACAGACATCGATCCATACTGCGTTATACATCCTATACAAAATTATACGAATGGAAGCAATCACATATTTACAGCTTCCTCGAGGGAGAAAAGAACGAAAAAATTCATACAAAAAAGAACTTATAGAAACTGCTAATCATTAAGAGACCATAAGCCCATCAGAATCAGCATCGGAGCCTTGCCTGAGCTAATCAGGAACAGACCCTCTATCAGAATCAGCATCCGAGTTGAACCCAGATGGAATTTCGAGTGGGGTGGTGGAAACTGAGTCGAGGGATTTTGCTTTCTTCGCTTTTGATTGTTTAACCATGGACAAAATCTCAGCAGTTGATCTTGCAATTGATTTGAATATTTCGATCTTGATTTGACCCCTCCTGGGGGGAAGGCTTTTTTGTGGCATCATTCCCCCGGAACTGATCATGGAGGCGAAACAGGGCAAAACAGAGCTTTGGCTATTTTTTCCCTGAGAGAGGGAGAGAGAGCTTAGAAAGAAATGATTTTGGGTGTTGGGCATTGTCACTCGAGCTGAGTGGGACATTTATAGCCTGTATGCTCTGCATTTTCAAATTCACAATCAATAAAAATATAAAAATATATTTTAAAATATTTTTTATGTGGGATTTGAAGTGCTATGGGACCAGATTAATGGTACTTCATTTTATCAAAATAACATTATTTTATTAAAAATATTAATGAAACAGTCTTGTTCTAATGAAATGAAATGCGATACAAACAATATTCATTTCATTTTAATTTAAGCTATGTTTGAATTGTGGTTTATTTAAGAAATTTTGAATTGAAATATGTGAAAATTTTGGTAGAATTTTTTTGTAAGAAAAAATATTTTAAAAGGAAAATAAAAAGTATATTGGAAGAAAATTTTTTTAAAATTATGTGAGAAAATTTTTGAAAGAAAATTTGAATTTAAAATTTTGAAATAAAAAAGTGTTTGAATAGTTTATTTATCTTGTAAGAAAAAAATTAAGGTTATATTTGGACTTTGTTTCTATTTAATAAAAAATTTAATTTTTTTTAAAACAAAAATAAAATATTTAAAAACATTTTTATTTTAAAATTTCAAATTCAAATTTTTTCACTCAAAATTCTCCCACATAATTTTAAAAAAATATATATTATTTTTCTTTTCAAAATATTACTTTTATCAAAAAATATTTATTAAAATTTTTACATATTACAATACAACATTTTTCAAATACACCACAATCCAAATAACACGCACTGCTGTTTGTTTTGTTGTGCTGCAAGATTCGGTAGGACAATAATGGAATATGCAGTGCACCTGACGTGACCTGGTGCGAGCATTAAACGAGATGCGTTTCAGGAATGGAATATGTAGTGTGCTACTGTGCTACGTTGTTGACTTTTGTATTCTTCCTAAGTAAACCAGATTGTATTGGTGTTCTTCTAGATTGCATTTTTAGCGTTTTTAATCCAAATATAGTCTCCCTTTCATAATAGTATTATGTACTTGTGCTGCAACTTTTGGTTATGGAAAGTACCACAGGAGTTCTTGAAATTTTATATTTTTTGTCTTAAAAAATTTTTATATTATTTTTATCATTAATAATACTGTGTAATTCAAATTTTAAAATAAAAAAAATAATAAATTTTTTATATTTAATTATGTATTAAATGTGTTGTATTTTTAAATTAAAAAATTAGATTGAATTAAAAGTGATTCTGTTTTTTTGAAAGAGCAGTAATTGGAAAGCACATTTTTTACTTTGTTTGAGATTGTGATTGTGAGAGGTAAGATATATTAAAAAGTGTAAAAAAAATATTAAGATAAGTTTTTTTTTTTTAGATCCACACACAAATTAAAAAAAAAAGGCCAACCAAGGAGAGGAATTTTAAGGATTCCTTGTGAACCTTTTTCCTAGTGGTTTTTTTTTTGTGTGGTCATTCTTCTTTGACCCACACAAACCCGCATCCCAAGAAGCCCATCTTTTTTTCTAGCCCAATATCAGCATTATGAAGCCTATCCTTTTTATCTAAGCCCAAAATTGAAAGAAGAAATCCCTTATAGGGACCACAACCCAAATTTATAAGGCCTTGTTTGGATAGGAATTTTGTATTTGTAAAAAGAAAATTCTTAAATAAAAATAAGTTATCCAAACACATTTTTATTTTAAAAATTAAAATTTAAATTTTCCCACTCAAATTTCTTTCACATAATTTTAAAAAAAATTTCCTCTTATTTTTCCTTCCAAAATATTTTTTCTATCAAAAAATACTTATTAAAATTTTCACACATTTTAATACAACTTTTATCAAATAAGAACAATCTAAACGAAGCGTAGAGAAAACATGAAAAATGATATTTATTACATGTATTTTTTGGGAAATGTGGGGTCCATTTGTTTAGGTGAAAATATTTGTATCAATCGATTAAATTATTCAATTTTTGAGTCAAAAGATTTATTATAAATATATAATTTAATTATTATATTCTAAATAAATGGAAAATTAAATAGACGTTTTTAGGGAAGAGATACATCAAATACACACGTCATGCCAGTTTACAATTAAATTAAATTAATTGACACAATCAAATAATGGACTGGCTACCCTCGGAACGCCGTGATTTGTTGAGAGCTGGAATGGGCAGCTGAAAATTGTTGAACATGGGGGGGCAATTTGAAAAAGAGTAAAAAAGAGAATGATTCTCTGTTATTTACAACTTAAATAGAAAAATAACAAAAATGGATCACCTGCATCATATGTATCAGCTTCAGACATCACTGTTAATTTAATTCTATAATAACATAACAAGAAAAAGTTATTCCTAAAGTGCAAATATCCACATACTTGGTCCCTAAGTATAGGATTTAGTGTATAGATGGGTCCGGTTTGAAAATAAACAAAAAAAACTAATCATCAAAAAGAAACAAAAAATCATTGATGAGCCGCAATCCTAAATATTTGGTGGCCACTGGCCACCTGCGACACGAAAGTTAAAAGTTGGGAGCACTTTGAGTTTAATGGCGACCATCCACGTGCCATTGTTCGTTTCCTTATTTTCATCGGACAATAACAATATTCTAGAAAAAGATGAAACTTGCAAGGCAAGCTGGGCATGGAAGCATGCCTTGGCGTCAGTAGTGGTGGCTTCACTTGTCAATTGTCATCATTTGGCATCAGCATTTTGTCTCCGTCTTTGATGCCTATTCTTCTCTGATTGTTTTTTTGTGTTGAGTTTGTTTAAAAATTATACGAAATGAGAAGTAAACTATTTTTTAACGAGAGAGTAACCTTTATTCAAACGATTTTGATTTTTTTTTTGGAAATGGAATGGAGTGTTAATTTTGTAAGATATTGTTGAATGAATTGTTATTTATCAATTCACAAATTTTATGTTATTCAAGACACCGTTAATGGCCTTTTGTTGAAAATTTACTCGTGTCATTTCCTTGAAATTAAACACGTGTGGAGCCAGAAGAAATGGGGCTAACCTGTTTTTAAACTTCATTATGCTAAATGGGCTATTAGTCTATCGTTTCCTAATTAATGGGCCATACTTGTTAAGAAGGCTTCGCTTGGTATATGATGATGATAGATGCAACCTTGATTTTCTTGTAATAAATGGATAAATTACCTTAGGCTCCTTCTGGCAAAGAAAAAATTTTGATTTGGTAATTTTTTTTTTAAATTATAAATTTAACATATCATTAAATGTATAAATTTCTATTTGTATCCTTACTTTTTATTAGTAAATATAACATAAAAGTTTCATAAACAAAAAAAAACCTTTTTAAAACCAAAAAATTCACATGCACGTCTTTATCGAATTTGGTTTGAATTTTATGCATTTTCTGAGCCTTTAGGAAATAATTGCAATATCTAAAAGGGGAAATTTCCAAATGTATTTTTAACCTTTTCAAAATAATTCTTTACATTCGTAATATTCCATCCGTTCAAAAAAAAAAACTATTTTGGTTAAGATACAACTTTTTATTAGTTATTAGATATAACTAATTTAATACACTACTAAAAATATAATTTTACATTTTTATATTTACTTTTTTATTTTGAGTGTACATAATTATTATTAGTAATGATATTTTAGAAATTTAGTCTAAAAATATACTTTTTTTTTAGATCAATAAAAAATTACAAGGTAAACTTTTGTTTTTGGACAGAAAAAGTACATTTTTCACCTCGAGCAAATAATAAAAGCACATTTTAATAAACTCATATGCGTATAGAAATTGAAAAATTAGGAGCAACCAATTACGTTTTTTTTTTTTTTTTGTTCTCTACAAACAGCAGAAATTTCATTACAATTGCAAATTATACAAACATAGCCTAAAAAGGCTAATTGATCTTTATGATTTTTGAATTTAATTACAAAGGAAAGTGCAATGACATTTGAAAAATAAAAAACAAAAAAACTACACAAAAGATTGATGTTTTCGATTAGCACACGATAATCTTTATATTAATAGCAATTGAGATTATTGTACATCTTAACTTGTCAGTTTCTATTTGAGCACCTCAAACAACAAGTTGTAAAAGAACCACTAAACTCAGACTCCCTAACTCCCGCCCATGCTATTATTGATGTTGCCCTGTACATCTATAATCCTTTCTCCCAAACTAGTTATATATACTTTCAAGATAGAGGACAAAATTTTAATATTTAGATACATAAATTCTAATATATAAGGACATAAATTACAAAAAAAAAAAAAAACGAATCGCATTGTTTTCGCACATTTTTCACTCACACTTATCCAGAGAGAGCGAAAAAAATATGCGCAATCTCTTAATTCTCCCCTACACTAGCCAAATTCAACTTGAAGATTTCCAAATAAGTTGAGACCAACCCATTGATTGAAACAAATAATAAGTAGCAACCGCCAAACAACAAGAGAATTAATTAATGACGGTTTGACTTTTCTACTCATTGAATATCGCCAAGTTGAGACTAACCGATTGATTGAAACAAATAATAAGTAGCAACCGCCCAACCCGCACGAGTCGCGATGATTCGGACCGAGGCATGTCTGTTAGCAAATGGCTGCTCAATTCTACGGCTTGTATGTTTGCTCCAAAGGATTCTGGGAGGTCGCTTAGTAGCCAGACAAAGAAGAGCTGTCAGCTATGTGATGGCTGCCGTCCTCACTAAAATCAACTGAACGCCGCCGACTTGTATGCCTCTGGGCTCATTTTTAGTTCAATTCTACGGCTTCACGTGTTAAATTAAAGAACATTATCTGTGTGCCTTTCTTCCAGACAATAATTTATTAATAAGTACAAAACGTACGAGGACTTTAGTGTATATTGATGATTACTATGTTGATAATATTGCTCCAAAAGAAACATGGCTTGCTTGGTTAATGCATTTGAACTTTAAGGCGGTTCTGACACTTCTATAAATCACCCCACCAGATTTGTATGGTTCAAGAGAATGGTGCAAACTTCATGAAATGAGATTCATTGTGTTCGTGGATATAAACAAATAAATTTCGTAATTTACTACTTGTTAGGATATTAAATTGGTCCATAATGAAAAGAAGAGTTTGTGGGAAAGTAAACTTTAATTAGAAAATTTTATTATATTTATGAATATTGTTATATATTAAAAAATTAAGATTTATTATATTTATAAATATTGCCTTACATTGTATCTCAAAACACCAACTAATTTAAATTTTTTGAATCAAATGAATTCCTATTACTTATTAAACCATTCTAATTGAATTTCTCTTGTAAAAAAACCTCCATAATAATATTAAAAAGCACAAAAACAATTTATACGCACCTTTTAACTTGGTATAACCCTGTTAAAACTACCATGGGAAAGGAATGATGCCACTATCCAGGTGTGAAAAGGTTTGTTTCACTTTCAGAGGCTTTTACGTTAGTGGTGGGTCTTTTTGGGTTGGTTCCAGGGAATAATATACCATTTGTCGCCTTCATTAACTAATTAAATGTCTCGCAATATTTATACGTCAAAACTTTTTCTTTGCTCTCTCTCAGGACTCTTTATTGAATTTTTTATTCTACCTCATTCCTTTTTCATCTCTCGAAGCCGGAGAAAGTTGCTGCTATTTTTATAGTACTGCAGTAATTTAGTCAGATCCCGATTGCTGTGCCTTTTCCGCTATTGTGACCCAAGCGAATGAGGCAATATCCTAACATAGATTCCCAGATCTTATTGTGAAAAATACCATAATTTTGTTTGGGAGAAACAAAAACATTTCCCATTCCAAAAATCCGATTGAGATTCTTAAAGTATGAATCATCATCAAATATCATTATTTTTGGTCCGATATATCCATAAGTAATTATTACAATCAAAAGCCTGCCAAAAAAAGAGAGAAAGAAAGAAAGAGACTCTATATATATATACACAAAGTGACATCAACTTTGAACTGTAACAAAAATTAGTAGTGGTACAAAATTTATTCACGACGCAGTAAAAAGTTCAGGATAAAAAAGAAAAAGGGAGGGCCAAAATTAACCAAAAAGGGGGGTAAATTTCTACTATCCCAACCCTCTTACACGAGAACCATACGATCATTCTTCAAGCAGTGACCCATCAACTTCTTTCAATTTGAGGTAAAATTGTAAACCATCCTTGAAAAAGATCATCTTAGCTGAACCCACTTACAGATTTGTCTGGGACAATTGGTTTCGAGTTGAGACATCCAGCTCCACCCCTGTTTTTCTTGACTGAATCGAAGATCATCGACGCAAATGAAACCATGGATTTGCCCATCATCTTAAATATCTTGATCTTTATCTGCCCTCTCCTGGGTGGAATCATTACTTGTCGGTTGCTCTTGGGTCTGAAAGCTTTGCCCGCCATTGATGTGTACTCTAAAAGAAGAAGCAAGAAGCAAGAAGAAAGAAGAAAGAAGACTAGAACAGAGATGAAACAGAGGAATGTTAAAGTGAATATGTGTTTTGATTCCCCCGGAACGTACTTAGGAATTAATATAAGTTTGAAGTGGGGTCAGGGGGAGGTGGTTTGAGGGCCCTTTCAAACTAAAAAGTTTGTAATTATGACGGAAGCAATAAGTAGTAAATCAGAGCTTCCTTCCCTGTTGGAAAAAATTGAACAGCTCTCGTGATTCATGCATCAGAATTGCAATGGAAGGAGCAGTTAAAAAGTCAAGATGGGAAAGATTAGAAAATGAAGAAAAATGAAGTTCTGGGCGGCAAAGGGTGTAGCCTCAGGCCAAATAATGAAATGCTAAATGACAAGGAAATTCAGTTGGAGGATTCATGGATCATGGTATTTTAAAAAAAAAAGAAAAACACAAATTTCAGTAACACAGTCGACTGCGACTTGTCTCGTGGTGATTGGGGAATGATCAAATTTGATGAAAATTGGAGGAATATGTAAATTCAATTCAGAGCTTTTAATTAACGAAGATGATAAAGTAAAGAATGGCCATCAATTAGTGGGAGCCCAGAAAATTTCTTCCTTGTTCAATGAATCGCGTCTTGCTTTTTACAATTGAACAGCTCATCCATCCCTTAGTGGTGACGACTGGTGGGGTTACAATACTACTAATGCCATTGGGGGAAGTTCCAAGAAATATATCTTCCGTACTCAAATCAGAACAGCGATACAGGTCCCAACTCAGATTCTCTCCCAAGCGCCAAATGGCTGGATCATGTGGGGTCAGATTTGTTGAGAACCACACCTTTCTTCCATAGTTCACACTATCATGGGTAGTATCCATGATGCAATTATGCAGCATCTCATGGTACCCTAGTGACATGGGACATGTAGCATCATGAGATGAGCATATTAATTGAACTCGCAAGCACCAAAATCAGAAGGCCTAATGACGATGATTTTATGGTCCCATATATGCTGTTGCCAGAATAGGCGAAAGGGATCACTGAAAAGGGGCAACATTTCACAGTCAAGACATTAATCCTGAAAGACAAATTAGCAGAGAATCTGAAGAAGTTTGAAGCAGATGGACCTTGCCCCTTTTGTCCATATGATGAAAATAACAACCTTTGTTAGGAGCTGAAGATTGAACCAAAACAATCAGAGTAACTTGTGATGTGGTTGTGCACTATTAATTCCAAATTCTGCGTGTGGGATCATCAGTATAACTAGTTATCCATGGTGTTTGTGCGCGTTCTAGTTTCCAATTTTAGCGTGTGGGATCATCTATTTACTTTGGTTGTTACTTTGCCAGTTCTAAAGTATTAAGTATTAACTCGTGGTATCGTGTTTGAACTTCGACGTGCTTAGACAAAAATTGGGCTGTCGGAAATGGGAAGTGGGGTGTGGAACCCAGACGTGGAGATGAAGGCAAAGTGGGAGATTTGACATTGGTGGTGATGGGTTGATATTGCTACTTTTATAATTTTCTTTATCTATGAAAAAGGTTCTTTATTAATAATTATTATACATGATCTAAATTCAAAATAAAGATAAAACTAGAAAAATTATACATTTAGTGATATTTTATCAAAAGTTAAATTAAATTTCAAGTAAATTTGGTTTCTTACTACAGACATAGTGAATAAAAATATCTCACTTTCTCTATTGATGTGGTACTTATTATGTTGAATTTCTTTAAAATGGTACTTTAGATGTGTTAAAAAAATGAAATGAAATAAGTTAAATACATGATAGTGAGATTAAAAAAAAAAACAGATAATTAAGCTATTGTCTCTTGCCTCTTGGATAAGAAGGGCAGCAATTAGTCAATTACAATTGTTTTAATCAAGTTTTTGTCTCATAAAGAATTTCGCCGAAGCTGTAAAGGGGAGGAGATAAGCTGTGGTGGCGCAAAGGAGACAATTGATTACCATATCAAAGTGCTTAAAGTTTCCCCCCATTTCCCGAATGATACAAAAGACATATCCCACGAAAAGGGCTCACCTTAAATTTTCTTTACTAATTTAGTGATAATTTCCATTTCTTTTCCACCAAACTCTTTGGTCAGCCTTTGGATTTCTTTGGGCCCCAGAACTGACGTTGGGGGGTTGAACTTTGAGTGTGAAACTAGTTGAACGTGGTCTGACTATTGCTCCATTCACACTATGATTATGATACCTTAGTCAATCGCAAACCAATGGATGTTTCAGTGCCGGAAATTCAAGTCAATCCAAGACTCATCAATCTTCATGTTTATGCAGGGATTGGAGTTCAACTGAGAGCCACGAATTTCTCGATGAACAAAAGTTTTGGTCCAGCTCTTAAAGGTTGAAGAAAACAATCTTCTCAAATCAATGACTCAGAATCGTAAACGGGCATCTGGGATTCATCTGGGATTTAACTAATACTCGTCTCAGCCCAATTGAACCATTGTAAATTGACTTAACAGGAAAAAAAAAAAAAACTAATTTTGTGATCAAATGGATTGTTTGGAACCAAACTGCCGATTAATCTATTGGTCCCAAAACTGCTACATGACGATGAAGGGTCAATCTAGATTATGAGAAACCTCAAATTTACTAATCTGTAGTAAATTCCCTTTTGGTCAATCTAGTGGATGGCCATACATCAGCTAATAATTGTTACAATTCTAAAGGGACTTGCCAAGTTGCCATCCTTCAATTTCAATTTGAATTGTAAAGAAGTGCTCAACGTCAATGACTGCAGTCTGCCGGTCAGCGACGCTAGTGAAATGGGGCAAGGAAATCGTTGTCTAGAAACCAAACCAACAAATTTTGACCAGGAAAGTTATCACATTAATTAAATCAAGCATCAAAATCAGCAACCCATAATTTTATTATTATTATTTTTTTAAAAAGGCAACCTTAGCCATTGGCAGCAATATCTTCAATTCTGGCATAAGTCTTAAGTTTTGAAGTTTGGAAGGTTTGGATTAGAAGAATATTAGAGGTTAATGTTAATGTAAAGGCAATATGGAAAAAGAAAACATTAATAAGCTGATGTGTTTACTAAGAATAATCTCTGCAATATGTAAATAAGAGTGGTGAATACAAATAATCTCTGCAAACAACAATGAAAATAATGATAAAATACAAACTGTTACAACAACAAAAGGAAATGTAGAATTTCAAGAAATCATCGGTTATCTTTCCCATGGGCTTTATCACCAGAAAGAAAAATCGTAGTTTGATCCGGAACAACATGCTTCTTCGATCTATAACTGCCTCCTTTCTTCCCTCCGGCACACCCCACAATTGAAACGACGGTTCTGGCAATTTCTCTGAATATCCTCGCCTTGATCTCGCCTCTTCTGGGGGGAATCAGCACTTTTCGTTCCTTTGTTCTGGGCATTTTGATATGAACAGGGATGAAATATTCTCAAGAAGAAGCAGCTGAGAAAACAGGGCATAAACAGAGGAAGAAGAACAGTGCAGAGAAGGAAGAAGCAAGAAGGCTTGAACTGAAGTGGATAGTTAGAGTGAGCTGGGATCTATTATTAATACTAGCATTGAAGTAGCTATTCCTTTTTTTTTTGCCTTTTTGGCTTTTTGCTTGGCCCCTAAGGTTCTCATTTTTATTTTTAATTTTATGGTCAAACGTGCAGCTGAGCGGATGAAAATGGTTGGGACGAAGGAACTGTGTGTTGTTCTCTAAAACGAAAAAAAATAAAGGATTTGATGTGTTGTTTGTATTATTAATGTTCGTTGGGTTGGGAAAAATGGTTCTAGAATCCAATCTAGAAAGTGATTGCTTTGGCATTGAAAATGGTTATCCTCATCTTCTAGAAATGAACCCACAATGGCGGAAAATATTCCATTCTTATCCTTAGTTTGATTGGCTTATGCTTTGATTAATAATCCAACAAAGGCCACCATAATAAAGCTCAAGATAGGGCCATAGTGAAAAGAGGAAGAAGAAGAAAGAAATACGCCTTTTGCCTCGCCGACCGACGTCCAAAAATGTAGATATCCTTTTCACTTTAGCAAAGTAAGAATGATGAACCTTAATGAGGATCCTTAATTAAACATAATTTCCACAATTATTTTGGAATGAATAATGATATTTACGGTAAAAACTTTTAACAAATTTTTATAATAATTAAGATAATATTTATATGGTAAAATAATATTCAATTATTAACATAATTACGTTTGTTAGTTCTTACCACCTAAAAATTGCATCAGTCGTTGAAATATTTTAATGAGACCGTTTTCGAGTCGGATATGAATGAAAAGTGGAACTGGAATGGGAATAAGAATGAAAAGTGGTTTTCCTTTCCGTGGGAATTGGAATGGGAGTGAATCAACCAATCAAGAACAGCACATGGTTTTGAGGAGTGAAGGATGGGAAGGGCTATAAACTAATATAGCGTTACTCCAGAATCCGCCGTCCATACTTCCACCGGCGGTGGCTGACCGGCCTGCTTTCCGACGCCAGTTTTCATTAGTCCACCTTTCTCTTCCAGGAATCACGTGGTGCATTGAATTGTCATTTTATTTTACATTTTTATTTGAGACAAAAAAAATTTTAAAAATTTACTTTTTACAACTTTTATTTCAAAAAATCCAAAAGAAGTCATTTCACATATAACTGAATGTTTACACAAATTTTAGTGCGCTAAATTATATTGTTATCTTGTTAATCACGAACAAAAAAAATTAATAGGATAAGAAATCATTAAATCATGAGAAAAAATAAATGAATTTTTTTTATTTCTTTACCCTTTGATTTTAATTTTTTTTTCGAAATTATAAACTTTGTTTTTCTTAATGAATCAATCAACTCCAATAACAACAATTGATTTTGTACTTTCAAGTAATTTCAAAGGGAAAAAAAAATATTCTGATATTCATTTTTTTTCTCCTTCATTTACTTAATCCAAAATCCTTACATCAATTAGTTATGCTAATTCACTATATTTAAGAGAAAAAAAATGCAAAAGCGATGGGATTATCACAATGGATAAACAAAAACAATTGTAACACGTGGGCCTCACCTTCCTAACAACGACGTCACTGCTTATCGCATGATCGGCATTAATTTTTGCGTAAGCATATAATTTTTAAAAAATATATATGAAAACAGATCGGGGATTTTTCAAGTTTCAATCATGGCCGCTTAGACTTTTGTTTCCTTCCTTTGTTTCCTTCCTAACTTTGCTTTTTTACTTTAACAATCCATACAATTCACAGTTTCACACTCACGTTGCATTATAACATAATCAGGTTTAAAAAAATTACACTAACGACAGACGAGATATTCTTGGGATATCGAATTCTCTTTCTCTGTTAGGATCAGAAAGAAGTCACGGCTAAAAGTCTTTTAAGTCATACACGGCTGTACTTGCCTCTTCAACAACAGCTATAGATCCATCGCCAGCTAGCTACATTCCTGCCTTATCAATTTATTGACAAATGAGTGAGTGGCTAAAACTTAAAAATTTTCATTTGATACACAGTTGTAGTTGTACACAAGAAAAATGGGGGAATAAATTCTTGCACATTGACATGGGACTTAGATAATGAAGTGGGAACGTTGGAGAAATGAAAGATATTAATTATTCTTCAACCCACAAGGTTTTAATTTTATTTTTATTTTTTCGAAGGGCTTAAGGTAGGCTCTGGTTTGTTTGGTTGTTTCTTCTTTGTCATCTCATGGTGACGCTGGTGGGGATGATATTGATATTTCCTTGCACTGAAGTAATCCCCTTGTAGTTTACTCCTACCAAATCTTTCAACTTTAAAGTTCAAGATTCTTCTAAAGTTATTCTTTTCAATACGGCACGTGATATTAAAATATTATTAAATGATGTGGTGGAGGTGGATGTGAATGTGAATTGTATTTTATACATTTTTGTGCTTTTTAAAATAAAACTTATAAAATATTAAATGTATTAAGAATGTAAAAAATTATTTTAAAAAATATAAAAATATATTTTAAAATGCATCATAAAAACACCCTAAGAGCCTGTTTGGTTGTCAAGGATTCTTACCTTAGAAAGTAATTTGTTTCCTTAGTTTTAAATTCCTGTGTTTGGTTAGTTTGGAAAAGTAATTTGATTACTTTTCGATGTTTGTTTTAGTTTTAAATTTTTTAGACAAGTAATCAAATTCCTGAAAATAGAGAAAATAAGCACAACATTTCAGGATTCTGATTCCTTATTAAAAGTTGTCATTTTGATTATTTGTTTTAGAATTTTAGTGTAAATAAACATCTCTTTTACTTTTAATATTATTTCATATATTTTTTCTCTTTAAACTCTCACGTATCTTTTATTTTTTAATTATTAATCATGTAATCTTCTATTTTAATTATTATTATTTTTAATTTTTTTTAAAGAAATTACTTCAAAACTTTTTTCTATTCAAATTTATAATTTATTAAAATTTAAAATTATGAAATTATGAAATTTTTTATTTTTTCACATTAAATTTTTTGAAATTGTGGCTTGATTTCATCTTAACTGAGGATTTTTTGGGTTTAAATATTATTATATATTACAATTGACAAAATTAAGAAATTTTATATTATATTTTGATTAAAAGAATAAAAATAGTTGTCTCTATCATTAATCACTATTATATAATAGGAAAAAGTTTGTCAGTCGATTTTAATGTAATTATTATAAATATTGAGAATTAAATTGTCTTTTTATAGTCTTGTAATATTAATATAAATATTTAGTAATTAGAATATGGTTAAAGTTCTAAATTTTACGAACTTTTAAAAAGATTATCTATTTACTATATATTTATTTTTAGCAATTTGAAGATGGTTAAAATTTATTATTCATTTTAATAATATAGTTTTCATTGGTATGTTTTTTCATATTTAATTAATTGTTTTACTCTTTTTGTAGTAATTATAGAAGAATTTTGACAATAATATCTACATCCTTAATTAAATCATTATTACTCTTTTTTTCTTCTTTTATGACCTTATCTACTCCCCACCCCCACCCACCCACCCTAATTTGACTTTTTTTCTTTTTCCTTTTTTGTATTTTGAATTTTTTGGCATTATGAATTGTACTTTTGTAGTGTCATTTTACATTTATTTATAAGAGGTTTAATCTATTGCTTTATGATTTTTTTAATTGTTTGAAATTTAAAAATTTTTGTTTTCCCTAAACTTTTAACAATATATATTTAACAAATTATTAACAAATTATTGGACATTCTATGCCTTGCATGGGAATCGTACACTAGTATAAAATAAGAGGAATAATATGCTAGATGTACAGTACATGTCAAATAAATCATATTTAAAATATATTTCTAATTCATTGTTACGTTAACTTTTCCATAAATATTTTTATTTTATCTAAACATAGGTAAGTATTCAGAATTCTCATAATTAAATTTCTAAAATTTAAATTCCCCAAAAAAGTATTCATTTTCCTTAGAATTAAATTACTAGAAATCATATTCTCATTTAACTTTACTTTCCCGAGAACTAAACGAGCCCTAAATGATTTATATTTGATTTTTGAGGTGCTTGTGATATGGAATAGCTTTAATCAACAAATATATATATATATATATATGTGTGTGTGTGTGTGTGTGAAGAACGTAAAAACATATAGTATAAAAGTTGTATAAAAAAAAGTAAAAAATTGTATAGAAGAATTTTTTTTATTTCAATAAAGTCTACGATTGAATTGAAAAATACTTCAAGATTTATACAAGGAAGATATAGGGAATGTAAAATAAAAAAAATAGGTTAATGAGACTAGGATACACTGTGTGTAATAATTAGACTATTTACAAAAAAAAAAAAACTATTTTATTTTAACAAAAGTCAACGCCTAACACCTAAACTCCATAACTTTTGGTCTGTTATCTTCGACCTCCAAAGGAAACGGTACTTCCTCCTTAAGTCAAGTTGTGAGCGAGGATGGATTCGAAGTCCCGATACTGTGATTCATAACCATAAGCTTTAATCATATACATTCCTAACCATAGAGCGCTTATTCGTTACTAGTAGTATCATTTTAAAAAATATATATAAAGTCGTTTGGCACATAACACATAGGAGTAATATTTGTTGCTTTTGATCCATGACAATTATTTGGGTCTGTTTGGACAAGACAATTTTATTTACAAATAGAAAAAATTGTATTGGAATGTATGAAAATTTTATTAGGTATTTATTGATAGAAAAAAAAGTATTTTTGAGAGAAAAAAAAAGGAAATTTTTTTTAAAAAATTATGTGAGAGGAATTTGAGTAAAAAATTTTGAATTCTAAATTTTGAAATAAAAATGTGTTTAGATAATTTATTTTTATTTAAAAATTTTCTTATTTGCAAATGGCAATCTTTTGTCCAAACGTAGCCTATGATAGGTACAACTATTTTGCTAAATAAATGATCACTCACTGTGCTAAAATGACTACGACTATGATTTGTAGTTAATTGTAATTCTACAACCCATCTAACACCGGTTCAAATCTCCAATTTGCTAAAATCCAAATATTTTTTCAATCCCGCTTACTTCTACCAAGAAAAAAGGACTGTGATGTTCAAGTCATTCACTAACTCAAAAAACTCGTGTTGTTGAGACTTGAGAGAGTCTCTTTAGTACAAGTAATTGTAGCAGTGGAAATACTCAGAGATAAGAGTTGTCGAAATCGATCAATCCTCATCATCACATCATCTTCTTTCGCGTGGGGACTTGTGGAATAAGGCTTTAAAAACCGCGTTCAAATGTTTAATAAATCTCAGGCCACACAACTATTTCACCTCTACGTAGCTATTTTTGGATAAAGGATAAATGAGTTATCATGTATAACAACATATGTGAGTTTGTCAAAATGTTTGAAAGTTTTTTTAATCAACGAGTCATGTTTAATGTCGACACATTTGGATTTATTAAATGTTCCGAAGTTTCTTTAATCACCCTTTTATTTCTTCTTATTTTTTGGATAGTTAGTTTTCTTGGGTTTGAGAAGGTCAAAATTTTTATGATTTTATCATTTACAATTGAGTTGCGAAAAATTTAAGTGTTTTATATTTGATCAGGCTATGTTTGGATGGTGGTTTGATAAATAATATTTTGGAAGGAAAATAAAAAGTGCATTTGAGAAATATATTTTTTTAAAAAAAATTATGTAAGGAAAATATGAGAAGGAAAATTAAATATTAAAATTTAAAATAAAAAATATGTTTAAATATTTTATTTATTTTGAAATAAAATTAACTTAGTATTACTCCAAACATAGATGATTGGTTTTGGCTAAGAAGAGCATTCTTATCAAGATTGATGAAATGTAGATGGAACCAAAACGTTGAATGGTTAGAGTAAATTAGCATCACGAATTCTAGGCCTTAACCACCCGACTTTCAATAGAATAATTCTCATTTCACACGTTATTTTCTGTCCACCATATGGTACTATTGTTTGGTATATTCCAGACAATAAAGTAAAACGTAACACTCACTGAATTTCATATTATTTGTTCCATTTTTGGTTGAACACGATAAGAAACAAACGCCAATAGAGCAATGAAAACAAAATAATGGGTCAATTTTTTCTTTTTTAATTATTAAATGCAAAACATTTAATACAGTACTCAATATATTAACATATTTTTATATTTACTTTTTAATTGTAAATTATTCATAATTGTTATTAATAAAAATATTTTAAAAAATTAATTTAAAAGTGATTTATCGTTTTGAAAAGAAAGAAAAGCTTTCAAAATGAATACTTTAAAAAGAATATCAACTTTAGTTTAAGGTACGAAAAACATTAATTGCAATGATTCCATAAAAATGTTTAGTTCATAGTAAAAGATTATTTGCGATGAAACTTGTCCATACACAATCAACCACACAGCAAAGCCAGCCAACCAACCAAACAAAGAGAATTTGATGAACTTTCAAATGAAAAGGAAAAACTCAAGAAAGTGAAAAGAAACCCATAGTCAGAAAAGTTTGAGGATGAATGTAACCAGAACCGATGACGATATCCATTATCCATTATGATTGGCCAAAATCAACACGAACTTTATGTTCTGGCCAAAAACAGATCATCTCCACCATCTGGGGAGGGGGGTCCAGACTCCAAAATCAACCTTGATGACAGCTAATTTTAAATTATTACATCTATCCACCATCTCTAGGGCCCCAGAATAGCATAATAATCTATAATTTTCAGACGACTTGCATGCAACAAGTAAACTGGAGGATGTGACAACGTCAACACACACATAAATCCACCATGTCATCAACGAACAGGAAGTGAAAATTACAGGATTACTATTTCAAAAAAGAGCACAAAGCACTGCACTTTATTACAAAATAAAGTAAACAAATGTGAACCCTCTTTTGGTCATTAATTCTTTAACAATTCCAGCTGACTCAATAAAGAAATATACTCTTTCTGTTAATATTAAAGAAGCTCGTCTGATCTTGGAGGAATCCAGGATGAATTTATTATCTGACGGAATCAAATCTAAACGGGGGCAACAGAGCTTCTTAGCCAACCAAATTTGACACAGAATCATCCCATAAAAAACCATGTCAAGATACTCTGAAAAGGCACCAGAAACTTTTGCCATTTCATATGATTTAAACCAGTACAAGGATAAACATTAAACAACAGTGTAACGTAAAACTCCCTGCAAGCCTACCATCTCCTGATCTCCATTCTAAAACAAAGGAACAACAGGAGGAGAGGAAGAAAGAAGAAAGAAAGTTACAGACTTATTGTCGTTTGCAGCTCATAATTAAAACAAGGCTGCAAAGACTGCACACCCTACAAGCACACAGTATTAACTAAAGCACTCCAAGCTTACAAACACCTAAGACAGAAAAACAGATCCTCCGATCTGAACCTAAAACGACAGATATGTCTAGAGGATCTGATCCCATCCCTACAAGACTGCCTTTTCCTTATCCGCTAATAATACAAACGGAAAGGCGGCCTTCATACACACTAGCGACACAGCAAAGAAACCTGATTAAGAATACAACATGATTCTGTCACGCTCAAGCTCGACTAGGAGTCAGGAGAGCCATCAGTTGATGGGCTTCCGCTTGGGCTTGGCGGTGGAGTAGTAAAGGCAGGGCTTCCAACATCATCAGTACCACGCACTCCTTTGAATTTACTCAGAGCTTCCCCTGCTTTTGAGGCCACAGAAGACACAGTTTCGACCAAGCTCTCAAATATCTGAGCTTTGATCTGTCCCCTCTTCGGAGGAAAAGTGGCGTTTTGCTTCTTTTGGGGATTGGAGGAAGCAGATTTCATAGATGGGCACGTGATTGTTGCGAAATTGAGTGTTTTGGGGGGGGAGAGGAGAGAGAAAAAAAAACCAAGAACGGAATCCAAAACTCGCAAAAACAGGTCAAGAAACAGGATATATCTAGCCAATAGATAAGTAATTGAGAATTGAAAAAGTTTAAGCCTTAAAAAACCAGACCAATACACCAGAGGAAAAGAAGATTTACCGTGAAAAGTGTCAGAGGTGTTATAACATGGCCCCTGTGCATCAAACAAGAAGAGACTATCAAAAAACAAAGGAAACCAGAATTTACAAAGACATCAAAGAAAAGAACATGCAGTAGTTCAAAAGTTAATTAAGCAAAGTGATTGAAGAAAAAGGTGTGATATGATGCTGGCTACTCCCCAAGGGGGAGAAGAATAGGTGTGAGCAATATGGGATCAGAGATTTAGACAAAAACGAATAGCTTGAAGGTGGGCTGCATATAAAGAAGAAAAAGGGGAGGCATCGGGCATTTTCCGAGATATGGAGCCCATCTCAGCAAATAAATTATTCAATCAATAATCACCATTAAGATTTTACCCAGTCAAAGAAACTTTTTGGTACAGTGGCTTAGTGCCTAGTTGGGCTCTTGGTCTTTGGACTATAGGAATAGGAGTAGTCGTTGGCTTGGAAGAGTAGTAGTCATTAATTTAGAAGAGTAGTGTAAGACTGAGTAATTGACATTTCTTCCAATAGGGGATGAAAAGGATTGTGTAATTTCCTATAAACTCTGCATCCCCACGCACACACCCAACAAAAGATAAGAGGAATATCACTTGGTACAAATGCAAGATCCTTGGAATAATATTGGTTGAGGTTCTAGAAAATTGAATCATACAGAAACCAGAAAGACATAGTAATTTCAGAGGTGACAATACAAGAAGGAGATGGAAGTAAGGCAAGCGAAAAAAAAAAAACGAGAAGACTAAAAATGATTTTCCAGGCCTCAGCCTCAGTGGGTTCTCTGCATTAGCCCAACTTAAAAGAGTTAATCAGGGGCTGTTGGCAGTTGGAGCCTAATTTAGTAGCATGTTTGATAGTTTGGCTAGTGGGGCTAACGCTATTCCATATTAAACAGTCGCATATTTCACTGGCATAGTGTATCATTGGTTCACACAAGGCCCACCAAATGATTAGGAATCTTATCAGTTTCATATGTTTTTGTTTGGTAGCCTTAAATGGCAAAGTGTCTCCTTGGTTCACACAAGGCCCACCAAACTTCGCCTCTCGCCAGTCTTTTCCAGGAACATGCCCGGAAAAGCACCTCTGGATCCGTCGCCTCTACTCTTTCCAATTTTTCCACCTTGGCTGCATTTAGCTTATAATTCTGTTAACTAAAAATGTACATAAACATAGAAAATCAGAATGCCTTGTATCGATTCTATCTCAAAATGTATTCTTGAAACAAGTTTTATCTCACAATTTTTATTTTGAAACGCGCAAGAACACGTTACTTAATGTATCTTATGATTCATAATTGCATTGCCTGCAACGAATGTACTACAAATGTAGCACAAACTCACAGTACTAGAGCAATCATTGACATCTTCAAAGCATGTGGGAAAGCATAAAACTCTTGTCTTAGTTCCAGAAAGACTGAAGCTGCACGGCTATGGTATGTTTGTGCCTGACAGAAAGAACGTGACCGGACTGACCAGGTAACTGGAAGAGGTCGGCGGGACTGGACTGGACTGTTCTGTTTGTCGGATTACTTTTCTCGGTCTGAAAAAGTCTTGGTCTTCTGCTCCATTACATGTCGCAAGTAAAACCTGGCACGTAACCATTTCCTTCCAGCCTAAGCTGCGGTCACCAATGACATTCACAGCAATCCCAACATTAGCCAGCCGAAGATCACGTCACATCAGCATTAAATCAGCTTTGAACGGTCTCTACTATTCAGATAATTATTATAAAAAAAATATTCACGCTCATGAACGGCCTTTATTATTTACGCAACAAATTTCTCTCTTCTTTACCTTCTTTTACACAATTTATTTAATATATTTAATACTTTTAATTTAAATTAATAATTTTAAAATATTACCTATTGCTCATTTATCAAATTCAATATATATTAATAATACAACTTATATTTTTAATTATTATACATTTAATACTTAAACAATTAATGGAAAATAATTTTCATTACATTGAAATTAAATTTTAATAATACATTTAAAATATGAAAATCAATACTCTAAATTAATAATGAAATACTTAAAACAATTAATAGAAAATAAATTTACATTACATTAAATTTGAAATTTATATTTAAATTAATTGTTTCAAAATATTTCTAATTATTAAATACGTATAAATAATTTTACATAATATTAAAATTAAAATTTAATATTAATAGAATTAAACTTAATATTAATAATTTTATATTAAACTTTATAATATATTAATAAGTATATTATAATTTCATATTATATTATATTTAAGAAAATCATATATTACACCAAAAATATGCAAAGTGCATGTCATTTTGTAGAGAAAAATATTTTCTACAATATGGTAATTTAAAAAAAAAAAGGGGGTAAAATGGGTGCGCATCATGTTAGTCTGCACGCTTGTCAGTTGGGTTTTATTATTTTTTTTAAGGCAGCAGTGGCCAAATGACGTTGTTTTGCTAAGGAAAAAAGCAAAAAAAAAAAAAAAAAACCAACGAACGGTCATTTGCTGGTTTTACAGAACAAAAGACGGTTCATTTCAAGAAAGCCTCCACATCAGCAAAAAAGGAGGTCGTTGCAGATAAGGCCAGCCCCTAAATGGGGCTGGTGTACTTGCCCTAAAGGCAAAGGTATGCAAGTTTTCACACTGAATACCACTTGAGTTTTTTTGGTACTCCCAAATCCCAATCACCTGGATAATAAGTTTAGTGTCTGAATTCAGTTCATCTCATGACATGCAGCTTGCAATGCTAAAGTAAACGTGATTAGTTATGATTTTTTTTATTTGTTTATCTTAGCTAATATAGTTAAGATGTTACTTTAAATGAGTTTTCTTATTTAACCTTGTTGCGAGTGTTAAAATCTTCATTGTCACTGGGTAATATTGTATCTGTAACAATTTTGGTAGTTAATATAAATATTGTTTCTTTAAAAAAAAAAAAAAAAGAGTTCCAATCATCTAGGTATTGGGCTAATGTACACTTTCTACATTTTCAATATATCAATGTATCGTGTCACCTGAAAAGTGATAAAAATTACTTATAATGAGGAATTTGTGAAAATGTAAACACGACTATGTTGATTTATGTATTCATGTAATGTTTCGCTAATGTAATAACTCAAATATTATTTCCACAATATAAATACTTTCTCATTTTTTAAAAAGAGTCCAATTTTAAACTAAAATTTTAATATATTATTAATAGTAATAATTATGTATACATATATAATTAAAAAGTAAATATAAAAATATAAAATTATATATTTAGTGAAACATTAATTATGTTGTGATTAATAATTAATAAAAAATTATAATAAAGCTAAAGTAGACTAATATTTTAGTATTTGAGGAGGAGCAATAGCAGTGACTCGTGAACAATTCAACTTAAATTGATACTAACATTTTGAAATTTGGTAACTTTAACTCTACTAACAACTAATTTTGACTTTTTTTTTTGGTCTGTACCCACTCTTTCAAGTTTTGGATCAAATCAATCGGTCAACACGAAAAGTTCATGCAAGAAAGTCATTGTTCTGACCAACAATTAAGGCTTTGTTTCGAGTGTGATGAATTTGAGGAAAGTTGTATTAGAATGTGTGAAATTTTTAGTGGGTATTTTTTTGATAAAAAAAGTATTTTGGAAGGAAAAATAAAAAAGAAAATTTTTAAAAATTATGTGAGAGAAATTTGGGCGAAAAAAATTTAAATTTTAAAATTTGAAATAAAAATTTGTTTGGATGTTTTATTTTTGTTTGAAAAAAGTTAACTTTTGTAAATGAGAATGCTTCTCCGAACAAAGCCTTAGGGTTTGTTTGGAGTATGATGTATTTAGAAAAAGTTATATTGAAATATGTAAAAATTTTGGTGGGTATTTTTTGATAAAAAAAGTATTTTGGAGGGAAAATAAGTGGATTTTTTTATTAAAAATTATGTGAGAGGAATTTGAGTGGAAAATTTTGAATTTTAAATTTTGAAATAAAAGTGTGTTTGGATAGTTTGTTTTTATTTGAGAACTTATTTATATACCAACACAAATTGCCTGTCCAAACATACCATTAGTTTTTGAGACGAGATATCTATACCAAAATTTTACCAATTGCAAAATAGAAAAAAGTTTATGCTGGAATAGCTGGACCAGAGATAAAAAATGATAACGATAATAAGAAGTTCCCCAACCTCGCATGATTATACGGGCTCCAGTTGGGCCCAAACTCTGTGAATTGTACCGAACCAAATTGGGCCAAATTATAAATTGTAATTTTTTTGGGTTGAACCCGATATTGGGTTTGCAAAAGCCAGGCTGAGATGCCCCAATGCTTGCCTCGATGAGAACCACCAAATTTTTTCCTCCTCCCATTTTTTATTTTTAATATATTTTAAAATCAGAAAGCGTTAATCAGAAACCATTGTTACCCCTTCTTCCTTTAAAAGGAAAGGAAAATATGATGTGATATTTTGGCGGGAAAGTATTACAGTCGTAGCATTTGGCCGATATATTTACATGGAGTGCGTGAGTGTGCGTGGAATTGGGAGAAAGAAGCGATGGCGAACAAATTGATAAGCGAAATGGGTCTTCCAAAATCCATAGCCAACGTCTTTGCAGCTCGCAACATCATCACCGCCAAGGTCCTCCTCTGAATTCTCCTTAACTTATCGATTTCGAATTGTTTTCTCAACTCATTGTTTTTATTTTTCATATTCCGTCCGCTTTATCAAAATTTTTTTTTTTTGCGATGTTTGATTTTCGCTACTCCATGAGAATTGACGAGAGATAATACTGCTTTCGAAGCTCTAATTATTCGTTGATTTTGGTGTATAGGCTTGGTTTGGTTCTCAAAGCCTTTATATCAAAACCCTACATAGTTGCGGAAATGAAATTTTGGGAATTCAAGCCAAAGAATAGCTGCAGCTTTGTTTGGAAATTGAAAAAACATAGGGGTTGAAAAGAATTAGGATATGGAATAGCACAAAAGTATTTTTGTTATTGGAGTGTTCATCGCTGAATGTATGAATTTGTCTTGCTAATTGTATTTTTTCGAGGAGAAGTGCCATATATATAGTTTTTCTGAGCTTATGTTGCCATTATGTCGAGAATTAGTCTATGTTTGCTTTTGTTTCCCATTTTAGGATGCCCTGTCATTGACTGAAAATGAGCTGATGGAGCTTTCAGATATGGGGTTGGCAGAGGTAATAGATGCAATGAAACACATCAGCGAAATTGCATGCCCTCCTCACCAAACCGTACGCTTAGTTTAAAGTTTTTGCAGCGTTAAAAAACCACTGTGATCGTTTAATATTTATTAGTGAAAGGAATGTACCTTCTGCTTGTCGTTGACTTGCAGTGTTACCTTATTTGTGTATTCTTCTCAGGCTTTATCTTTGTCCGAACAGCGGATGAAGAATGAGCACTTTTCTGGTCATCTTCCTACACGCTTAAAGGGGCTAGATGCAGCATTGTGCGGTGGCATACCATTTGGTGTTGTCACTGAGTTGGTTGGTCCTGCGGGGGTTGGCAAAACGCAAGTATGAAATAATGCTGACACACTGCCATTGTTTGGGTTTGTATGTGTCATTGCCATGGTGTTGTTACTTTGCTTGTGTAGTATGGTAACAAAACATGGTACTAAAAAAAATGCTCGATTCAGAACCGCTTCTGTAGTTATGTCTGCAGGGTAGGATTTGATAATGCTTTGTTTTTGTGTTTCTTGTGTATTCATTCAGAAAATTTTGGCATAGTGTTTTGGAGTCTCTCAAACTGCAATTTTCAGGAGCATTTCACACAGGGTTCACCTTTATTAAATTTCCAGTCAAGATTTTTATGCTTCTGATTATTTTGATCTAAATTGTAGTTTTGCCTGAAACTTTCACTGCTGGCATCGCTACCTTCTAGTTATGGGGGCCTTGATGGTCAAGTAATATATGTTGACACAGAATCAAAATTTAGTTCAAGAAGGTGCATCCTTTCTAGCTTATGATACTTATTTCTTCTCAGATTCTTATGCCTACATCCTCTTGTTGATGATGTCATTTATTTTTCAGGATGATAGAAATAGGTTTTAATAGTTTCCCAGAAATATTTCAGATGGAAGGAATGGCGCAGCAGGTATCTAACATATAATCCTGTAGATTATGTCTTGGCTAAAATACGCAGCGATGGACAAACATAACTGACATGTAGAAAACTGATTAGGAAACAGATCAGTCAAATCAGACAATAGATGAAAATCACTTGAATTGAGATCTTTATTTAGGCTTTGTTTGGAGTGTGATGTATTTGAGAAAAGTTGTATTAGAATGTGTGACAATTTGGTGGGTGTTTTTTGATAGAAAAAGTATTTTAGAGGGAAGTTTTTTTTTAAAATTATGTGTGAGGATTTTGAGTGGGAAAATTTGAATTTTAAATTTTAAATAAAAATGTGTTTGGATGTTTTGTTTTTATTTGAGAAAAGTTAACTTTTATATTTAAGAATTCTTGTCCAAACATAGCTTAGTTTCTCTGTTGTGTTGCAGAAATATATAATAGAGATCAAATGAAAAATCATTGTTATGTTCACAGTTTCTGACCTGTAGACTAGACTCTTGTTTTTAATATTATTTTCTTAAAATTTTCACATTTTGAAAGGCAGCATTTTTGACCGCTGAATGTATGATTCTGTACTGAAACCTTTGAAATCATCTTTAGCAGTTAATATGTTTTTCATAGGTTAAGGAAGTTTCACCAAGAATGCCACATTGTTTCAGGTCCTTTGGAATGTGGCCTCTGTATCCTACTTCTGCTTTCCTTTTCTGGGAGAGGCACTTTTATTTTTCAGCCCTAGTTCTGATCTGATGGTTGAGATTTCTTTTTGAATCTATTTGAACCTTTGTTGCAGATGGCTGGTAGGATCCTTGTGTTGCAACCAGCTTCGCTCATTGAATTCACAGAGAGGTTGGAATAATATCAATTTTTTTTTCCAATCAGTCCTAAAAAGAGATGAAGCAATCTATCAGTCATGCTTGGGGGAATGGGTAGATTAGAATTAATTGGTCTATATTATCATCATTCATATGTGCTAACAGAGAAGATGAGAGTATCGCAAGCCATCTTAATGTGTTCAGTTTAAGGGTCTAGCTTGTTTTTTCTTGGGTTAATTTATGGTCAACATTATTGTATTTTCCTTGCAAACTTTACTGCAGAACGAAAGAAATGAGAAACTTTAGAGAATAAATAAATTGAAATAAGAGTGTGTGTGTGTGCGCGCGCGAGAGAGAGAGAGTGTGTGTGTGTGTGTCGCTTCTGCTCCTTGCTAGGGCAATCAAGGATTTATTGTAAGTGATTATTTTATATTATAACAAATTTGAGATATTTTAAGCATGGAGGGAGGAAAAACAGTGCTTAGCTCTCTCTTGATTATTTTCTTTCTAAATCCCCGCATTATTTGTGAATGTTGTTATATTCTTAATGGGGGAATAAGTGGACTGAAGTTTTTACTACATATTTTGGCTGTTTTCCAGCTTGCAAAAAATTAAAATTTCCCTTCTTCAACATCAAGTGAAGTTGCTGATCATTGATAGTATAGCAGCATTAGTTTCAGGGTCAGTGATTTTTCCTTTTATCCATTTTAAATTGAGTAGTTGATGTCTTACAAATTGAAGTTATAATGTAACAAGCTTTCCTCTGAATATATATTATTATCCCACATCTTGTTGCTTTCAGAAATTGATGTTTCCTGACATGGCATTCTCTGAGAAAAGATTTCATCTCTGAATGGTTATATTTTGTCCTATTTCTCGATCATTTCTTTGTATGATTTTGCATTTTTATCTATAAGGAAAATGGATAACTATTAGGAAAAGCAGTTCATTACCTAAGTTCTGGCAATAACTAAGACAGATGGTTATACCAGAAACAAGAACATTAGATGGTAATTACTACTCAGAATATTCTACTTACTGGTAAAATGCAAAACCAAGGGAGCATAAGATTATGCTGCCGTAGAAATTTTATTTAACATTCTAATGCCTTTAGCATAAAGATTGGCTGACTAACGTATTCCCTTCAAGACCGAAAGCTCATTTTCATATTGGCTTTAATTTCTGTTAATTGAAAGAGTAGCGTTTGTGAGATTTCTAATTTTCGAAACTCAGAAAGTGGAGATAACATATGCTTTCAAGATTGAAATCTCATTAGCACATTGGTTTAATTTCAGCTAATTGAGAGAGTAGTGCTGTTAGGTTTCAGATTTTTGAAGCTCAGAATGTGGAGATGTGTAAGCCGTTTGCCTCTTTTCTTAATTCTGCATTATTGGTTAATTTGTGTAAATTTAAATTCACTTCCAGTCCGGAATGCTGATCATATCTAAAAGCTTATTTGTTGCAATTATAATCAGATATCTGATTTTCTCTCAGAAATTCTAAATCTGTGCGTTGGATTTTAGTTTTCTGCTTTAGAATATAAAAATTGGGTTTATGGCATTTTAGCGTCTGCCCTCTGGCCTAGCCCAATTATTTGTAATGTGATTTACAACCCCATTCAAAGCAGATTTGTGTTTTCTTAAACTTTAATATTGAAATACATTGCATACTGTAGTGAATTTCCTCCTAGTGAAGGCAATGTCATTACTTTTTTTTCCCCTTTGCTTTCATCTAGGGAATCTGGGCAGGGGCATGGACAACATAGACAACATTCATTGGGTTGGCATACTTCTTTCATAAAGTCAGATTGTATTCTTCAACTTTCCAGTTAACTTTGTTTAACCTTTTCTTTCTCTTATAAAAAATTTTCTCAGTTGATTTACTTGTCTGGGGGTCTTTAGATCCCTTGCAGAATTTTCCCGTATTCCTGTAGTGGTGACGAACCAAGTAAGATCACATAGTGGTGATGATTCTTTCCAGTATACGTTCGAAGGTATTATGAAGAGTATCATGATACAGCAACTTTCCACTTTAGACATTAGTAATCTATCATTATTCTTTTGCAGTTCAGAGTGTTAGTGAAAATCAGGAATACCGCACAACGTATGATTCCCATCTGGTTGCTGCTCTTGGGATTTCTTGGGCTCATGCTGTTTCTGTTCGTCTTGTGCTTGAAACTAGATCAGGTTTCTTTCCCTACCTTACTTCATAGTATATTATGACACTAAAGCTTCAGTGATAGTGAGAAGGAGCTTATGAAGCATGCTCATAAGGCCAATAGAGAGACAACGGGGTCTTACAGTCATTTATGAAAATAGTAAAACATATTTGTGTGTCATAAATAAATTCTGATAATCATAATGCTGTTCCATTCTGATGAGTACATTTTCTTTTGTGGTTCTCTTGTCTATTGCAGGGCAAAGATTCATAAAGGTAGCAAAATCATCAATGTCTCCACCTGTGGCATTCCCTTTTACCATAACAACATCAGGAATTTCCTTGCTTGATGATGGTGGTACTGAAATTACTGGACCAGAAATAAACATGATATATGGTCAAGGTGCAGTACATATATTTTTATCTAGAAGATATTCCGAATCATTCAACTAAACAAAGATTTTAATTATGATTTTTTATTGTGTCTGATTCGTGGGTGGGGTATAATTGGGGGGCGTTAAACCTCCATTAGAGCCTATATTCACTTGGGAACTGGGTATAGAAACACTCTGACAGTTATGGGCAGTACACAATTCAGATTCTTCGTGAAAATATTTTTGTGCATGTGGTCAGTCGTAGAGAAGGCCTACCAACCTTAACTTTCTTTTAAGTTAGTATATGGTTACTTAATCTTTCAAGGGTGGGGAAATGGTGAGGATTTTGACCTTTAACTTGTGTTGACCATTTTCGGCGAATATTTGTTCATATTGCTGGAGTTGGAAATAGATTGGCGGCTAGTTTGTAGTAGAACAGAGTGGAGGAAAACTATTAGTGTAGTGGAAGAGTAAAACTCTAATGGTCTCGACTGTCCTTTATAGTTTTAATATTTTTATTTATTTCTTTATCTATTTATATATCTATTTATTTTATTATATTTTCTTTATTTTATGAATTTATGTCTTTGGGTTCATCGACCCCAACTAGTTTGGGATAAAGGTGATGATGATAATGATTTGTTCATATTGCTATTGTAAAGGTGAACGTGATCAATATTTCCTAATTTAGCATGTGTGAACTGTCTCCTATATGCAGGCCCAGGTTGCGTGATTAATTTTGATAGTTGCACATCCGAGTAGCTTTCTGACAAAAAGCTGTCTCTTTCTTCCTGGAGACTTGTTCTAGATTTTATCAGTAATAGGTGATGATCATAATTGTTCATTCATATGATTTTAATATGCAATCTTCATTATTTTCCTTCTTGTAGTTTTTCTTATTTTGCGATTTTCACTCTATGCTGTCCTCTATTTAACATGATGACTACTGCGTCTATCACTTATGCTTATGCCTAGTTTTAGATTTTGAGCATAATAATTGCAGTTACGCTGCTATTGCTTTAATGGAGACTTTGTTATTGATGATCATAGAACATTTAAGTGAAATGATTTCACTTAGTCCATAAAAACTGTGCCCAATGCCTGTATGTTCTATCTGATTTCTCATTCTTAACAACTATTGTCCTGCTACATAGTTGATCTAGGACTAGGATCCGAAATAAAATATTGGGCTTGGGCTTTCTCGTTGCCTTCCCGAGATATGTAGGCCTGGTTAGGAAATTGGTTGTGGTTCTTAATATCTTCTTTCATTTGCTTGGGCCTTCATCATTGAAGTCAGCATCTACAGCATTTTGATACGTATTGGAGCGCCCTTAATAATGTTGGTCAGAAATCAGAGTTTGGATGGAGACTATTTCATTTGTTGGGCCTTCATGTAGCAGGTAATCTGTTTTTTATGTCACCAAATCCGGAATTGAGGCATACGGGCATAAGAAAAGAATAGGCACACTTGTGAAGTGTGGTTGATGCAGCTTACAATCACTAAATTAATTATACATCCAAGATATTTTTATAGCGTGGAATAAGTCCGTAGGTGTTGATATTTTTAGTCCAGATGCGTAAGGAATTATAAAATGCTGGGGCATATGAGCATGTGGCAATCAGCCAAATTGAGGATTAGTTCATTTGAGACACTGACTTTTCATTCATTAACCTCTCTCCCTTAAATAATTTGAATCAGATCCTCGGAGCTAGAATACCTTAAAATGCACTCCTTCAAGATTGTACCTAGTTCCTTTTTGATTATTCTTTGTGAGAATCAAGATTTAAAGGTTTAGTTCCTGAAAACTTGAAAATAAACAACTGTGAAAACTGTCTTGCTTGTTCTATGCCTAAGATTCGATTCTGACGTGGGTTTTTAAATATGGAATACAGCAAAGACAGAGGCCAAAGATTTTTGGTTTTTTAAATTTTCTTTCATTTGCTCTTCCAATCTATGACGGGGCGACCTATTTTACTTCTCTCTCTCTCTTTATTTTGGGTAGTAGTAACTTTTTTTCTTTTCATTCGTCCACGTAGCCACTTGTTTGATAGCATGTTTGATCTGTCGGAACTCTGTACAACTTTTTAGCCATGAATGCTTGGATACGGCTAAATGCCAGGAGTACATATTAAACTAATCCATCATGTTCTGCCTCATACGAATATGTATAGGCATGCTTTTGTTTAATTCTAGTATCGGCATCTTAATCTCCTCGAAGGTTTTATGCTTATAATATTGTAAATAAAGACTTAGTGGATCACGATTCTTCCTAATTATTTTTAATGTCTGATCGACATCGTAAACTGTGGCCACCATAAACAACCCAAGGTTATTTTATTTGTTTTGGTATTGGAACTTTTGTTTTGTATTCCCAAGTGTAAAACTCTCTCTTGTGGCAAGTGCCCATCTTGGGCTTGCATCAATTTGGATATGACTATTTATATATTCACGCACAAAAAGCTTCCAAAAGGCACTACAAACCAAAAGAAAAAGATAGAATATTGAATGTTTTCTTCTTTTTTAGTATTACCTATTCTTAGGTAATCAATGTATATAGAGTCTTTAATGGTGTTGAAGCAAAGATGGCAACAACGACGGTTGAGAAAGATGAAATTGGAATGAGTAATTCCTGACCAGAATGGTCCACTTGTTGGCCTTTTTATGGCCCTAAAAGTCGAAAACGACGTGTTAAAAGAGGTGTGCCTGAGGAGTAATTGCTTGTGTCTCGTTTTGTTGTAGTAGTAGAATAATAGTTGATAAACCTTTTTTGCTTTTGGACATTGGTGGATTTAATTGCTGTAATTTGTAAACTACAGCGGCTTCTGATTGGTACGTTTTTGGTATGATTCTCGTGTTTGTGACTTGGGAGGAAGATATTCATCAAACTCATTATGCATTCCCATAGGATATATCTATTCTTTATTTTACTTCATGGTAAATGATATAACATTTTGCCTACCCAGAAACTCCACAACAATCTCTCTCTCTCTCTCTCCTTTTATCCATAATAAATTTTACGCTTTTTGCAGTAAATGTCTCTATCTTACTTGTCCTAGACCTTGTTTAGTTACTCTTTGCACTTTGTTTATTAGCCTCATTTGCGTGCTTAATTGGAAAAGTCTGTCTGTTGGGAAATTAAAAAAAAGTCTTCATTACAACATTTATAATTAGTATTTTAAAATGTTTTTTTAATACATTTTTACTATTTTCACTATACTCTTTTCATCTTAAAAAAAAGAGAGTCTAATTTTAAATAAAAATTTTAAAATATCTTTATTAATTATAATTATGTATATTCAAATTTATAATAGTGCATTAAATGAATTGTAGTTAATAACTAATAAGAAATATATTTTAATTAAAGCAAATTTTTTTTTAAGACAAAAGAGTATTCTTTCGTAATATAAAAATTCGTTCTAAATGGGTATACACTCTTTGCTCGCTTATAGCTTATTTTGACCTGGTAATGTGTATGAGTGAACAGCCAAAGGAGTTGGGAAAATCGCAAGATGACAAACGCCCAAAGGAATTTCATAGTACGTGGAATCTTTTATGTCGAGATCTACCATAGCTATTATCGGACAAAGAAAATTCAATGTGTAGTATAATAATAATAATAGTAATAGGAATACTAGACTTACTAGTACCACTACACTACACCATGATTCCTTAATGGTTCAAAATTTTAATGTTATCTTTGCACACGAGAAACGCCGACTCGTTGTTTAGCAAATTGTCGGTTTAACGGCCGTCGGCCGATGACCAATCAGATTATCCTTCACTTTAAAATATGATATCTTTCCTTTAGTACTCCTAATTAGTTTTGATTAAATTTTTAGGATTAGCTCTCAGGCTGAGCTTTACATAAAACGATAAGAGAATATCCAACCGCATGTTATTGGCCGCTTCGTAATAAATTTATATCTACGTCGAGGAAGATTTTATTATTTACCGAATCAAATAGAATAGGTGCATAATAATTCTTTAAATTTAGTGAAATTTAACTTCAAGATTATATAACACTGAGCCATAAATTTTAAAATTTTGTATAAATAATGTTTTAAAAAATATTTTTACACTTTACGTAGCAATAAAAATTATCTTAAAAATATAACAGATTGTATAAAAATATAGTTTTAGGAGAAAAAACAGTCATATAAAGCCTCAAAGCATTGATTGGCCAACTTCTTAGTTGAGAGTTGCTAATGATCTTCCATCCTCCTTTATAATTGATTTTGTCCATCCGATAAAAGCGATGCCCAAATGATGAATTACCTCGCCAGTTGTCCGATTCAGACAGGTGGCCAATATGGGCTCAAACCCATACCTTAACTTTTTCCCTGGACGGCATCATAAAATATGAAAGTTGGGCATTCATGAAATAATAAGGTCATCTCCCCACTGAAAATGGTTTCAAATCCTAAGCACCAATAATTGAGTGTCAACGTACGATGAGTCGACACAAGTATTGAAAATTGTAATAATAAGATGGATGAAAGAGGAGCAGTATTAAATAATAATAATAATAATAATAATATGATTAAGCTATTATACAACTCGCAGCAGTGCTGAATTACTAATATAATACTCTATCCCCATTTATTGTTAATTAAGTATTACTATCTCAGTCTCAAATGCAATATATTTAGTGTATAATTTTTTTAATTTTTTAATTTTTTAATTTTACATTTAATGGAAGATAACATAAAATTTTTATTTGAAAGTGAGTTTTTTTTGGGTCGAAAAAAGAAAAAAAAAAGAATTTGGAAGTGAAATATTTGGGCTAAGAGGAAGGAGGGAAATATATACGGTAGTAGTAGTACTACTTGGGGGGGGGGCGGGGAGGAAGAGACGTAGTATATACCGATAAAGAAAAAGAATAGGAAAAGGAAAGGTTGACTAAACGAGGGGGGGAGATATGGAGAAGGACTTTCTTTGAATGGTGAGGAAGCGTCCACGTCTCCCCATGCGTGAAAATCCTCGTACACTCAATTGCAAGGCTTGCCGACAGCAAACCCAACCCTACAAACAAAGAAAACTAAAGCCACGCCAAAAAGCCGACCTCCTCATCTCTCTCTCTCTCCTTCTTTCTTTCTTTCTTGTACTTTCCTTAAAAAGAGAGTTAATATGAACAATGTATTTTTGACTACGTACACTTTATTTTATATGGAGCACATGTTACCCGCCAATCATTTCGGATTCTTTGTCTCTTCTCTTCTCGTGAATCCACCTCCTTAATCAAATTATCACATTTTATTGTACCAACAAAAAAAAAATCTACACAATATATATCACAACTTAATTTACTATTCAATATATAATTCTTACTTTTCAATTTGAACAGAAAAAAGATATTTTATGCATTTATCATATTTTTATTTTTAATGTAATAAATCAATCACATAAATTTATATATTTTTTCTCCTTTGTATGTAAATAAGTTGCCATCCTTGATTGTGTTTGACTCTATTATTTTATTTGATCTAACATATGTACAGAACATGTTCTTAAGATTGAGGGGGTATTTATTTTGATTTCTTTTTAATTTGTAATTGCAATTTAAAGCATGTGTTGGTTAGTTAAAGAATATATAAACCTTGGGTGCGTTGTATTAGTAGGTATTTCGTATCTAGTTCTTGAATAATAATTCATTGAATGAATTTTGAATTTTATTATTGCTATGTTTGGAGCATTCCACAATATTAATGAGAGTGATGGTTACTTTTTCATTTTTCTAATTTTATGACCCTAAACAAAAGAATGGCGAGAAAGGAAAACCAATTTAAATATCACCCTTTTAAAATGTCTCCACAATAAACACATTTTTATTGTGAAAAGTAAACAATAATGAATATACTTGGGACAGGAAGAAATGGGTAAACACGATTTTTACAGCTAATATGAAAATATAATTAACGATATTTCTATTTTTTATTATTAACATTTTTTTATCCATCGCTGAAAATACAACCAATGATAAAACAAAGATTGCTAATATACCATTTCCCCATATTTTATGGACCTTAAAACTTGGATCTATGTTGATTACATATAAGGGCATATTATTGATTTACAAATTGAAATGCAATTTGCATGGACCACAACATGCAATATCGTTATTAACAATATATGATGTTATTAACATGACTTTTTTTTAGTACACAATTTATCTATGTTATCGTTATTTCACTGTCTTGTTACCAATTGCGTTGCTCTCTTGATAAGACAACTGAGAAACGTGAATAAACATTCTCGCATGTTTCATTTCTTTAACGATCTTATTTGACTATGGAGAATTTGAAGCATATGTAACACAGTTTTGGTCAAGGAAAGATGTTATCATTCTGTGTTGGATTTTGCTGATAACATTACTACCATTATGAAGATTCTTGACCATTCCACAACTTGATATAACTTAAAGTGGCTTTAGAAAATTACGTCTCCAATTTGGTGGGAGAAATGTAGAATAATGGAATGCACGTTAATGTTGTATGATTGAAAATGAAAGGGTTAATATTATACGACTTGTACAACAAATTAATGCGTTCAAATTGGGCATGTTGAATGTTCCCTTTCATTTCGAAGACAATGTCAAATTCACCAACGACCCATGTGAACAACTTGGAAAACTTTTTCAATTTCAAAATTATCAAACGTAACTAAGAAAAAAGTTCTATGATACGTTTCATACTTCCAAAATAATACACACAAATAGTGTTTTTTTTATAATTTTTTTAACAACATAGTATTGTATTTCATGTAAAGAAATTTACATAGCATTACTTATTGGCAATTAGAAATCTCACATAGAATGTAAGTGTGATAATATAGATTGTCTCATGCCGCATAACTATTAAAACTTAAAAAAAATTAAAAAATTTAATTTGTCGGTTTCTCCTTAAATATTCTGAAACTACAAATTACAAAAGAAACTAAACACATATATTAGTTTTTAACTCTTGACTATGCCTATTTGGAAACTACCTTGTATATTTGTCATTCCATCTCCCAAGTTAATACCAAAACATCTCTAATATAAAGGATAAAATCCTAACAATAAAAAAATACACCCTTAATATATAAAAACATAATATTACTTAAAAAAAACCGCAACTACAACTGCCCCCGTAGGAACATTAATATTTTGAGAGGGTCAGCCTTTGCTGCTTTTTTTCAGTGGCATTCCTGACCACATGGAAAAATCCAATTGCGGCCATGGCTAACAGGCCGGTGGGTGGGTTAAACAGAAACACAATGTTTTCTTTATTTTCCCATCATTTATTTTTGGTGTTTGTCGCCAGCTATATCTATGAAGAGAGTACTACGTACATAGCAGTGCTATGTCTTCCTTTTTGAATTCAGATTTGCTCTTAAAAAACTTGATTGATAGCCTGCGAAACTAACCTACCCCACTTTTGGTTGTAATTCTTTTTTCCTCTTTTTTTAAAGATAATTCGAAAGTCTAGAATTTCGAATCTTTTAATTACAATGTCTCTCATTTTACTACACGAATGAACCCTTTTCAATTTCTGTTGCACATTTAGATTTAAGGGCATATATAGGATAGTGGGTTTCTGGGACCATAGCCACTGTGTATGAGTGAAAGAGACGTAAAAATATCCCTTGATTTTTTCGTTAAAGAGTGGCACATTGTTAAACTCAACTTTTCATTGATTTTTTCTACTACAAGTTATGCTTGGGAATCCTAATGTAAAATTATATATTCTATGGTAAAATAATGCCTCACAGCGACTTTACAAAAGTTCGTGATCAAATAATATAAGTTTCTTAAATCGTTCTACTTAAAGTAAATTGATTTTGAGTTGAATGCTTAGATTTTGAAACAATATTATGGCAGATTTCAATCCTTCTTGATGTCAAAATACTAGTGATTTTTCATATTCTTAGATCCCAATCATTTAATTACTAAGGAAAATCGAGCATCATATTCCAAAACACTAGGAGAAACCTGTACAATTATAAAAAGTTTTTGAAATGTTAGAAACGGTTTACGCATTGATCAATGATGCACTAAATATCTTCTTGAATCCACTTTACAGGGCTTCAACACTACGAGGAATCAGATTCTAGATAGCAAGGCAAGATGATTAATGTGACAATTCCTTAGGTTTAAAACATTTGATAAACTTAATTAATAAATCATACATCATTTACAATAAGTGATTATGTAGATGATAAAATATGAATGATCTTTGAGTAAAGTAATTAAAATATTCACTACCTAAATCAAAGTCGAGAATTAGATTATAATCTGTCACTTATTTTAGCAATTAACATCCCTAGATGGTCTTTACAGAAATTGTAGGTAATGAAATGATAAATATACCTCTAATAATAACGTTCACCTTCGAGAAGATAATGGAATTAATTAAACTTCTTTCAATTCTTTCCTTAGTATTTTGCAAGTTGCTTAATAACCTTAAAAAAAGGAAAAAAAAGAAGAAGAAGAAAGGAAGTGATACTCTGAACCTTGTCCATGCATTATCACGATAAATTATGCTAACAATGCTGCTAGTGGAAGAAGATATTTCTAAGGAAATAAATATTATAATAGTATATAACTATATACTCCTACTACGAATTACATAGGTCCAAATCACTTGCAATCACTTGTGCAACACATTTACCTACCTGCCGAGTTCCCGTAGGACATAAACAAGGAAATGCTTATGATCTCTAGAAGCTATCTTCGGTCGCCCAACTTTGTTGAATGCTTTGTTAGACGTATCATGTACAATAATTAATGTTTGGCTTCATGGACAACGATGATGACTCGTGTTTGTCTAGTTTTTAGTATTCGACAATTTCCATTGTCTTAATTATAGTGAAAATAACACTTTTGGAGTCTTGGCATTGTTAATATAACCATACTAATGTATGAAATTGTAATTTGTCACTTGATTCGAGACGAAAGTCAGTCTCTTCATTAGTATCGCTATAATCGTATAGTTGCAAACTTAGTTTCAAAATTATTCTCAATGTATAGTTATTAGTTTAGTATATTTATACTTGAGATTTGAATTTAGAAATGCGTTTTTAAAATTAAGAAATATTATTACCATTCAGTTAATGACAAACCTTTCATAGGTTTCAACAACATGGGATGAAATTTAGTACTCATCACTAGCTAATACCATGAAGAGTCATTCATCAAACAAATGTTCAATCATCAATACATATTCGGCAACATAGGGTTTATATACAAATTGTAATTTGCGTAACAAACAAATGAGTCTTCAGTGTATTCAACTGGATTTTTCAAGAATCTGTCTCCATGGCATCTAAAAATAGACAACAACAAACTATAACTTTTTTTCTTGAAGATTATAAATAGCTATGTTCCTAAAGGATTGCTTCGATTTATACGGTAAGTGCAAGATTGATTGATTCCTAGCCTAGGTGTATTGTATAATTAACTATATGTGCTGATTTTTAGTCCTTGTACCGTTTTCATTATCCCTTTTCTTGATCAATATATCCCTAGTTTTCCTTGGCTTTCCTTGACAGCACTATGTTTTCTTTTGAAAGTTCATTCTTCTCGTAAAAGAGTTGGATTACTCGACCTATACATTAATAAGAGCTATCTGATTTCATAAAGAAGTCAAATAGAAACCTATGAGAAGACTCTGACAAATATTAATTAATGGAAAACAAAATTTTTATTTCACTCTGAACCCGTATACCTTTCCGTGTATTGGAGAAGAGCATCAATAGGGGTAATGGTTCCTTAAATTTTGCTCCATATGATATATGAATACATTTTTGTGTATGTAAATCAAACTTGGAAAAAATCTTGTTGGGTTTTATATTGTGATACATATATCAGCCAATCTCCATATTTGTTGAAGCCAATGATATAGCACAAATGCATGAGTTTAGATTATTTCACAACTTTTCTACTGCGCAAGCCTGTCATGCACACACATAATTTTTAAAAAAGAAATAATACTTTTAATAAAAAAAATTATAGTGAAAAATTATAGGGAGTGGGTATATGTAATCAACCAAAAAGATCTATCTACCTACCTTTAACGCACTTTATTTCCTTTTTGTACACTTAATTTTCAAGTAATAAGAACAACGTTATCTTCCCATAATTGATGCATCTAGTTGGTCTTGATTTCATTATTTCGGTATATATAGCTTTACCGTGTACTGATTGCAACATGTCACGAATTGTTTATAAAATAACTAATTTAATAATATGTGATATTTGAAATAAAAAAAATATAAAATAATACGAGATATCTTGTCTTTGTTATTCTTATTATAGTAGTTAACTGTTATAATATTTTTCATTAAAAAAGTAAAAAAAAAATTATTATTGCAAACAACTGTCATCCAAAATGTATGTTACCTCGTACGCAGGTAATATGTTGAAGAAACGGCAGCCGTCACATACGGGGCGCGACAAGTGGCAACATCATTCATTTCAGCCGTCGATGCGTTGTTAAAAAATAGTTAAAACGCTGATATTCGATGCCCTACGCCGTCGACATGGCGGGTGAAGATTGGACGCAGGAATAACCAAGAGATAACGTTGGGAATGCCTTCGGTAGACCGGCTACAGCCGGTGACCAAATATAGAATGTCTTAATCAAGGTGGGGTGAGCCACGATGTTTTTGGTTGGCCAAAAGAATTGAAAGTTTCCATTAATGGAAAATTGAGGCACATGAGAAAGGTTGTTTAAGGTTGGAGAATTACCTCAAGAGGAAGGAACTAACAACCATTGCTTCTTTTACTATTGGTAGATGCGAAATTGGACATGATGTTTCCCCTCTCCATACTCAACTGTGTGACTATGTGGATTTTTGCATCATGCACTCACTATTTATTTACTTACCATCTAGCTAGCCTACATAATCTACATATTAGGATGGCTTGGCTTAAGAAATTAAATGTATTTAAACAAGGAATATATTTATATGTTTCTTCTACTATTTGGATAAATTAACATAGAGGAAATTTCTACAATTATAACATAAATTCCAAATGTTAGTTTTCATGAATTTTAAGAAAGGTATGTGAAATTATCCCATTGAAAAATAAGAAATACTTTTTTTATATACTTGATGAGGAGATTACTATAGGTACGTATGAATTGCGTTTCAAAACGCGTTGCTACACTTTTTGAAATAGTGAGTATGATATGGAAAATATAATAAAAAACTTAAAATTGTGTTTTAAAAGTTCAATTTATACACTCTTTGTTATTAGAAATTAAGTGCAAAAATATCTTTAAAAGTTCAAAAATGTGTTTTGAAAGTTTAATCCATACACACTTTGTTATTCGATCTGAGGAGGTACGAGAAAAATAAAAATCCTTTTTTATTTAGTGAAAGCCTTGAAGATTTTTGGTTTTTCACTCTCAAGAAGAAAGCCAGGGAGAATTTTAAAAGTTCTAAGTAGATACCAAGGATTTAAAGAACTAAGTACTTTAAAATATGGTGCATAGGATGGCTTGCTTTTACTAGGATTTATACCAATCTTACTTTTGCATTTGAAATGACATTGTCTCAACTCTCAACAGAAAAAGGGGCTTAGTTATCAGAGAAGAAGACTTTGGTGCTCACTCATTCCAAATAATTATATGGCTAGGATCCACCATTGTTGAGGGGGACTAATACATTATATATTTTGGGTATAATATAGGAACATGTCATTCTCCATCAAATTCACACAGAGCCCACAATTGATTTTTTGCCTCCTTAATTTGGAAAAAGAAAAATTGTGCTTTCAATGAAAGAAAATTAAATTTTATGGTCCTGCCATTCATGATCAATGCCTGCCAAAATATTTGGCTACCATTGAATGGCAGATTTAATTAGTTTGACTTTTTACCCAAAAAAAATTATCAAAAATTATAGATCTAGAATTGGAAAAGGATTTTGTTTCAAAATAAAAAAAAAAAATCTTTCAATTATGTGTCTGCTTTTCTGCCGAGAAATTAGTACATAATTCTGATTATCCTTCCAATCTAGAATAAATTAAGGCAAGATGATGGGGAGTTTTCCATTTTTTTATTTTTTGGATGTAAAAACAAGAACTCAAACAATTTGAAATCTCAAGTTCATAAAATCCTTGTTTTAATTCCATTCTGTACTAGCTAGTGAAGAACCAAAAGTTTTTACATCTGCTTTCTACTTTAAGAAGATAGTTTTTATTTTCCTTGTTATACCTTTTAAGAATATTTGGACGAAAGCAATTTTAAGACTACTCTTCTTCCTAGAGATCAGCCAAAGGGAATCCAAATTTTTTTTTTCAAATTCACCTGTATTTTTTTCACAACCTACAAAATTTGCATAATTTTTGAAAGAAATATCTATAAGCAAGTCTTAAAGACTAATATTAATCAAATCAAATAAAAAAAAAACGTGACAATGAATAATGAACATTTAAGGAAAAGTTGGAATGCTTGTTGGAATAAAATATATATATACACTCACATTGAACAATTGGTCATTGCGCTCGAATGAACCTGTAATAGGGATTTTTAAAACGTGTTGTTGGCTAAGCTAGCACAGCTGAAAAGCCGTGTTGGCCATAACGGTCAAACTAGAATTATGATTAATCAATAGTATATCATTATTATTATTATTTTTTGTTTTGGTATGAATTTTGTAAATGAAAGATTTTTTATACTATACGTTGGAGAAAGCTCAACCGGATGGGAGTGTTCAAATGTAGTTGAGGACACTTTGAAGCCAACAAAAGTAAAAAAGCCAAAGTAACGCCCAACTCACAATCCAACACATTGACCAAAGCAACCATGCCATAAGATTAGTCCAACCCCAAAACCTCTATGGAATTTGGACGTTGCCCTTGAAATTTTCTAGATGTGATGATTTGTTTCCTTCTTCCCCCCATGAACAAAATTAATCTCTACCAAATCTTGATGCCCTCTTGCCTCTTCTTGATGTTATTGGTGATATAGTTTTTAGAATTTTGATTCGATCATATGATTTTATGATTTAAATTTAATAAAACAATTTCGATTCTAACAACAATCCTACATTTATTATATGAATAAAATATAGTTAAATTTATTAAAAAAAAATCTTTCATATCTAAGAAAAATTAAGATTTATTATTATATAAATAACTTAATTAGTTTAATCATATTTTTAATAGTTTTTAACAATAAATAAATAAATTGGATATAAATATCCTTTGATCCAACAACTAAAATATTGAGAAAATCATATAAAATGTTATAAGAAATAAAAACTGAAATAGGATAATTTAATTATAAACTATTCATAAATTTTTTACATATATATTCATATATTGATTAATATTTTTTTAAAAAAAATTTATAAATTATATTTTCTCAAATTTTTTTAAAATTTTATAATTTTACAATCCGATCCTACCGATTCGATTCTACTATCTTAAATTGATTTTATGTAAAATTTCGATCTATAAACTATGATGGGTGCCCAAAATCCATGCACGCATGCATGTAGTCAGAACATTGCCGACCAATAATGCAAGTTGACTATATTGCAACGTTTTCTTCAAGCAACTTAACGTGGTAACTTATCGTCCTAGGAAATTCAGAATATTATAACACTATTACTAGCTGTGTGTGTTATTTTTTCTTTAGAGGCGTGCTACGTTTGTGTTTAGCTCGTGCTTATAAGGAATGCATAAACGAATGAATTGTGCAATTCGGAATTCATCATGCACTTCCTTCTTTATCGATTTTTCTTCCGCGTATTTTGGTGGCCGGTCGGTCATTCCGTCTGGAAAAAAGTTCGTAGTAATTATAGATATCAATTTTTGGAGGACCCCTTTGGGAAAAAATGAATTTTTGCAGGGGTGAAAATAATTAATTACCAATTCGTATACTTATTTTATAACTTCGAAAAAACAAATGAGCTTTGAGATTTAGAATCAAGAGATCTAAATGCTAAACCAATTGAGTGATCAGCATTGTTTATTAACATAAGTGTCTTTGTTTTGAAACTAGTTAGATGTATTGGGTGCGTATTGAAATTTTTTTCATAGAGATTTAAAACGTAAAAATGATGGTTATGAGAATCAATCCATCCTACTACTAATACCTAGCAACAACTTTCAAGTTAATTAACTGAGAAAAACATGTTGGTTTCGTATACAATATTTTTATGGTGTGTGTTAATGTTTTTTCTTTTTTTTTTTACCATTATTCAGAGATTCTGAATTTGGGTTTTTTTTTTTTTCCTTGCGTGACACCACAAGTGGAAAGACAAACATATACTCCTTTCATTCTAAAATCAAAGTTGACTTTTGATTTGATATAATTTTTTTAAAAAATTACTAGATACAATACATTAATGCACCATTAAATATATATATTTTTTATATTTATCCTAACTTTTTAGTTTAGTAAATTTTACATAAAAAAAAAATAAAACTGATTTTTTTGTTAGAACAAAGGGAGTAATGAGTTATAAGTTTTGATGAATGTTTGCATATGCTTAATTATTTCAAAATCTTTGCCTTGTGTTTCATTTTAGCAAAGGCGACCTACCAATTGACTTGCACAAGGAATTTCCTTTCCTTCTTCTGGTTTTGGTTGATCAAAATTTCTGCTTCGGTATTTAATTTGTTAAGAGTAAACCAAAAGATAAAAGTGTACACATACTCTTTTGTTATTGGGTGGATGAAGCATTAAATGAGAGACCATTCTTTTCAAATACCAAGAGAATGCATGACTTTGTCCCCGTAAAAAATGGGTTAAAAAATTAAAAAATCCAACATAAACCAGTAAAGCATAAATAAATATCCAAAGAAACAACTCCATTTCTTCTTCCTTTTTTTTTTTTAAAAAAAAGAAGAAGTTCCCTATGAAATATGCAATTTAAATTATTTAATAGTGTCCCTTTTTTGGGTTTGAAATAAATTCATAGCTACACTATTAATTACATCAACTATTTTAATTTTGTTGGAGGGGGGTAAAAAAGCAACTTGTTTAGTGTAGATTGTTAGGTAAGGGCACATACCAATTACTTACTATTCCTAATTATAGAGTCAATAAGATGGTCCAGAGTTTTATTTTGTGGTCCATTTTACAATAAATTTTCCATTTTTGGTGCTGAACAAATACTTTAAGTACACATAAATTCGGTGAAATGACTTATCCCATAAGGATCCATCAATTTCTAAGTTTTATCTCTTATGACTTGTGACATGCCTATTCTAATCTCACATTTTTGCACTTTCTCAATTTGCAATTCATCAATGTTGATTGAGATATTACCCTTCACAACCACACGAAAATTTGAGTGGCGATATTTCCTAGAGATATTGATTTGATCTCACCATATGTATACGTGTGTGTACCTAATTTTTTTTTTCTAGAAAAAAGGTAAATATATAGACAAGGTCAATTCGGCAACCTTTTTTTAATTTTTGTTTTACTGTGAAGAGTGTGGAAAACAATTCAGTGGATTTTATTTGAATTGTTTTATCTTAAAAATGCTTTCATTTATAATCAACCTAATCCTTTATGCTTTTTTCTCTCCTATGCTTAACAAAGTTAATGTACACGGAGTAATGATAGAGATAGTAACAAATTATAGTGATTTTGTATAGTGACTGACGTAGCTACTAAGTGTGTGTGAGACAGAGAGAAAGAACATAGAGAATGAATAGTTTGTGTGTGTGCGCGTGTGAGTGCAACAAAAAAATCAAATAAACCTTCAATACACTGTTACTGTCAGAAAACCGAATCAAAAAATCAAAAAGTAGAAGTGGGTGATGAATAATTTATTTTTCTTTTTTTTTCATAATTGTAAAACGTTACATATAATTAAACCGAAATATTTTCATCTAATACTTTTAAAAAATTACACATAATTGTTGCAAGAATGGTTGAAATTAGTTTATTACAAAATAAGTTCAATCAAGAAAAGTTAAAAAAAAAAGCTCTAAAGTAAGATTAACAATGTCAAACTTAAGTTTAAAGAACCACAAATGCACTAAGTTTAAATAATTTATTGAAAATCATGAAGAAACCTAGTCACCCATGTCTTTTTTGAAAGAATTGGAAATTGCAATAAATAAATAAATAATTTAGCCATTAGGGAACTCCTTTTTTTATTATTAATTTTGGTTATTTTTTGCTTAAATTATAAAATAATGAGGGAAACTATGACACTCTTTTTTTTTTTTGTTAACTTCAATTATTTATTAGAGAAAGTAAATTAATGATTAAAAATTATCTCGTATTTCAGATCATTATAAATTACCTAAGTGAAGAGATATCTTAATTCAGTTCTTCCTATTTATTAATCGCAAATAACAAAATGGTGGGAAAGGAAACAATTTAATTTTTTGAAGAGTAATGATACTTTTAGTGACTGATCATAATAACTTTCCATAGTGACTGATGTGGTAAGTATAAAAAGACAAAATTCACTTATCACTCTCCTTAAAAAATATAAAATAATAAAAGATGATTTTGACTTTTCATACTTGCCATATTAGTCAGTATGAAAAGTCACTATAAAAACTTATTATAAATATCATTATTCTTTTTTGAATTGTAGTTTGATTACACAGGTCAAGCAAGCGTGTATAGAATGTATATTAAAATGTATTTTTATTTTTTTAAAAAATAATTTTTATCTTATAACCTTTATATCGAAAAGTATAAAAATATATTTTGAAATAACAAAAATAAATAAAGATTGCAAAGCTACTATATACACACGGAGTTTACCCAACTTTCATGAAAATCGTCCAAAATGGTTTAACCTTCAAAAATATTTAAAGTTTCTTCATTAAAAAACATATGGGGTATTGTTTTCTTCGTGACCTTCAATTTTCTTTTTCAATAATTTTTTCACCACTTAATGCTCTATAAGCAAGCCTGTGATATCAAACACTAAGAACAAATAAGAAAAGAAATATAAATTTGATTTATCCTAGGCTTGTCCATCAAATTTATCAAATCAATTTTTTTTTTAAAAAAAAGAAGGAGAGATAGGAAATGAAAGCCTTAAAAAGTCATGTTAATTAGTTTGATTAGCATGAAATAAGGAATTGTGCCACATTCCAAATATTTGGGACAACCTACGTGTGTGCTAACTAAGCCATACATTTTTGCACACTCAGTTCATTAAAATAATCGAATCCAATGGTTGATGGGATGATATGGTAGCAGCAAATTGAACAGAAGCAGTCCTAATTATTGATAGGAAACACGAGATTCAAAAGGTCATTATCTCCCCACATTTTTTAATTCATTTCGTCCATGTTGATTAGATGGATGAACAATCCTCGTCACCTCATCCCATTGATTACTCATCAACCTCAAACAACTTGTTTGTCTCCTCACGCATACAAAATTGCTTTGTAATTATGAACATCTTGGGAATTATTAGTTTTGCTTTTTGATTAGGGTATTGATATTAGTGCTACTTTTTATTTATCATCTAGATGCATAAAATTGTGTTTTTTTTTTTAAAGAAAAAAGTGTCAATATCATAAAATAGAGTGTCAATATTATTATATTTAACTAGTAGAAGCAAAAAATATTTTCTTTATACACGTGAATTTTTGAAAGAGAACACAATTAATAAGTTGATATAATCTAAATCTTACTAACATTCGGTTATTACTTTCTTATTAGGTTATTCTAATCGACTTTTCGCCAAATTTGGTTGTCAACACATTAACAACTATATTTTTTTTTGCTTTTCTTTGTGTATGAAATCTTCACATCCGGATAGATAAGTGCAACCCTAAACCCTAAACTACAATCTATAGGCTGCTCAACCTAAAGAAGATTTAGTATGGGAGATTTTTTTAAATTGAAAAATAAATTCAAATTTGACAATTAAAAAAAAAATCTAATATGAGTATTAGAATATTTTTAATATGATAATTAATTAATCCGTAATTAATATGACGGTTGGGAGCTTTAGAATGACATGGTTGGTCCCTATTACATCCCCTATTGTTTTCCCTTTGTCACGCAGAGCTACTCAACATTATTAAGATATTTGCATTATCAAAATATTTTTATTATATTCGGAAGGTTGGAAAGTCCTTTTCAGAAACCACATCCACACAAACATAAATAAACTAAGAATATAGTGAGTTTTTCATAACAACTAATGTGATAAGTATAAAAAGTCAAAATTCAATTATCACACTCCTTTAAACGTGTAAAATAATAAGAGATAATTTTATCTTTTCATACTTGCTACATTAATCACTATTATTTTTTACTATGACAAATCACTATGAATATCATTACTCATAAACTAATCTCACATTTTACTCAACTTAGGAAAAACAACCTTGAAGGGTTAAAAAGAGGTGATGATTAATATACTCCCACTTCCATTAATTGGCATAATCTTGTCTCAATTCCTACATGCCTTTTCAAATTTCACCTGGATGATGTGTCTTTCCTAAATCTCTACTTTTACACTCACAATTCTTATTCGTAAATGGGGGAAAAAAAAAACACAAAAATTATAAAACTCCCCTGGCTAGCTCAATTTGTTCTTTCGGAGAAAAAAATGCTCACAATAAAAGAAAAACTTAAGAAAAAACTAAAATTAACGTATAGTGAGATCGATCAGTGGCCTGAAGATTAAAACTTCAGGTGTCTATTTTAAAGTTTGGAAGTTCGAACTCCACCAGCTATAAAATGGAGAATAACTAAATTCAACATATAGTAAGTCCTTATAAATTTAGAATATGTTGTGGCCAACCAATTTAACACAATTTAACAACCAATAGTTTTTTATCTTTTCTTCTTCTGTTTTTTTAGACCGAGAGGTCTTAATTCGATGATATGGTTACTCCCATCTTATTATGTAGTCTTAGGGTTAAAATATCAAAGGCCATTAAATTATTGCGATTGTATATTTTTTATTACTGAACTATTTCTTTTAAATATATGGTCACTAAACTAATTGAAACGGTCAATAGCAGTTCTTTTGTTAAGTTTAACCGTTAATATGGACGGAAAATACCTCATGTGTAATTCATATACTATTTTTTAGGAAAAATTAGTAATTTTATATTAATATTTTTATTTTTTGGCCCACTATACATCTAGACTTATGGTAATTCTATTTCCATCCCCATATCCTATATTTCAAGATGTTTTGAGAAATTTTACTAGATTTTGAGATGGTAAAAGCTTTTATTTGTAAGTTTTAAAAGTATTATGTCTATTAAAACATATTTGTCCTTAAAAAACAACACATGAATCCTACATATGGCAATTTTCGTTTATGTTAATGATTGAACTTAACAGAAGGATCAATAGTGATCATTTCAATTAGTTTAGTTGTCATACGTTAAACAAAAAATAGTTCAGTGACAACAAAATATACAATAATAATACTTTATGATTTTTGAGGTTTTTCTGCCTTTAATCTGACTGTCTCTCCCAATCAATCCTTAATAGAAAATAATTGAATATCGAGAAAACTTTAACTCTTACTAAAGTTGGTTTTGGAACTTCGAACCTAAATTTTAAATTCAATATAAAAAGGTACTATGCACTTGTTTAGTTTAACTAAATAAATAGAGTAAAAAGAAACTTAAAAATATATATAAACAAAAAGGGGTCAATTCAACCATGAGCCTCATAACATAATACTAGTAGTTAAATTTCATGATAAGACCACCAAAAAATTTAAAGGCAAAAGACAATTGGATTGCGTGCTAATTATCACATAAAGCTATGGTTTAAATATATATATATTTAAGAACAAAAACACAGCACAGAACGCCACTACCGGTAAAGCCTGTAATCCTAAGACCCCCCAAGTTGAAAATTTTAAAAGCCCAAAAAAAAAAAAAAAATGATTCGCTGGTCAGACTTCTTGTTACTTACCTATGGTGGTCACTGAAAATAGAAAGCTCGAATTGAAAAACATACGGCATTACCACATTAAACCACTAAAGAAAGAAACACAAATCACAGTTTGGCTATGTTTGGAATAATGTCTGCTTATAAAAAGTTAATTTTTTTACAAAATAAATAAAATATTTTTTAATTTTTTTAATTTTAAAATTTATAATTCAAATTTTCTTCCCAAATTCTTTACACAAAATTTATTTAAAAAAATTCTTCCTATACACATTTTATTTTCCCTCTAAAATATTTTTTTTATAAAAAATTCTTATCAAAATTTTCACAAATTCCGACACAAAAATTTTCAAATAAATCATAATTCAAACGTAGCAAAAAAAACTCTAATGCTCAGGTCTATAAATTTCATTCAGAAATCAAAAAAAAAAAAAAAGCCAAGAAAATTACTGTTAGTTATGTTAATTTGATCATCCCATGTCCCATCTTCATCTTCCTCAGCTCTCTTTCTTAGTTTTTTTTTTTTTTTGGTTGGTTATATATAGTGTTATAGACTTGCTCCCCATTTCACTACACACAGTCACACACTCCATTATTCCATTTCTCTTCTTCCTCTTTCCTACTTACTTTTCATTTCTTGATCATCATTTTTTCTTCAATGATCGTTTCTTCAGGATTACTGATCAGCTCTTGATCAATTTTCTCTGATCCAATTTTTTTAACTTTCTGGGTTCGATTCGAATAAGATAATACAAGAGTTAGGATCCGTACATGAAGATGGTGTTGGACCTTAACTTGAGTGTGGCTAACAACGATGAGGATGAGGTCCTTGAGGAGGAGATTAAGAATAATATGGAGGAGGATGAGGAAGGTTGTGTGGTGGAATCCACGGCCACATCCAATTCGTGTTCATCGGTGGTGAATGGGGCTGATGCCGGAGAGGCTGCTTCTAGCAATGCAACCACCGTTGATGATGACACTCCCTCCTCCTCCGACCACCAATTCCTCACCTTCAACTTCGGCATCCTCAAAGTCAACGATGCCTATAAACCAGTTCGAGAAGAAGAGGATGAGGAGGACCGGATGGTCACTCAGGAGCTGTTTCCGGTCAGTACTCAATATGAAAAACGTCGGGCAGTTGCCGGGCCTATTCGGGCACGAAACAATTGGGCGGTGGATCTTTCATTTGGTGGTCAGCAGCACCAACCACCCCAACCCCACCAGCAGCAACAAAGGCCGCAGCAACAGCAAGTGAAGAAGAGTAGAAGAGGGCCCAGGTCCCGAAGCTCACAGTACAGAGGGGTTACTTTTTATCGGAGGACTGGCCGATGGGAATCTCATATTTGGTTAGATACCTTTTAATTTCCATTTTCATGTTGAAGTACTATTTTACCGCTGCGCAATCCTAGTAGTACTAGTTTGGACTCTTCATGTATTCATTTTTCTTTTTTCTGCTTTTAATTGGGCGCAGGGATTGCGGAAAGCAAGTGTATTTGGGTATGGATGATTATTTCATTTGTTGGGCCTCTTTTTATGGAATAAATTTATTCAAATTTTTTATGTTCTGATGATTTTTTGCTGTTGGGGTGTTTAAATTTTAGGTGGATTTGACACTGCTCATGCTGCCGCTAGGTAAATTAGATTCGAACTACATACAGGATTTAGAAATTATAGAAAATATGTGATGTTATAAAGTTCTGATCTTTTGGTGAATTATGATATCAGAGCCTATGATAGAGCTGCGATTAAGTTCCGGGGTGTGGATGCCGATATCAATTTTAACATCGGTGACTATGAGGATGATATGAAAGAGGTAAAAAAGTTTGTTGATTATTCTGGCAAACGTTTGATTTGTGAGTCTCATGTGTGCTTAATTTTGTATGTAAATGGACTAATGCAGATGAAAAACTTGACCAAAGAAGAATTTGTCCACATACTACGTCGTCAGAGTACTGGTTTCTCCAGGGGGAGCTCCAAATACAGAGGAGTGACACTACACAAGTGTGGCAGATGGGAAGCTCGAATGGGACAGTTCCTTGGCAAAAAGTGAGCAACTTTTCCGGTGTTCTTTCTTGTTTCTGGATGTATGCATATGGCCTTACAAGAATGTTAGTGTGTCTTGGTTTTGATTGGGAAACGAATGTGTCAAAAATTTAAATGCTGCTGCTAATTTAAACCCCAAAAAAAGAAAAAGAAAAATCCATGGGAACCCTATAATTAGCTGGGATTGCGATGATTGCTTTGCAGGTATATATATCTTGGGTTATTCGACAGTGAAATAGAAGCTGCAAGGTCCTAATGATCATGAATTACCTTCCCCCTGATACTCAAATTTTTTACCCTGCATTCTCAACCTCAATACGGTATCATCCAACTCGTGTGTCTCCCTTTTGATTTTCTCCAAATCAGGGCTTATGACAAAGCAGCTATCAAGTGTAATGGAAAGGAGGCTGTAACCAACTTCGAGCCAAGTGCCTATGAACCAGGTAATTGGGTTAGGACATCCTCACATCAGATGCCCTCTCATTCCCAAAATCATAATGAAGGTATGATTCAATGCTTGTGGTCTCACATGTGCTCATTTGGAAGGACCTACTAATCTGCTGTTGTTTTTCAAGGCGCAGTCATTGAAATCTTGATGTTAAAATTGCAGGCAGCCAACATGATCTCGATCTAAATTTAGGGATTTCAACCTCTTCTGGAAAGGAAAATGGAAGTTTGAGGGCTGTACAGTGCCATCCACATGATGTTCAAAGCACAAGAATGTCTAAGGTGCCAAATTCATTGCTGCACGCATATCTGTACATGACTGGCTAGTTGCTAGACTAATTTAGCTCATAAATCCTTTCTACTCTGAGAACTTACTGGTTCTCAAGCTTAATTAGTCCAAGCTTTACATTATGTGAAGACAACTTGCTTTGATTTTCTTTTCTTAACTGATTCTTGTGTGGGATCGTTTTAATCTCTTTCATTTCACTTAATCACAGATGGATCTCTCTGGGACGGCTGGAAATCCTCTTAAAGGGCTACCATTGACATCAGACCACCCTCACTTGTGGACTGGTGTATATTCTAATTTCATTCCCAATTACAAGGTAGGATTATCGATTCCTATTCTTTATTTTCTACTCCAGTTAAGTTCTTTTGGTCTGTTTTTTTGGGTGATTAACCTTAAGATTGGCTCACTATAATGATCATTCGTAGCTAGGTTTGAGTGACAGAAGGGGTATTAGATTTTTCCTTAAGAGGCATGTGAAAATAATTGAGCTTCAGCCTAGGAAATCAGACTCAATTGTTCAATCTTGCCATGAGGCAGTTAACCCATTGTTAAATAGCTGGGTGGGCAATAAAAGATTCATTTCTTCTGAGCAGAAAATTTATACAATTTTAGTTTTGGTAGATACTGTACTGTGGCAGCCATGGAGCATATATTAATTGCACACCTCAAAAGAAAGATTTTAGCCAATTGAACATTGTAAGCACCTGAAGAAGATTTTAAGGGAAAAAAGAACCAACTAGGACAGAGTTGAATGCTATTTAGCACCAGTATTGCTCTTAGCATATCGATTTTTTTTTTGCTATATGGATCTTCAAAAATACTAACATTACAAGTGTTGGCAGGAAATAGCGACTGATAAAAGGATTGAAGTTGGTTCTTCACAGGGACCGCCAAAATGGGCGTGGCAAATGCAAACTCAGTTCAGTGCTACCCCAGTGACAGTGTGTTCCACTGCAGCATCATCAGGATTCTCATCTCCGGCTACCACTGGTTCCTCCCCTTCAGCAAAGGCATCCAACGCCTCCGCTCTCAATCTTTGCTTTGCTTCATTTCCCACAGCTCAATGCCGTTACCAGCTGAAGCCCCATTGGCCACCCCCATGAATCATGTGTTTGGTCAGCATGTTTTACTATGAATGACTATTTGGCCTGACAGAGTTATCGGATTCATTTGCATCATTTGAATCTGGATATATACACGACAACATCGCTTAACTGACTTCTTGATAGAAAATATTTCACACAATTAGTGTTCGGATACCTTTTTTTGGAAGGAAGATACCATATTATGTCATGAACAAAATGCAAGCTCATGTCATCTATGGTCAGTGATTTAAATTTTTCGTATTTGTTGTTCATATATATTCTTAACTATAATTCTTTGAGAACAACAGGTTTCATATGTTTAGTTTGTGCTCAGAGTTCGTTTGCAATGCATGAATATAAAGACCAAAAGTTCAACATTGATTTCATGCAATGAAACAGAATAATTTTTGTTATTGAGTAGTTAAAAGCTTATAAGCCTAGCACATATGGTTTTCAAATAAATAAACTTGACTTTATATAAAGCAATCACATATAACTTCAAATATAAATATTAGCAGATGGTTTTCAAACACCATATGGTTTAATTTTGTCAGAATAATTCTTTTTGGAATGATTTTCTAGAAAATCTTTTCTAAAATTTCTTAGAAAAATTAACTAGTTCTTATCATTTACTGACTCTATTAAAGTGCCTATTTTCCATTGTTTTGTTGTAGATGGCAAAACAACATAATCAGCTATAGAGGAATTAAAAAAAAATATATAAAACATTTATTTAACATTTAAAATTATCGAGTTGTAAAAAAATTTAACAAAAAGGCAAAAATAAATTCACCCTCTATTTCACGTCGAATAACTCCCAATATAATAGTACAAACAAAGTGTAGACCGATTAAAAAAAAAAAAAAAACTTGTCATTCATTGGTTACCGAAAACATCCGAAATCAAAATTACTTTTTATCTAAATAAGCATATATATTTGAATGTATATCTATCAAATTAAGGTTTCATGTATTAAACAATATCAAAAGTTTTGAAATTAACTCGTTTAAACTTTTAAGTTTAAATTAAAATTCAATTCACTTAATAATTATTGTGAAATCTCTATATAATTTTTCCTATTACAAGTTTCTAACAAGATTTAATCACATTGCAATTTACCATCTCTAAGCTCCAATCTTTAAACTAAAATTTTTGACATTTTGAGATACTCATTGATGAAGGTGAGATCCGTAACTTAATCCAATGTTCATAACTCACTATTTCACAAGCGATCTATCTAAAGAATCACATGCAAAACAAATCTTAAAGTAGGTTTTGAGAAAAGAGTTCCGATAGTAAAAAAATCAATGATCAGATAAGAAGATAAATTTTTTTTAGACAATAAATATGTATTAAGGTTTTTCTTTTATATACCTGGCGACCTCATTATGAATATATAATTTACCTCAGATATTCGTAAAATGTGTTGTCGTAGAACCCTGAAACATCGCTCGTACTTAATCACTTGCGGGATTTTTTTTGGACTAGATTTTGTTACACTAATATTTAGTGATCCTAATTCCGCCATGAATCAATGTCCCATATGTATCACTCGTGATGCACGATCTTCCCAACCACGGAATGCCTTGAACCAGAGCCAAGAGGGGATCCTCTTTGCCGATTGGCTTAACGACAATGCAAGAGTCGCCATTTTTCTTTACCACTTTCGGAACATGCATGTTATTTTTCTCGTTGTGAACTTGAGAAGGCTTCTTTCAACCCTCAGATGAACTTGAAAACATTGTTGCAAAACAACAACACATGACCTATCATATCACTATTGATCAACAGGGAGAAGTGGGATCCCCATAATTAATTTTCAATCCTAGTTCATGCTTTGACTAGTATCGTATTTTTTGGGCAAGAGATTTGGGAGACCATTCATCCAATTTAGTAGTGTGCATATCAAATTTGGCCAAAGGGGGAGCTGTCAACTACTCGCTGATGAGGGAAATAAAGACAGAAATTTTAGCAGGGGGAAGAGGGATCATATGCCATCTTTGTTGTGGTGTCAATTTGCATAATAATCATCGAAATGAGGAAAAAAATTGAAAGCAAAATGGACACATCTCATCTTACCATTTAATATTCTTGGTCTAAAATCAAAATGCTTTCATTGTTCTATCAAATCAATTCTCTCTCTCTTCCCCACTTTTTTTTTGCGCTGGACAAATTCGTCCGGGCCAGTCTCACTCAGAAAAAATTAAATATTCAACTGGGCCATTTTTTGTCGTTAAATTTGGACACCCATGATTAAGTGCCAGTTGCGCTTGCAGGATCTTTCAGCTTAAACTGTCTTTTTCTTCTTGGTTTCTTATTTTTGTTGCCTGCATGACTGGTTTGTAGCTTCAGGATCATTGCCTTTTTCCTATATTTCAACTTTGTACTACCTCAGATGAAAGAAAGGTATAAAAATGGAAAAAAATACTTCTCGGATAGGAAAAAAATATTCCGTACCAAAAAAGATGGTGCAACAAAAAATAATTATAAATGACAACCTATGTACATCTAAAGGAATAAAAATAAATATTTATGTAATTAGTTTGTTGTATTAAAAATAATGATACAATCGATATATATTTAAACTATTCTATTTTGTGCTAATTAATTTTCTTTTCTTGAGAATTGAATATTGCCATAGGAAAAGCTTTCTATTACATGTCCATTTATATATTTGAAAACTAGAAAATTATTATCACATGAATTAATTGTAATTTTGATTGGGTCTAGCTTGGTAGTCATGGTGAGAAGAGTTCCCAAAGAGGTGGAAATTTGACACAGAAATCATTTCTTATGCACTATTCTTCTTTCCACATCCCTAACAAAAGTATCCAAACACAAAACTACTCAAAACCCTATTCCCTTCACTTGTCCTTTCTCCCCAACCTATGTCCCAAACAAGCCATTGATAGACAAGTGGAGAAACAAAAAACCATCATCCCAGTTTATCTTCTTATCTTGTTTCTTCCTAAAAGGCACATTTGATTTGATGACCCATGAGCTAATTTGGGATTCTTCATGCTTCTTTAAAATAGGTTAAGATATATGTTGCCAATAAAGTAAATTAAAAGAAACTTGATAATCTTATAGACATAATCTTCTTTTTAAAAGAAAGGGTTTTTTCAGTCCTGTCCAAATGTAGTCAATGCTATTGAGTAGCAACAATTAGGGATGCTGGATTCAAATTTCTCAATAGAAATTACAATAAAATTTATTGAAGTGATCAAGCGCAATAGAATCCTTATTACATTATTAGTGTTTGGTTCAAACTTTATAATAGATATTAATATGAAAAATGACAATAATTTAGTATTAAGGTTAAAATTAAAATAACATAATAAAAATAATTATTAAATTTTAAATAATCAATGATTATAGAAAGAATTAGGTAATCAACAGTTACTTAATTTTTTACAGTTATTACTGAATTTTATTAATTTTTTCTCCAATCAAACACCAAATAACAGAATAAATCCCATTAACTTATTTCATTCATTCCAACCAAGCACTCCCTTAGTAATCCATTCCAATGTCAACCTTCAAGAGTAGTAGCATTTGTGAAAGGAATAGCAATGCACTCAAGACTTTCAAGTTTCAACTCATGGGCATCTTTCCGGTTTTTTATTCTCTGCAGGTTAGGGAAGGAATTGTATGTCGGTAATCTCAAGTCTTCTGAAATGTGAATCACGTGCAAAACAAACGCTCCTGGGATACTCTCAATTTTCGGCTGTGTCGTTTGTAAGAAGCTCAGAATAATCAAAACATCAAGATTTGCAAAATCTTTCTTTGAATTTCGAAGACATGGTACCACTACAAACGTTTGATCAATGTTGATAAGGATAAAACACGTACCATCGTACGATTCTTCTCCAATGGTTAAAAGATAAGTGGACCGTCCAAGATTAGAATTGTTCAACTCAGCTACCCAATTTAATCTAATCAGCAGCTCTTTCAAATGTTGGCCATTTTGCCAATAATTGCCAACTCCATCATTCATCCCATTTGTCCATTTCTTGTTTCTACTTTTTACCTTTTCTGGATTGGGATCCTATCCTTATTATAGTCGTATACTAATATAGACACAAACTCATAATTTATTTTCTTTTTTCCACTTCCAAGGATGCCTTTCTTTTTTCTTTTCTTTTTTTTCCCTCATCAACTATGAATCTAGTCATATTAAATACTAGTACAAGTACTCAAAATTTTTCTATTTTTCTTGATGTAGTTGATAGTGGGCCTAGTTGGTGAGGAATGGTTTTGGAGACAGCAAAATGCATTGATTAATTTTGATCATTTTATCGTTGGGTTTTTTAAAAGTGCGAAAGAATTATATTTTAAAATGTATTTTTATATTTTTAAAAAAATATATAAAAATATTTTAAAAACCCTCTCATTTTTCAATACACAATATAAATATGCATGCGAGATCATGCAATAAAATCCACGTAACACCCTCAAGTGTTTCACTTTTCCTCGGGTTCAAAAGCTTAGGATCCTTGTCACATGATTTTAGTACAACATAAAATGTACAGCCATTTCTTTTCAGTTTTTACACCCCCCACGATATGAAAATTCTCTTCCCCTCTGTTGTCACTCACGACAACAATGCGGTGGCTTAATCAAGATGAAATGGGTTTCAGACACGTGGTAGGCCCAATCCCTGTGTTGCAATTTTCATGCATTGTTGAATACAATGATCATTTTACATGGTCCCTAGCCTGCTTTTCGGTTTGGTTTGGTTTGGCTTGATTTGGTTTGCTGCTTATAAGATTAAGGTTAAGGTGGTGTTTGGTTTGAGGGTTTATATTGGAATGGATTGAAATTATTCAAATTTTGTTATTTAGTTTGTGGGTTTAAAATAAATGGGAATGGAATAAAAGTAGTGAAAAAAGGTTTTGATACAACCTGTTGAGTTTATGTCAGTTGCAGAAGTGACGCGCGTCATGTGTTATGGTTGTTACAAACCTACCACTGATTTGTAACGGTTATTTTATTTTTTTTTTTAAACATATTTTACTAACGGATAAAAAATATTTTTCTCTACAAATTAATATACATTTTACATATTTTTTAACAAGATATGATTTTCTTAAATATAATATAATATAAAATAATAATATTTTTATTGTAATTTTAATAATAAATTTTAATATAAAAATTATTATATTTTATTATAAAATAATATTAAATAACTTAATTATTATTATTTTATTTTATTTCAAATATTTTTTTATAAAATTAATTTTATTTTTAAACTCACTATTTATATTAAGTATTTATATTAAGCGTTACCTAAATGGACTTTTGTTGAGTGGGGTTCTTTAGATCTTTCCACAATCTTAAAAATAAATAAAAACAGTAAATTTCTGGCACTGAATCTGACAACCAGTGGGTGGGGAACCCTAATATTTGAGGGGGATCCATGGGTTCCAACTTCCAACTTTGTCTGCAACGAGGCTCACTTTGATAGGAGAGGGCAATGGCAGTGGGCAGTGGGGAGTGGGGAGTGGGGAGAGAGAGAGCTTTATACATCTTTGAAGGCTTTTAAAATCATTGCAATGGGCCATAGCTGTAGAGCTAAGAATAGAGCAGCAGTGATCTCTTTTAAGGATGCCAAAATGGCACCCACCCAGGATTTATGGACATGATAAAAGCAAATACTCTACCACTTTCACTGTTTTCCAACAGGACTAGGTTTCTTATTTTCTTTATGGATATGGCACTCCCATGCCTTTATCCCAAGTTTGACTTAGTATACGATATATTTGATTGATTGTGAGGAAGCAAATCAATCATGATGAGTACACAATTATAGGTTTTCCTTTTTTTAATTTTATTTTGTGTGAATTTTGATCAAGAAAATTCTACTTTTGTTTTTAAATTATTCGTACTGCGCCACTCCATAGTTGCCAGACACAATATTTACTTTCCAAGTTGACGTATGAAAATTCACACCTTCACAATCAGGAACAGGAATAGGAATCGGTTTGTGAACGCTTTCACTACGTTAATATTGGATTTGGGCAACTTGGACCATAACGTTTCGTGCAACTTGAATCATAGTGTTTCTAGATTGAATTCGTGAATTGTTGAGTTGAAAATGGCCTTTAAAATATTAACACTATTTTGGTTGAAAATAGCTTCCCCCATAGCCATTACATTCTAAGATTAATCTTAAAAACATTATGGAGAAAATGACTCCACATTGTTGGGTGTTAAATTGCTTTCGAGGCCACTGGACTTCATTTTTATTTTCATAAAATACGTTGTCTTGGGCTGGTGCAATTTGATTTGGACAAATTGCCAGACCAAAACCAAATGGTAAAATACTAAAAATCGTTCAATGCAATAATACGCCTGGATTTTGGTTCAACTTCATCCAAAAAAATGTAACTGAAAAAAACAGACCAATTGACACCCTTCAAAATGGAAACAGTAATGTGTAAACAGAATATTTGGATGCATAATGCATGAATGATACATCACAATATCATATAATTAATTTAGAGATTGAAGAGGCGGTTGCATTATTCATATATATAAACAATTAATGAAACATCTCACAACTCTTTCTGCTTGATGAAGGTTAGAAAGTGTCTGAAAGATGAAGTAACTTTGTTTAATTATATATGTTGTCGATAGAACAGAAAAATTTCCACTACCTCATCAAATTCTACATAGAACTCCCAATACGAGGCAGGAACTAAACACTGCAATTGTGTCCAGCAATCTCTTTCAAACTTCACATTCAGCCCATGGTCTCGGCATTCTGCCTCTCTCTTCAAGTGCAACTCATTCTCCACCAAGATCATCTCATCTTCCTTCACATTTCAGCCACGGTCTCAGCATTTTCCTCAACTGCAATTCATCTACACCAGAATGCGGACAGCAGATTATTCGTACAGATACAGCAACACAACCTCACAACATCGTGTCCTATCACTGAATGAATGCACAGAGTTCAATCAGCTCTATCGAAAACTGTTAGTTGCAATTGACACCATTCAGATATGCACCAGAAATTTACACCGTTTCAGAAATAATAAATTTAATTATGATTACAAAAAATAAAGGTAAAACTCACTGTAGTTTAAAGATCCTAACCAACAAATAAATTCTCAAGTACCTAGTAGGCCCACTAACACCATAATTTTTCAGTATTCCAATATCCCTGAGACTCAAGTATTAGAAATCAATTTTCACTAAATGAATGTGCATGCATGCATGGGTGCATGTATGTGTGTGTGAGTGAAAGTAGAATTCACTGACCTCTTGGTTTGTGGATACCCTATTTAGAGGGTTTGATCCTCCACCAGTCAGAATCAGTCAGGTTAAAACTATCACACACAATTACATCTTCCAGTGCACAAAGTTGCAGAGATTGTCGGAACCAGCCTCTTTATGTCATTGTTGAGTAGCCAAGTTGATATTTATTCATCATTCACAAACCACAATCCATCAGATCAGATATGATCTCTGTTTTACCATATTATGGCCACCACTGACAGCTAAAATTTTCTTTTTGACTACACTAAATCCCAAAAGTCCTGTTATATATATCACCTTGGCCAGGCAGACGTAACTTGGAATCCTCATATCCAGTATAGTATTTATTGAAACTAAACCTCTCAGGTCTAAGGAGTTCTGTCACACCCAGATTATTCCCACTCTGTACTTCATTCCAACCATCCCAGTGGCCATTTGACATCAAAGGATTTCTTGACTGCGGACGATTGATTTGTGAAAAAGGCGGTACGCTGTTGGGAAGTGATTGATCCATAACCCTTGAAGGATTTCTAAAGGAATCAGCAAGAGAAGAAAAGGCATCTCCCATATCACTATATCTCTGGTTCTGATGAGAAGAAAGAGATCTTTGCATCAACAGTTGAACTCTTGCATCATTTTCAAAATTATTTAACTGAGGAGAAAAACTAGATCTCATATCCAAGCCAGAGCTGCTAAGGCCATCTGGAAGCCTCCCTTTACCAACAGCTAAGATTGCAGGGTCCATAAATTCAATATCTCCATTGCTAAAATTATTTCCAGCCTGGGTTGACTGATACTGATATCTCAAAGAAGAGGTGTCAGGCATGTGGTGTCCTGCAAAGTAGGTTGTCATGATAATAAACCACGTTATTCAAAATGAGGTTTCTCTAAAAATCTCTTTTTCTAATTGATATGTGCGCTCCTTAGCAAATTAGAGGGGGGAGGGGGAGGCACATGCGAGAGGAGAGAGGCTAACCAGAAAATGAGTTGAAAGTTTGTTCGACTCTTTCATGAGACATAAAACCTGGGGGTGGTGCTCTGTTGGGGGTTGAAAACCCTGGCGGAGCTGCTATCTGAGGTTGAGCACCTGTTGAAAATCCAAATTTTAGCAAAAAGACAAGAGGAAGCCACATAGGATGAGGAAATTAAATATCATTTATCAGTGTTAGTGAGGTTAAGGAAAGAAGTTCTTAGTTCAAGACAATCCATTCAAGGGAGTTGTGGATCGAGCACCTGTTGAAAATCCAAATTTTATCAAGCAGGAAAACACCTAAAGACCCAAAAGACACAAGGAAGCCAACCTAGGTTGAAAAGATTAAATAACATTCATCACAGTGTTAGTGAGGTAAGGGAAAGAAGTTCTTAGTCCGAGACAATCCATTCAAGGAGTTGTAGTCATTAACAGGAAGTCCAGATTACAACACGAGTAAAATCCCAGGCACACTTTGCTGATCAACAAGCACAAAAAGTTGTCCATTGTTTACTCCCCTTTCCACCGCAACAAAACTCAAATTTTTGCAGTTGGCTGGCTTATACAGCAAAGAATATCCTCTTCACCACTTTGGTAAGGCAACCCACTAAGCATGGCATCCTTATCCAAAAAAAGTCATAGTAACAACCAACGAAAAAGCAGCAGAAACTTTTGTTGAAGCCCTTCTGAACAGTGTCTTTTGACTTATTGTTGACCAAAAATGACAAACTTTCACTTCATGAATCAGAATGCTAGCAAATAAAATATGCTAAAGTTGGCTTTTAACATCAATTATAAAAGTTGTATGAGGAAACACACAGCAAAGAAACAGTAGAAAAAAACAAGTGCAGAATAGAGGCTCCAACAGGCCATGCAATACCCCTACAGAGACCAGAAAGGAAAAGGCATATTATCCAAAAGTCCTAGTAAGGTGAATTACAAGATGAAATATAATAAAAGGCATACATCTCATCATCAAGGCATGAATTGGCAAATTTTCTTTGGAATAACTGGCAAAAGACAAACTTACAAGCTTTCAAATATCAATTGTTACTTTAAAGGTTGTAAAGAAGATAAATCACTAGAACACAAATGCAGGAGCACAGATAATATCAATCCATGAAGTTCAACTCACCTGTAAGCTTGCTAGAATTAAAGAGAGAATGACTGCTGGTATAAGTATCAGGCTCCTCAGCATTTAATAATGAAAAACCATTACGAGTACCAAACTTATCCCCATGAAAGTTTGCCCTATTGACGAAGTCATGGCCGTAATACTGAGGCTTAAAAGCTTGATCTCTCAAGCCCAGAGATGATTCAGCCTCAGGTCCGTGCATTCTAGTTTCCTCTTCTCTTGCAAAGGAAAACCTTGACTGATTGCTTTGTTGTACTCTCCAAGGACTTGATACTCTTTGAGAGCCCTGATGTTTATTAGTTTCACCCAAAAACTTTGCCAAATTCTGAGGTGAAGTCAATGATTCATCCCATGTATCAAAATCCAAAGACAATATATTTGAAATTATGCTGCTCTCTCCCATATCTGAAGCAGCATTAGATAATTCATTATGTAATCTCTGAACATGCTTTGAAGTCTCGTTATTTGAAGACAAATAAAACTGTTCAACATTTTTGGGCAAAGAAGAAAAACTGTTGGACTGATTCTCATGGTGCCCACTAGACAAAAATGGGGTACCAGACAACTGTGCCATAGAATTGATTTTGTTATCTACAAATTGTAGATCACCATTCACCTCCAGTGGACCATTAACTAGAGAAGAATAACCTCTATGATCATGGGACACACGAGAAGGACGAGAGGTATTCGGAAAGTAGCTACCATCAGTGTGAATTTCAGGATCCTTCAGTCTCTGGTTATCAAAAGATAGCAAATCATCTTTTTCTTCATATGAGGCAACTTTCACTACTGGAACTTCTGAACCCCATCCAGAGTCGGAATTGATGCTTGAGGCACATATATCATTTTCAAATTCCACAGATTTCATAGCCTGAGAAGTCAACGGTTCTCTAAATTGTTCTAGGCAGTCCAGTTCTGAACTTTGACATTTATCAATGTTCATTGACAATATATCAGATGACAAACTCTTAACAGTTTCATCTATATCATCTTTTGTATCCTTCACTGAACCAGAGCCAGAAGACTCTGATGATGTATCATCAGAGGTAGAGACTTTAGGAGGCAAAGTGACATGTTTATCTTTATCCTTAGATGCCGGTAGGCCATATAACTTGCTGGAGGATGTAGTTGTTGAAGTATGATGGGCCGATTTGTTGAGGGCATCAGACAGACTAGAGGAGCAATCCACATGTAAATTCTGTTTAACAGTTTCTGTCACCGGCCTGTATTCTACTTGACCCACATTATTTTCTTCAGCAGGAGCTAGCTTCTTCCCCATGTCAGAGTGTAATGTAGGAATGTAATTTGAGCTTGCAAGTGCTGCAGAGAATGACACTGGACCATTACAAGCATCTGGTTTCTGATTTTGAGGTCCATTAGAAGATGGTAAACTTGCAGGTGTTGGCGGGTTACTAAAGGCACGTGTTCCCCTGAAATATCAACATCATAAAATTCAGAGGATATAATCCACTTACAAATTAAATGAATTGCTCCTAATGCATACCAAGAGGCTCCAGCTGGAAGAGCAACAGATCTCCCAGAACTACTATTTGGCGGAGAAATTTTAATACAGCTACTCGTCTGCAAGATAGGTGGCAATCAAACTATTAAGAAGAGTTCAGTACACTTTCAACAATCACAGGTCAAAAAGCATTCCCATCATACACCACTACTTGAAACTTCAGCAACAAAAGGATATTTTAAACAATTTACTCCAAATAAGTTACCTGAATAGGAGAGCTAAAGCTAATAACAGCTTCATTTACAGGTTTATAAAATGATAAAATAAAATAAAATAAAACGAACATAGACAAACCATATTAACACGAATGGTAAATGAGCAAAACCAATTCACCCAAGCTAATATAAATGAAAAGGAACATGAGTTCATTGTGTGGAGTAATACTTTCCAAAAAAAGACATTAGAAAATCTTACATTTGTAACACTTTTACTAATAGGTTTGCCAGAGGAAGTAGAACTGTTGTTACAGTAATCATCTGCTGGTGGTGGTAACACGTTTCCAGAACGCCGTTGCATACTATTTGTAATGCTTGTAATTTGTTGAACTCTACTCCTTTAAATCACAAGAGAGTTAATTAGCAGTCCCACGGAATGGCGAGCCGGTAAAAGAAAAAGTAAAGTCAGGAGTTGAGAATCTCCACTGGGCTTTCGTGCATGATTTGCAAATCTCAGTTGAGTTTCCATTTTTATTTGAGACTTCTAAAGCAAGCTTAATGCATGAAAGGATGATGACAAGGTACAGAGAGCAAAACTACAAAGATTAAATAAAACCCGAACATAGGGCTGGAAACAGAGGGCAATCTGTGGGAAACTTTGTTAATGTTTAAGAGAAACAATGACCCAGATTTCTGGTCCAAATGTCAATCATGACTAATTTCCTAAACCAATTGTATTTTCAAATTTAAAAACAAAACAACTTAAGGAAATCAAACCAATCGAATCCAAACTAACAACAAATTCAAGCCACTAAGGACATATCCATGTAACCGAGTTTACATGGTTTTAAAACAACAATTCCTGCATCAAAGGGCCTGAAAAAGAAAGGCACTACGTAGCACATGTTTCAGAGAGCGGAAGATAGAGAGAGAGAGAGAGAGTTCTGTTAATAAAAGGCAATATGCAGCAGAATCCATAATGTCACAATTTTATCTGTAACAGCAAGTTGGTTCTCAATAATGAATCTAAAATATTTGACACAGAATATAAGGGGACCTTATTCATCATGTATGAAACCAGATGGTATAACACAGCAAGAACTCTCTCGCTCAGAGCAAGTACCAGGAGCACAAGGGCATATTCTTTCCTATCATGAAGTATCACAATACATGACAATACTACCAGCTGCACCCATGCAAATTTTTTGGCATGAGGTCTTGTGAGCATTTTACCAAAACTTATAACCACATATTCTTAAAAAAAAAAGAAAAAATTTAAAATCTACCACTAACAGCAGATAGTAGACATCTGCTTATGACCATTATCGTAGCAGCAGTGTTCAAAAAATGCAGAATCAGATTTCAAACAAACTAAAATGGAAAAAGAATTAATGGAATACACAAGGAAAAAAATGACATAAAATCACCTTGTGTATGCTGATATTATTTCATCTTTTGAAAAACTGTCCTCCTGCGAACCAACTTCATGCAAGTATAGACAGTCAGGGTTGGTGCAAGGCTGCACAAAAGTTCAACACAGAGTCAACTCCCAAATCTATAACAGGCAAAATGGGGAAGGTACTATGAAACACAAGAAATTTATGCCAATCACCATTCAAGTAACAATTAAGTTACATCAATGAACCATACCACATTTCTTATCCATGCATGACAATATTTTGTGGTACCAAAACATGCCCTGCAAAAAAGAACTTCAAAATTATTATCTGCAGAACCAAACATGAAATTACATTTCTTAAATAGTATAATTCAACAACCTCAACGGTCTGCCCTCCAAGATGAATCCATGTACCGACTGAATACAACGAACTGCTTCCTCCTCTTTTGAATAAGTAATATATCTATGTGAAAGAAACATAAAGATATCAGTATTTACTCCATGATGACAAAAAATATTACACGAATAAAACTAGAATGGATAAAAGTTAATTAAAAAAATGTCGAAACTTACACACTGCATGTATTATTTGCAAATTGTTGAATAGTTCCAGCTGCCGTACGCGATATAGACACTTTCTGCACCTTACCGTACTGACCAAAATATTCTTTCCGCTGAAGAAGCTGCGTTAGAAGCAATTGACTAATGCCAAGATAGATAAAGAAGAAACAGGGGCAAAGAAGGAGATGAAAGAAAAAGAATATGCATACATCCTCATCTGCTAGATTAAGAGGCAATCCAACAATGTAGACAAGGTTCCTTTGGATAACCCGCACACTGCTAAGCTGCTTCCTTCCTTCAGATGTTCTAGTTTTCCCCTTCTGTGTCTTGAACTTTTTCTCCATATTCATCTCAGCCACCAACCTATCACGGAGGTTTTGAAGAGATCATCATGGCAGCAATAACAAATTAGTCTCATTTTCAGAAAATGGAGTAGACTTCCCCCAACTATCCTATAGACCTAGATGCTGTAACCAGAAATACCTCTCACAGCTTGCTGCCATCCCCACAATCTTCTCCTTATTATAAGGAGTACGACATGCTGGACATCGACCTTCTGTCTCATCCTTCTCAGCTATGTCCATTATATGATGCCAGCACCAAACACAGATCTGCAGAAACGGATGCCAAACGTTGACAGAAAATCCACTATAATTGCCTGTGTTATGTCTTGTATTTTCACTTCACATGTTTCACATTTTAATTTAACTCGGCAAGGGGGAGAATGAAGCCCTGCTCCATTCCCCAATACTATTAGCAAGATAAATCAAGACATCATGAACTAGCATATTTCCTTTCTCAATTTCAACTTTTATGCAGAATATCTTAAGCAGTTTGATTCCTTTGAATTACATTATTATTGGTCTTCATAAACATAAAACTATAGTCCACTGAGGAATCATGAGGCAGGAAAATTTGCACCATCCAAATCCAACATGAATAAGGCCCACCGTAGAAGAACACTCGGTACACAAGAAATACACATTATGATCAATTACCAAGAGGATGCTAGTGAGTTTGTTTAATCATCCTTAACCACAAGTGGAGCTGGAAAGACAAATAGGGACAAAAATTAAAATCACCCCAAAGCCAAATGCATCTGCACAGGCTTCAAAGTTGCCATCCAAGCAATCCACCAAGGAAATAACAAAACTAAAATTCGAAAGCAACGTGAAATCAATGCTTAGTGCTTCCATTTCCCTCAAACCTACCACCAAACTCACAAGCTGCAACTGGAAACCACCATTTATATAAAACTGCGTCATACGTACAACACTCAACCAAACATGACAAGCAAACAAGAAGAAACACTCCATCAAGACCTCCAATAACAAAAGGTTAAATTTATTTATTTTTAAAGAAAAAAGGCAATTGGAACTCAAGCAGAGACTAAAACCACGAGGCCAGGGCTTTCTGTGAAGAAAGTCAAAATGGCATGGAATAGTGGATAACTGAAAAAACAGTAGAAAGCATTGATTTTATAAAGGTACGAAAAATCACATCAGATACATAATGCCCCTTGATGAAGGTTCCAACTGATACACAAGTATCTGTTTAGAAAACAAGGATTCCAAACAACAATAAACAAGTATCTGTTTAGATGGAAGAATTTGACAAACAAGGATTTCATATACAACCACACCAAATCCTCTATAGATGTTTGTAAAACCTTGCACTCACCTTGATTTCAGATCATTTTAGACATTGAGATGGATTCAAAAACTAAAACTCTAAAAATCCAAAAAAACTCCATCTCAGCTGTCATGTGAAATTTTCTAGCAAATTTATATACACCCCAAACTGTAGACAACTAATAAGAATGGAATTCCATTGATTTGAAATTCATAACATACTCAAATTGAAACATTCATGCAAAGAGTGAAACATTCATAAAAATGCAATCCACAGAATTAGAAACCCTTCACAGTATCAAACAAGCTCTCAATTTACAATTACAAAGTAAAACAGGGCAGTGGTATAAGAACCTCATAACCACACTTGCAAGGCTTCAATTGCTGATCTGTCAAATCCATTTCCTCGGCACAGAGAGGACAGGTTCTTTCACCTTCGTCACTCATGATTACCTTCAAAGCCATACAAAACCAAAATTTCAAAGCCCAAAAACAGTAACTATAGCCACCATAAACTCCATATCCTTTTTAAGAACCAACCAAAAGTATAAAATTACTATCAGTAAACATAAAACGATAAAAGCACACTTATTTAAAATGGGGACTTTGAATGATAACATAAAATTGAGGACACTAATCCATTTTTATTCACATGCAACATTGATTTGGCATCCACAACCAGCCCCATTCAAAAAAACTACTCACATTGAGTTAGATAAAATCTAATCATAGAAAGATAAAAACTCTGGGTAAAAAGCCTATCAAAACCAAACCAAAAAAATCCCATCCCAAAAAAAATATAATAATAATAGTCCACATAACTGCAAACAACTTTTGGCAGTAAAAATCAACTTACATTCCCAAACCAAAAGTCAAACCCTAAAAACCTTATCTTCTAACCTTTCTATCTCATATTTCACGTCCACCACCAAAAAAAAAAATCCAAAAATTAGCCGCAACAGTAAATTACTCAAAAAGGCAGCAATCATTATTTTTAAAAAATAATAATAACAAAAATTAATCCAGATAAATAAAATAGATAACCAGACATCGCGGCCCACACCACCATAGTCAAAATCGAAACTCCATCAATCTCAATCTCAATCTCAATGAAAATTAAATAAAATTAAAATTCATCAAAATAAAACGATTAGCATCAACCAAGTTAACCAAATATAGCAAAAAAACCGACTCCTAATTCCATCAAAATTAACCCAGGGATCTGAACCAAAAGGAACCCAAAAAAAAAAAATTAAAAGGAAGGAAGCGGCATGGCAAAATTAGGGTTTATCAAACCCAGCTTTGTTTTCCACTTACAGTGATGACTTTGATTAGATTGGATTGGATTGGATCGGCGTGAATCGGAGAGAGATAAAGAGAGTCAGAGAGAGAGGATGAGATTTTGCGCTCTGAGTGTGTGTGTGTGTGTGAGAGAGAGAGACAGACAGACAGAGTTTTTGTGAGAAGGGTCGGCTTTTGGTTTGATGGGTTGTTTTATGCTTGTAACTTGTTGTTTATAATTGTTCGGGTTCGGATTCTGGGTTTCTTTTTCTTATGCGGGTTTTTGGGTTTTGATATGGGATGGTGGTAAAATATGGAAACTCAGGGAGGGAAAGATTAAAGAAAATTTATAAATAAATATATAAACAAATAATTTTTAAAAAATTTTGAATGAATTTTGAATTTTTTGAGGGTTTAATTAGGAAGGAATTAATATATATGGTTGGAGATCTGATAATGTTAATATGCGATGAATTGGGACAATAACAAGGAAAGTGAGTCATATAATGAGCTGTATATGTATGAATCATTCTATGAATTTTGTTAATATTATTGTTTGGGTCATAAAATAAATATGAATAATTAAATCAATTTGATATTTTTCTATCTTATAACAATTAGTCTAATAATTGTAGTAATAAATTTATAGTTAATTAGTATTTAGAAAAAATTAACACCAATTATGACTCAATTTAAAGCCTGATCATCATGCACTTAATACACCAATATGTGATTAAAATTTTAGAAAAATCATACTTTTAGTTTTTAATATTTTATTGAATATCACTTTTAGTTTTCAATATTTTAAATCTGACGCATTTAGTTCTTAAACTTTCATCTTTTGATGAATTTGGTACAATTGATGTCTATTAAAATGAGAAATAACAAAATTTGTTACAAAATTTGCTATCAAAATTTTTTAATTTACAAATTTTGAAAATTACATTAATTTAGTCACAATTTTTATCAAATTTTTTATTTCACAAATTTAATTAATTGTTTTTTTTTTAAACCAACATCTTTTAATGTTCAAATATTAAAAATTTGTGAGATAAATTAATTAAAAAATGAGGGTTTTGCATGAAAAATAAAAGAAAAAGAAGGTAATTTTCAAAATTTATAAATTAAAAAATTTGATAGCAAATTTTGTAACAAAAATTTGTCATTTCCTACTTTAATATTCATCAATTGTACCAAATTTGTCAAAATATAAAAATTTAATTATTAAATATGTCATATTTAAAACATTGAGGATTAAAAATAATATTAGATAAAATATTAAAAACTAAAAGTGTAATTCTCCCTAAAATTTTGGTTATCATGCACCCTAAAATATAGGTGGACAATTATGTCAACTTGAACTTTGTCTTGTATTGGAATTATATTCCAATTTCAATTGTGTGAAATTAAGAATTTTCATTATACATTCCAAATTAAGAATTATATTACTTGGTTTTCTTGTGTAATTTACGTTGGTAATTAATTAAATACCAATATTGTTAAAAAGTGGAGAATTTTTAAGGAATTTATTAAAAAAATTGACTTTAAAAAAAAAACGGATGGAGTAATTATTTTCTACTAATTCAGCTCACTTTCTCCTCTCTTTTTCAAAAATAAAGTTTCTCCCTTTCAATATTGCAATATCTCTTGTCTGAATTTGAATAATTTCTTATTTTGGAAAAAATACTATATTAGTGGCATTGAATGGTATCCGTTATTGACTAATATATTATAAATTTCCAATTAATAATAGAACACTAAAACATAAAATCTGATGATTTGATAATTGTTAACAATTGTTCCAACACCCTTGGAAGGGAAATAATAAAACTGATAACTTTTAAAATATTGCAAGGTAAATATGGGAACAAAACAAGAAGAAAACATTACATTGGTGTTTATAAATCTTCTTACCATTTGCAGTTGTTATCAATAAGAAAAGTAGCTCAGTTGCTGAGATTTTCATAGAGCAAAGAATGGAAATGATACATAGGGGTCTCAACAGCAGGAGCATATCGACCACAGCAATATGCAGGTGACTCAATACCTCTCTGAACAGCTTCACACAATGTGATGTCCTCCTCCTGCAGAGTTTAACACGATACAGAAAGTATGGTTCAGGTTTTGCACATAAGTGTAACAATGAGCCCTGTGTGCAGATTAAATGTTCTTATCAGTTCAAATGGTATGCCTTGAATCCATTAAAGTTTGACAAGATTTTGCATAGGGTTGGCTGTCTCTGACCTGAACTTTCTCACTGTCTTTCAAGCTTTTTTCGATGAAATCATTGTCATCCTGAAAAGAGATTTTAGCATAATCAGTACCCAAGTTCAATCTGTAATATTATTCTCAGAAGTTCCTAGGTAAAGTTACAATGTAGAGATGTTCACAAAAAGGCTAAAAGCCATTACATAACAGTTAGCATTGGTGCCAGTTTCAAATAACGTTGAAAACACAAACTGAAAAAATACTAATAGTAGACAATTACACATCACGGGTGCATGACGAGTTCACAATAATATTAACATTTATGGCTTTCCCTAACATTACCAACCAATCAACAGAATGATCAGGATGAAAATCATATTATGAGGAAACTATAAATCAGACCCTCTAATGGTTTCTGCTACACAAAGATACCTCCATGTAAATCAGCCACACATATGGCTGGAGTCAGAAATCATCAATAATTTGGGTTCATCCCACAGGTAGCATAAGCTTTGTTGGCCATTGCAAAATTCAAACTTACGACTGCCAGCATAATTATCTTCTGTACAAAAATGACCAACCAAACCAAGACTAAACTTTTATGCATAATCGCTCAACAAGGATTAATGTAGCTGTTCTTCAAGGCGACAAATGTATATACATTCCAAATTTTGAGTTGACAAACATCCGGATTAAGCAACCAAAAAAGCTATTAATTTGGACAACAAATTTTTTTTCCTTCTGTATGTATATTCACACTCATATAATTCGTATATCTCAGATACATAAAATCAATACTTCAACAATGGCAAAGGCATACCATGTGATACAAATTATTCCATATTCCAAGGTTAAATAAATTCTGAGATAAGCAGTATATCAGAATCAACTCCACCTTAAGAGATGTATCAAGAAAGTAATCAAAGATCACTCGACATTTTCGAGGCCCCAATGGTACAGCCAGGTTCGTGTCCATCCAAGGTCCATATCTAACAGATAAAAACTTAATGCTCCATATGTTCAGGTATAGACTAATTATCAACTCAAATGCACATCAAGAAATGGCACATCTGTGCACTGACCTGTTTATCATGAAATTTGGATAAACAAAAGCATATTGAGCTTCTGAACCTAGTCGATCAAAGTCCTGTTCACTTTTCATGGAATCACCACCACATATCTGGATGCTAACTTTTTCATGCACCTTATCAATTAGATTGAAAATATTCGGTAAGAGAAAGCTAGAGAAAGAGAGAGAAGGGAGCCTTAAAACCTAATAGAAGAGCATATTAGTATTAAAAGTAATCTGTTCCAAGTATGGCACCAAAACTTCTCAATCTAAAGACCTACGAAAAAGCATGTGGAACATACTGTACTGGAATATGACTCAAGCTTAAGCCCAGATGCAAGGCCTTTATGGGCATATGGAACATGATATCCCCCATCTAAGTAGTTATCACAGAAAACCTGCAAGTAAAGAACAAATGCCTGAGCGACATCCATGTATAACTTACCACACAATTTGGCAAAGCTTCTCATTACCTCCTCAAAATATGACAAAGAAAGACCAAGTTGTGTTAAACTACAGGGAAAAAACTCAGGTGATAGAAATGACGTAATGAAAATCAGCTAGAGAGACAAATGAACTTACAATAACTAACACAACATTCGAAAATTTAAAACGAAAGGAAAATATGACAAACCTTCCAGTTGCATTCAATTGTATATTCTCGTCGGCAAAGGAAACTAAGCGAAGAATCAATTATTCTAGAACTCAGTATCTCTGATGCACTACCCAGCCATTCCTCCCCAACAGCATTACTCTGAGATTCTTGCTGAAGGAGACTCCCCTTGTCAAAGTTCAGAAGTATGAATGGTCCCCATATCCCCACTCTCAATGGAACCAGTCCCATTTCCTACACTCCATATAGAAGAAACTTTTTTTAAGATTTCCCACTGTCTGATGGACAATGGATATGAAGAATAAGAATTGATATTTATCAATGTTCATTCTCATACATTCACTTTGAAGTTCTTGATTCCTGTTATTCTAGTTGCCTTGAGAAGTCTACCATCCAACCCATAAGTCCACCCCTGGAAAACAATTGAACTTCACTGAATCAGAAGAACAAATTCCAGGTAAGGAATCATTAGGAAAATCTGAAGCTTCTATGCATTCAGAACATCTGCAAATTATATAACAAAACAATGTAATGCCAGATAGATTTTATAAAACAAGTCAGTAACATTAGGTATTCTGAGAGCTGACGACAAAATGAAGCTAACACAATGTGCATGAGAGCTCAATCTCAATATTCAATTAAATAGTTTGTTGATCTCCATCCGTGAAAATATAGATATATTTTCAATCATCCATGAAATAATTATTGATTACAGCACGCGATTCGCTAGGTTCCAAGCCTCATATATTCTTTGGAAAGAGAGAAGATGTAGTTTCCGAAAGTTAGATCCTTTGAATTGTTTTTGGTTTCTACAAGATTTTGTGATTTCAAAGACTTAGAGTTATGAGGAGGAGAATCCAATCACATCCATCCAGCCTATGAGCAAATGAGTACAGAATACATTTGTATTCACCAATGAAGAAGGTGAATCTTAAATAATCAAAATGCCGATGTAAGTATGTATGGAAGAAGCAGCTGAAAACTCACATGATATGGGCAAGCAAAACAAGATTTTCGCCCACTCCCGGATGCAAGAAGAGAGGCATGATGGCGACAAACATTATGAAATGCATGTATGTTCCCACTATCATCCCGGCAGACGACATATTCAACAATTCCCAATCTGCCACAATTCACTAATTAGCTACACTTTCAAAAGTCAAGAAGAAGCATATTTCATTCCCTTTATATGAAAGTAGATAACTTTTTCTTTTCTCAGTCTCTCCCAGAAAAATGCTGCAAGGATCACCAAAATTCTGCATCCCCAATAATTTCTTTTATCTACTCAAAATTGCATCTAAAAACTGAAAGAGGACGTACTATCATAAAAGGAGTGATTGTTGGAATTACCTGCCTGTGAAATATTGTTGGGGCTGCTTGATCTGTTCAGTATATCCTACCAAAACTTCTCAATCTAAAGATCTACAAAAAAGCATGTGGAACGTACTGTATTGGAATATGACTCAAGCTTAAGGCCAGATGCAAGGCCTTTATGGGCATATGGAACATGATATCCCCCATCTAAGTAGTTATCACAGAAAACCTGCAAGTAAAGAACAAATGCCTGAGCAACATCCATGTATAACTGACCACACAATTTGTCAAAGCTTCTCATTACCTCCTCAAAATATGACAAAGAAAGACCAAGTTGTGTTAAACTACAGGGAAAAAAACTCAGGTGATAGAAATGATGTAATGAAAATCAGCTAGAGAGACAAATGAACTTACGATAACTAACACAACATTCGAAAATTTAAAACGAAAGGAAAATATGACAAACCTTCCAGTTGCATTCAATTGTATATTCTCGTCGGCAAAGGAAACTAAGCGAAGAATCAATTATTCTAGAACTCAGTATCTCTGATGCACTACCCAGCCATTCCTCCCCAACAGCATTACTCTGAGATTCTTGCTGAAGGAGACTCCCCTTGTCAAAGTTCAGAAGTATGAATGGTCCCCATATCCCCACTCTCAATGGAACCAGTCCCATTTCCTACACTCCATATAGAAGATACTTTTTTTAAGATTACCCACTGTCTGATGGACAATGGATATGAAGAATAAGAATTGATATTTATCAATGTTCATTCTCATACATTCACTTTGAAGTTCTTGATTCCTGTTATTCTAGTTGCCTTGAGAAGTCTACCATCCAACCCATAAGTCCACCCCTGGAAAACAATTGAACTTCACTGAATCAGAAGAACAAATTCCAGGTAAGGAATCATTAGGAAAATCTGAAGCTTCTATGCATTCAGAACATCTGCAATTATATAACAAAACAATGTAATGCCAGATAGATTTTATAAAACAAGTCAGTAACATTAGGTATTCTGAGAGCTGACGACAAAATGAAGCTAACGCAATGTGCATGAGAGCTCAATCTCAATATTCAATTAAATAGTTTGTTGATCTCCATCCATGAAAATATAGATATATTTTCAATCGTCCATGAAATAATTATTGATTACAGCACGCGATTCGCTAGGTTCCAAGCCTCATATATTCTTTGGAAAGAGAGAAGATGCAGTTTCCGAAAGTTAGATCCTTTGAATTGTTTTTGGTTTCTACAAGATTTTGTGATTTCAAAAACTTAGAGTTATGAGGAGGAGAATCCAATCACATCCATCCAGCCTATGAGCAAATGAGTACATAATACATTTGTATTCACCAATTAAGAAGGTGAATCTTAAATAATCAAAATGCTGATGTAAGTATGTATGGAAGAAGCAGCTGAAAACTCACATGATATGGGCAAGCAAAACAAGATTTTTGCCCACTCCCGGATGCAAGAAGAGAGGCATGATGGCGACAAACATTATGAAATGCATGTATGTTCCCACTATCATCCCGGCAGACCACATATTCAACATTTCCCAATCTGCCACAATTCACTAATTAGCTACACTTTCAAAAGTCAAGAAGAAGCATATTTCATTCCTTTATATGAAAGTAGATAACTTTTTCTTTTCTCAGTCTCTCCCAGAAAAATGCTGCAAGGATCACCAAAATTCTGCATCCCCAATAATTTCTTTTATCTACTCAAAATTACATCTAAAAACTGAAAGAGGACATACTATCATAAAAGGAGTGATTGTTGGAATTACCTGCCAGTGAAATATTGTAGGGGCTGCTTGATCTGTTCAGTATATCCTACCAATGAAGCCAAAAAATATAAACAACTGAACAATGATAGGAAATTCATCCAATAAGCTTGCAAAAACGTTGGAATTTACCTCAAAACTATTCAAACACAAAGAAAACAAAGAAAGAGGGTTCCTCAGTTCTTGCATTTTCCAGTCATTTATCTGAAACTGAAAAGATGTTGGCTTGGGAAACAAGAGTTCCTTACCAACAGCCTGCCAACCTCTGTAGAAGACTCGTTCAAGTTCACGAGAGTAAATATCAGGATCAACGTACCAAGAGCTTGGTGGGGTAAAAGCTTCCTCAATGGGAATTTGTGGGTTGAATTGTTGGACCAGTGTTTGAGCTTCTCTTTGCAAAGAAGATAAGGCAGTGAAGGAATAGTTACTGCTGCGAGGCTTTTTTGGGTTTCTGTTATACCATATGAATCTGAAGTTGGCACCATGTGGTGGTCGGATGTTCTTTGTTTTCTCGATTTCGATCACGTAAGATGAGCAGATGGACCCTTGAACCACCGCCATTGAAGGTGTCAGGTTACTCTATTTTTACCTTAATTAAGAGGAAGTTAAGTTAATGAAGGCCCTGATGTTTTATCATTTATGTATCCCATTCCCCGGGGCTCCGGGGACTTGGTTAGTTTCACAAGCGGTCAATTCAAACGAAAATGAAATGTGTGATGGAGATGGATTGGAAAATTCTTTATAGATTGATACTTTGGATCAAGAATAGACAACCAAAAAAAATAGGGGCGGCAATTCTATACACGACACGAAATTATCACACAAAATATGATACGAATCTAATATAAAAATTTGACACGAAAATAAAAATAAGAAAAGTTTGCAAGTCTTGTTCGGATTCATAATTAATTTGTAATACTTATATTAAAACGTGACCCGTAAACCCGAAACATTGTGACCTCCACCAAAAAAGAGTGGGAAAGTGTACAAATAGAAAGCCAAGAGAGTAGTGTCACCAAAACCACGTAGGGGAAGTACAAAACAAAAGATTCGTATAAGTTTTGTTCAGTTACTTGATTGAATATGAATAAGCTAAAGTTCTTCCATAGTTCCATGGGATAAATAAACTTGAAAAATAAAAAACTCGATTGGACAAACAAATTCACATCTTTTATAACTGATATTCCGTTATTAGAGCACAAATAATTTGTTTAGCTGTACGTACATTAGTCCGGCATTTTTGGACACATTAAACACACTGTATATGCGTAAAGATAGCTTATTTAGTTTTACAATATGTTAGTTCCACATATTTAGATACATTGAACACAACATATACACGAATAGTAAATTTTTACCGAAAGTGACATTAAATATATCTATTTTTAATGTCATAAAATTTTAATCTAGTAAGTTTATTAAGAGGAAATCTTATATTTGTCCTTAAAAAAATAATTTATTTTATTTTAAATATATGTATTTTATTAATTATTACATATAACCCATCTAACTCACTACATAAATACATAATTTTATATTTTTATTCATATTTTTTAATTGTGTTTATCATTCTCCCCATAACGTGATTAGCTATTCATTTTCTTATGTGGATTATGTGATTAGCCATTCATTTGTTATGAATAGCAAGAAAATTTGAACTCAATTCATGTTTTTTTTTCATTTACATGTGTATCTTCATAGCTTTGACATCTTAAGATTTTCAGTATTTGTACGCATCATTCGGACTATGTGCCACGGAGCATACAAACATATTTACATTGCTGAGAATTAGGAACATTTTTTGGGTTGAAAAATAATCAATCACCTCTGAGGAACCTTGATTAAAATTAAAAAACAAAGGTAATTTGGCTGAAAACCAAACAACAAATCACGTTAATTTTATATCTATATATAATTTTCTTTCATTACAACTTTATATATATACACTTTATATAATGTAAGATAAGAATTTCACTTTTAACTAGTAACCAGATGGGAGATGAATGGATAAGGCATTAAGTTATGGTATCAGAAGAAGCATGTGTTGTGCAACCAACAAATACGGCAGAAAGTGAAGGGAAGTGGACCGGATATTTATGGTTTTAAATAATGATAGAGATAGTAATAGATTATAACAATATTGTATAGTGATTTGATGTGATAATTATAAAAAAATAAAATTATTTATTTATTTTTATATTATATTTATTGTAATGTATAACTAAAATTAAAATACAATGATAAAAATAAAATATTATAAAAATAATTAATTTTTAATTTAATATTATTTTTTTAAATTACACAATATAACATATAATTAAATATATAATTTTATATATTTATTATTATTATTTTAATTTATATAATATATTATTATTACTATCAACGGTAGTATAATAACTGCACACCAAAAGTGTATTTATTATATATATATATTTGACCATGCATTATGATTGTAGTATTTCATAAATTTAAAAATTGTATCAAATCAATAATGGACTATTTTTTTAGAAATAGAGGGAATATAATTTTTTTGTTAAATTATTAGATAATATATCATAAAATATATAATTATTATTAGTAAAAATATTTAAAAAATTCATTACTATTATTTCTACAAATTTTAAATTTTTTAAAAGGTATTATTATTATTAATAAATTTATTTTAAAAGTAAACTTTTTTAGAATAATTTTTTTTAAGTGACATTTTTGGGATGGAGAAATTAGGGTATGTTTAGATTGTGTTGTATTTGAGAATTTTGTATTAAAATGTGTGAAAGTTTTGATGGGAATTATTTGTAAGAAAAAAGTTATATGAAAAAGTAAATTGAAGCGAATTTTTTTCAAAAATAATATGAAAATAATTTTAGCAAAAATTTAAATTTTAAATTTTAAAATAAAAAATTATTTAAATATTTTATTTTTATAATTAAAAAAAGTTAATTTTTATAAATAAAAATACTTCTGCAAACTGAGCCTATTATTTTGTAGGAGAATATCGTTAGGTACAGTACAGCCGGACAAATGTGTAACCGTGGTGCGCCTGCACACCTTATTCTCAATGTCACAGCAGACGACAATGACCAGGCCGAAAATTGTGACGTGGAGCCAAATAATTGGCTATTCTTTTCTCTAGTGACTCCCACAGCTGCCAGCCGAACTTCCCCGTCAATTAATAAATACAATCCGTGAAAGCAGGCATTTTTTAGGCCATGTTTAGAGAAGTTATTTTTGTTTGTAAACGAATAAAAAGATTTTTTTTTATATAAAATAAATTATTTAAATATATTTTTATTTTAAAATTTAAAATTAAATTTTTTTTACTTAAATTTCTTTTATATAATTTAAAAAAAATTCTCTTATTTTTTTTTCAAAATATTTTTTTATAAAAAAAATTTAATAAAATTTTTACACATTTTAATATAACTTTTCTTAAATACATCACATCCGAAACGAAGGCTTATGACAAAGTTGGAAGAAATGTCCAAAATGACCGGCAACTGAACGCTTGTCTCTTTTATTCCCCGGAATGGTATCTTTTATGGCTCGTTGTGTTCACACTAGGCGGTCAAACATATTTCACCAAAGTGACCAAAATACCCCATTCGGATGATTTTTAATATTTTGAGATTTTGTATTACGTTTTAAATTAAATTACCATTGTTTTAGATAGTGGTTGTATTTTTGTATTTTTAAAAATAGTAATAATAAAATAGGATGTGTATTGATAATATAGTTATATTTTTGGAAATAATAATTATGAGCTGAAAATATAAAATATTATATTTAATTTTTTAAAATATATTTTAAAATACAATTTAAAAGTTCACTTTATCTTACTAAAATCCTTCCAAGTTAAATTTGTTATTTTTTTGAGGGATAATAATATTTTAAGCGATAAGATAATTACAACTTAATTATTTATTCGATTATAGTGATAACAACACATATCTAAATTGGCAACAATCTTATTATCAGATTTGGTGAATAATCATGTAATATATAAGTTGTAATTGTTTTTTCATGTGATAATAAAGATAAAGTTTTTGTATAGATTCAATGTATTTTTATATTTTTTGAACTAAATATACTTGTAAATGACAAATTATAATACTATATTCGTTATAAAAAAAGAGTTCAGTTTTAAAATTTTTATTTGTTTTAAAAAAACAAAAGGGTTTTCTTTTTGTGTAAATTTTTTTACTATTATTTTCATTAATAAAAATATAAAATTATATATTTCATGATATATTAAATATATTGTACTTTTGTAATTTAAAAAATTTATATTAAATTAAAAGTAAATTCAATTTTTTTAGACATAAAGAGTATAAAAAATTATTTTAAAAGTATAAAAATATATTTTAAAATATAATTTATATACACCAAAAATCAATAATAATATAAGCACGTTAAGAAATTATAAAAAAAAAGGATAAGTGCTTCACTCTTGTAGTACTTGCAGTTTATATTTTGTGATCTTTTGGGAATCATAATCTTAACAAGTATAACCAAGAATGAGATACACACAAAGATTAAGATAAAGAAATATTATTGATCCTATCACACCCCTAAAGCTTGTGAAAATGAAAACCACACGAACAGTTTCACCTTAATTAGGAACCAAGGCTATTTATGTCATTTCACAGAAAGCGAACCAAAAAGTCCGTAATCATGACTAATAATGTGAATAAACTTATCGCACCTACCCCCACAAAAGCCCAGTCGTGCGTTTCGTCACCCCCAATCGTAGCCGTCCATATCCCCAGCTGAATTCCAACCACACGATCTTCTGGAATCCAACGGCCCATAACAAAACACTAGAACCTTCTCTCACCTCTACACTTTTATAAACCCCAGGGTACCACTGATTCCTCACTCACTCACTCACTACTCACTCACTAACAACCTCCTGAGGCTCGTGCCGCCCTCACGCCACTCTGTACTGTTATCTGCCGGATTCGAGCTCACCGGTTCGCTATTCTCGAGGTTCGTTTCTTCAACGATCTTTCCTATACGAATGCCATTTATGGGTTCTTTCTCGTTTGTTCGTTACGATCGTGTGGTAGAGCGCTGTCTTTCCAGCTAAATTGTGCGAAATTTTGTGTTTATTGACATTGAGTAGAAGTAAGAATTTGTTGTTGGCTTTGATCTGCACTGTGTATTTGGGCTCAGGTGTCTTCGTTATTTGTTATTTTTTCTGGTTTTTTGTTTTGAGGTTGTGTTTTGTGTGGGATTGGTAAATCGATGTTGTCATTTAGTGTTTTTTATTTTTGAGATTATTTTGTGGCCATCGTGAAGAGAGGTTTGGTTGCATATATGAGGAAGCCCAAAAAAAGCCAGACAGTTCGGACTATTTTTTTTAGTTTAGTGTTGTGATATGAAATTAGGGGCAATTTCATTTTGATTGCATATGGATTTTTATGTGTTTCGATGATTTTGCAACTCTATTGAATTTGATATGTTTTAAACCATGTTTTGATGGTTGTTTATGGGTTTGATGTAGAATTGAAACAATGGGCAAGTCCTACCCAACTGTGAGCGAGGAGTACCGTAAGGCTATTGACAAAGCCAGGAGGAAGCTAAGAGGCCTTATAGCTGAGAAGAACTGTGCTCCTATCATGCTCCGTCTCGCGTATGGCACCGTCAATCCCTATTGTGGAATCGATTATGTTGGATGATATTATGGATTTGTATTTGATTATGGTGGAAATGTGTTTTGGTTGTCACAGATGGCATTCTGCTGGTACTTTTGATCAGGGTTCAAGGACTGGTGGTCCATTTGGAACCATGAGGTTTAAGGACGAGCAATGCCATTCGGCTAATAATGGGCTTGACATTGCTCTTAAACTCGTGGAGCCCATTCAAGCGCAGTTTCCTATTATTTCACATGCTGACTTCCATCAGGTATGTTGAGAATATTTTTGTTTTCCATATTTCATTCTTTCTTTCTGAACTGCTGGTTTTGCGTTTATGTGTTGGTTTAATCTATTTTGACTGCATTTACCATGAGACTTGCACGTGAAATTCTTACATTCTCATCCTTGCATGCAGTTGGCTGGCGTTGTTGCTGTTGAAGTTACTGGAGGACCTGATATTCCATTCCACCCAGGAAGGGAGGTATGTGAAATGCCCTGTTCTACTAAGGTTTTATATAAGTATATATTTGCTAATTCGGTGTTGTAAATATCTTTCACTTGCGTATCTGCAGAATTAAATGCTAATTCTCTGAAGATATATTATTTTTGTTCTGATTCAAGTACTATGTTGTTCTCAACTGTTGATTTGTTTCTATGTTAGGGAAGGGAATTTTTATGCTTTGAGTTGTCATTGATTGCCTACTCTTTCAAGAGATTCTGCATATCTTCGAATATCTTTTTAGTGTTTTATTTTTTGGCTTATGTGTGAGGAGATAACTCTGTAGCCAAAATGCAGAAATTAGGTATTTTATATATTTCTATAGGTTAGTATTGAAGTGCTAATGCAATCAAACCTAGTCATTTTGTTTGCATCTAACTATGATCTGCTTCTTTTGTGCTTGCACAAGTGGGCATTGACATGAATATCTTTTGTCTTCTGAACCATGATCATCTTTGTCATGAATTTTGCACTTGCTTTCTGATCACAGGATAAGCATGAGCCACCAGTTGAAGGTCGTCTCCCTGATGCTACAAAAGGTTAGTAGTAATTCTTGTTTCCTTATTCTGGTTTCCTTTACCACTTAGCCGACAAGTGGGGAAGATTTGTATCTTTACAATAAGGCTTAATGATTTTCACACCTTTATATGGAAAGATATAGAAGATTAACCTGAGCCAGTGGTCGTGAATATGCTGCTGATGTCTTGCAGGTTGTGACCATTTGAGGGACGTTTTTGCTAAACAGATGGGTCTCTCTGATAGGGATATCGTTGCGTTGTCTGGTGCCCATACCCTGGTAAGTAAAGTTTGCAGGCTTTTGTTTCATCATTTATTTTGGCTTTTGTTTTTATTTTTATTGAAACTTTCGAACGCCTTTCTTATATTTGTATACTTGTCATGTTATGATATTCATGCCCTGAATACTTCTACAGGGAAGGTGCCACAAGGAGCGTTCTGGATTTGAGGGTGCCTGGACAGCAAATCCCCTAATCTTTGACAACTCTTACTTTAAGTATGCCCCAAATTGCATGTTATTTTTGGAGAACTGTTTTGTTGTTTGTCATAATGTAATGGGGAAATGACCTATTCTCTCCATAATTTCACAGGGAGCTTCTGAGTGGAGAGAAGGAAGGTCTTCTGCAGCTGCCCTCAGACAAGGCTCTTCTGAATGATCCTGTCTTTCGCCCCCATGTTGAGAGATATGCTGCGGTTGGTGCAGCTGAAATTTCTTTGTGATCTAGCCTTTTGGAAAAGTAGGGTTTAGGGTCATTTACCACAATGACGTGGTTTTTATCCTTCATTTCAGGATGAAGATGCATTCTTTGCTGACTATGCGGAGGCTCATCTGAAACTTTCTGAATTGGGGTAAACTTGATTCAGTACAGTTTCTCTAAACTTAAATTTAAACTGATATCTCATTGAGTTATTACCAGGCCTCACTCGTTGATTCCTGCCTTTTGCAGATATGCTGATGCTTGAGCCAAAAATAATTGGAAGCTGGTGACGCGATTTCTTTTGCAGTCGAAGTTTGGGAATCGATAGTGCTTTTGGGCTTTCCTTTTGCTTCATCAGTAGTTTTTAGAAATTTCTGTTAAAAAACTTGGTTATGGTGAAATCATTGTCGCAGAATGATGATGTGCAATTGAAATTCTAGTTTGATTCATTAGATAAGTCTTTTTCCTCCCTTTCACTGGCTGAAAATATTTTCGTTTTAATGCTGAGCAATTGAATCTTTTTCTGCTGAAGCAGATTTTTGCCTTGTCATATAGCAGCATCCAGTTTTATGCCGTCCTAAGGATAGGTGTAGAAATACGTGGGTGATGTGATGACTGCTGTGAATTGAACCATTAGAGGCAGATTGGCGGCGAAACTTTTTAATCCCCTGAATGTGTAGTATGCTTGAAATGCGACTAGATCCGTGGCCATGCAGAATGCTCAGGAGTTTGTGGAATGGAATGTGAGCACTTTCTGTGAAATTTCATAATGCCACTTGAGAGATCTTAGTCGTGGGTGGCTGGGATTGGGATATGTCACGCGTTCTTTGCAATTGTGCTTATCAAATAGATGGAGGAAGCCTGACATTGCTGTTCAGCATGTATAGTCGTCAGTGGTTGGGTAAAAGGTCGAAGAGTCGTCTGTAAATCTGAAAGTGGTAAGGAGACGGTACTCGTCCAAGAAATCTATGTATAGTTTTCTTGGAAATCAAGAATCAGGCTTCTGCGCTTTTGGAGCTACGGATCTGGAGTCCAGTTCTCCTTAGCATTTGGATTTTACAGGCGGCCATGCCGCTCGGATACGTTCGAAAGTTGTCCATTAGAGGCTCACCCACGGTAGAAGTATAGCAAGCAACCAACACATTAGCCCTCTTTAAGTCCCATCCTTGGGCAGCGAAACTTGCCCAACTTCCGTTTTGATTAATGGAAATGCCTTTGGAATCTATTTCCCAAAATATGAACACTCGCTCTTCTTACCGAATCCAAATTGACTTTTTATAAATTATTCATGATCACCATGAAATTTGGGTGGTGAAATTAAGTGGAGGTATGAAAAATACTCATTCAAAATTCAAATTGACTTTTTGTAATTATACAACTTATACTTGGTAGCAATTTTGACCATTGGAAATTTTAGAAAACCACTATAACGTTTTTTTGTTTTTATTTTAGGAATATTAACAGACTTTTTCTCCGTCTTGACTTCACAAATTTTTGTAGCTTGAATACAGAATCAACAACTCGATTCTCCCATTTATTTGGCTTAAAGGATTATACATCTTCCATCCAACTTACAATTGACCCTTTTTTGCCTTACACTATAATTTTGCCAGAAGGAAAAGAGAGAAGAAAGGTTCAATATTCTTCTCTCTGATTACAAACAATGTCCTGTGTCTGACTAAACAATTCCGGCTCATTGCCTCACAATTGTCGAACAAACTAATATATGGAACAAATTATCTTTATCACCTCGGAAAAGGTAGTTGTTGACTTACAATTGTCGGTCAAGCTGAAAAAATATGAGAAAAAAATTATCTTTATCATTTCGAAAAAGATAGTGATTGAATTATAATTGTCGAACAAACTAAAAAAACGTGGAAAATTTTATTTTTCGAAGAAGGTAGTTATAATTCATTAATTTGTGAAATGCAATATTTTATTAAATATATGACTTATTCTCCTCTTTCTTTTAGACATCTTATGTACTGTCCTGTTGAAAACCCTCAACGTAGTGTAAACTTGACCAAGTCTGTTCAGCCAAGTACACTCCCATCTTACTCCCGAAAGAAGTCCAAGCCGCCCAACTTGTCAAACGATGATATTCATACAATACAACCGAGACCATTTCCTCGTAACAAGGTTGAGTTTTTTTTTTTTTTTTTGACAATTCTACTCTATCATAATTGTATTGTGTAGATGCTACTTATACAATATGGGATAAGACTCACACTTTAACCAAAAAAAAATGATAAATGACGAGAAAAGAAATATTGAAGAGAAATTCGAATCCCTCTTTTTCTATCCCCAATAATGATTGAGTGGTCATTGAGTCGCATATGCAATAACCTTACTTTGAATCCATTCAATTTGAATTTGAATTTATTTTGTCACAATGATGGTTAGTTTGAAAAGACATCTACAATAACAACAATAAATTTTGGACAATTTATTTTGTGCAAATATGTGTATAGCCAAAAATAGGCGCGCTTAAAGTCAAGTGAAATTATATTTATTCAAGACTCCATAATAACACGATAAGTCCAGTTGTTAAGGTTGAGTTATTACATCTCAATCCTCACCTCAACCGTCACCCAAACTCGATTGAGACAAGGAATTAATTGGGCAACAGGACAAAATGTGTGACGGTTTTAGTGCTCCTACTTGGTTCTTCCATTTGTTTTTAGTTATGTGGTTTGCCTCCTATCTAATATTCTGTCATCCATCATTATTGAAGAATGGTGCATATAATTAGTATTTTTACAATTGTTTTTATAGTAATGATATGTATGCATTATTAAACACGTGAATATCACATTTGTTACGGTAAAAATTCATAAGGAATTCTAATTATAAATAGTATTAGTCTTATTATTATCATGATAAGTAAAATAAGACTCAAATGTCATTTAGTTATCAAGAGCAATAACAATAAGACTTTTTGGGGGTTAGTCATGTAATCCAATATTGCAATTAATTTAAACGTTTTAAATAATTGTAAAATATTTTTTTCATATGAAGATTAAATTTTTGACCCCTTTTTATTACTTTCAAAACTTTTCCTTCTTATTCAGAAAAACGTCCACTTTTTACTAAACATCAATAGAATAAGTACCGTAACATGCATTTGAAAACTGTCATAGTATGGTAGGTATTAGTAGATTATCAAAGCCATCTAGGCCATGTTTGGCACTAGCTAATTAACTATTTGGTGTGTGATTATTGCTTAATTTATTGGGATAATATACAAAAATGGCATGAACTTTGGCTCTTGTAACAATTTTAACCCGACCTTTCAATTTTAACAATACAATACCAGAACTTTTCAATTTGTAACAATTATGGCCTCAGTCAAAATTGATGACATGGGTCAATCCAGTCAACCATTAAAGTTGGAAAAAAGACAAAAAAGCCCTCCGATATAAAGCATATAGTTTAAAATTCTAAAATAAATTTTTAAAAAGACCAAAAAGACAAAATTTAAAGACAAAAATTTAATAAAATTATTCACACTATATAATAAAAAATTTTAAACTAAAAAAAAATTAAAGATGAAAATTTAGTAAAATTTAAAGACAAAAATGACACAAAATTGATATAGTTTAAATTTTTTTATTAACTTTTTAAAAGAAAAAATTTAATAAAATTATGTAAAATTTTGTTAAAAATTTTAATGCAAATAGACAAAAAATTATTATATGATACTTTGATTTTTAACTTCAATTTTTTTTATTGATACTTTTTTTTAACCTCAAATTTTTTTGTCATTTTTGTCTCTAAATTTTATTAAATTTTCATCTTTAAATATTATTTTTTAAAATTTTTTTTATTATATAGTGTAAATAATTTTATTAAATTTTTGTCTTTAAATTTTGTCTTTTTAAAAATTTATTTTAGAATTTTAAACTATATGCTTTATATCGGAGGGCTTTTTTGTTTTTTTTCTAACTTTAATGGTTGGCTGGATTGACCCACATCATCAATTTTGACCAGTATAATTATTCTGAATTGAAAAGTTCGATCAGTATTGTTAAAATTGAAAAAGTAAAAAATTCTGAAAAGTTACATTATTTTGTATATTATGCCTAATTTATTTAGTAATGCAGAGATTAATTACACCTGATGCAATGCACATGCTTTGACTTATTTTAGTGCCGCGGCCCACACGGCAAGACCTCTACTTTTTTATTTTTGCTTGGGCCTGAATACTTTAAAAATAAATACGTGGGTGGAGTGGAAACATTCAATGTGAACAGAAAAAAGACCCACCAGAAAACGTCAACGTAAGCATCAGTCAGTCCGGAGTTAGGCCCACGTTTCTCTCAAGTCATATTAGGCGTTTCAAAGCTATACAGTAAGGGGCGGCTAAAAATTGCATCACTATTATTAATTAATTAAGTTGTAAAGTACTTCTAATTATTATTGATATAAAAATTATCATATGTTAGTTAAAAATATAAATCTTTTATGTAATTTTTATTTATTTATCAACAATTGTTACACTTTCTTTCGTGGTTGAGATCAAATACCATAAAAAATAATTAGTATTTTGAGACTATATCATGTTCAGTTTACAATTGTAATAAATTTTTTAATGTTATTATTAAAAAAATATTAATTAATAATATAAATAACTTAATTAATCTCAACTTCTGTTCGATAAATTTAAGGCTTCTCACTCCCATTCCTCTAAGTAATTAGTGAATTTTTTGTCTTCCCTTTCCTTGAAAATTGTGTCACACAATAATTAATGATAAAAAACATACTAATGAACTTCAAAAAAAAAAAAAAAACTATACTTTAGCAAACAGAATAATGATTTTTTTTTTGTGAATGTATATTGTGAATAATCATAATAAATGTATGTTAAAACAAAATTATCGATCGTAATCCATAATATTTTTGACAAGTTATGTACTAATATCGATTTAACAATACACACACACATATATATATATATATATGCATTGCTCTTCTAATTTTATCTATTGTAAGGTGCAAATACCTCCATTAATGTTTTAAGTTGAATGCTTTTGACTATTAACATTTACATATTTTAAGTTGATAAAAGTGAGTGCTTTCCAAAGATTAATTAATAGTGAAGGATGTCTAAGAGGCAAAAGATAAAATAGTGAATTTATGCAAATGGCCACTTGAAAGAATCAATTTAGGTAGCTAGCCTAACTTTTGTAATAAAGTGTTGAATTTTAGAATATCCAATATTGGTTTAGTATTTCATGTAAGTAAAAATATTTTAAAGAAAGCAAAAAAGAAAAGAAAAAAAAAAAGCCCAATCAATATTGCTGACACGACAGTATCTTATCATAACAAATATAATAATACCCCAATATCGAAAAATTAATATTTTACAATTAAATTCTAATATTTCTGAGTCAAAAACCCGACATTATATATCAACTATTGTTGTTTATCACAACCGGCTAATAATTGAACTGTACATCGGAGTTAAAACAGGTAATCTATCACATCTAAATAGACGCACCTCCACGGACGTTGAGCCACATGACGGTGACATTTAGATATTTAGGCAACACACATGATTTTAAAATGAGCAGAAAGTCAAATTCGATACAAAGTAGCAAACCGCGTCGTCTAGCTTGTTCTCTCGGACTTCCTTCCGCGTCATTACTCGGCAACTCCCATGAAAACTTCCCATTCATCTCATCTTCTCTTATCTTCTTCCGCAGACTGACTTTAATTTTCCGTTGTTTCTGAATGGCACGCTTGTATATATGAATATATACTTCTGCCCATCTGTGTATTACATCTATATATACAGAGAGAATAAAGTGTGTGTAAAGTTGTACACCTACAGCAATTGACTCCATTGATCTGTTCAGAAAAACAAACTTAAGAGTTGCAGCATTTCGTTAAACTGAGCCAACAAGTACTTGATCAGCTGACAAATTGCTAATGGCAGATCGGTTTAGCACTAACGGTAATCAATTCCCGGAGTTCCCGGCGGTTATGACCCACGGAGGTCAGTTTATACAGTACAACATCTTTGGCAACCTCTTCGAGATCACCACCAAGTACAGGCCTCCTATCATGCCCATTGGCCGCGGGGCTTATGGAATCGTCTGGTATTTAGACTATACTCTAGTGGGCTGCTTCTTAAATTTTAGTTCGCTGATTATAGTTGTAATTAAGTGTGTTCTGTTCTGTTGAAACTTTCAGCTCTATGTTGAATGCGGAGACGAATGAGATGGTGGCCGTGAAGAAGATTGCTAATGCTTTTGATAATTACTTGGACGCTAAGCGTACTCTTCGTGAGATTAAGCTTCTTCGGCATTTGGATCACGAAAACGTACGTAGTTTTACGCTTCAGGATTCTGTGGGATGAGATGTTTTTATCATATTTATGTTACTGTTCTATGTTTGAACTCTTTGGACTCTTGAATACTAGTATTCCTTTGTTTGCACCCAGCATTCAGTTACCCACACATGGTCATCCCTCCTTGAATAGATGATATATTTAAAGGGTTTTAGGCTTTAGCAAGCCTGAAGAAAGTTGGAATAATTTCTGATTCTGTTCTTATGAAATTAAGACAGTTGCATATTTGTGTTGAGTGTGAATTAACTGATCAGATATTGCAATTAGATGCATAGATAGAAGAGCCTTTTCTGAGTTGTTGTATGTTCAAAAATCAATGTGATACAGGTAAATGCCATAACGGATGTGATTCCTCCACCTGTGAGAAGGGAATTTAGTGATGTCTACATAGCCATGGAGCTAATGGACACTGATCTCCACCAAATTATACGATCCAATCAATCTTTATCAGAGGAGCATTGCCAGGTTTAAATCACATCTTTATTTTTTTTTTAAATTATGTGTTCCAACTTGCAAGTGATATTTACTCCTAATCAACTTGCGTGTTTGCAGTACTTCTTGTATCAAATCCTCAGAGGGCTGAAGTACATACATTCTGCAAATGTCATCCATAGGGATCTTAAACCAAGCAACCTTCTGCTGAACGCAAATTGTGATCTTAAGATCTGTGATTTTGGTCTTGCCCGCCCAAACACTGAAAATGAGTTCATGACAGAATATGTTGTGACTAGATGGTACAGGGCACCTGAGTTGCTGTTAAACTCATCAGATTATACTGCTTCGATTGATGTATGGTCTGTTGGTTGCATTTACATGGAGCTAATGAACAGGAAACCTTTGTTTCCAGGAAAGGATCATGTCAATCAAATGCGCTTACTTACAGAGGTAAATATATATATATATATATATATATATATTCTTCAACAAAATTTATTTGGCGAATTGATTAATGTTTTAATTTGGTTGCTTGAAACCATCACTAATCTTCTGTTGAGCTTAGTGGTGATCGGGTATTTCTTCTTGGTAAAGTTACTGATTCTTCATTTTTGGATGTGATATTGTAGCTTCTAGGCAAGCCTACTGAAGCTGATCTTGGTTTTGTGAGAAATGAGGATGCAAAAAGATATATCCAGCAACTTCCTCAATTTCCACGTAGGCAGCTCTCAGAAGTTTTCCCCCATATAAATCCCTTGGCCATTGATCTTGTTGAGAGAATGCTGGCCTTCGATCCTTCCAAAAGAATTACAGGTGACTTTCTTCTTCATAGCAAGCCACCTAGTTTAGGTTCTCTGCCTGTTGAACTCTTTAATTGCCATATTATTTTCTGTCAACTTCTTTAATTGATTTAGTATCTCAAAAGATCAAATTTCTTCTTTGTTTTGCAGTTGAAGAAGCACTTGCGCATCCCTACCTTGCAAGATTACATGACATAGCTGATGAACCAGTCTGCTCAAAGCCATTTTCTTTTGATTTTGAGGAACAATCATTGGGAGAGGAGCAGATAAAGGATCTGATTTACGAAGAGGCCTTGGCATTAAATCCTGAATATGCATAATTTGATGGGATTGAGTAATAATTTACCATCCATATCCATGCAGATGAATAAACGGTATTAAGGGTGGTAAAGCTTTGCTCTCCTTGGATCTATATCCATTTATGGGATGGTTTCAGCTATCTTAATTGGAAAAATGCAACAAATCAACCTGGATGTGGCCATGATTAAGCATCGGGTCGTCTTTGCTACAGATTGCCATGATGCAGGGTTCAAGCATCTACTCCTTTTACTTGGATTGTACAATATCTTCATAGGTGGATAACAATAGAGAGAATATATATGTATCATTATTTTTTTCTTCATGGTGTTGTTGTTTGTATCTTTCTCCGTGTAGCTGGGTAAGGCATTGTGTTTTGTACAGGAAATGCTACTCAGCTTACCAAGGTTTACCTTGTAACTTCAACTCGAATTTTGCAGCTACGTAAAGCTTCTTGACTTGATCAATAAAATCTTTCTTGGCTCATGCATAAAAAATTTATGGGATCATATACCATAAATAATCAAAGGCATGTCACATTCTTTTAACAAAATCTACTAAGACAGTTGTTAAAAATGATAGAAGAAGAATTTTGTGCGCGCGTGCGTGCGGGCGTGTGTGTGTGTGTTTTTTTTTATACATATTTTACAAAATAAACTTATATATATAGATTATATATTATTTTGAGGATGTAGCAATGTCTATAATAAAAATATATTATTTCTTGATTCATTAATTTCAACTAAATACTATAATGTTTTTAATATTGAAAATCTATCAAATGCATAAAAAATATCTTGCCAACCAAAAGGCGTGTGATATCAACGTGTTTCTTGCTACTAACCCACTCAAGTCATTAAAAATCATTAACATTTTCCCAATCACTATGTGTGATCAACATTCAAACTTTTCGCAGACAACACTGTATGTGATCGATTTCCAATTATGACTTCTCTTCTGGGCCAAAGGCCATTTTCCTCCCCTTTTTGTGTGTGGCGCGCGACGACGCAAAATTTGGTGCGATGCGCAATACTGTCTCGTAGCCTGCCTGTGATTTTTTTTTTTTTTTTTTTTTTTTTTTTACGCGCTTGATTGCGCTTTTTTGCTCTGCCGGCGGCTGCGTGGATGCGGTGCCCACACTAATCGCAATCTTTTTCTTTGCTTTTCTCCTCGCTTTTTGAGGCATTTAGTGCCTAGTAGTTTCACATCATAATCATTTTTAGAGTAGATCATTTTTGTATATATGTTTGGTTGCTTTTGCCTTGTTGGTTTTTGGTTGGTGCTGTCTCGTTTGCTTCTTTTGTCCTTTCTGTCGCTGTCCTTTTCTTTGAGGCGTTCTTTGGTTAGGTTTATCAATTAGAGTTTTTGTGGCTATCATTTTTCAGTTTTTCCCTCCTATCTCATACTCTCCTTTGGCATTATCATAGTATTGTTAATCTTGCCAAATGCACATGCTTTATATTGCTCATGCAATTCTGTATGTGATCAAGATTCAAGCCTATTCCTTTTAATCTTGATTGATGCTGTCCCATTCCTGTCAGAGTTTTTTGTCTTTTTTTTTTCTTGGGTATACGGCGTCAATTTTACATGTAATAAAAAAAATAAACAAAAAAAGTAAATGAGACAAAAGATTTATCCTGATTCACTCTATAATAGGACTAAGTCCAGTAAGATTTTTTTCAATATTCTATATCTCACACTTTCTACAGTTACTCTGTGTACAAAAGAGGTTTTATTGGCTGTAGAAAACCCTGTTCCATAACAGTTATTCATGGGCCAAATCTCAAACAACAAAGAAAAATAGAAATCCTAAATCACATAAGGCCTCTGCAGGTGCGGGAGTGCTGCCCCGTGACCCCCGCTTAAGGGCGCTGTCCCCTGGACCCCCCCGGGGCGGCTCTCCGGAACCCCCTGATCGTTGAGAACAATATATTATTGACTGAATGCTAAGTATGAACCATACTCAACACTCTTCTTTTCTTTTTTCTTTCACTTCTCATTTAGAAAAAGAAATTTCTCATTGATTCTGCTATGTATTAGTGGCTATTGTGACTGTTGTATGAATCAGATTCCGAAGACCACATGAGGTTTCCACTACAAGAAAAGCCTCAATTTCCGACGGATATTAATCCATCGAAAATTTCCAATGGACATCCGTCGGAAAAAGCGAACTGGAGTCCGAGAAATCAAATCATCGGAAAAAATATTCAGACGAAACTGTAGGAACAAATTGAGCCACGCCAATATATATTCGACGGATGTTATTTAAAAGTTTAAAAAATTTATTTTTCAAACTTTTCCGACGGATAATCCGTCGGAATATTTAACAAAATAATATAAAAAAGAAAATTATATTTCCGACTGATTTCCGTCGGAAATAGTTTTTTAAAAAATAAAAAATTTAAAAAGTTCCGAAGGAAAATCCGTCGGAATTTAAAAAAAAATATTTAAATAAAAAATTAATTTCGACTGGCCGACATTTTCCGACGGATGTCCGTCGGAAGTTCTTGCCAAAAAATAAAAAAATAACTTTTCGATGGATTACGGTCAGTAATATTGAAAATAAAATATTAAAAAATTTCCGACGGACAATCCGTCGGAAGTTCTTGCCAAAAAATAAAAAAATTTAAACATTTCCGACGGAAAAACAGTCGGAATTTTAAGAAAAAAAAAATATTTAACTTTCCGACGAATTACCGTCAGAAATATTCAAAATAAAATTTAAAAAAATTTCCGACGAATAATCTGTAGGAATTTCTTCCAAAAAGTAAAAAAATTACACTTTCCGACGGATATCCGCCGGAAATGTGACACTAGATAAAACCCTCCCCCCCTCCCCTCCCGCCTGCCCCCCCAAATTTTTTTTACCTCTTTCCCCTTCCTCTTCCCATTCTTACCTCTTTCCTCTTTCCTCTTTCCTCCTTCCCCCAAAATCCTATACTGATTTTCTTTGCATTTTGGTTTGGTTGCAAGGCGGTACTTCACATCGCCGCAGCGGTCTACTCCTGAAGGCAAAAGCTAAAGCGTGCAGCACCTATTCTTGTAATAAGAAGATAATCAACCTCCTACAGGTTCTTAACCTTTTGTCTACTTTTTTGGTCCTTTTTGGTCTGTCTATTGCACTCTTGGCACCTGTTAAGGTTTTTTTATTTATCGTCTAATGGGGGGAGTATTTGAATTTAGTGGGCTTTGTTGTGTTGGAATTGTATGATGGGTATATGAGGTTTTCTTGTGGTTGCCGATTGGAAGTTTCCTCATTGAAGTGAATTTGAAAATTGTTGAATATTCTATTTGGCATTTGTTGACTGAACTGCTGGCTTGAATCATAAAGTGTGCACTGAGGGCCTATAACCTGTTTGTTAAATTGCCTCAAAGGAATTTTAGGTGATATAATGCTAGGATAAGGCCTTCATGGACTAGCATGATGAAATATGGTGGATTGTGGGTTGTGAGATGATGAATAAAGAAATAAAATAATTTATTTTTAAAATATTTTCCATGGACTAGCATGACGAAAATTATTTATTTTTTTAAAAAAATTTATTTCATTTTCGACGGACTTCCGTCGGAAAATATTTATTTTTTTAAAAAATTTTAAATAATTTCTGACGGATATCCGTCGGAAATTATTTATTTTTTTAAATTTGTTCTCATAATTTCTGACGGATTTTTGTCGGAAATCCGTTCGATTTCCGACGGTTGACCGCCAGAAAAGTTTTTGCGACGAACGTTATTCCGACGGATTGTTTCCGACGAAAATCTCATAATTTCCGATGAAAAAGTGAATTTGCCGTCGGAAATTATCCGTCGGAAAAACCCAATTTTCTTGTAGTGTTCGGACATTGAACGATTCCAATATGGGCCATTTACTCCCATTTTTGTTTTTGTTTCTTTGGTAGTAAATGATCATTAAATGGCGCACCCAGTTTTTATAATTTGGATATACACGACAAATTCCACATGTAAGCCATTAATGGTCTAGCTGAGGAGAAAACTCCAAGTGGGATGTTCAGACATTGTCCTTGGCGTGCGTGTAATCCAGTTGTAGGAAGGGAGTTGAAAAACTACACAATTAAAGTTGACAGGTGATGGTGACTGCAGACTAGCAACACTAAGCATACGTGCAAGATTGAGTAGCTACATAATTGGCGATGCATCTTATCAAATTTTCAGTATTCAGAACTCACTTGTAAGCTAGTAGTGGCAGCAGAGGAATGGACAGCTCTTTCTCGGGCAATCAGGAGGCAGCAGAGTTCGATGAGTTTCCTACTTCCAGCCTCAACCGAGGCGGCTGGATCACCTTCCCATTCATGATAGGTCTCTCTAGTTTATATTACACATTCGTCAACTGGGCATATTATATAAAACAGCAAATAAAGTTAGATTATAACCATCATGATGATGATGGTGATGATTAATTTTTATTTTTGTTTGAAACTGAAACGTTGGTGCATGCAGCAACTGTGGCAAGCTTGATGCTAGCAGGAGGAGGATGGATGAGCAACCTTGTGGTTTATTTAATAAACAAGTTCAACATGAATGACATTGATGCCACTCAAGTTATGAATGTGGTGAATGGCTCCATAAGTTTGTTTCCTGTTGTGGGTGCAATTCTTGCAGACTCATTTCTGGGCTGTTTTACTGTCATCTGGATTTCGGCTCTTGTCTCCTTGCTGGTAAACATATGATTTGTACATTTTTCAATCTAATATTCAATACTTTTGTGTATCAACTGGCCAGGCTGGGCACATCGTATCATTAAGAGGGTCTACATACAAGATTTCAAACTTGTACTATGAGGTTAATATGAGGACCTAAAAAGGTTGGATGTCGTTGGAGAAGAAAAGGCAAAAATTGAATGGGATTCTTTGGTTTTTGTTCAAGAAACAAATTGATTATGGTTTTATGTATGAAGATATCGCTAGAGCACTTTCTACTTTAAATCAATGTTATAAAAATAGAACTGGCCAATTTGATCGGGAGTCGATTCATCAAAATTGAGGTTGATCTAAACTTTATTGGGTTATATATATATTTTTTAAAACAAAAATTACTTTCATTTTTTAAAATTATAATTTAAATGTGAATGTTGAACTTTTTTTTTTTTTTTTTTGTTTTAAGTTTATATTTAAATTTTTTTTTACTATACTTTTGTACCAAAAAAATTTAAAAATATAAAACTGAGAAAGTGACTGAATCATGCATGATTGGGTGCCTTTTTTTTTTTTGGTTTTTCCAAAAATGCTTCTGTGATTAAGAATTGTGAATTTGCAGGGCATAATTCTTCTAATCCTGACAGCTACAATTGATTCCATGAGACCTCAACCATGCAGCAACTTTACTGGTCCAAGTTTTTGCACACATCCTTCTAAAGCCCAATATGCAGCCCTTTATACTGCTCTAAGTCTGGCTTGCATTGGATCAGGGGGCACTCGTTTTACCACTGGCACAATGGGAGCTGATCAATTCACAAAGCCCATGGATCAGTCCACTTATTTCAATTGGTTTTTCTTCACCACGTATACTGTTGGTGTGATTGCTAGCACAGCTATTGTCTTTGTTCAAGATAATGTGAGTTGGGGCTGTGGTTTTGGGATAAGTATCATTGCTAACACTCTTGGGTTGGCCATTTTCGTGTTGGGAAGTCCATTCTACAAAAATGTTAAGCCGAAAGGGAGTCCCTTCACGGCCTTAGCTCGTGGTGTTGTGGCGTCAACTCGGAAAAGGAAAATCTGCCCATCTCCCAATTCTGCGAATTATTATCAAGGGCCCAGTGGAAACTCCAAGAAAATGCCTACGAAGAGCTTCAGGTAGTGTTTTTCACTGTCAAGAGTATTTTTTCTGGAAGATAGGACTGGTTTGGGGTGTGTATGAATTGCGTTTCAAAAGATATTTTTGTATTTTTTGATATAATAATTAGAAAATAAAAAATATATTAAAAAACACAAAATTACTTTAACAAGTACAAATATGTGTTTTGGAATACCAAATCATACACACTCTTATTCCGTTGCAAGTTGTGTTCAAAGAAAAAGATGATCATTTTTAAGTTGATTCTGTAGACGAATAATGTAGATTCTGAAATGGGGCAATCATTTCATAAGGGTCTAAATCAGGCTCTAACAGAAATGGTTGTGACATTCTGGGCTAGCAGAAAATGATTTACCAAATCCCTCTTTGGATGTGAAGGTTCTTGAATCGTGCAGCATGGGTGACTGAAGGTGACTTAAAACCGAATGGTTCGAATGCAAAACCGTGGAAATTATGCACGGTTGAAGAAGTGGAAGACCTGAAATCTGTGATCAGAATTTTCCCACTTTGGTCCAGTAGCATTTTTTTGGGCACATCCATTGGGATCCAAGCTAGCTTAACAATCCTCCAAGCCCTCAATGTGGATCGCCATTTAGGGCCTCATTTCCAAGTTCCCGTTGGGTCCATCCTAGTGGTTGCCTTCATCTCTACCTCAATTTCCATAACCCTTTTTGATATCATTCTTTGGCCAGCTTGGAGGAAACTTTTTGGTAAAATCCCAACGCCCCTTCAAAGAATTGGAGTTGGGCATTTGTTCAATGTTTTAGCCATGGCCATTTCAGCCTTATTCGAAACCAAGAGACTTAAACTTGTCAAATCCCACGAAAACATGTCAGTGCTATGGCTAATGCCACAATTGGCGATTGTGGGGATAGGGGAAGCGTTTCATTTTCCGGGCCAAGTTGCTTTGTATTATCAAGAATTCCCCACGTCCCTCAAAAGCATTTCTACAGCAATGATATCTTTGATTGTTGCGATTTCTTTTTACCTCAGCACTGCCCTCGTACAGTTTGTTCGGAAGGTCACTGCATGGTTGCCGGCCAATATAAATGAGGGGAAGCTTGATAATGCGTACTGGATGCTGTTCGTAATTGGTGGAGTTAATTTTGGTTATTATGCATTTTGTGCATGGTTATTCAAATATAAAATTGCTGATGAAGAAATCCCCTCAAGCGATGAAAATAATGTTGGTCGAGCACATCAATAAGAATCTCGACCACTAATTATTTGGCATGTTTTCATCTTTGTGATATTTGGTTGTATTATCCTCTGAGTTTGTATTATCGTCTTACATTTCAATTTTGGAATACATATCTTAAAGTAATAATGCCAATGCAATTATTACATATTAGCACCCCATGGCTATTTGTTTTATATTTTTAGTGTAATAACTCAATTAGAAAAAAAAAATAATTTTATTTTGGCTTCCATGATTCCATCTATAAATAGGTGTAATAGAACTAATGCTATTCAATTGAGAGTTTTGAGCACCGTGCAATAACTCATTCTAAAACTAATGCAACAGTGCTTTAACCAACTCTGAATCCAATCGAAGCAAATTCTATAGTCAAACCAGCAGCAATAACAGAAGTGACATCTGAGTGATATTGACACAATATAACCATTTTTCTCAGCAAGAATTATTGTATAAGGTATTATGGCATCAAAATTTTTAAAATCAGTTTTTACATTTTATAAATAATCTTTTCTTTTTCTAGTGAGTTCATGTACTAAATAACAGCAAATAACAGCAAACAACAGAAGTGACATCTGAGTGACACAATATAGGCAGTTTTGTTTAGCAAGAATTATTGTATTAAGACAATGGTCAAAAGATTCAAAAGGTATTATGACATTAAAATTTTTAAAATCAGTCTCTACATTTTACAAAAAATCTTTTTTATTTCTAGTAAATTCATGTCCTAAAATATTTTTTTTTATAATTTTTGAATTAATAATTACAAAATAAAAAATATATTAAAAAGCGTAAAAATCGTGATACCAAACTCAAAAGTGAGTTCACAATGCAATCCAAATGCAACAAACAACAAATATATATAGAGATAATATCAAACACCCCCCTCAAGATTTTATTAAATATCAAATCGGACATTGTGGTTTGAAAAATATCAATAACCCCCTGTAATGAAAAAAAATATCAAACACCCCTCTTAACTGCTAGTCAACAGAAATAAATTGAAAAAAAGACGAAAAAACCCTTCGATATAAAAGACAAAAAAGTATATAGTTTAAAATTCTAAAATAAAATTTTAAAAATACAAAAAAGGCAAAATTTAAAGACAAAAATTTAATAAAATTATTTACACTATAAAATAATTTTTTTAAACTAAAAAATAAAATTTAAAGATGAAAATTTAATAAAAGTTAAAGACAAAAATGACAAAAACATTGATGTAGTTTAATTTTTAAATTTTTTTTAAAAGACAAAATTTAAAGATAAAAATTTAATAAAATTTTGTTAAAAATTTTAATGTAAAAAAAATTATTATATATGTACTTTATTTTTTAACTTCAAATTTTTTTGTATAGATACTTTTGTTTTATATGGAATTTTTATTTGTCATTTTTATCTTTAAATTTTATTAAATTTTCATCTTTAAATTTTATTTTTTAGTTTAAAAAAATTTATTATATAATGTAAATAATTTTATTAAATTTTTGTCTTTAACTTTTGCCCTTTTTGTATTTTTAAAATTATATTTTAGAATTTTAAATTATATACTTTTTTTGTCTTTTATATCGGAGGGCTTTTTTGTATTTTTTTCAATTTATTTCCGTTGACTAATAGTCAAGTGATGTGTTTGATATTTTTTTTTATTACAGGAAGGTTATTGATATTTCTCAAACTATAAGGTTCGATTTGATATTTAATAAAATTTCAAGGGGGTGTTTGATATTATCTCATATATATATATATATCTATATATATATGTTTTAAATCTACGCCTTTGGTATGATTAATACCTACACCATTCACCCATACCTTGAAATTCAATCCCGCAACTTTGGGTGGCTCCGGTTGAATCATTAGTGCTCACAGTACTATCAATTCCCGTCCACGGAAAATGTCTCATTGGCAATGGGAAACTCCAATGATTCCATTCCAATGCGCAATCCTAATATTGGGAAGTCAACAGGTGTCTTGCTATGTCAGTTGGGTTGTAGGCTTTGAGTGATTTAGGTTAGAGGCTTTGAGTGCGCCATTAACCTAATTCTTCACTATTCTTTTCCCGAAACTTCTTTTTTTTTTTAATCTATTCCAAATAAACTTTTTATTAAATAAAATTTTTATTTTACTTTTAATAATAATAATTATATGTGATTCATAAAAAAAAAATACTCTTTCATTCTTAAGAAAAAAAGTCTATTTTAATTTAAATATAATTTTTTATTAATTATTAAATACAATACGTGTAATGCATTAATTAAATATATAATTTTATTTTTTAATAGTTAAAAATTTAATTTAAAAGTAATTTTTTTTTTAAGAAAAGAAAAAATTTTAAAAGTAAAATTTTGTTTTTTTGATGCGGGAAAGAGTATTTAATAGTGTAGTAAATTTGTTATATTTTATATTTAAAAAATTTATATTTAATTAAAAAAGTGAAAGGTTTTACCGACGGAAGGCATAATAATTTTCCATCTTGAATTTTGTTACTACTGTTAAAACTACTGTTGGATGGAAAATCAGTGTTGGTGGCCCAATCGCGTAAGAGTAGAATCCTGAAATTGGATCTTGTCCAACGGTCCAAGTACGGAAAATCCAATCATACATACAGGGAAGTAGTGGCGCACCCCAATTGGGATCTACGCAAGCGTCAGGCCCTTAACAGTTATTCACCTTCTCTAACCTCGGCCCGTCCCATCAGATCAAACTTCAAAATCTCATCACCATCCAAGCATGCTGGCATCTGTACCCCAATCCAGGATCCAATGTGTATAATTGACTTATTACGATATAAGGAAAAAAAAAAGAAGGTAAAGAATAGATCACCAACCCACCCCTCTCCCCCCACGTGTGGATAGTAGTTTTTATTTAAAAAAATAAAAATATATTTTAAAATATAATTTATATATTCTTAATGTGTTAAACTAAGTATGTTCGTCTCAAATTTGACGGGCTCTAAACAAAAATTTTATACAAATAAATTTAAAAATGTGGTGAACTTTTCTTTTTTTTTAGTTTGGTGATTAAGTCTCATCTTCAATAAGATAGATGTTGCCCGATTGAGAAAAATACATGTACATAAAATGCGGCTTATACAATTGAAATCAAAATCCTTTTAAGTCCAAAGGTTTGACAGACCTAAGTTTAATGAGTTGGACAAGTTGCCACTATTTTCATTCTTTATGGTTAAATAATATTCCACATATCCCATAAAAAGAGGCCAATCAATTGATTTTTTGATCAATTAAAATTATGTCTGGCTTAATTATTTATATTAATATGTTTAGTTTTTTAAATATATAATTTTCTCTCATCAAAATTTTGATGAAAAACTATTAGATAGATAATTAAAAATTTAAAAAATGTTCACGAAACATATAAATGTAAAAGTATACAATTTAATTATGTGCTATTTAAAAGTGACATTATTATTACAAAGATTTCACACTATTATTGCGATCCGATTTTTTCACTTTATTTTATTATATCAGGGAAAGTAAAAAAGAAATAATCATTCAGACCTCCATCTTTGGAGGTCTATTTAATTCAATGACCATACATAATCATTGTTACTAATTCTAGAAGTGAATTTTTTTTTAAAACAAAGAAAAGTTTTGATAGTGAACTGATTTTTCACATCTAATCACTATATGTGGAAAGGAGGTAGATAGCTCTAATCACTCTACAAACTGTCGAATAATGTTAAGTATGCAAATGATAAAAAGAAAGAAAGAATGGATGACAAGTGGGCACCAATGATCAAATAATATGTTTATTTTATTTATTTATATTGAAATTAGGAGTGAAGGAAGTGGGATTGACACTTGATTGTAGGCCTAAGTTGGAAGGAAGTGGGACAGACTAATTGTGGAGATTTTCTCTTGTTATTTATTTTTTATTTTTTCATGTAATATGAATACCTAATATTTCAAGCTTTGATGACATATTTATGACACTAATAAATAATAATCTCTCTTTTAAGAAAAATATACTACTTTGGAGCGACATATCTAAATCATTTGCAATAATTCATTAACGTTTCTTCTTTTTTTAAGATAAAGGGAAGATATACCTGCAAAAGTGACAGAATTGCATGAGTTCTGGACTGCAAAGGTTTCTGCAGTTCAGATTCCTACGTTGAGTGGAGACTTAAGATTCGCCTTTGTTTCATTCATACAACGTAGTATCAGGTATGTGCGTCCCACCATGAACGAAGTAAGAAGAGAGTAGAAAGCTTCGTGATTCTTCACTTGGGGTGGGGAGTGGGGTACTGCATCGTCATTCATATCACTAAACACTAAGTGTGCGTTAATCATAATTTCCATGGAGGCTGCAGAAACTCCACTGTTACATCCGGGTCCTAGAAAAGTTGGTTGGATCACCTTCCCATTTCTTATTGGCACGTGTTTAATGACTTAATCTGTTAATAAGAGCAAAATTAGTTTGCATGAAGATAAAATACGGATAGCATTTCAAAATGTGTTTTTACATTTTGCGAGATAGAGGTTGTGAAATAGAAGCATATTGAAAAGCGTAAAAAATGAGTTTTGGTAGTCCATCCGTACAGATCCTAAAATGTTGGAGATTTTCAATGTTTTGAAACAAATAAGTAATGTTGTAACTTGGCTTAAGGTGAATAACTCCAAGATAACAAAAGTGTTTTGAACACTGTCAAGACATGAGAGGAACTGATGCGCCATGATTTTTGGGAGTGGATTGATTCAGATATATGACCTAAAATTAGATAAACGACCAATCCGAGACTACGGTGTATAAGTTATTATGATTTTGTAATAAAATGTTATGACTCAAACGGTGTATAAGTTATTATGATTTTGTAATAAAAAGTTATGACCCAAAGTGTATGTTTATTTTTCATTATGAATGAATTTGGGACTTTTTAGCTGCGAAAACTAGTTTACATTTACAAATATTTGGAAAGTTTATATAGTGTTATCAACAATTTTTTATTACGTAAAGGGACAAATAAAGTCAATGGGAAGTAGATTAATCATGCAGCCGCCCTTTTGTTGTTTTTCTATAACAAGCGGTGTATTTGTTTAGGAGGAGGAAGAGAGCAAGAGAGAGATTCCATGTCTGAATTTTTATGTTTCTTTTATTTTGCTGCTCTAGAATGATTAACACCACTGCGAACGTAAAATCCTTAGGACCAAGATAAGGAAAAAAAATGAAGAGTTGGCAAAATGTTATAGTTAATTTACAGCAAATGATTTGCTTTCAGTTGTAGCATTTCTTAACGCTCTCTGCGAATTACTCATCAAGTGGTTTTGAAATGATGTAAAACATAGCAACCAGAACTGGCATGACCCTTGCTGCGACAGGATGGAGCTCCAACCTTATTGTCTTCCTGATTGAAGAATTTAATGTCAAGAGTATTGATGCTGCACAAACCTTCAATGTAGTTAATGGCTGCATGGCTCTGTTTCCACTTTTCGCAGCTATAATTGCTGATAGTTTTCTAGGATGTTTCTTTATCATATGTATTTCCTCAATCATCTGTTTGCCGGTAAAAATTCCATACCTTTCCACGTTATCTTAACCATGTCATTTGGATCCCTTGAAAGTATCAAGAAAAACTTCTATCATTTCAATCTGCACAAAGAATTACTTAGAAAGCTCTCCTCTATTCATTTGATTAGGATTTGGTTTCAACTAAACTGAATGATGAACTAATAGCCCAAGAAAGATTTGCAAGGGACGTAATTTCAGGCCGAAATTATAATCTTCAATGAAACTGTCATCAAAATTGCAGGGAATGGTGCTATTGACCCTCACAGCAACAATCAGTTCATTGAGACCCACCCCATGTGATGAAGGGTCAAGTTTTTGTAACCGTCCTACAGCATTGCAGTGTACAAACCTATTTTTTGCCTTTGCTCTAGCTTGTGCAGGGTGTGCAGGTACTAGATTCTCTGTGGGGACAATGGGTGTGGATCAATTGGATAATCCTGTGCATCGAGAGAATTACTTCATTTGGTTTCTATTTGTCTGGAATGCTGCTTCAATTATTAGTGCCACCGTAATTGTCTATGTCCAAGATAATGTTAGCTGGGGATTGGGTTATGGACTTTGTACCGCAGCTACTGTGCTCGGACTAACTAGTTTTGTGTTGGGAAAGCATTTCTACCGTAATGTTCAGCCTCAAGGGAGCCCATTCAAGGGCATAGCTAGGGTAGTTTTTGCAGCATTCTCTAAGAGGCAGTTGCTTTTGTCAAAAAGAAACCAAGATTATTATAGTGAATCACAAAATCATGGTGTAGATTAACATCATGATGGTGTCAAAGACTTGGCCGCAGCAGCCCAACCTGAAGAATCATTCAAGTATGAGTTTATTCAGTAACTATCTGGTTCATTAATTTTATGAAAACATAAGTTACGGACTCCGAATACTTGGAAAGCTAATATTCATTACATTTATCAGGTTTCTGAACAATGCTGCCCTGATAACCACAGAAGACGTCCAATCAGAGGGATCAATCAGGCAATCATGGAAGTTGTGCACCGTAGAACTAGTGGAAAATCTTAAAACCTTAATGAGGATTGTCCCGATTTGGGCAGGAGGTATCTTCTTAATCACACCAATGGGAATGCTCTTCACCTTAACAGTTCTTCAGGCTCTGACAATAGAACAGTAGGTTCAATGGCTGTCTTTTCGTTACTTTCTAGTGCAATCTTTGTCACCATAATAGACCGGTTAATATTTCCTTCATTGCAAAAATCATTCGGGAAATCTCCAACACCCCTTCAAAGATTGGGAACAGGTCATATACTAAATGTGCTGAGTATGGTCATTGCAGCCATTGTTGAATCCATAAGGCTCAAAACAGCTCGATCCCACCCCATACAAGCTTCTACCAGTTCCGTTGTGCCAATATCTATCTTCTGGTTGGTACCACAGCTTGCAGTGATGGGAATGGGAGAAGCATTTCATTTTCCAGGACAAGCTACATTTTACTACCAAGAATTTCCTGCATCCCTTAGAAGCACGTCAACTGCAATGGTCGCATTGCCTATTGCAACTGCATATTTTTTTAGGCACGGCCCTGACTGATCTTGTGCGAAAGGCAACAAACTGGTTACCAGATGATTTAAACCATGGAAGGCTACACAATTTGTATTTGGTGCTGGTCGTGATTGGCGTGCTGAATTTTGGGCTCTATCTTAGATGTGCCAAGACTTACAAATATCGAGATAATAGTTCAAACCAAAGCAACCAAAAATTGTTCAATTAATCGCTTCGTACTAATTTTGTTCCAAGAATATATACACACACACACACATATATTTATATATGTATAATGCTAATTCATAATAGAATTCAAATTGTCTAAATAGTTAATTGGAGTAAAACAAGCATCAAGGAGAAAATGATGATTTACGTGGCCAACTTGACATGATTTCTTTTCCCTTAAAAACAAGATCTGAACCGATACTTAATCTTCTAAGTTCTTGTGATCCATACGTACGTGAAAACGCAAAGCACCTTATGGAAAGCTGGAAAAATGATCAGAATATAACACGGAAGGGAAGGACTAGGATAGGTACAGAACTCGTGACTATTAATGCGAGTTTTCGTTCTTTGTAAAATTTGAGAAAGAGCTTATAATACTGTGTTAGGAACGGGCCACTATTAATTGATAGCCCGTAAAAAAATAATAAAAATAGTAAAAAAAGAAAATAAATAAGATAAAAGATATAAAAATTCACGCAGATAAATCATTGTAACTTACGTCCACGACGAGAGGAAAAACCAAACTTCACTAATATGTGAAGATAATTTACAAGTGGTACTTTCCTAACCACCCTACTACCTAATACATGTATGTGAAAAATAACACATATCAAACAATAACTTGTATACAAAATACTAGCAAAAATCTATCAAGAGAATCCATAAAACCTTATTTGGATATCTGAATAAAGGAATTATATTGGGAAGAAGAGATCAAGGAGAAAAAACTGGTTTTGGTTTTGTAAATGGTGCTCTCTTGTTCTTGAATGCCTCAAAACTCCTCTATTTATAGGCAAAAGTTGGAAGAAAAATGCCAAAACCACAATCCCCATAAATCTTCATATTTTGGCCGAAATTTGTTACACATGAGTAAGCAACTAACAATCCACATTTGCTAGGCCAAAAGTCTACTTGATTTATTGGAAAAGACCCAAGGTCACTTAACAAATCTCTACCCGGGCCTAGATCCAAACAATTAGTGATTTATTCCACCATCTGTAAAAGCACCTTTGCAAATCTTCAAAACTCCACATTCAGTTGAATACCTGCACCCAAGGCACCGAGAGTGCCTAAAAAGATGAGATTTTTCTTCAAATCTAGAAATGTCTAACCTCTGTAAGTGTTCGGATAACTCTATCCTGCATCTTGATCCAGATTGTATCTTTACCAATAACTTTACAGGCAGCATTGTTGCCCATCAAAACAACTCCACTATCAACAGGTTCATATGTGGAAAAACAATCCCTATTGGGACTCATGTGGTAAGAACAACCTGAGTCTAGAATCCGCTCACTATTAGACATTGATTTATTGTCTGTGGCTACAAAAATGATGCCCTTATTCTCATCTGCTACTACACTAGTTTCAGCGGTGTCATTGTTACTTTGTACACTTTTCTCTTTATTTTTCTCCTTATTTTTCAATTTATAGCAGTCTTCCTTAATGTGCATTTTCTTTTTACAAAAATTGCAAATCAAATGTTTGTGTTTGGATTTTGACATTGCCTTGGATTTTTTGTTACTAGGGTCTCTATTTTCAAATCTACCCCTTATAAATAGTCCCTCTGCCTAACTTCTACTTGTCTCCCCAGTAATGTCCCTATCAATCTACTCTTTAAACTTTAATATAGATTTTATGGTATCATATAAGATAGATTCTTTCCCATGTATCATAGTATCTCGAAAATATTTAAAGGACTAGGGAAGGGAACACAACAATAATATGGCTTAATCTTCATCTTCAATCTTCACATCTATATTCTCCAAATCCATAATGAGAGAATCAAATTTATCAAGATGGGAAAGTAGATGTACTTTTTATCACCCTTAATATGTACTACTTCTGTTTTAAATAGAGCCAATTCTCCACTATCTTTTTCTTGTATATGGCTTTCAACTTGTCCTACATACTTTAACCGTCCTCTCGTTGGCGGCTTCCTGCAAAATGTCGTTAGAGATATTCAAAATAATAGCTGATCTAGTCCTTTTGTCTAGATCTGTAAATTCTTTTGCCGATATCTCCGATGCTTTATTCTCTCCTCTTTCAAGTGCTAACTCATATCCATATTGTATAAAAATGGCTTCCATCTTGAATTGTCACATAATGAAATTGACATTCTGGTTAAACTTATCAATAGAGATCTTTGTTACTGTCATGATGGCTAAAATATGACTCTCAGGTGAATAGTGACGTGGCTCTACAAGAGATGAATATTGACGGTGGGCCCCACAAGGGAATAGTGACTTTGGGTCCCACTAGCAAAAAGTATTTATTTTCTGATGTGGAGAATCCACGTTTAGTGACAATCACAAAGCATGTGATAAGCATCTCAACTAGGTCTGATACCAGTTTGTTAGGAATGGACACCACTATTAATTGATAGCCTGTAAATAAAATAACAAACATAGTAAAGAGAAAATAAATGGAACAAACAATACAAGAATTTATGTGGTTCAATCAATGTGACTTATGTCCACGCTCGGAGGAGAAACCAAACTTCACTAGTATGTGGAGATAATTTAGAAGTAGTAGCTTCCCAACTACCCTGCTACTCAATACATGTATGTGAAAAATAATACATACCAAATAATGACTTGTATACAAAATACTAGCAGAAATCTATCAAGAGAATCCATAACACCTTATTTGGATATCTAAATAAAGGAATTATATTAGGAAGAAGAGATCAAAGAGAAGAAGTTGGTTTTAGTTGTGTAAATGGTGCTCTCTTGTTCTTGAATGTCTCGAAACTCCTCTATTTATAGGCAAAAGTTGAAAGAAAAATGTCAAAATCACAATCCCCAGGAATCTGCATATTTTGGTTGAAAATCATTACACATGAGTAAGCAATTGGTAATCCACATTTACAAGGCCAAAAGTCTATTTCATTTATTGGAAAAGACCCAATTCCACCTAACATAGTGAGACTTAAGAGATCAACAATTGACTAAACTAGTTACTTTGTTTTAGGTGGAATACCATCACACGTCTTGACCAATCACAAGGTAGTTAGGGATCAGAAGGAACCATCATTATATATATATCTCTCTAGCATCATATATTCCAAGACAAAAAAAACATTCTCTCCCTGATTCACCGAGTTTACTGCCTTTATTTCCCAAGGAAATGAACTCTGTTAGTCCAGTGCCCACTTCAACCTCCATGGCAAAGAAAGGCGGTTGGATCACCTTCCCTTTCATCATAGGTATGCATATTAAGTGTATACTTAGTGCTAACCTGATCATGCACTCACTCATTCTTATACTTTCTATTCTTTCATCATTCAGCGGCCAACATGGGCGTTGCTTACGCTTATGGAGGCATAGTTTTCAACCTCATCACCTATCTGATTCAAGAATTCAATATCAAGGAAATCAAGGCGGCTCAAATCTTTACTGTGGTTAATGGCTGCGTCCAAATATTTCCCCTCCTTGGAGCAATCCTTGCAGATTCCTTTTTGGGATGTTACTCTGTCATCTGGATTTCTTCAGTTATCTTATCCCTGGTAAGAAAGTTTTGATCTTCTTATGATCAACCATGCTCTTAATATAGACGCATGCGTCTGTCTTGGTTTTTGTGCCGATGCCCTTCGGAAATCCATGCCAAAGTCTCTGTATATAGTGTTTATAGCTAGAAAACTTTTACTCTTCATTTGCAGGGCACTTTGTTACTAGTCATGACAGCAACATTGGCTAAGTTGAAGCCTCCGACATGTGAAAAGGGATCTAACCTCTGCGAAACTCCATCAGGAGTTCAATTGGCAGTCCTCTATACGGGCTTAGGTTTGTTATCTTTTGGGGTGGGAGTGAAACGCTACAACATTGGACCAATGGGAGCAAATCAATTTAACAAACAAAAACAGCAAAACAGTTTCTTCAACTGGTTCATATTCACAATGTATATGAGCCTTGGTATAAGCACAATTGCTATTGGATATGTTGGAGACAAGTTGAATTGGGGTTGGGGATTTGCAATCTCTGGCGCTGCTAACGTTCTTGGTCTGGCAACATTTCTAGCTGGCGGTCGTTTCTATCGGCGTCTTAAGCCTCAAGTAAGTCCATTTGTTGGCTTGGGGCGTGTGATTGTAGCCGCGACTAGGAAAAGGAATTTGTTTCCCTCAGAAAAAGTTGAAGATTATTGCCAAGACCCTCAAAATGAGGGCAATTCAGTTCCCTCTAAATTTTTCAGGTAAGAATCTTTGAGATATCTTATGTTGAGACAATTGGTTATAGAAATATTATCCTTATTCATGTCATTCAAACCACAGTTTCTTGAACCGTGGAGCCCTGAAAATGGAAGGAGAGACAAAGCCAGACGGATCCATCAGGAAGCCATGGAGACTTTGTACCGTGAGAGAAGTAGAAGATTTCAAAAGCCTAATCAAATTGGTTCCACTATGGTCAAGTGCTATACTTGTCAACGTCCCGATTATCATTCAATATAGTGCATCACTCCTCCAGGCTCTTACAATGGACCGTCATCTGGGATCTCATTTCCAAATTCCCCCATCCAGCCTCAATATCTTCGTCTTCATCGGTACTTGCTCCACCATTTTCTTGCTGGACCGATTCTTGCTACCCCTTTGGGAGAAGCTCAATCGCCGTCCAATGACACTCCTCCAGAGGGTCGGAATTGGCCATTTGGTTGATATTCTTTGCATGATCGTTTCAGCCGTGGTGGAAGTGAAGAGACTAAAATTAGTGAAATTGCATAATCTCCAAGACAAGAGCAAGGCAGTGGTTCCAATGTCAATCTTTTGGCTAGTACCAGGACTGGTTCTCTCTGGTGTTGGAGAAGGATTTCATATCCCTGGAAATTTCGCATTCAATTACCAAGAATTTCCAGCAGCCCTGAAAAGTACATCAAATGGAATTGTTGGGTTGGCTATTGGCATTGCCTTTTATGTTGGAGTTAGTGTGATTGATGTTGTGAAAAGGAACACGAACTGGATGCCGGATAACATAAACAAAGGGAGACTGGATAATGTGTTCTGGCTGGTTGCTATTATTGGAAGCATCAACTTCTTATATTTTCTTGTATGTGCTTCTTTGTACAAGTATGAAAATGTTGAAAATGTTGAAAATGTAAAAACTGAAGTTTCTGTGGATGAAGAATGAGAAGATGCTACAATATTTACTCCTCTGTAGGGAAGGATGTTAGTTTTAACTGTGATATTAAATAGAATTATATAACATATATTTACTCAGATGAATGGAAGGATGTTAGTTGCAACTGTTATAACACATGCTTTTTTTTCTGTCTAAAAAAAGAATGTATTTTGGTTTAGTTACAATTTGTTTGTTAGTTATTAAATACAATATATTCAATACACATTAAATACATAATTTTATATTTTTATTTTTACATTTAAATTGTGAGTATATCTAATAATTATTAGTAAGAATATTTTAAAATTTTAGTTTAAAAGTAGACTATTAAAATAAACCTTTTTTTCTAGACAATGAAAAGTCTTAAAGGTGTAATTTATTATTATTTTCTTTATATAGGGGAGAGATTAATTTTATGGCAGAAGTGTCAATTTGATAATTAAAGTATGCATAATTTAGGAGGCCAAAATTATTATTCTCTTTTTTAGTTACTTTACTAAACTAAAATTAAGGATAAAGTTGTAGTAATTAATCAAACCTCATGGGAAGGGAAAAAAAAAAATCGTACACCTATTTTATCATTAAGTTTAATTTATTAAATTAAAAATATAAATTTTTATTTTTTTACGGTAGTTAGATAGGCTGTCCCTTCTAAAATTATAACTTATTATTTTATGATTATTTTTAACTATATTATTTTACATGATATAATAGATGTAAAAAATATTTTCCTAAAAAAATTCTATGAATCCATGGGAAGATTGTGACTTATGAATTAGCATGCCAAGTAAGTGTTACTCGCGCAATGAATGTGCTTAACATTAAGTACTTAAAAATATGGTAACCATAAGTTCAATTGTGTCTGTCAAAATTTTTCTTTCCGAATTTAATCCAAAAATATTATAATATTTCAAATGCCATTTCGACGTTAAAAGTATATTTTTTTATGACTAGTCCATGTAGCTTTCATATGGAAGACTATTTCTGAAGAACACATGGTGTTGACCAAATTATATACTTGTGAAAAGAATATTAAACAAAATTGGAGGTGGATTTATTAAACAAAGGTTAAAAACTTTTGATACTCATATATTAGTTTTTAGTGAAAAATTTAATCACTAAAATAATAAATTTCATCATTTAAAAAATTTTAATTTTAATTTAATATAACTTAAAATACACTATTAAATATACAACTACAACTCTAAAAATATTAATTAAAGTTGTTATTGAAGTCATAAAATTATTACTTTTTATCCTTGCAATAAGTTTTGACAATTACCTTAATTTTCATCAACAAGTTAAAAGTAAAAAAAAAAAAAATAAAAACTTACACAACTAAAGTGGGAGTAAGAAAACAAATATGGAAAAGAGAGAATTGAAATTGTGGAAATCAAAATCGAAGAAATCAAGAACTATATAAAAAATTATTAATTTTTTAGTCTAAATTAATTTGTAACTTAGAATAAAATTTTATAAAATAATTAATATTTTAAAATCACAAAATATTAGAGAGGATAATATGTTAACAAATAAATATTCATTTTAGATAGAGATAAATAATTATAAATTTATTTATATATGCATTAAAATTAGATAGATGTTTAATACAACTGTTATATTACTATCCAATGTTTAATAGAACTCTTATATTAATAATTTTCATAACAATTATTTTCATATTATTTTTATATTACTAATATTTTTAATTAAATAAAAAATTAAAATGATAATTATATATTTAAAAATTATGATAATTATATTGAAACTGATGAACAAACTTTTATTTTTTATGTAATAGATTAATAGAAATAAAGAGTAGATTTGACCATAGGAAAAAAACCTCCATTTTGGGCTTGGATCCCAAAAATTCTATTTAGATTGTCATAATGTCTCGCATTACTATGACTTGTCCGTGTTGGTACCAAGAGCCCAAAATTATTTATCGCCATGAGAAAGCTAGAGCGGTCTTGGTATATTGTAAATGTCTATTGGGTCAAAGCCTATAGGCAACGTTAAGCCCACTAAACAAATGTACATTATGCTGAAAATTAATAAGTTTTGCAAAAAAAAAAAAAAAAAAAAAATGAAGAAGAAGAAGAAGAAGAAAAAGAACGAAAGGAGAGAAAGAAAGAGTTTTAGACGTTGTATTTTTATTTTTAGTATAAAAATTTAATTTTGTATTTTATATATTTCTTATATTCTATGTGTAAATATGTTATTTTTCTAATTTTCTTTAATTACATTGTTACAACGGATACATGAAATAATTTTTTTAAATAAAAAATTCTATTATGCTATGTCAACAACTGCCTAGTTAGAAAAAAAGTATATCTAATATGTCAATAATTACGTATATTTAAGATGAACTAATTATATTCAGGGCTGTATAATACTGGTAAGCATCAAAGATCATGCCAAATTCTCAACCCATTAAACATATCTATGCACTCAATCCAATGCAGAAATAGCATTATCTCTAAGGATGGTCTTTCAACTGAGATGATTGACACCATTTCTGCAACTTTACAAATGCTAGAACGATGTGGCAAGTTTAGGTAGGGTTGTTGATGAAGGTTCACCATACACAGTTGGGCCAAGTAAGAACTAAGAAGACACTTTGGAAGGTTAATAAAGAAATGTTTAAAGTGAACCACCAAAATCTGAGAGTATTTATGCTCCGCTACATGTGCTGCGACATTGAATATATGCGACTGTCGATGCAGCTAAAAAATATGTGTGCAATAACTCTGGAGTTTGAAAAAATGCTTTTTTCATCGTGCAAATCATTTTTGCACTAAAACACTAAAGAAAAATGTCCTCTGGAAAACAAATTTTGACATAAAGCAACCAACTTGCCCCATTTTATAAATGCAGAATCTGATATTTTGTCTGTTTGGTGGAACCAGATGGAGCCATGGAACGAGAAAAACCATCCCAGCTGCTGAATCTGATTTTGTCTGTTTGGTGGAACCAGATGGAGCCATGGAACGAGAAAAACCATCCCAGTTGCTGACTGTTGAGATCCAGGCATTCCCACGAAGAATAAACTACTCAATGGGATGCGGCACACCCCCATCTCAGTGCCCTGAACAAGGCTAAAAATTTAAAATAAAAAATAGGATAAAACCAGCTCAAATATGTTCATGAATATGTTTCTTCGTTACCAATTATTGATGACAACTGTGACGGAGCATAAAATAAGGATCATGCACATCAGCCATACATATGAATGAGAGGGAAGAACCAAATAATAATAGCAATAATAATAATGTTCATGTGATGTTTTCCTGATATATATTTTCTTTTCCAAAATTCTAATAACCAGTCGCATGAGGTGTGGTCAACCAGTTGACTATTTCCATTATCATATTCTTTAGCAAAAATCACTAGAGTTTCAGTTTTAAATTCGATGTGAATGAATTGCTATTCAAATTATATTTGTTTGGTTTTCAAGAAAATCAATATATATTTTATTGTATTTGGCGATGAGATTCATTGGTCAACCGTTTGGCTGGAGAAACTTCATAAAACTGAGTAATGTATTAGTCCGTAATGTATTCTGCATAAGCAGTTTACGCCCGGCGGATAAAAGTACATTAAACTCCACTATCGAATTTAAATGGACAAATTGGTTAGTCCATATTATTATTATAAAAAAGTCAGTGAAAATCGGGATGGTACCGAAAACTGTACTAATTAATACGACCAAGCCCATCGGGAAGGAAGGGGCAGCAACCTAGCCTTCTCAATACGGAAAATTTGCAAAAATAACAATTTTTGTGTTGGATAGTTGAAATAATACAGTTATTAAAATTTTCTTATCAAAATAATAGGTCAAGATAGTTTGATTATTTGACAAGACCTAAATAACATTATTTTTTATTTCATTGTTTCACTTTACTCTATCGTTGTTGTTCGAATTTCCTTACCCATTCTTATTCATTCTTTATCGATTCAACATTCTATTTCACACAATCCATAATCGTCTGCATCAATGTCACGTACGCAAGGATGATCGGCATCTTTAAGCAAGAAGGCTAGTGCCATGAGAAGAAATGGCAAAAACGGACGAACTAGAACAAATACGATAAGTTAAGGTTTTATCAAGCACATGTCGAGCACACGTTTAGCAAATGGATAATTCATGTACTCGACAATTTTCTCGTTACTTCTCTTCCAGCCCAAGACCATCTTAATCCTACTTTCCACGTCAAGCAAAGAATCCTGTAGGTTTGGGAACTATTGACAAATATTTGCCTAGTGCCTATTGAAGTTTCTAGGTCTCACATTTGGATTCCTTTGGCCAAGATTTTGCTTGGGTATGTCATACAATTCCATAACTAGTACCGTTCGCTGCCTTTTGGTTGCAAGAAAATCCACAATCCAACATTATTAACCAGAAGCTCTTGAAATTTAATAACTAAGAAATTGTAGGAATAATAATTTCATTTGGATTGTTCTGCCTTGAACTTATTAAATGTTTGGCCAACTAACCATTCTCAGCTTCTTGGTAGCGTTCCTGAAACTTCATTTTTGAGGCCTCTAATTTAATAGAATGGTTGATTCATCTGAGGACCTCATTTCGATCTGCAAAGTAGGATTAAGATGGCATTGGGTTGGAAAAGAAGTGACAAGAAAATTGTCGAGCACATAAATTATCCATGTGCTTGACGAGTGCTTGATAAAACTCTAACTTATCGTATTTGTTCTGGTTCGTTAGTTTTTGCGATTTTTTCTCTATGGCAACAGTCTTTTTGCTTGAAAATACCAGTTCTCCTCGCATACGTACCATTGATGCAGATGATTATGACTTGTGTGAAATGGGATGTTGAGTCAATGAAAAATAAAAAAGAATGGGTAAGGAAATTCGAACAGCAACGGTACAGTGAAGTGAAACAATGAAGTGAAAAAGAAGGTCATTTAAGTTTTTTCACTAGGTCAAACTACCTTGACCTGCTAGTTTAGCAAGAAAGTTTTAGCAGCTGCTATATTTCAACTATCCAACACAAAATGTGCTATTTTTGCAAATTTCCCTCTCAAGACACGAGTGTGGCCCATAAAGGAAGGATTAAATTATAAGATAATATCATTTACCTTCCTTGAAATTTTGTTATATAACAAATCGAATTCCATAGTTTGAAAAAATAACAATCAGCCCCCTTGACTAACAGTAAACTTAACTGTAGTTGGCCAAAAGACGAAAAAGCTCTAAAAAAATTTGATATAATTTAAAATTTTTTTATTAAATTTTTAAAAAGACAAAAAAACAAAAATTTATTTTTTTTAAAAATTATATAATAAAATTTGTTAAACTATAAAGATGAAAAATTAATAAAATTTAAACGTTTTATTTTACGTTTAAATTTTATTAATTTTTTGTTTCTATAAAATTTTAACCCAATGGGCTTTTTAAGCGTGGAATGACTTGATTGATGTTGTTCGGAGGTCAACGGATTGGTTGCCGGATAATGTAAACCGGGGGAGACTAGACAATGTGTATTGGCTGGTTACTGTTCTAGGAGGCATCAACTTATTATATTTTCTTTCACGTGCCTCATTATACAAATATAAAAATGCAATGGATGATGTTTCTGTAAATGAAGAATGACAAGATGCTTTGTTGCATCTTTGAAGTCAAGAAGCATATACTTGGATTTCCAGTTGCAGGCTCCTGACTATATGAGCTTTGGAATTTCTAATTTTGTGTTTGACAACATGATATTTATAGTGAAAAAGTTGAGTTAGTTATTCATGCGAGATAAAATTTTTTGGTAGTACAGTCCAACCACCATACTATTCAATACATGTATGTGAAAAATAACACATACCAAACAATAACTTGTATACAAAATACTAGCAGGAATCTATCAAAAATATCCATAAAACCACATTTTGATATTTGAATAAAGGAATTATGTTAGAAAAAAAAAAAGATCAAAGAGAAGAAGTTGGTTTTGGTTGTGTAAATGATGTTCTCTTGTTCTTAAATGCCTCGAAACTCTTCTATTTATAGGCAAGTTGGAAGAAAAATACCAAAACCACAATCCCCAAAATCCGCATATTTCCATTGAAAATCGTAGCACATGAGTAAGCAACGGACAACTCACATTTGCAAAATCAAAAATCTACTTTATTTAGACCCAAGGCCACCTAACATAGTGAGGCTTAAGAGATCAACAATTGATTAAACTAGTTACTTTGTTTTAGATGGAATACCATCACACCTCTTGACCAATCAAAAGGTAGTTTGGGATCAGAAGGAACCATCATTATATATATATCTCTTGTATGATATATTCCAAGAAAAAAAATAAAAATTCTCTCCCTGATTCACCGAGTTTACTGCCTTTTCTTCCCAGGGATATGATCTCTGTTAGTCCAGTGTCCACTTCAACTTCCATGGCCAAGAAAGGCGGTTGGATCACCTTCCCTTTCATCATAGGTATGCATATTAAGTGTATACTTAGTGCTAACCTGATCATGCACTCACTCATTCTTATACTTTCTATTCTTTCATCATTCAGCAGCCAACATGGGTGTTACTTACGCTTATGGAGGCATAATTTTCAACCTCATCACCTATCTGATTCAAGAATTCAATATCAAGGAAATCAAGGCGGCTCAAATCTTTAATGTGGTTAATGGCTGCGTCCAAATATTTCCCCTCCTCGGAGCAATCCTTGCAGATTCCTTTTTGGGATGTTACTCTGTAATCTGGATTTCTTCAGTTATCTTATCCCTGGTAAGAAAGTTCTGATCTTCTTATGATCGACCATGCTCTTAATATAGACGCATGCGTCTGTCTTGGTGTTTGTACCCATGACCTTCGGAAATCCATGCCAAAGTCTCTGTATATAGTGTTTATAGCAAGAAAACTTTTATTCTTCATTTGCAGGGCACTTGGTTACTAGTCATGACAGCAACATTGGCTAAGTTGAAACCTCCGACATGTGAAAAGGGATCTAACCTCTGCGAAACTCCATCAGGAGTTCAATTGGCAGTCCTCTATATGGGCTTAGGTTTGTTATCTTTTGGGGTGGGAGTGAAACGCTACAACATTGGACCAATGGGAGCAAATCAATTTAACAAACAAAAACAGCAAAACAGTTTCTTCAACTGGTTCATATTCACAATGTATATGAGCCTTGGTATAAGCACAATTGCTATTGGATATGTTGGAGACAAGTTGAATTGGGGTTGGGGATTTGCAATCTCTGGCGCTGCTAACGTTCTTGGTCTGGCAACATTTCTAGCTGGCGGTCGTTTCTATCGGCGTCTTAAGCCTCAAGGAAGTCCATTTGTTGGCTTGGGACGTGTGATTGTAGCCGCGACTAGGAAAAGGAATTTGTTTCCCTCAGAAAACGTTGAAGATTATTGCCAAGACCCTCAAAATGAGGGCACTTCAGTTCCCTCCAAAATTTTCAGGTAAGAATCTTTGAGATATCTTATGTTGAGACAATTGGTTATAGAAATATTATCCTTATTCATGTCATTCAAACCACAGTTTCTTGAACAGTGGAGCCCTGAAAATGGAAGGAGAGACAAAGCCAGACGGATCCATCAGGAAGCCATGGAGCCTTTGTACCGTGAGAGAAGTAGAAGATTTCAAAAGCCTAATCAAATTGGTTCCACTATGGTCAAGTGCTATACTTGTCAACGTCCCGGTTATCATTCAATATAGTGCATCACTCCTCCAGGCTCTTACAATGAACCGTCATCTGGGATCTCATTTCCAAATTCCACCATCAAGCCTCAATATCTTTGTCTTCATCGGCACTTGCTCCACCATTTTCTTGCTGGACCGATTCCTGCTACCCCTTTGGGAGAAGCTCAATCGCCGTCCAATGACACTCCTCCAGAGGGTCGCAATTGGCCATTTGGTTGATATTCTTTGCATGATCGTTTCAGCTGTGGTGGAAGTGAAGAGGCTGAAAGTAGTGAAATTGCATAATCTCCGAGACAAAAGCAATGCAGTGGTTCCAATGTCAATCTTTTGGCTAGTGCCAGGACTGGTTCTCTCTGGTGTTGGAGAGGGATTTCATATCCCTGGAAATTTCGTATTCAATTACCAAGAATTTCCTGCAGCCCTGAAAAGTACATCAAATGGAATTGTTGGGTTGGCTATTGGCATTGCCTTTTATGTTGGAGTTAGTGTGATTGATGTTGTGAAAAGGAACACGAACTGGATGCCGGATAACATAAACAAAGGGAGACTGGATAATGTGTTCTGGCTGGTTGCTATTATTGGAAGCATCAACTTCTTATATTTTCTTGTATGTGCTTCTTTGTACAAGTATGAAAATGTTGAAAATGTAAAAACTGAAGTTTCTGTGGATGAAGAATGAGAAGATGCTACAATATTTACTCCTCTGTATGGAAGGATGTTAGTTGTAACTGTTATATTAAATAGAATTATATAACATATATTTACTCAGATGAATGGAAGGATGTTAGTGCAACTGTTACATTAAATAGGATTGTATAACACATGCTTTTTTTCTGTCTAAAAAAAGGATGTATTTTGGTTTAGTTACAATTTGTTTGTTAGTTATTAAATACAATATATTTAATACAAAATTAAATACATAATTTTATATTTTTACTTTTACATTTAAATTGTGGGTATATCTAATTATTAGTAAGAATATTTTAAATTTTTAATTTAAAAGTAGACTATTAAAATAAACCTTTTTTCTAGACAATGAAAAGTCTTCAAAGTGTAATTTTTTTTTTATTGGGGAGAGATTAATTTTATGGCAGAAGTGTAAATTTGACAATTCAAGTTTGCATAATTTAGGAGGCCAAAATTATTATTCTCTTTTTTTAGTTACTTTACTGAACTAAAATTAAGGATAAAGTTGTAGTAATTAATCAAACCTCATGGGAAGGGAAAAAAATATTTCATACACCTATTTTATCATTAAGTTTAATTTATTAGATTAAAAATATAAATTTTTATTTTTTTAAGGTAGTTAGATAGGCTGTCCCTTCTTAAATTATAACTTATTATTTTATGATTATTTTTAACTATATTATTTTACATGATATAATAGATGTACAAAATATTTTCCTAAAAAAATTCTATGAATCCATGGGAAGATTGTGACTTATGAATTAGCATGCCAAGTAAGTGTTACTCGCGCAATGAATGTGCTTAACATTAAGTACTTAAAAATTTGGTAACCATAAGTTCAATTGTGTCTGTCAAAATTTTTTCTTTCCGAATTTAATCCATAAATATTATAATATTTCAAATGCAATTTGGACGTTAAAAGTATATTTTTTTATGACTAGTCCATGTAGCTTTCATATGGAAGACTATTTCTGAAGAACACATGGTGTTGACCAAATTATATACTTGTGAAAAGAATATTAAACAAAATTGGAGGTGGATTTATTAAACAAAGGTTAAAAACTTTTGATACTCATATATTAGTTTTTAGTGAAAAATTTAATCACTAAAATAATAAATTTCATCATTTAAAAATTTTTAATTTTAATTTAGTATAACTTAAAATGCACTATTAAATATACAACTACAACTCTAAAATATTAATTAAAGTTGTTATTGAAGTCATAAAATTATTACTTTTTATCCTTGCAATAAGTTTTGACAATTACCTTAATTTTCATCAACAAGTTAAAAGTAAAAAAATAAATAAATAAAAACTTACACAACTAAAGTGGGAGTAAGAAAACAAATATGGAAAAGAGAGAACTATATTGAAATTGTGGAAATCAAAATCGAAGAAATCAAGAACTATATAAAAAATTATTAATTTTTTAGTCTAAATTTAAATTAATTGTCCTCAATTTATTTTTTAAAATAAAAGAGATAAAAATTCGAGTCCATTCAAAATATTCATCAGGCCAAATGAAAACAACCTCAAAATTTTAATCCAAAAATATAAAAGTAAAATACAATTAAATTCTGTTTAAAATATTAAAAAATATAAGAAAATTCATAAAAAATTATAGTACGGTATTAAGATTCTTTTGTCAAACCAAAAGTTTATTTTATTACCTATACCTATTAAAGATTTTTGCACAATTAATATTCCTAACAATGAAATTTAAAAATTAATGCTAGAATTTGTTGCCCGTGCTATCTAATGTCTAGACTATTATTATTTCTGGATGTTTCTATAAAAAAATAAAAATATTAATTTGTAACTTAGAATAAAATTTTATAAAATAATTAATATTTTATAATCACATAATATTAGAGAGGATAATATGTTAATAAATAAATATTCATTATCTAATGATTATAAATATATTTATATATAAATTAAAATTGGATAGATATTTAATACATCTGCTATATTACTATTCAATGTTTAATAGAATTTTTATATTATTAATTTTCATAATAGTTATTTTCATATCATTTTTATATTACTAATATTTTTAATTAATTAAAAAATTAAAATGATAATTATATATTTAAAAATTATGGTAAGTACATTAAAACTGATGAACAAACTTTTATTTTTTATATAATAGACATAAAAAGTAGATTTGACCATATGAAAAAACCTTCATTTTGGGCTTGGATCCCAAAAAATTCAATTTAGTGTCAGGGTTATACCCTGATGGAGTGAGCTAGTGAACTGCAGTAACTCGATGAACAAAAATAATAGCCAAGAACCAGAAAGAAAAGATCGAGGGAGAAATAGAAGAAAGAAGAATAGACAGAAATAGAGAGAAGCTAGAGTCTCTGGGATAAACCCGATTCCATTCATCAAAATCATGCTCATTACATTGCAAGTCTGCAACTTATATAATGCTGAAGCTTAACAACTCTAACCAACTACTACTGCTGCATTACTAACAAACTACTACAATACTAATGCACTCTTCCACGCCTCTAACAAACTCCTTCGTGCAAGTACCTAACTCCTAATCCCTACACAAATAGCCTTATTTTATTTGCTAATTGTAGATGACCCTTAACTTGTATGATCATGACATTACGCTACTTTAAAAGCGCCATTGTCCTCAAGGTGAAAATCTGAAATTGACTTTTGATGAACGCTGGTCCTCCCAAAGCCTCCTCCTTGTGAATTGTTGCCACCGAACAAGCCATTGTGGTACGACTTTCCCATTGCGAACTAGCATTCTCTTCAGAGTACATGCATGCGGGTATTAACGGACAAACATCCTCATCATTTAGTTCCCAAACTTGTAACCTGGTATTGCTTCATTTCCTAGCTTCTTCTTCAAGAGTGATACATGGAATACAGATGACATTTAGTCAGGAGGTAGCTTTGTATGCAACTTGACCAACCTTAGCTTCAACTGATAGGGACCAAAATACTTGGAGGCAAGTTTTAAATTAGAACGAATCGCAATGGTTTCTTTGCTGTATGGTTGCAAAGGAAAACCCAATCTCTTACTTCCAATGTCCTCTCAGTTCGGTGTTTATCTGCAAAGTGCTTCATCCTGCTTCTGGCTTTCTGGAGGTGATCCTTGAGACTATGCAGCACCTCTTGATCCGCTTTATAAGATCCGTAGTATTTGGTATGATCAATCTGAATCGGTCCCAATGGTAATGAATTTGGCTTGTAACCATACAATGCTTCAAAAGGTGTCATGTTAATACTGCTATGAAATGAAGTGTTGTACCACCATTCGGCTAATGCTAACCATTTACTCCAACTGGAAGGTTTTTCACATGTGAAACATCTCAAGTAAGTCTCCAGACATTGGTTCACTCTTTCGGATTGGCCGTCACTCTGGGGATGATAAGCCGAACTGTAGTTGAGGTTGACTCCCATTTGCTTGAACAGAAGCTTCCAAAACTGACTTGTGAAAATCTTGTCACGATCACTGACTATGGAAGATGGCATACCATGCAGCTTGAAAATATTATTCAGGAACAAGTCAGCTACTATGGGTGCAGAAATCGGATGAGCTAGTGGCAAGAAATGACTGAACTTAGTGAATCTGTCCACTATTACCATAATCGAATCGTAACCTTGAGACACTGGCAGCTTCTCAATGAAATCCATGGTGATTTGTGACCAAGCTTGTTGTGGAGCTACCAATGGTTGCAGCAGCCCCGGATAGGGTAAATGTTCACTTTTGTTTCTCTGACACACTTCACACTGGTTCACATAAACTGTAACATCTTGCTTCATTTGTGGCCAAAAGAAAAGCATTTTTAATCTCTGTAAGGTAGCATTTTGGCCTGAATGTCCGCCCAAAGGAGTTGCATGCATCTCTCGAATTAACTGTCTCCTGAGATCAGCTGAACTACCAACATACATTCTTGTTCCCTTCTTCAGAATGCCGTGATCATATTGGAATTCAGATTCGGCTTGAGGGCAGATCATCTTCTTGGCAATTATCGACTTGCACTCTTCATCCCCTAGATAGCTTTCTTCCAACTGTTGAATCCAAACCGGCTTATAAGATGATATAGCCATAGTTTCACCTTGTGTGTCCGCTTCTCCATTTTCCATAACCTTCATGGATAGAGTATCTGCAGCTTTATTTTCTGCTCCTTTTTTATAGCATATCTCATAGCTCAGCCCCAACAGTTTTGTGAGCCATTTGTGCTGCAAAGGTATATTAAGTTTCTGCTCTAAAAGGTACTTCAAGGACTGATGATCAGTTCTTATGATGAAATGTCCTCCAATCAAGTAATGTTTCCATTTTTGTACTGCCATGACTAATGCCAATAGTTCTTTTTCATAAGTTGATAGCCCTTTATTCTGGATGTTAAACGATTTGCTCATATAGGCAATAGGCTGTCCCTCATGCATTAATACTGCCTCCATTCCATTTGCACATGCATCCGTTTCCACTATGAATTGTTGGGAAAAATTTGGCATTCTCAACACTGGAGCTGAACAAATAGCTTGTTTCAGTTGCTCAAAAGCTGTGGTAGCTTCACTTCCCCATTGGTAACTATCCTTTTTAAGCAAATCCGTGAGGGGTTTGCTTATAATGCCATAGTTCCTGATAAACCTCCTGTAATAACCTGTTAGGCCAAGAAATCCCCTCAGTTGTTTAACATTTGTTGGAAGAGGCCAGCTGAGAATACTATCCACCTTCCTTTATCCATGCTCACTCCTTCTGCAGAAATGATATGCCCCAGGTACTCAACTTGTGGTTGTGCAAAAGAGCATTTGGAGAGTTTGGCATATAACTGATGCTCTCTCAGTAGTTGTAATACAGCACTCAAGTGTTGGACATGCAATTTGAGGTTAGGACTGTAAACAAGTATGTCATCAAAGAAAACTAACACAAACTTCCTCAAATATGGCTGGAAGATATGGTTCATTAGGGACTGAAAGGTTGAAGGTGCATTTGTGAGACCGAATGGCATTACAAGAAATTCATAGTGGCCTAGGTGGGTTTGGAAAGCAGTTTTAGGTACATCTGAGGTTTTCATTCTGATTTGATGATATCCAGCTCTTAGATCAATTTTAGAAAAGAATTTAGAACCAAAAAGCTCATCCAACAACTCATCAATGTTGGGTATAGGAAACCTATCTTTGATAGTCATCTCATTAAGATGCCTATAGTCTATGCATAGTCTCCATGTACCATCCTTTTTCTTGACCAACAGCACAGGTGAGGCATAAGGGCTATTGCTCGGTTGAATGATTTTGTTTTCTAACAAATCAAGTACTTGCTTTTCAATTTCAGTTTTATGTGCATGAGGGTATCTATAAGGTCTAAGTTTAAAGGGCTTTGCATCAGGTTTTAAAGGGATGTTATGATCGTGTGATCTGGGAGGTGGTAAAGATTTAGGCACATCAAACACATCCGAGTACTGTAATAACAATTCTGAGACAAGATCAGGTGTTTTTACCTCTGCTCCCTTGTTTGTATCCACCACTGAATTGAGTAGCCTAGATGTGATCAGCTTGTTCTTCATTTCCAGAAATGGCTTGGTGTCCTTCCCTCTGATGAGCCGCATTTCAGGTTTATCTCCATTTCCTTGCAACACTAATTCCTCCCCTTGATGCTGCAGCTGAATGTTGAATTGCTTGAAATCAAACGTAATAGGACTATAGTGACACATCCAATCCACGCCCAAAATTACATCCCAACCACCTAACTCTATGATTCTGAGGTTATATTTGAATTTGTAGCCTTGAACTGTCCAAGCTTGTTGGGGGCATATTGCAGTACTTGTGATTGTCTTACCATCGGCTACTGTCACAGTGAAAGGGCTAGTTTCTTGGTATGGTAATGCTAACTTTTGAACCACTCTATAGTTAATGTAACTATGAGTGCTGCCCGTGTCCACAAGAATCCGAACTGGTACATCGAGATTTGGCCATCTAAAGTGATAATTTTCCTCTTGATATTGTGAGATAGACCATGGAGTGTGACTTCCACTAACTGTTCTTCCGGATCAATTGTTTCCTCCTCTATACCAACTCCTTCCTCTTCTATTTCTGCCACCATGAAGTTGATCTGCTTCAGCTTGCATTCATGTCCTAACCCAAACTTCTCCCCGCATTTGAAACATAACCCCAAATTCCTTCTTCTCTGTATTTCCTGAGCAGAAATTTTTCTGACTTCTGTTTGGACTGGTGCTTTTTCCTTGGTGAATGTGGTAGTCAGAACTGTGTATTGACTAGGTGTCCCAACTCTATTTTTGATAAAACCGAAATTGCTCCTACCCTTCTTAGTACCGCCTTCCAGTACCTGTTCTTGCCCTTGTGCTAACTCAAATGCATCTATTAATGTTTCAGGTTTATGCATTCTGACCACATGCTTAATGTCTTCCTTCAACCCACTGATGAATGATGATATAAAGTATGCTTCAGGTAGCCGGGGATCTTTTATTAGCATCATGGTTTTCAGTTCTTCAAAACGTTCTTGATACTCAAGAACTGAATCTTCTTGCTGCAATTTATTGAACACATCTACTTCATCCATCCTTCCTTTTTCTGCAAATCTCTTAGTTAACAGCATTCTAAATTCTGCCCAGCTCAACTTATCCTTTGTCACTTTAATCCCCTGGTACCAGTTGTCAGCCTTCCCTTCCATATAAAATTCCACAATGTCTAATTTCCGATTTTCCTCCACACGGTTTACATGAAAAAATTTCTCACATTTGCGTAGCCACTCCCTAGAGTTTTCCCCAAAGAACATGGGTAATTCTACCTTAGGAAATAAGGCATCATACCTCTCTTCAATTCCCTTCTCCTCCTTAGCAGCATTTTGTACTTTGTCATCTCTGATTCCCCTAGATACGACTTCAGGAGTAGGTAGTAAGGGCGTATGATTCCCTTGATTAATCGTCCCCTCTACTCCTTCATTATCCTTTTTTTAGGAAGTGCATCAGATTGTCGAATTTGGAGTCGCTTTTTAGCCCCACATCTGTGATCTGTTTCTGAAGTTCCAGCATCTGTTTCTGGAAATCCGAGTGTTGTCGACCCAGAATCTCTCCTAACTCCGATATTCTTCCTTCTTGCTTCTTAATCTGTTCTTCCAGGGTTTTATATCTGGTGTTGTCTGTCATTGCTCGGATTCAGAACCAAGGATCTGAAAACTTCTCTGATACCAAATGTCAGGGTTATACCCTGATGAAGTGAGCTAGTGAACTGCAGTAACTCGATGAACAAAAATAATAGCCAAGAACCAGAAAGAAAAGATCGAGAGAGGAACAGAAGAAAAAAAGAATAGACAGAAATAGAGAGAAGCTAGAGACTCGGGGATAAACCCGATTCCATTCATCAAAATCATGCCCTTTACATTGCAAGTCTGCATCTTTATATAATGCTGAAGCTTAACAACTCTAACCAACTAATACTGTTGCAATACTAACAAACTACTGCAATACTAACAGACTCCTTCTGCTGCCTCTAACAAACTCCTTCGGGTGCAAGTAACTAATTTCTAATAACTACACAAATAGCCTTATTTTATTTGCTAATTGTAGACTGACCCCTTAACTTGTATGATCATGACATTTAGATTGTCATAATGTCTCGCATTATTATGAGTTGTCCATGTCGGTACCAAGAGCCCAAAATTATTTATAGCCATGAGACAGCTACAGCGGTCTTGGTCTATTGTAAATGTCTATTGGGTCAAAGCCTATGAGCACGTTAAGCCCACTAAATAAATGTACGTTATGCTGAAAATTAAAAAGTTTTCCAAAAAAGAAAGAAAAAAAGAAAAAGAACGAACGGAAAGAAACAGAGAGTTTTAGACATTGTATTATTATTTTTAGTATAAAACTTTCATTTATATTATATATATTTCTTATATTCTATATGTAAATACGTTATTTTTTTAATTCTCTTTGATTACATTGTTGCAATGAATACATAAAATATTTTTTTAGATGAAGAATTCTATTATACTATGTCAACAGCTGCCTAGTTAGAAAAAACGTATATATAATATGTCAATAATTACACATATTTAAGATGAACTAATTATATTCAGGGCTGTATAATACTGGTAAGCATCAAAGATCATGCCAAATTCTCAACCCCATTAAAAATATCTATGCACTCAATCCAATGCAGAAAATAGCATTATCTCTAAGGATAGTCTTTCACCTGAGATGATTGACACCATTTCAGCAACTTTACAAATGCTAGAACTATGTAGCAAGTTTAGGTAGGGTTGTTGATGAAGGTTCACCATGTAAGAACTAAGAAGACACTTTGGAAGGTTAATACAGAAATGTTCGAAGTGAACCATCAAAATCTGAGAGTACTTTTGCCCCATTTTTTAGTTTAGTTTAGTTGCCACTCCTGGGTACTTTTGATCAATAGAACAAGAAGAGGAGTTAGTTGAGGAATCTTGGATAATGAGTAGAAAGGTAGTGATCTAAGCGCTAAGAAGTGAAATCAGGATCAAATCCTGTGTAGTCTATTTCTACCCCTGTAAATGTTCTATTGTTGAAGAATATTACTGGTACAGAACTCTACTTATTGCCTTAGGAGAAGCTTAGCCTATCTCGACCACCATTACTAATAAAAGCGAAAAATGAATAAAGATGCCTTAGATGCAAAAACCAGAGTCGATAGAAAAAAAGAGGTAATATTAGAGTAATTCAATTCGAAAGTCACTTGAAACTGAGACATTTTGACACTCAGATAATCGTGATTAATGAATAAAGTGAACTCTTTCTTTTTCAATTCTCTTACGACTAATGGAAGAGAATTCGAAAGTAACTTGAAATTGAGACATTTTGACACTCAGATAATCGTGATTAATAAATAAAGTGAACTCTTTCTTTTTTAATTTTCTTACGACCAATGGAAGAGAGAAGCACTTGTTGAAATAGTCGGCCTATTGTTTTCAGTAAGAGAAGCAATCACTCTAGTTATTTGTATCTCTTGTCTATTTCAATTTCGCTAGATTTGACTTTTGAGTCTCTCAACCAACAAATTGAACCTTCAGATATGAATTATTAACATTCTTTTTGAACGATAGGAAAAATAAAAAAAAGATGAAATGGAATCTAATTTTTTAAAATACTTTATCTGAAATAGATACTTTATCTATCACTAGCCTTGGGTTAAGTGAATCTATTTCTAGTAAGTGGTGGTGGGTAGGGATAGGGCCACCAGTGTAATTCCTTATTTCTAAATAATTGATTGTAGTAAGTGATGTGGTCCTTCTCTCATTTAAGGAGGAAGTCCGGCATTCAATACATTGAATGCGACTGTGGATGGAGCTTGAAAAATGTGTGCAATAACTCTGGAGTTTGAAAAACTGCTTTTTTCATCTTGCAAATCATTTTTGCACTAAAACACTAAAGAAAAATGTCCTCTGGAGAACAAATGTTGACATAAAACAACCAACTTGTCCCATTTTATAAATGCAGAATCGGATATTTTGTCTGTTTGGTGGAACCAGATGGAGCCATGGAACGAGAAAAACCATCCCAGTTGCTGACTGTTGAGATCCAGACATTCCCACGAAGAATAAACTACTCAATGGGATGCGGCACCCCCATCTCAGTGCCTTGAACAAGGCTAAACATTTAAAATAAAAAATAGGATAAAACCAGCTCAAATATGTTCATGAATATGTTTCTTCGTTACCAAATATTGATGACAACTGTGACGGAGAATAAAATAAGGATCACGCACATCAGCCATACGTATGAATGAGAGGGAAGAACCAAATAATAATAGTAATAACAATAAGAGATAATATTATTTACCATTCTCGAGGTTTTGTAATATATTAAATCAAATTTCGTAGTTTGAAAAAATTTTAATTGCTCCTCTTAACTATCAATCAACTTAACTGGAAAGCATAAAAAGACGAAAAAGTTCTTAGAAAGTTTGATATAGTTTAAAATTTTTTATTAAAATTTTAAAATGAAAAAAAAATTTAAAGACAAAAATTTAATAAAATTATTTAAACTATATAATAAAAATTTTCAAACTAAAAAAATAAGATTTAAAAAATGAAAATTTAATAAAATTTAAAGACGAATAAGACATAACAAATTTTGAGTTAAAAAAATAAAATAACTATATTTCATCCTTTAAAAATAAATTTTTTAACAAAATTGTGCATAATTTTATTAAATTTTTGTGTTTAAATTTAATCTTTTTTGTCTTTTTAAAAATTTAATAAAATTTTTTATAGTATATCAAATTTTTTGATATCTTTTTTATCTTTAAATTTTATTAAATTTTCGTCTTTAAATTTTTTCTTTTTAATTTAAAAAATTTTATTATATAGTTTAAATAATTTTATTAAATTTTTGTCTTTAATTTTTTTTGTCTTTTTAAAAATTTAATAAAAATTTTAAGTTATATCAAATTTTCTTAAGACTTTTTTGTCTTTTTGCGCTCTCCAGTTAGTTTAACTAATAGTCAAGGGGCGATTGATATATTTTCAAACTATGAGATTTGATTTAGTATATTACAAAATCACGAAAGTGATAAATGATATTATCTCTAATAATAATGTACATGTGATGTTTTCCTGATATATTTTCTTTTCCAAAATTCTAATAACTTCTCGCAGGGGATGTGGTCAACCAGTTGACTATTTCCATTATCATATTCTTTAGCAAAAATCACTTGAGTTTCAGTTTTAACTTCGATGTGAATGACTTACTATTCAAAATATATTTGTTTGGTTTTCAAGAAAATCAGTATATATTTTATTGTATTTGGCGATGAGATTCATTGGTCAACCGTTTGGCTGGAGAAACTTCATAAAACTGAGTTGTCTGATAAAGCAGGCACTATTAGGTTGAGTGATATATATTCCTTTTTTGCCCCCGAGGGCTGGGTGCAACGGCAAGCGCGGAGTCCCCTCAATCTACCAACGAGGGTTCGACTCTTCGCGGGCTCGCATTATCCTCCGAAAGAGGTGCTGGCTCCGACTACTCGCGGGTATGGGTTTGGGGCGTGTCCTACTCGCCTTGGAGGATTAGTCCCACGCCTGGTTGTGTGGATTCCTTAACCTTGTGAAGGGGTTGGAACTGGAAAGGTCACTGCTCTGGAAGGAGTTGGGGATCCATCAGCCAGTGAATGTGGGGATACCTCCAAGTGACAAAAAAAAAAAAAAAATATATATATATATATATATATATTCCTTTTCGCGGTGTCAACAGCCACATCTTTATTTCATGCAAATTAAAAGAATGATAATCCATGGTGCCATAAACATTATACTAATAAGAACCACAAATTTATTCCATCAAGATGACAATTTTCACATATGAAAGTCAAACAAATTAAAGAGTCAACGCTAAATCAAACCAATAGAGCTGAAGTATGAAGTAGCTCTGGAAACTAAAACAATAACTCCTCTCAGAATCTCGTTGGCATGTCATTCTCTCCTCTCCTACTAAACAATGCCCATAAAACAATAGAATACTAATAACAAACACAATAATTAATGCCTAAGGAAGATTACATTTTGATATTAGATCTTAAGAAGATATACAGAGAGATGTCACGATCCAAGCCAAGCATCCAATTCCATTCCAAGCCACATGGGAGCATAAATTATGCAGCATCAGCCGTGAAATATAGTGATCATTTACTATAGTTTAGTAATAGTGATTCAAACATCATCACTCAGTAGCAAGTTGAGACTGCTCATCAGACCAGACTTGCAGGCAGATTACAAAGTCACAAACCTTGGAGCTGCCCTCTTCGCCAAACATCATGGAGCGCTCGGTTAATGCCCAAAATCCTGCTGCGCCTGCTTCTACTTTCACTGCCCAGAAGGGCGGTTGGATCACCTTTCCATTCATTTTAGGTGTCTTTCTCCTCGATCTGCTCTCTAATTTTTCTAAAGAAAGCACTTTGCTTATAATATAACTAAAACGTTGAGTTATTTCGTGAAAGCAGCAACAATGGCTGGCATATCACTTGCGTTTGGAGGATTAGTTTCCAATCTAGAAGTGTATCTGATTCAAGAATTCAACATTAAGAGTATTACTGCTGCTAAAATTTTCAATGTGGTCGGTGGCTCCGTGTCTATATTACCAATTGCTGCAGCAGTTATAGCTGATTCATTCCTGGCCTGCTACACTGTAATCTGGATTTCTTCCCTCATCTCATCACTGGTAAGGACTTTTATTTCCTCACCTGCTTGTATACCATACATGCATGTAACGTCCCTTACTACCATCGTATTATAGCCTGATTTGACCGGGGAAGTCGTGTTCATTATGCAGGGATTGCTACTACTAGCCCTGACAGCAGCCTTCGGCAAATTAAGACCTCCACCATGTGAAAATGGATCCAACCCTTGCAGAAGCCCAACAGAAGTCCAATTGGCAGTTCTTTATCTTAGTTTGGCACTAGCAACTCTGGGGATGGCTGGTACACGTTTCACCGTGGTACCCATGGGCGCATACCAATTTGATAAGCGAAAGCATCAAGAAGTTGTTTTCAATTGGTACATATTCGTTATGTACATGTGCTTGATTATTAGCTCCACGGCTATTGTTTATGTTCAAGACAACGTTAGCTGGTCATGGGGATTTGGGATTGGCTTTGCTGCAAATATATTTGGAATAGTTTTATTTGTAGCTGGCACGCGTTTCTATCGACAGCTCAAGCCACAAGGAAACCCTTTAGCAGGGTTGGCTCGTGTTGTTGTTGCATCTGTCAGAAAAAGGAGTATTAATCTGTCCCAAAACCCAGAAGATTATTGCCATGACCATGAAGATAAGACTCTTACTTTGCCTAGCAAGTTCTTTAGGTAAGAACCATCTTCACTTCATAATCTTATTCAATAATGGAAAGGCCTCAAACTAATTGGAAATTATCTAATCACACATGAAACTCGAACAAAATACCACAGGTTCTTGAACCGTGCAGCGCTGAAAACTGAAGGAGACACGGCGGAGCTAAACGGATCCATAAGGAAATCATGGCGACTTTGTACAGTGACAGAAGTAGAAGATTTCAAAAACCTAACCAAAATGCTTCCACTGTGGTCAAGTGCATTGCTCGTCTCTGTTCCACTTGCCATCCAACTGAGTATGATAATCCTCCAGGCTCTAACACTGGACCCTCATCTTGGACATAATTTTAAGATTCCAGCTGGAACAATGACTGTCTTTATATTCATATCCACCTGCATCACCACTTTCTTCACAGATCGGTTCTTATTTCCCCTGTGGAATAAATTTGCTCGCCAACCCATCACCCCTCTCCAACGTGTCGGGATCGGCCATTTGCTCAATGTCCTCAGCATGGCAACTTCAGCCCTGGTAGAGATGAAGAGGCTGAAGATCGCGCGATTGCATAACCTGCAAGATCTGGATAATGCTGTGGTGCCAATGTCAGTGTTCTGGCTGGTGCCATCACTAGCTCTTGCTGGTATGGGAGAAGCATTTGGTTTCCCTGGACAAATAGCATTTTATTACCAAGAATTTCCCAAACACTTGAAAAGTACTTCGACTGCGGTGGTTTCCTTGTCAATTGGAATCGCTTTCTACTTGGGGAATGCCTTGATTGATGTTGTTAGGAGGTCAACGGATTGGTTGCCGGATAATCTAAACCGGGGTAGACTAGACAATGTGTACTGGCTGGTTACTGTTTTAGGAGGCATCAACTTCTTATATTTTCTTTTATGTGCCTTATTATACAAGTATAAAAATGCTGAAAATGTAATGGATGATGTTTCTGTAAATGGATAATGTTTTCGTGCCCCATTGTACAAGGTAAGAAGCATATACTTGTATTTCCAATTGCAGGCTCCTGACTATATATATGGAGGTTCCGAATTTCTATTTTTCTCCTTGAGTGTTTGAGAACATGATATTCACGATGAAAAATTTTACTTCTTCACATGGCAGAAATCAGCATTAATGAATGATGAGTCGCTGAATGAAACTTTTTCCAGGTATTTTAAATGTAGATATTCACGTGGCACAACATTAATAGACAGTTATAGTGATATCAAGTATTAAGTAAAAGTTTTTACTATATGCATCATGGACAAAAATTGTCAAAATATACCGTTTTGCAGATCAATAGTTCCATGTGTGATATGTATCGTGAATTGTAAGAATATACTTCTTTGCAAATCAATCATTCCATATTAGCACAACTGCGATATGGACAGTGTAAGGAATGAGAATTGCAAAGTGAATAATCTTGTTTGAGCATAAATGGCTTACAAGCAGTATAGAGTCAATAAACTTGTTTGAATGACTTGTCTGACGCGATTGGTACAAAATTTAGTACTTATGAACTAATTATACCATATTAGCACAACCATGATATGAATCATGTAAGATATTAGACTTTTAAAACTAATAATGTTGTTCAAGCAAGAGCTGCAATACCGAAGTGCAAGATATGAAACTTTAAGAAACTAATAACTTTACGGATAAGATCTTTAATCAAAATAAAATATTTCTATCAGTACCGCAATTTGTTCAGTGTACAATAATGTGTTAGACTATTTTAACAAGTCTGCGCGTAAAATATTTGGCGTGTGTTTTTCATATAGCAAGATCTATAATCTCCTTCCGAGTTTCATAATAAGAAATGATATATTCCGTTAAAAAAAGTCATTCCTGTAAATTGTATAAAATTTTTATACGTGGAATATATAATTTTGAATTCTCCCGCCTTACTGTTGCTTTGATCTGCTGTATTAACCCAGTGAGACAACGACAGTATTAGTCTGTAATGTATTCTGTATTGGATCAAGGCACATAAGCATTTTACGCCCAGTGGATAAAAGTACATTAAACTCTGCTATCGAATTTAAATGGACAAATTGGTTAGTCCATATTATTTTAGAGATAATCTACAAAATAGTGTGGCACATATATTGAAAAGAACTTTTTAATTTCTCACAAAAAAAAAAGAACCAATCAATCCCTCATATATATACTTTTTAGTCATTCACAAAAAAAAACGAACCAACCAGTCCCTCACACAAAAAAAAAAAGAATGAACCAATCAGTCCCTCATATATATACTTTTTAGTCTCTCACAAAAAAAATAAACCTATCCGTCCTTCACATACATGAAAAAAAACTTTTTAGTTTATCACAAAAAAAAAAAAGAAAAGCCGACTGAAATTTTCATACATTTAATTTATTTTAGTTATTTCATCATCTTTTGTCAAACTTTCTGTCAAAATTCAAAACACATGCCCTAAGCATGTTATTTGCTAAGGGATTTTTGAAAACACAAAAAATCCTTCTTTTTCATGCGATTATTATAACATTCATTACAATCTTGTCTAGACATAGAGAGAGATAGAGAAATAGAGAGATATATATCAACAGGTTGTGGATGTAATGGAATTTTTTAGGGAAATCGATCCAGAAAACAAAGAGAATAATTTTTTCCATTTACCATAAGGTTCTCAAAAATCAACAAAAAAAATGGTTGTCTTTTGAGATCATCGGCGGACAAACACAGAAAGAGAGGGCAAGCACCCTTGAGATAATTAACATTTTAAGAAATAATGATTTTCTGTGATTCCAAAAAAGCCCCCAACAAATAACACGTTTAGGACACATGTTAGCAAATTTAACGAAAAATTTGACAGAAGTTGACGGAAGAATCAAAATAGATTAAATTTATGAAAGTAAGGGACTGATTGGTTCTTTTTTTTTGTGAGGGATTAAAAAGTTCTTTTTTATATATATGAGGGATTATTTTGTAAATTATCTCTTATTATTATAAAAAAAAGTAAGTGAGAATCGAGATGGTACCGAAAACTGTACCGATTAATACGTCCAAACCCAACGGGAAGGAAGGGACAGCAGCCTAGCCTTCATCAGACACAAGTCTGGCCCATAAAGGAAGGATTAAATTATTGGACCTTATCAGGACGTTTTTCGGATATCAACACCCAATCTCAAAGAATCCATTTCATAAAGTGGTTTGGTTTGTATTTTATTTTGCCTTTTTTTCATTATTAATACACTTCACAATATTTAGAGAATATATGACAAATATTAAGAAAAAAAAATTTCATATATGTGTTGCGTAAAATATTATAATAAGACACAATTTAAGAGGATGAGAAGACAACTATCGAAGGGAAAAAATTATATGATTAATTTAATACGCTAAAAATAAAAATACTCTATATATATGAAATATTCTTTTGAGATTAGGACAAAAACAGCTCAAATATTCATGATCATAATAGTTCACCTCACGTAGTGAGAACAAATATTGAGAATAAACACTATGATGAAAAAAAAAGGAAATTTCTCTCACAAAAATGTATTTTATAATATAAATAGGGATATGTAATTTTTGAATATATAATCGAATTTGAAAATTCGAACTCGAAAATTTTGAATTGATTTTGATTTTGATTTTTTGTATCCAGTTTTGGCCAATTCAAATTCAAAATTCAATTTTCGAGTCCCACAAGTTGTACAATACAAGAATGGATAACTTAGGACAAGTTCCAAAGCTCAGATGGAAGTCTCCCACTCAAACTGTTCCTTGACAAATCCAGAACCCCAAGCTTCTGTGACTGACCGAGATATGCCGGAATAACCTCCAACATATTTGAATACAGAGCAACTGACCTCAGCCCCCAACAATTTCCCAAACTTCTAGGTATCCCTTCAGTCAGTACATTACCAGCCAGTTCTACATGCTCAAGCTTTGAACTATAAAGTCCAATATCCTCTGGAATTGGCTCACTAAGCTGATTAAACGACAGGTATAGCCCCCTAAGATCTTTAAAGTTTAAACCTGCCAATAAACCTTGGAATAGTTCCATTCACCCCATTTCCAGCTCAAATTGAAGATTTGCAGGGACGAACAATTTGAGGATGAGAAAAAGAGACGAATTCCCTTCAAAGATCCCATTGAACCCATTGAAACCCAAATTAAACTTTTACTATAAAAGATTACTTTACTCAAATAATTGTGGTTAGGGTCTGGTTGAGGAATGGGGCTGAGAATCGGCGGTCGATGTGGAGGTACCATTGGCTGAGAATCCGGGATAATCTGGGGACTAAAAAAAGGAGTTTCTTTGTTTTTAAGAGAAAGTCCATTGCGAAAGCGAAACTCCCTCACCTGTATCGGAGGGTTAGTCTATGGCTGTTCACAGACCCTTTCATGCATTATGTTAGGTATCAAAGAAAATCAATTTTGGTTTCAAAAGGTACACTTCTTTTGATGAATAAATGGAAATCTTATCTTGTCAATTTTTGGCAATATCACTTTGATTTGTGGTTTCACTCGGGAAGGGTTTATATAAATCAATTTTCCCGGTAAAGAGACCTAATCTTGAGTGAAATAAATACCGCGGGCTCGATCTTTTTCAATATAATCATCGCGTAGTAAATCAACAAAGCCCAAAGTGATATCTTTTTTGCCTTCAAGTTTCCCGATGACAGTATCGGCGTAAATATGATCTCCGCCAGACATACGTAACGCTTTAGCTAGTACGCGGAAGTGCATACCATGATTCTTCTACCTATCAATAACTGCATGCATTGCACGGTGAATGTGAAGAAGTAGGCCATTATCTCTCAGTTCCAAGCCAAGAAATCATTTCTTCTACCAAGACATTTACTGAGGAAGCGGAATCTCTTTTGAAAGAAGCTATTCAGGAGCAAATGGACCGTTTTATCCTTCAGGAACAGGTATAAAAAATAGATGACTTACTTTCTTTTGTCTTAAAAAAGTAATTAAGTGTAAGTGTCTTGAATTCAAATTCTTCAAAAGGTTTTTTCTTGATATCGAAATCTAAAAAATATATGGAAACAATTTGCGTCCAATAGGATTTGAATCTATACTAAAGGTTCAAAAGACCCCCCTTAGCCAGGCAGATATAGCCAGGAGAATGTAAATCGAGGGATGTGCACGAGATTAGCCAGGAGAATGTAAATCGAGGGATGTGCACGAGATTAGCCAGGAGAATGTAAATCGAGGGATGTGCACGAATTGGCATAAGCTTGAGAGAGAGAGCCAACAGGTCAAACTCCAGGACAGACTCCCACAATATTTCAACGGAAAATCTGCCCCACACGTGGTTTGAACCTGCATTGCCGAAAGATTTCTCCCCACGTCACCCCGAGCTTACCAACTTATCTATGCCAACTCGTGGAATTGAGTGGGCTCACTATCATAATTTATAGTATTGAGATTTTATACAAAATCAATTTAGGTAACAGAATTGAATTAGTAAGATTGGATTGTAGAATTATAAAATTTTACAAAAAAATAATAAAATGTAATTTATAAATTATTTTTAAAAGAATTATTAATTAATATATTAATGAATATGTTAAAAATTCATATATAATTTATAATTAAATAATTTTTACTTTAATTTTTATTTCTTACAACCGGTTCTATTTTTGCTGGCAATGTGTTGATAACGTATGAAAAATCTTTAGCAACTAGAACCATTGTTGTTGTTGCAACCTAGTAGTAGGGGTTCAACTGTAGGGCAATTAGTTACTTGCAATGAGATTTTGTCTTGGAAGTGATTTGGATCGGGTTTATATGAGTTCGAAATTTTGATTGATGAACTATGCAAGGTGGATAGGCATGAAAAAGGGTTGTCCAATTGGAGGTGTCGTTTGCGATGCTTTCGTAGTGGCCAATAAGTTAGGTATTTTGGTTTGTTTAGCTAATTTAGTTAGGTGACTTTTGCTTTCTCCGATTTTGTGAGTCGGTTAGTATTACTTAGGCTCGATGATATGAGTTTTAAGGTTTTCGGTGCTACTGAATAATGATGTATATTTCACTGTTTATATTTAATATAATTATCGTTTGTTTAGAAAAATTTTTTTGAAGGTGTCGAAGAGTCTTGGGGCTAGGTGGAGAAGCGGAGGAGGGTGGTTTGGAGTTTGGGAAGAAAATAAGAAGAAGAAAAGGAAAGGAAAAAAAAAGGTAAAGAGAAGAAGATAAAAAGAAAGAGAGAGAAAACGTAGTAAAATAAATATTTTTTTTAATATAAAATGATTTTTTTCAATAAAATGAGTATCTATCAACATTTAATGGAGATAATAGATGGAGTGATTGATTTTAGAGCATTTTTCAGCAGTTCAGTGACCATTTGTGAAAAGAAAAAGTATGATAACTAAAGTTAGGACAAAATAAAAGTATAGTGATCAAAAATATATTTTTAAATTTCTTTAAAGGGAAAAATTATGGGTTATCTTATTCTCCAAAATTTCAGTAATGGGGGTGATGGGGTAGTCCAGTTGACTACTTCCATTCTTATATTCTTATGAAATAAAAAGAGATCACTACTTCCTCAATTTTCAATGTTAAGCTGAATTGATCCTAAAATCAAACCTCATAATTAGTTTAACAACGAAATAATATGTCTTTTAGTCCCATAATTAAGTCATACTCTTGCACCAGTCAAAATTAAAGTTCATTTATAGTACTATGAAAAGAATATTTTAAAGATAGAAAAATAATAATTGTCTACAACATTCCTATTGCTCAATTGGCAACTGAATTAAAATTGGATAAATTACATTTATCTTTCCTGGAATTTGGAGAAATTAGGATTTCAAAATTTGTAACCGAATCAAAAATTAAGAAATTGAGTAATAATATTTTTAATGACTTTTAATAATATTTTTTAAAGATGTAAAATAATAAGGGATGATTTCGTTTTTTTTAATATGCGACATTAGTTATTATACATTTTTCACTCTAAAATGTCATTATGAGTATTATTAATCAGATAAATTATATTTCATTTTGGTTATTAAAATTGATGTAATAGTTCTAAAGTTAACAATTATTTTCATTAATTCAATTTAAATTATTTGAAAGCAAATTAAAAAAATAAGCACAATAAAAAATTATAAAATCTAAACTCTACATGTATTTTCAATTTTTCACGTTGGACTTGAGACAAATTAAAGACTCACCGCTAAATGAAACCAATAAAGACAACAACTCATCTCAGAATCTAGTTGGCATGTCATTCTTTCCTCTCCCACTAATTAAACAATGCTAATCAAACAATAAAATGTTGTTACTTAAGAAAATCTGAGTCAATTATAAGCATTTACTAATCAGAAACACAATAATTAATGCCCAAGGAATATCACATTTTGAATTTAGAGCTTAATAGCATATATAGAGATGTCATGATCCAAGCCAATCATCCAATTCCATTCCAAGCCACATGATGACAAATTATGCAGCATCAGCCATGAATTACAGTGATAATTTACCATAGTTTTAGCATTAGTAATTCAAACATCATCACTCAATAGCCAGCTGAGACTGCTGATCATCAGAACAGGAACAGACTCGCAGCTTATGAAGTCACAAACCTTGGAGCTGCCCTCTTCGCCAAACAACATGGAGCGCTCAGTTAATGCCCAAAGTCCTGCAGCGTCTGCTTCTACTTCCACTGCCAAGAAAGGCGGTTGGATCACCTTTCCTTTCATTTTAGGTCTCTTTATATTCTGCTATCTAATTTTCCTGAAGAAATCAGTTTGTTTATGGTATAACTAATTCTGATCACCACGTATACTAACGTTGAGTTATTTTCGTGAAATCAGCAACAATGGCTGGAATATCACTTGCGTTTGGAGGATTCCTTTCCAATCTAGAAGTTTATCTGATTCAAGAATACAACATTAAGAGAATTGGTGCCGCTAAAATTATTAATGTGGTCAACGGCTCCATATCTATATTGCCAATTGCTGCAGCCGTTATAGCTGATTCATTCCTGGCCTGCTACACTGTAATCTGGATTTCTTCCCTCGTCTCATCACTGGTAAGGGCTTTTATTTCCTCTCCTGATTGTATACCATACATGCATATAACGTCCCTTACTACCATCGTATTATAGCCTGATTTGACCGGGGAAGTCGTGTTCATTATGCAGGGATTGCTACTACTAGCCCTGACAGCAGCCTTCGGCAAATTAAGACCTCCACCATGTGAAAATGGATCCAACCCTTGCAGAAGCCCAACAGAAGTCCAATTGGCAGTTCTTTATCTTAGTTTGGCACTAGCAACTCTGGGGATGGCTGGTACACGTTTCACCATGCTACCGATGGGCGCATACCAATTTGATAAACCAAAGCATCAAGGAATTCTTTTCAATTGGTACACATTTGTTACATACATATGCATTATTATTAGCTCCACGGCTATTGTTTATGTTCAAGACAATGTTAGTTGGGCATGGGGATTTGGGATTGGCTTTGCCGCAAATATATTTGGATTAGTTTTATTCGTAGCTGGCACTCGTTTCTATCGACAGCTCAAGCCACAAGGAAACCCTTTAGCAGGCTTGGCTTGTGTTGTTGTTGCATCTATCAGAAAAAGGAGTATTAATCTATCCCAAAACCCTGAAGATTATTACCATGACCATGAAGATAAGACTTTTACTTTGCCTAGCAAGTTCTTTAGGTAAGAACTTCTATCACTTCATAATCATATTCAATAATGTAAAGGCCTCAAACTAATTGAAAATTATCTAATCACACAAGAAACATGAACAAAAAAACCACAGGTTCTTGAACCGTGCAGCGCTCAAAACTGAAGGAGACACGAAGCTCAACGGATCCATAAGGAAATCATGGCAACTTTGTACGGTGACAGAAGTAGAAGATTTAAAAATCCTAATCAAAATGGTTCCACTGTGGTCGAGTGCATTACTCGTCTCCATTCCCTTTGCCATCCAAATGAGTATGGGAATCCTCCAGGTTCTAACAATGGACCGCCATATCGGACACAATGTCAAGATTCCAGCTGGAAGTATTGCTGTCTACTTGTTCATATCCACATGCATCACAATTTTCTTCGCAGATCGGTTCTTATTTCCCCTGTGGAATAAATTTGCTCGCCAGCCCATCACCCCTCTCCAGCGTGTCGGGATCGGCAATTTACTCAATGTCCTTAGCACGGCAGCGTCAGCCCTGGTAGAGATGAAGAGACTGAAGATCGCGCGGCTGCATAACCTTCAAGACCTGGATAATGCTGTAGTGCCAATGTCAGCATTCTGGATGGTGCCATCACTAGCTCTTGCTGGTATGGGAGAAGCATTTGGTTTCCCTGGACAAATAGCATTTTATTACCAAGAATTTCCCAAACACTTGAAAAGCACTTCGACTGCGGTTATTTCCTTGTCAACTGGAATCGCTTTTTACGTGGGGAATGCCTTGATTGATGTTGCTCGGAGGTCAACGGATTGGTTGCCGGATAATGTAAACCGGGGGAGACTGGACAATGTGTACTGGCTGGTTACTGTTCTCGGAGGCATCAACTTATTATATTTTCTTTCATGTGCCTCATTATACAAGTATAAAAATGCTGAAAATGCAATGGATGATGTTTCTGTTAATGAAGAATGACCAGATGCTTTGTTGCATCTTAGAAGTCAAGAAGCATATACTTGGATTTCCAGTCACAGGCTCTTGACCATATGAGGTTCGGAATTTCTAATTTTGTGTTTGACAACATAATATTTATAGTGAAAAAGTTGAGCTAGTTATTCATATGAGATAACGTTCATGAATAGTAAGTCGGTGGGTGAAAATTTTTTTTTGTTATATTAAACGTAGATATTCACAGGGCTCAATATTAATGAATAGCTATAGTGAGGGCGTATAAATTAAAGTTTATTCTATATGCATCACAGACAAAAATTGTAAAAATATGCCGTTTTGAAGATCAATAATTCCATGTTAGCACAAGTGCCATATGTATCATGAATTGTAAGAATATACCATTTTGCAAATCAATAACTCCATATAAGCACAACTGTGATATGGAGAATGTAAAGGATGAGAATTGCAAAGTGAATAATCTTGTTTGAGTGTGACTGGTGTAAGGGAATTACATTGTCAGTCATCTTGTCTGAACATGAATTGTGCGAACAGATTGGTATAAAATATAAGACTTGTGAATTAATTATCCCCTATTAGCACAACTCCGACATGAAGTAAGATATGAGACTTGTACAAGATATGAAACTTTCAAAAACAAATGATTTTAAAGTAAGCTTTTTGACCTGCATAAACATTCATTTCAAAACTTATTTTTTGTATTTTTAAATATATTTTTACAGTTTTTAATATATCTCCTATCTCATAAATATTATATTACAAAATAAAAAAAATACATTATGAAATACTGTTTATACAAAACATTTATCTCCCATATAAAACGTAAAAAATTTCCATTCGAGAAATATATAATTTTGCAATCTACCACCATATTATTGGTTTGATTTGCTATATTAACCCAATAAGACTACAGCGGTCTTAGTCTGTACTGTATTCTCTATTGGGTCAAGGCACGTGAACTATTTGAGGCGCAGTAGGTAAAAGTACATTAAACTTCACTATCTAATCTAAATGGACAGGTTAGTCCTAATTAGTTTTATAGAAAGGTTAGTAAAAGAGGGTGTCATGAACTACTTACTTTTCACATGATAAGTATAAGAGGGATTTCTACGTAGAGTTTACGTACTATTAGATTTTTTCATCTCAAACGTTAATTTTTGTGATGAATTTTCTTAAAAATTATGACAAAGGGATAGATTTAACTTTTATCGTGAGTTCTCTTAAAAATCATAATAGAGGAATAGGAGTATTCTAAACCAATTCAGACGGAAGGGACAACAGCCTAGCCGGTTCAAGAAACTGACCATGAAACCCCACCAAGACATATGGGATCACATCTCCAAAACTCAAAAGAACTATTATGGTTTGGAATAATATCTGGCGTAGGTTTGCTTTTTTATCTTTTAAAGGCATATTCACTTCCCTGTATTATCTGCTCTTATTTTCTAATAAAATATTTTGCCTTGTTGGCTTGTCAAAAAAAAAAAGAAAAAAAAAGAACTATTATGGTTTTTAGTGCAACACATCACAAAAACTAGTTTATGTGATAGAAAAATTCAAAATCATATAAACTCCTTATGAAAATTCTATACTTTCTATGTGGAAACCAAGTAGTTCAAAAATCCAAACCTAAATCTGGTCCAAAGGAAAGATTGAATTGTTGGACCTTGGCAAGGCCTTTGTCAGATGCCAACACCAAATCTCAAAGAATCCATTTTATAAACTGTTTGTTTTGTATTTTATTTTGTACTTTTTTACATTATTAATAATCACAATTTTTATCGCATGAATATAAAAAGAATACAATTCGTAAACTTTTTTTTTTAAAAAAAAGGGGAAGCATATCATTCTACCAATATTTAGATAATATATAATCAAAATTAATGAGAAAATATTTCATACATCTATTGCATCATATAAGTTGATATAATAAGAAATAATTTGAAAAAAGTGGGTGACAATATATCGAGACACAAAAAAATTATGTACTTAATTTAATACACTAAAAATAAAAATAGGCAAAATGTATGAATTTTTTTTTTCTGAGATTAAGACAACAACAGCTCAAATATTCATGGTAATAATAGTTCCTTCAAAGACACCCAAATGCAATATTATATGATGTCCAAAGATATTAGTAGAACAAGTTCACGTCACATAGTCAGAACAAATATTGAGAATAAATAATATAATGAAAAAAAGGGATTTTCCCACGAAAAAGGGTTTTATAATGTAGCCATACCCACAAGTGAAGAGGAAGGAGCCAAAAAAATAATGGCCATGCGACTCATGCCTTGTTTTTTTAAGGAGAAAATTATGGGTTATCTTAGTCTCCAGAATTTCAATAGTGGTGGGAGATGTGGTTATCCAGTTGGACTATTTCTATTCTTATCTTCTCAAGAAATTGAGCTTGATCGCTACTTCCTCGCTACTTCCTCAATTTTCAATGTTAAGCTGAATGGACCTTAAAATCAAACCTCATAATTAGTTTACCAACGTAAATAATATGTCATTATTCTTATAGTCTTATAATTAAGTCATAGTAGCAGTCAAAATTAAGTTCATTTACAGTAATTTCTCCTCTGAAAAAAAATTTCAGATTTGGTACAATTTTTTTTTAAAAAAATTACAAGACACAACACATTTAATGCATAATTAAAAGTATACTTTTATATTCGTATCCTTATTTTTTAATTTGATTTATACACTATCATTATTAGGAAGGTTAATACAAGATTTTCACACCTATGATGAACTCTTTTTTAGAATAAGGAAAATTTTTAAAATTGAACTTTTTTCCCTTGAGAATATTTTGTCTCCATCTTGAATATTTTGAAGATAGAAAAATAATAATTGTCTCCATCTTTTATCCTTCAATTTGCAACTAAATTAAAATTGCATTCAATTACATTTACCTCCCTTAAAGTTTGGAGAAATTACCAAATGAATTTCAAAGTTTGCAACTGAATTAAAATTGGGTAAATTATACAGAGTTTCATTTTGCTTATTACATTCGATGTAATGATTTTAAAATTAACAATTATTTTAGTTGAAATTAAATTGTTTGAAAAAATTTTTAAAAAATAAGTACAATATATATTTTCACATTGAAAGTGTCAGACAATAACTCATCTCAGAATGTCGTTGGCATGTTATTCTCTTCTCACCTACTAAACAATGCCAATCAAACAATAAAATACTAATAACAAACACAATAATTAATGCCTAAGGAAGATCAGATTTTGATTTTAGAGCTTAATAACATATATAGAGATGTCATGATCCAACAAAGCCATCCAATTCCATTCCAAGCCACATGGGAGCATAAATTATTCAGCATCAACCGTGAAGTGTTGTGATCATTTACTATATTTAAGCAACAGTATGAGACTGCTAATCATCAGACCAGACTTGCAGGCTGCAGATTTCAAAGTCACAAACCTTGGAGCTGTCCTCTTCGCCAAGCAACATGGAGCGCTCTGTTAATGCCCAAGATCCAGTTGCGTCTGCTTCCACTTTCACAGCCAAGAAAGGCGGTTGGATCACCTTTCCCTTCATTTTAGGTCTCTTTCTACGCGATACGCTCTCTAAATTTTCTGAACAAAGCACTTTGTTTATAATATAACTAATTCTGATCAGCCCATATGCTAACGTTGAGTTATTTCGTGAAAGCAGCAACTGTGGCTGGTATATCACTTGCCTATGGAGGATTACTTTCCAATCTAGAAGTGTATCTGATTCAAGAATTCAACATTAAGAGAATTAGTGCTGCTAAAATTTTCAATGTGGTCAACGGCTTCATGTATATATTACCAATTGCTGCAGCCGTTATAGCTGATTCATTCCTGGGCGGCCACACTGTAATATGGATTTCTTCCCTCATCTCATCACTGGTCAGAACCCTTTTTTTCTCTTCTCCCCTGCTCGTATACCATACATTTTATGGCATGGTTTGACGGGGAAAGTTGCGTTCATTATGCAGGGAATGATACTAGTTGCCCTGACGGCAGCCTTCAGCAAATTAAGACCTCCACCATGTGAAAATGGATCCAACCCTTGCAGAAGCACAACAAAAGTCCAATTGGCAGTTCTTTATCTTAGTTTGGCACTAGCAATTCTGGGGATAGCTGGTACACGCTTCACTGTGGCACCGATGGGCGCATACCAATTTGATAAACCAAAGCATCAAGGAATTGTTTTCAATTGGTACGTATTTGTAGCGAACATGTGCGCTATTATTAGCTCCACGGCTATTGTTTATGTTCAAGACGACGTGAGTTGGGCGTGGGGATTTGGGATTTGTTTTGTCGCAAATATATTTGGATTAGTATTATTTGTAGCTGGCACTCGTTTCTATCGACAGCTCAAGCCACAAGGAAGCCATTTAGCAGGCTTGGCTCGTGTTGTTGTTGCATCTATCAGAAAAAGGAGTATTAATCTCTCCCAAAACCCTGAAGATTATTGCCACGACCATGAAGATAAGACTCTTACTTTGCCTAGCAAGTTCTTTAGGTAAGAACTGTTGAGAAGTGATTCGAAATTGTTGGAAGAGTGGAATAAGTCAGTTTACTGCTTCAATGGTTGACCGAGTCTTTAGGAGTAGTTGTTTACTGCTTTCAATAATTTAGCTACTTTATCTCATGTCAGTTTGAAAACCGTTGTATGCATGTTTATATAAGAACATGCTTTGTTTTGTATTGATGAGTGCAAGTCAAATAAACATTGCCTCTAGTTTTTGCTCATTTCTCTTGATAATCATTTACCTCAGCTGCCATAATCTCCAACATCGTGGTATCAGAGCGCCAGGCTAAAGTGGCATTTGATCATGTCAATGACAGGAGGAAATGGGCAATCTTCCATGATACCAGTTTTCAAAGGAGACAACTATGATGTATGGCGCATCAAGATGAAGACTCTTTTCCGCTCACGAGTTATGGGAAGTGGTGGAGTCCGGTTTCTTGAGGATGAAAGAGATGAAGCCAAACGAGGAGAATCGTAGAAGGATGCCAAGGCTCGCTTTTTCATTCAACAAGGAATGGATGAGACAGTTTTTGCAGGATATCGACGCCTTGCAGAAAAGCGAGCATGGGATACGTTAATGGAAGAATTTCAAGGCGGATCGGATCAAAGCAGTGAGACTTCAATCTCTCGTAAGACAATTTGAGACACTACAAATGGAGAATGGTGAGAAGGTACAAAATTATATGACACGTTCAAAAGTCATTATCAATCAAATGAAAACGTATGGGAGACAATTCTTTGAGTCAAGCACGGTCGTAGCAAAAATTCGAGGAGCTTACCTCAACGATTTGATCATGTGGTAGCGCCATTGAAGAATCAAAGGATTTAACTAAGTTGTCTTTTGATGCTTTGATGGGATCGTTGATGGCTCATGAGGATAGGTGAGCAGTCAACAGAAGAGACGATGAAAAGGCCTTTCAAGCCGATCCACCAATGCAATGCAGGAGTTGGATCGGGAATTTTAGAGGAAGAGGCCGTAATGCAAGAGGAAGAGCGGGGAGAACTGGGCAAGGTGAACCTAGAAGATGCTATAATCGCAACAAAGTGGGTCATTTTGCTAGAGATCAGAGCAAGAAACTCAAGTGAGTTTGTGAAGATGGGGAAGCGAGCAGAGAGAAGAATACTTGTTTATGGCAAAGGAAGCTAATGAAAGGAAGAATTGTATCCGTATATTGATGGTCGCTCCAGTCACATGTCGAGGACAAGAAGTTTCAAAGACTTGAATGAGGGTCATAAAGGGAGATCACCCTTGGTAATAATAGGAAATTGCGTGGAAGGCAAGGGAACAGTAGCTATGCAGTTGGTCAAGGCAAAAGCAAGTGTATTAGTAATGTTCTATATGCACTGAATTGGCTCATAACTTGTTGAGTGTTGGTCACTAGTTAAAGGAGGGTATCTTTGTGATCTTTGAAGATTGCATGTGTACAATCAAAGAAAAAGGGATCGGTTTGATGATTGACAGAGTTAAATTGATGGACAATTGCATGTCTCCTTTATAGTTTGAAGATTTGGAAGAACTGGGATTGGTTGTCAAGGAAGACAATTCATCAAGAAGGTGGCAACATAGGTATGGTCATCTTAATGTGCCTGGTTTAAAGCTGCTGAAAGAAAAGAATATGGTGAAAGGACTTCCGAGATCGGTCAGAAATATCATCCGTGAGGGGTGCATCTATGGGAAACAAGCAAAAACCATTCCCTAGTGGTGAAGCATGGAGAGCGAGAAGGAGTTTTGGGTGGTAGTAGGCGATATATGTGGTCTTATGAGAACAAACTCTCTCGGTGGAAGCAAATATTTTTCTTTGTTCATTGATGATTATAGTAGGATGAGTGGTCTATCTTCTAAGTCACAAGTCAAGCATTTGAGAAGTTCAAGATATTTAAGGCCATGGTTGAAGTTGAAAGTGGGAAAAAGAAAGTGTTAAGAACGGACAGAGGAGAATTCAACTCTAAGGAGTTTGACAACTTCAAAATGAAGGAATCCAAAGGAACTTACGACTCCTTTTACTCGAGCAAAGCGGGATCAGAGAGGAAGAAACAGAACAATAGTTGAAATGGCAAGAAGTCTTCTAAAAGCAAAAACTACCGACACTTTTTGGGCGTATTATCGCAATATATTTACTCAACCTATCAACGAAGGTTGAAATCAGACCCCTTTTGAAGCTTGGTATGGTACTAAACCCTCTGTTCAGCATTTAAAAATATTTGGTTGCATTGCATATGTTTTTATTCATCCACACTTGAGGCATAAATTAGAAGAAAAATCTATGAAATGCATATTTGTGGGATACTCATCTCAGTCAAAAGCATACAGACTATATAATCCAGAAAGTGGAAAGATCATAGTCAGTAGAAATGTAAGGTTCAATGAGGAGGAATGCTGGAATTGGGAAAAATTAGGGGAGAAATGGTCCGAAATATGAACTTTGAAGAAACGACAGAACAAGAAGCATTAGCCCAAGAAGATATTAGTGGAACAACATCAACACCAACCAACAAGAGTGGCTCGGCAACGAGTTAGAAAGAATGTCTAGTAGTGCAAAAACTAGCCCGGATACTTCTCCCGCTGTAAATGTGAGATCTCTAGTCGATATATATGCTAGATGCACATTTGCATTATATGTCTTGATCCTACCGGTATGAAGAAGCGTGTGATAAGGAAGAGTGGAAAAAGCTATCTTTGGAGGAGATCAATGCAATTAATGTAAATCGGACTTGGAGCTAGTTGATTTACGGAAGGAAAGCAAGCTATTGGCCTAAAGTGGATATTTAAGACGAAATATCAAGTCGATGGGAGCAAACTAAAGAATAAAGCAAGACTTGTGGCAAAGTACATCAAGTGGAAGGAGTTGATGTAGAAGAAACATTTTCTCCAAGAGCTGTGTTCAAAACCATTAGAATTGTAATATCACTGCCCAACCGAAATGGGAAGATATACCAATTTGATGTCAAATCTGCTTTCCTAAATGGAGATTTGTTAGAAGAAGTATACGTGAGAGACCTCAAGGTTTTGTCATCTCAGAGAAGAACATAAAGCATATAGACTTAGAAAAGCTTTGTATGGCTGAGACAAGCCCCAAGAACTTGGTATATGAAGATAGATGCATACTTTATACGTGGATTCAAAAGGAGTGACAATGAACCCACCTTGTATGTGAAAGCAACGACTCAAAAGGAATGCTTGATTGTATGCTGTATGTAGATGATATGATATACACGGTTCCTCTCAATCTCTAGTTGCGAATTCAAGAAACAAATGATGACGAAGTTTGAAATGACTGATTTGGGAGTCTTTGAAGTATTTTTGGGACTAGAAGTTCGAAGAAGAGGATGGGATATTTCTATCACAAAGAAGATATGCACTCGAGTTACTCAAAAAGACAAGTATGTTGAATTGCAGAACTGTAGAAACTCCAATGAATATGAATGAGAAGCTCAAAGAAGATGATGGAGCGAGAACAAGTTGATGGGAAACAATACGAAGCATGGTGGAGTCTAATGTATTTAGCTCACACAAGGCCGACCTTGCCTTCTCTGTTAGTATGATATCAAGATTTATGCACAAGCCCAACAAGCAACATCTAGGAGCAGCCAAAAGGATTTTGAGGTATGTAGCGAGTAGACTACGGAATATGGTATACCCAAGTCGATTTGATTGATGGGATACTCGGACGATGATTAGGTGCTCATTGGATGACCGAAAGAGTACCACCGACACCGTTTGATCTTGGTTCTGTATGATAACTTGGGGCTCCAAGAAACAAAATAAGCGTGGCATTGTCTTCGTGAAGTCGAGTACATGGCATTGGGAGGCTGCATGTCGTGGGCTTTGGATTAAGAAGATTTTAACAGATTTGAGAAAATCTCAATCGGCACCAATAAAGATAAAATGTGACAAAGGTGTCCGCAATAGCTATGGCAAAGAATCCGATGGATCATGGGAGGAGCAAACACATAGAAATCAAGCATCACTTCATAAGGAGCTTGTTGCGGCAGGAGAAATCAAGTTAGAGCGCACGCAGTGAAGAACAAGTTGCGTATGTTTTGACCAAGTCACTATCGGTCCAAAAGCACCGCAACTTCGGAAGAAGAATGGAGTCACTAATTTCAATCAAGGGAGTGTTGAGAAGTGATTCAAATTGTTGGAAGAGTGGAATAAGTCGCTTTCTCGCTTCAATGGTTGACCGAGTCTTTAGGAGTAGTTGTTTACTGCTTTCAATAATTTAGCTACTTTATCTCATGTCAGTTTGAAAACCGTTGTATGCATGTTTATATAAGAACATGCTTTGTTTTGTATTCAGGAAGGTGCAAGTCAAATAAACATTGCCTCTAGTTTTTGCTCATTTCTCTTGATAATCATTTACCTCAGCTGCCATAATCTCCAACAAGAACCATCCTCACTTCATAATCTTATTCAATAATGGAAAGGACTCAAACTAATTGGAAATTATCTAATCACACAAGAAACATGAACAAAAAAACCATAGGTTCTTGAACCGTGCGGCTCTGAAAATTGAAGGAGACATGGCGGAGCTAAACGGATCCATGAGGAATTCATGGCAACTTTGTACAGTGAGAGAAGTAGAAGATTTCAAAAACCTAATCAAAATGCTTCCACTGTGGTCAAGTGCATTGCTTGTCTCTGTTCCACTTGCCATCCAAATGAGTATGATAATTCTCCAGGCTCTAACAATGGACCGTCATCTTGGACATAATTTCAGGATTCCAGCTGGAACAATGAATGTCTTCTCATTCATGTCCACCTGCATCACCACTTTCTTCACAGGTCGGTTCTTATTTCCCCTGTGGAATAAATTTGCTTGCCAGCCCATCAGCCCTCTCCAGCGTTTCGGGATCGGCCATTTGCTCAATGTCCTTAGCATGGCGACGCTACTGGTCGAGATGAAGAGGTCAAGATCGCGCGATTGCATAACCTTCAAGATCCGGATAATCTTTGTGGTGCCAATGTCGATTATTTGGTGCCATCACTAGCTCTTGCTGGTATGGGAATAGCATTTCATTTCACTGGACAAATTGCATTTTATTACCAAGAATTTCCCAAATACTTGAAAAGTACTTCGACTGCGGTTGTTTCTTTGGCAATTGGAATGGCATTTTACGTGGGGAATGCCTTGATTGATGTTGTTCGGAGGTCAACGGATTGGTTGCCAGATAATATAAACCGGGGGAGACTAGACAATGTGTCTTGGTTAGTTCTTTTCCTGAGGCATCAACTTATTATTTTTTCTTTCATGTGCCTCATTATACAAAAATAAAAATACTGAAAATGCAATGGATGATGTTCCTGTTAATGAAGAATGACATGCAAGATGCTTTGTTGCATCTTAGAAGTCAAGAAGCGTAAACTTGGATTTCCAGTTACAGGCCGAATTTCTAGTTTTGTGTTTGACTGTGTTTGACAACATAATATTTATAGTGAAAAAGTTGAGTTAGTTATTCATATGAGATAACATTCATGAATAGTAAGTCAGTGGGTGAAATTTTTTGGTAGATACATTAAACGTAGATGTTCGCAGGGCACAATATTAATGAATAGTTATAGTGAGGGTGTATAAATTAAATTTTATTCACTACAAGAAAAGTGCAATTTTCCGACGGACTATTCCGACGGATTTTAATCCGTCGGAAACTTCCGACGGATATCCGTCGGAAAAAGCAAATGGCATGGCGGCACCCAAATTTCCGACGGATATCCGTCGGTAAAAATTATTCCGACGTATTTCCGACGGAAATTCCGTCGGAATACAATGGCGCCATGCCGCCCAAAATATTCCGACGGATAATCCGTCGGAAGATCAATTAAAAAAATTTAGTTTTCAATTTTTCCGACGGATTTTCCGTCGGAATATTTACCTATATAATAAAAAAAGAAATAATTATATTTACGACTGATTTCCGTCGGAAATAGTTTGTAAAAAATTTAAAAAATGAAACGTTTCCGACGGATCTGCCGTCGGAATTATAACCCTCCACGGATTTCCGTCGGAATTATTCAAAATAAAAAAATAAAACATTTCCGACGGAGTCTCCGTCGGAAGTTCTTGCCATGAATTTAAAAAGTTACAAAATTCCGACGGCCAAGCTGTCGGAATTTGGGAAAAAATAAAAAAGAGAAAATTTCCGACGGAAAATCCGTCGAAAATATTGAAATAAAAATTTTAAAACGGTTCCGACGGATTATCCGTGAAGTCTTCTGAAAAATTAAAAATTTACTTTGTCCGTCGGATATCCGTCGGAAATGTTACAATACATAAAAAAATCTCGCCTTTTCCATTTCCCCTCCTCCTCTCCCGCCCGCCCGCCTCCCGCCTCCCACCTGCCGCCTCCCCCCAAAAATTTTCTTACCTTTTTTCCCCCCTCTTTCCTCTCTCCCGCATCGCATCGTCCTCAATCGTCTTCCCTCTTCAGCCGCTCCTCAATCGGAAGCCGTTGGAAGTTCTGTCGTCCTCGTTGCTCGTCCTCCGTCCTCGTGGCTCGTCCTCGTTGCTCGTCCGCGGCCGAACGGTTCTGTTTTGGTTTGTGGCATTTTGTAATTGGCCTATTTTACTTTATAATTTTCTGGTTTTTTGGCTTCTGATTGATGAGAATGGTTCTGTTAAGCGATTGTTGGTTTTGTTTTTGGTTTCGCTCGCATTTGTGTTACGTAATGCGACGGATTTGTGGCGGAAGTTCTGGATTTGTGTTCTGTGTTCTGTGTTCTGTGTTCTGTGTTTGAAGTCATTCTGAGTTGTCAATAGTTGTGGAATTGCGGTTTATGTTTTCATAGTCTTGCAAATCTTTACTTTAGTGAAGTTGATTTGCACTAATCTCTGGTGAATTTGATTTGTTTCACTTAGCGACTGCCAAAAAGTGTGGTTTGCCAACAAATTGCAACTTTAAAACTTGTTACAAGCTTTTTTGCCCTTCTGGAAGACTGGTTTTCTAGGTTATTGACCAACTGTTCTTATTGGTTATTTTTAGTTTTAGACTGGTTTTTCATGGTAATCATTTGTCATGAGGATTTCATTGGTTTGAGCTGTCTAAAGTAGCTGTTCTTTACTGTTGCAACTGCTGAACAAGGAAGATGTTGAACTATGCTACTACCTGCTGTAGAGAACAATGATTCTTGGAAATGTTTATGGACTGTTTTTCTTCCTTTAGGTCAAAACGTGGGCACCACTGTTGAATAACTTCTGCACTACTGGAAAGCTGGAGCTGGAACTTATGTATACAATCCAGGTCCAGTGCTATGAGGACACAAAACTGATGAAACTGTTTCCTGAAATTGTGAGGTCTCTTTATGACCAAGATGTTCTTGCTGAAGATACCATTCTTCACTGGTTCCGGAAGGGAACAAATCCCAAGGGCAGGTATTGTACTCCTTTTGTTTGTTATGTCTTGCTGTAGTATTTGATTGTCTCACTCCATTTTGTATTTCCTCTTGTCAAAGCAACATTTTTGGAGGCTGCTGAAATCTATTTGTTGCAACTTTGTTAACTAATTGGCTGTCAAATAAGTGTTTTTCCCTTTATGCTAAATCTTTTATGTTTCCTTTACGTTTTCAAAATTTTTTGGCTAGCTTAACATTTTTAGGGATTAGCGGTCTGATCTTTCTTAGCTGGTGTTAATTGATTATTTGTATACACACCAAAGATGCTTGCACTTGAATTGTTTATGTTTTACTGAAGTAAAAAGGTATATTTGCTGAAAGTTGCGATGTTCTCTTAAAGCTATCAGAGTTAAGTTTGATGTTCACTTTCAGCACATGATCCAACAACACTGTTTAACTTCTGTAAGTTGTCTTTGGAACCTTAAGCAATAAAATGATTGCATTTTCATTCAGTGATCATATGGCAATATCCAGAAAAAATAGTTTCTTTTGTCCATGAGTGCCTGGGCATTTTCGGAATCATCCATTAAGCCATATTTTATTGGAACAAGAATTCTAGATTAATATGTTTTCAGCTCTTATCTTCATTTGGACTCGTTTTCAGCTCGAGCATGGATACGGACAAAGATTAGGATAGTATTACTTTTTGTCAAATTTATGTGTATAAAATAAATTTTTTTAAAATAATTTAAAATGCAATTTATTTTTTTAAAAAAATTTTATTAAATTTCCGACGGCATTCCGTCGGAAATTATTTATTTCTTTTTAAATTTTTTTACTTTCCGACGGCAACCCGTCGGAACCTATTTATTTATTTAATAATTTTAACACTTTCCGACGGCAATCCGTCGGAAATTACTTATTTTTTAAAAATTTTTTATTACATTTCCGACGGATTTCCGTCGGAAATTAAACATTTTCCGACGGATTTCCGTCGGAAAAAGATAATTCTTCATTGCCCGTTGTCCGTCGGAAAATCCGTCGGAATTCTTAGATTTTCCGACGGAAATGTGGGTTTGCCGTCGGAAATTTGCCGTCGGAATAAAATAATTTTCTTGTAGTGATTCTATATGCATCATAGACAAAAATTGTAAAAATATACCGTTTTGAAGATCAATAATTCCATGTTAGCACCAGCGCCATATATCATGAATTGTAAGAATTTACCATTTTGCAAATCAATAACTCCATATAAACACAACTGTGATATGGAGAACGTAAAGGATGAGAATTGCACAGTTTCTAATATTGTTTGAGTGTGAACGGTGCAAGGTAGGAGGTTACACTGTCAGTAATCTTGTCTGAACATGAATTGTGCGAACAGATTGGTATAAAATATGAGACTTGTGAATTAATTATCCCCTATTAGCACAACTCCGATATGAAGTAAGATATGAGACTTGTACAAGATATGAAACTTTCAAAAACCAATGATTTTAAAGTAAATTTTTAGACCTGCATAAACAACCATTTAAAAACTTATTTTTGCATTTTTGAATATACTTTTGCAATTTTTAATAAAATTTTTATCTCACAAGTATTATATTATAAAATACAAAAATATATTATGAAACGCTATCAATACAAAACCTTTTATCTCCCATATAAAAAGTATAAAATTTCCATTTGAGAAATATATAATTTTGAAATCTTCCACCATATTATTGGTTTAATTTGCTATATTAAGTTATTAACCCAACAAGACAGCAGCGGGCTTAGTCTGTTTTGTATTCTCTATTGGGTCAAGGCGCGTGAAGTATTTGTGGCCCAGTAGGTAAAGTACATTAAACTTCACTATCCAATCCAAATGGATAGGTTAGTCCGTATTAGTTTTATAGAAAGGTAAGTAAAAGAGAGTGTAATGGACTACTTCGTTTGGACAATGATGTATTTGAGAAAAGTTGTGTTAAAATATGTAAAAATTTTGATAGGTATTTTTTTGATAAAAAAATGTTTTAAAGGAAAAAATAAGAGGGAAATTTTTTTTCATTATGTGAGAAGAATTTGAGTTGGAAAATTTAAAATTTAAATTTTGAAATAAAAATGTGTTTGTATATTTTATTTTTGTTTGAGAAAAGTTAATTTTTTTCGTAAATAAGAAGCCTATCAAAACAAAGTTTTTACATGAAAAGTATGTGAGGGATTTTCATGTGATGTTTATGTGATATTGGATTTTTTTAACTCACAAGTCAATTTTTGTAATAGGTTCTCTTAAAAACCATGATAGGGGGATAGGAGTATTCTAAACTGATTCGGATAGAAGGGACAACAGCATAGCCTTTCAAGAAGTTAACCATGAAACCCCACCAAGATATATGGGATCACATCTCCAAAACTCAAAAGAACAGTCATGGTTATTGGGAGAACCTATTACAAAAGGTAGCTTATGAGATAGAAAAATTTAAAATCATATAAACTCTTTATGAAAATATCATATTTTCCATGTGTGAACTAAGTAGTTCATAACAAGAACCCAAACCTAAATCTGGCCCATAAAGGAAAGATTGAGGGGGCGCTTGGTATAAATGGTGGGTTTAGGAATGGAATGGATTTGATAAAAGGAAAGGTTTGGAATAGAATGGAATGATAATAATTATATTGTTTGGTATTGTTTTGTATTGGAATGGAATAGATTTTATATTAAAATTAAAATTTAATATTAATATTAATAAATTTTATATTAAAATTATAATAAAAATATTATCATTTTACATTATATGATATTTAATAAATTATATATTGTTCAAAAAATAGTCAAAGTGCATGTCAATTTGTAGAGAAAAATATTTTCTATAATTTACTGAAATTTGTTTTTTTTTAAAAAAAAAAAGGTGAAATGGGGGTTGCAAACCTTGGGGGGGTTTGCAACCCCCTTGACATGTGGCGCGCGCCCATGTCAGCGCCTGTCAGCGCCTAACCTCTTTTTTTTTTTTTTTTTACAAAACTGTGTCGTTTTTGTCCCAGTTTAATCCCTCATTTGTGGGTTTACACAAAAGGAGCCTACCGGGTGGGTTTCACCTAAACCCACCCCCAAAGGTTTCTTCAAACCATTCCACACAAAACAAACACCCATTTTTCTTTTAAACCTTTCCAATCCCAGTCCATTCCCACGTAACAAACGGCACCTGAATTGTTGGACCTTATCAGGACCTTTTTCAGATGCCAACACCCAAGCTCAAAGAATCCATTTTATAAACTGTTTGGTTTGTATTTTATTTGTACTTCTTTACATTATTAATACTCACAATTTTTATCCCATGAATATAAAAAAAAACAATTAGTAAACTTTTTTTTTTAATTTTTAAAAGGGGAAGCATATCATTCTACCAATATTTAGATAATATATAATCAAAATTAATGAGAAAATATTTCATACATTTGTTACATCATATAATATGTAATAAGAAACAATTTGAAAAAAAAGGGTGACAATATATCGAGACCAAAAAAAAAAAAGTACTTAATTTAATAAACAAAAAATAAAAATAAGCGAAATGTATGAACTTATTTTTTTTGAGATTAAGACAACAATAGCTCAAGTATTCATGATCGTAATAGTTCATTCAAAGACACCCAAATACAATATTATATGATATCCAAAGATATTAGCAGAACAAGTTCGCGTCACATAGTCAGAACAAATATTGAGAATAAATACTATGATTAAAAAAAAAAAGAAGGAAGGGATTTTCCCACAAAAAAGGGTTTTATAATGTAGCCATACCCACAAGTGAAGAGAAATTAAGGAGCCAAAAAAATAATAGTAAAAAAAATAATGGTCATGCCTTGTTTTTTTTAAGGAGAAAATTATGGGTTATCTTAGTCTCCAGAATTTCAATAATGGTGGGTGATGGGGTAATGCAGTTGGACTATTTATACTCTTATCTTCTCAAGAAAGATGGATTGATCGCTGCTTCCTCAATTTTCAATGTTAAGCAGAATTGAACTTAAAATCAAATCTCATAATTAGTTTAACAACGTAAATAATAGGTCATTATTCTTATAGTCTTATAATTAAGTCATAGTAGCAGTCAAATTAAGTTCATTTATAGTAATCTCTCCGTCTAAAAAAAAAGTTCAAATTTGGTACAATTTTTTTTTTTAAAATTAAAAGACACAAGACAAAAGACACAACAAACTTAATGCATAATTAAATTTATACTTTTATATTTTTATCATTATTTTTTAATTTGAGTTGTATATACTAATGGTAATACAATAATATCACATCTATGGTGGAATTTTTTTTGAAATAAGGAAAATTTTTAAAATTGAACTTTTTTTCCTTGAGACGGAGGAAGTACTATCAAAAGAATATTTTGAAAATAGAAAAGTAATAATTGTCTCCATCTTTTATCCTTCAATTTGCAACTAAATTAAAATTGCATTCAATTACATTTACCTCTAAAGTTTGGAGAAATGAATTTCAAAGTTTGCAACTGAATTAAAATTGGGTAAATTATACAGAGTTTCATTTTGCTTATTACATTTGATGTAATGATTTCAAAATTAACAATTATTTTAATTGAAATTAAATTGTTTGAAAAAAATCAAAAAAATAAGTACAATATATATTTTCACATTGAAAGTGTCAGACAAATTAAATACTCGCTGATATAGCGAACCAATAGAGACGAAAGCCTGAAGTAACTCTGAAAACTAAGACAATAACACATCTCAGAATCTCGTTGGCATGTTATTCTCTCCTCTCCTACTAAACAATGCCAATCAAACAATAAAATACTAATAACAAATACAATAATTAATGCCTAAGGAAGATCAGATTTTGATTTTAGAGCTTAATAACATATATAGAGATGTCATGATCCAACAAAACCATCCAATTCCATTCCAAGCCACATGGGAGCATAAATTATTCAGCATCAACCGTGAAGTGTAGTGATCATTTACTATAGTTTAAGCAAGAGTATGAGACTGCTGATCATCAGACCAGACTTGCAGGCTGCAGATTTCAAAGTCACAAACCTTGGAGCTGCCCTCTTCGCCAAACAACATGGAGCGCTCGGTTAATGCCCAAGATCCAGCTGCGTCTGCTTCTACTTTCACTGCCAAGAAAGGCGGTTGGATCACCTTTCCCTTCATTTTAGGTCTCTTTCTACGCGATCTGCTCTCTAAATTTTCTGAACAAAGCACTTTGCTTGTAATATAACCAATTTTGATCAGCCCGTATACTGACGTTGAGTTATTTCGTGAAAGCAGCAACAGTGGCTGGCATATCACTTGCGTATGGAGGATTAATTTCCAATCTAGAAGTGTATCTGATTCAAGAATTCAACATTAAGAGAATTAGTGCTGCTAAAATTTTCAATGTGGTCAACGGCTTCGTGTTTATATTACCAATTGCTGCAGCCGTTATAGCTGATTCATTCCTGGGCGGCCATACTGTAATATGGATTTCTTCCCTCATCTCATCACTGGTCAGGACCCTTTTTTTCTCTTCTCCCCTGCGTTGTGTACCATACATGCATATAACGTCCCTCACTACCATCATTTTATGGCATGGTTTGACGGGGAGAGTTGCGTTCATTATGCAGGGAATGCTACTATTTGCCCTGACGGCAGCCTTCAGCAAATTAAGACCTCCACCATGTGAAAATGGATCCAACCCTTGCAGAAGCACAACAAAAGTCCAATTGGCAGTTCTTTATCTTAGTTTGGCACTAGCAACTCTGGGGATGGCTGGTACCCGTTTCACCGTGCTACCGATGGGCGCGTACCAATTTGATAAACAAAAGCATCAAGGAGTTGTTTTCAATTGGTACATATTCGTTATGTACATGTGCTTTCTTATTAGCTCCACGGCTATTGTTTATGTTCAAGACAACGTGAGTTGGGCGTGGGGATTTGGGATTTGTTTTTCCTCAAATATACTTGGATTAGTATTATTTGTAGCTGGCACTCGTTTCTATCGACAGCTCAAGCCACAAGGAAGCCATTTAGTAGGCTTGGCTCGTGTTGTTGTTGCATCTATCAGAAAAAGGAGTATTAATCTCTCCCAAAACCCAGAAGATTATTGCCACGACCATGAAGATAAGACTCTTACTTTTCCTAGCAAGTTCTTTAGGTAAGAACCATCCTCACTTCATAATCTTATTCAATAATGGAAAGGCCTCAAACTAATTGGAAATTTTCTAATCACACAAGAAACATGAACAAAAAAACCACAGGTTCTTGAACCGTGCAGCTCTGAAAACTGAAGGAGACATGGCGGAGCTAAACGGATCCATAAGGAAATCATGGCAACTTTGTACAGTGAGAGAAGTAGAAGATTTCAAAAACCTAATAAAAATGATTCCACTGTGGTCAAGTGCATTGTTTGTCTCTGTTCCAGTTGCCATCCAACTGAGTATGATAATTCTCCAGGCTCTAACAATGAACCGTCATGTTGGACATAATTTCAAGATTCCAGCTGGAACAATGAATATCTTCTCATTCATGTCCAACTGCATCACCACTTTCTTCACAGGTCGGTTCTTATTTCCCCTGTGGAATAAATTTGCTCGCCAGCCCATCAGCCCTCTCCAGCGTTTCGGGATCGGCCATTTGCTCAACGTCCTTAGCATGGCAGCTTCAGCCCTGGTAGAGATGAAGAGGCTGAAAATCGCGCGGTTGCATAACCTTCAAGATCTGGATAATGCTGTGGTGCCAATGTCAGTATTCTGGCTGGTGCCATCACTGGCCCTTGCTGGTATGGGAGTTGCATTTCATTTCACTGGACAAATTGCATTTTATTACCAAGAATTTCCCAAATACTTGAAAAGTACTTCGACTGGGGTTGTTTCCTTGGCAATTGGAATCGCTTTTTACGTGGGGAATGCCTTGATTGATGTTGTTCGGAGGTCAACGGATTGGTTGCCGGATAATATAAACCGGGGGAGACTAGACAACGTGTACTGGCTGGTTACTATTCTAGGAGGCATTAACCTTTTATATTTTCTTTTATGTGCCTCATTATATAAGTATAAAAATGCTGAAAATGTAATGGTTGATGTTTCTTTAAATGAAGAATGACATGATGCTTTGTTGCATTTGGAAAATTAGAAGTTAAGAAGAATATATGTTTCTGTAAATGAAGAATGACATGATGCTTTGTTGCTTTTGGAAAAGTAGAAGTTAAGAAGCATATACTTGTATCTCTGTTTGCAAGCTCTTGAGTCTTGACTATATGCAGGTTCCGAATTTCTAATATCTGTATGAGTTGTGTCTTAAAACTTTTTAAAATTTTAAATATAGTAATTGTCAAATGAAAAATATATTAAAAAAATACAAAATTTTATTACAAATTACAGAAATATATTTTAAAATTTAATTTATACACACCTCTATTTTTTTTTTCCCCTTGAGTGTATGATAAAATGATATCTACAATGAAATAGTTTACTAAGTTTTTCATATGGAATAACGTTAGTGAATAATATTATTAAAACGTCAGTAAAGAGGAGGATAGTGCCCAAAATGTTATGATTTATACGTTCAAGAAGGGGACAAAAGCCTAGCCTTTCTTTCAAGAAGCTGACCGTGGGACCCACCAAGAGATGTAGGATCATGTTATTGTTCTTGAAGCAACTTACCACACAAAACTTAGATTATGAGATGAAACAAAATTATATAAGATCGTTGTACATTAGGTAGTTTTGAATTAGGTGAGATTTGCTCTAGATGGCTTTTTCTTAGGTGGTTTTGCATTAAATTTTTTCTTCTAGTTCTAAGTGAACACTGTAATGCCAACATTACCAATCTAGTCCCAAGCATACACTGAAATATACCAGTATCATAACTGATCATGCAAAGACAAGAACCGAGTTATCTACTCTTACTTTTGCACTAGACTAGATTTGCATTAGATGATTGTACATTAGATTCTTCTCTCCAATCTTAGGCGAATACTAATACTAGTGTAACCAATTTAGTCCCGAGTAAACACTGCAGTACCAATGTCACCATCTAGTTATGGGCGAATGCTGCAATACGAACGACACCAACGGATCATGCAAAGACAAGGAACTGGTTACCTACAAGGTGAACATTGCAATATCGGCATTACCATCTACTCTCAGGTGAATATTGTAGTACTGGCGACACCAATTGATCATGCAAAGATAAGGAACACGTTACCTACTCTTAATGATCAAAGTGATCCCTTTTCTTTGAGTCTAATTAAAGAATTCAGAATGAATCAAATTGGTTATCATTGAGCTACTGAGTTAGGAACCTACGACCAATTAGTTAATGGCCGACCACTCTACCACTAAGCTGCTAAGAACCATGGCAAATTATATCTCATAAAATCTAATTTCTGTTTACCAATTGATCATGGTATGGTCAAAGGGTAATTAATGGTCAACTCTAATGCTATTTGTCATGATTTTTAAGGGAACTCATCACAAAAACTAGTTTGTAAAGTGGAAGAATTCAATGTTATATAAACCCTACAAAAAAATTCTATATTTTTTATGTGCAAATCAAATGAAATCATTAAATTGATCTATGAAGGAAAGATTAAATTATTGGACCTTATCAAGACCTTTTCCAGATATCAACACCCAATCTCAAAGAATCCATATCATAAACTTGGAATGTGTATGAATTACATTTCAAAATAAAATTTTGTTGCAATAATTTTGAGATAAAAAATATATTAGAAAGTGTAAAAATGTGTTAAAAAATACAAAAATATGTTTTGAGATAGCAATTCATACATACCTTTGTTTGGTTTGTCTTTTATTTTGTTATTTTTACATTATTAATACACTTTACAATTTTTATCCCACAAATATAAAAATGAATGCAATTTAAAGTTCATTTATAGTACTATGAAAAGAATATTTTAAAGATAGAAAAACAATATCCGCCTCCATCTCTATCGCTCAATTTGCCATTGAATTAAAATTAGGTAAATTACAAGTAAATCATCTGAGATTTGGAGAAATTATCAAAAGAAATTCAAAATTGCAACTAAATTAAAATTGGGTAAATTATATAGATTTTTGTTTTGGTTATTAAATTTGATATAATGGATTTAAAATTAACAGTAATTTTTATCAATTGAATTTAAATTGGTTGAAAGCAAATTTAAAAGATTACAAAATCTAAACTCTCTCTCTCTCTCTCTCTCTCTATATATATATATATATATATATATATATATATTGGTAAGTGTTGTTAGGTTGTTGAATTCTATTGAGAATTGTTAGACTTGCGTTTAAATTTTGATTATCAATAATTATTAATGGATTTTTTTTCAATACTAAGGAAGTATCAGAGAAAAGTAGGGTAGAATACAATTTGTTGCACTTCAACGTCTATTTTGTAATTAAAACAAATTTCAAGGAGATAAATATAATTCAAATGTTATAATTTAGAGAGTAATATAAGAATTTCAAGAAAAATGGATCTTTGAGTTGATCAAAAGTCAATGATCAACATTACTAACTAATGGTAAGAAGTTTAAATGTTATACATTTATTAAATTTCAAAAGTATTAATAGTTTTCTCAAACTTTGAGGATCATTTGGAAGTTTTTCCAAATCTCATGGGAGATAGATGTAATTTATTCATTAAAATTTAAATTAATTACATTCATCTCTCTTGAGCTTTAGTGAAATTATAAAATGTGCAAAATATTCCATATATATGTGATTAAGTAAATAGATGTATTTTTTGTACATTTAAATTTGAGTTCGAGGCTTAAAAAAATGATAAACAAGAAAAAGAGCAATAAAAATTCTTGTTTAAGATAAAAGGTATACAATTTTAATTAAATTTTGAAACCGTGACATCATATAATATTTATGATAGAATATCATGTGTTTCACTTTTAATGTTATTTTCTTTTTTATTTATACTTTTAATTTAGTAAGTTAATGTGTATTTTAGTCTTTTCTTATTTTGAATGGTTGACTTTCAATCAAGGGGGATATTTGTAATTTTTTAAAATAACAAAGTATATTTTGTAGTTTTATCAAAACTCAAGAAAGATATATGCAATTAACTCTTAAAATTTTTATGGAAGCGGGAAATGACAAAACTCACAAGATAGTCCAAGCCCGAATGTGAGCTGTTGGATGTACTGCCATTTACCTACCATGTTTTTGGCATTTTCTTTTGTTGTTTTGATGATTATATAAGTGTTATATATGTAGGGAGCAACATGTAGGTAATATATAGAATAAGAATGATCATTTCACAAAACAATCCAAAATATTGAATTTGACAGCAAAACGTGTCCCAGAAAAATCAATATTATATAACACAGTCGTAGTTGAATATGAGATTCCTTACGAAAAATGCACCATTAGGTATGTCATCTTCTTTTGTATAATGTAGCAAGCTATCGAAATTTATAGTCGAATATTCGATATATGTCAACTCCCTCATAATTTTGTTCATGCAAATTAAGAGTATTAAACCCTTAAAGCCATAAAAACTTGTTATCTTTATAAGAAGAACGAACATATTTTTTCAATCTCAGGAAAATCACAATTTGATATGACTTCAGAGACGTCAGTGTGATCCCTGTCACCAACCATGCACCTACTTCAATTCCGAGCCAAATAAAATATTTCATTCTCAGGATGCTGGGTATTTTTTTCTCATTTATTATGCACCATGAGCCATCAAGTATAGTGATCATTAGCTATCGTTTAAGCAATAATTCAAATGTCATCCCACAAAAATAAATAGACTGCCCTTCAGACCAGCCTTGCAGCTTATAAACTCACAAACCTTGGAGCTGCCCTCTTCGTCAACAAACATGGAGCACTCCAAAATGCGTTCAATGAATGGCGAAGATTCTGCTGAGTCTACTTCAGTTTCCACGGCCAAGAACGGCGGTTGGATCACCTTTCCTTTTATTTTAGGTCGTCGCTTTCTGTCTCGCTCTCTTAATTTTTGTCACTAGCATACGTTGAATGTCAATTGTCAAGAAACAGCTAGGTAGTATTAAGTACGAGGGTTTTAGAAATTTCCCTTCCTTTTTTTCCCATAACACTATTAGAAAAAACTCTATTAATTACTTAGTAACATAATTAACATTAGGCTATGTCATGGAACGATGCAGTGACTATGGCTGGCTTATCACTCGCTTTTGGAGGATTAACTTCAAACCTAGAAGTGTATCTGATTAAAGAATTCAACATTAAGAGCATTAGTGCTGCTCAAATTTTCAATGTGGTCAACGGCTTCATTAATATATTACCAATTGCTGCTGCCATTTTAGCTGACTCATTTCTGGGCTGCTACTCTGTAATCTGGGTTTCTTCCCTCATCTCATCACTGGTCAGGACTTTTTTTCTCTCGCGGTTGTATATCGTATGTGCAAATATTGTCCCTTATTACCATGATTTTATAGCATGATTTGATAGAGAAAGTTGTGTTCATTATGCAGGGCATGTTACTATTAGCCCTGACAGCAGTCTTCAGTAAATTAAGACCTCCACCATGTGAAAATGGATCCAACCTCTGCAGAAGCCCGACAGAAGTCCAATTGGCAGTTCTTTATATTAGTTTGGCACTAGCATCTCTGGGGATGGCTGGTACACGCTTCACCATGGGACCAATGGGCGCATACCAATTTGATAAACCAAAGCATCACGGAATTTTCTTCAACTGGTACATATTTGTTATGTACATATCCTCTTTTATTAGCTCCACTGCTATTGTTTATGTTCAGGACAACGTGAGTTGGGCATGGGGATTTGGGATTAGTTTTGCCGCAAATGCACTTGGATTAGTACTATTTTTAGCTGGCACTCATTTCTATCGTCAGCACAAGCCACATGGGAGCCCTTTTGCTGGCTTGGCTAGAGTGGTTGTTGCAGCTACCAGAAAAAGGAGTACTGTGCTCTCCCAGAACTTTGAAGATTATTGCCAAGACCATGAAAATAAGACTCTCACTTTACCTACAAAATCCTTTAGGTAAAAGCAACAAGGATTTCATAATCTTATTCACTGATGGCTAAAGGCTTCAAAAGTAAACAAGCTGAAAATTAATATATTCACATAAACAAAAATTGAAAAATCACAGATTCCTGAACCGTGCAGCGCTAAAAACTGAAGGAGATGCGGCGGAGCAAAACGGATCCATAAGGAAATCATGGCAACTTTGTACAGTGACAGAAGCAGAAGATTTCAAAAACCTAATCAAAATGGTTCCATTTGTGGTTAAGTGCATTGCTCGTCTCTGTTCCACTTGCCATCCAATTGAGTATGATAACCCTCCAGGCTCTGACAATGGACCGTCATCTTGGACATAATTTCAAGATTCCAGCTGGATCCATGACTGTCTTCATATTCATATCCACCTGCATCACCATTTTCTTCATTGATCGATTCTTATTCCCAACGTGGAATAAGTTTGCTCGCCAGCCCATCACTCCTCTTCAGCGTGCAGGGATTGGCCGTGTGCTTGATGTCCTTAGCATGGCAGCTTTAGCCCTGGTGGAGGCGAAGAGGCTGAAGATTGCGCGGTTGCATAACCTTCAAAACCAGGATAATGCTGTGGTACCAATGTCAGTAATCTGGCTTGTGCCATCCCTAGCTCTTGCTGGTATTGGAGAAGCATTTCATTTCCCTGGACACATTGCATTTTATTACCAAGAATTTCCTAAATACTTGAAAAGTACTTCGACCGCGGTTGTTTCCTTGTCTATTGGCATCGGTTTTTAATTGGGCAATGCCCTGATTGATGCTGTTCGGAGGTCAACGGATTGGTTGCCGGATAACTTAAACGGGGGCAGACTGGATAATGTTTACTGGCTAGTTACTACACTTGGAGGCATCAACTTCCTTTATTTTCTTTTCTGTGCCTTGTCGTACAAGTATAAAAATGTTGAAAATGTAACCGCTGAAGTTTCTGTAAATAAAGAATCACAAGATGCGTAGGTGCATCTCAGAAGTAAGGAAGCATATACTTGTATTTCCTGTTGCAGGTTCTTCCTGATATGGAAGTTCGGCATTTCTACCCTGTGGGGTTCAATAAAAAAAATGCAAAACCTTTCACATCTTAAGAACATGTTTTCTGTTTTTTCACTAAATAGTAAATAGTTCATGTGTGTTTATGTTGAACATTTTGATTGAGATGAAGGAACTTTCTCCCTGAACTAGTCGATTCTCGTCCAGACATCCCAATTTGGAGACCTTTCTGGTGAAATGATTCAGGCATTCCGGGTAGTGGGTGACAAATATACAAGCGGTAGAGCCTAAACCCTTAACCTTAAAATGGAGAAAGCCTCTAAAACAACTAGGCATCCCTCAGTCTTATAAAGTGCTCTTGATGAAGGGTAGTTCGATCCTGTTCGACGTGACCAACTGTCGACGTTCAGCAATCAATAAACAAATAGTGCTCCTAGCCTGCAAATCAAGATCAAAGACAAGGGTGAGAGCATGTCATGGGATGTTATCCCACATAATTATGTCGATACTTAAATTAATTAGATGGAGATTAAATAAAAATTGAAAGGAAATGAGTGCTGTTTGTACTTTTTGGGAAATTGTGTCCCTTTTACTTGCGCATGGAACTCATTATTCGAATGTACTTAACTTATTTATGAAATTAGACTGTATCCATAGCCTCTAGTCTAAATTCTGTTGAGTAGTGTAGTTACAGAATGTAATCAATCATTTCTTTTCTAACAGTTGGTTAGTTATCTCTTATTTTGTTCTAGTTTTCTTATTTGTGACATGCTAGAAGGGCTCATGTAACTACAATAAAATTTGAAAAAAGAATTTATAAATTTTGTTGACATGTATTTTGATTACTATAAAATTCATAAACGAAATAATTACTACTGAGATTACAATGATTTTCTTTTAAGTGACAAATTAATCTTGTAATTTACTTTTCGGGTTCTCAAAAGGGTAAGAAACACATATATAAGAACTCAATATGAATTCGATATACCTTTAACGAGTACACCAACATTTAATGCGGATATTAAACTTGGTTGTGATGTTGTACACATGGGTATTGTCATATTAGCATGGTAATGTCTATCTAACTCTATGGTTTGGTCACATTTGTTATTGCGATTTTGACATTTTAACGAGATGTATCTATGATGGACCAGTGTAATATTTTATAAAATAATAGGAAAAAATATAAAAAATTATTGGGAGTATATCAACTGTAAAGCATGTAATATGCTTCGTGGAATTAGGGCAATTGTTCAAAATGGATCAGTAATGTTAGGGCAAATTTGCATAAACCTCTAAAATATTGTGCAGCTTGTCTCCCAGCACTATCTTCAGGAGTCGTGATCCAAACCCACCATTCCATACGTTCACTTTTCAGTCTTAACTTTTTTGTCATTAAGCAACAGGAATATATAGTAGAATATGATCATTCAGATTCAGATTGATTGCTGCAGAAGTATAGCTAATTATAAAGTGGCAAATAGATAGGAACGTAACCTGCCCTTTTCCCCAGCTCCATGGACTGAAGGGCGCCTTCAGCTGAAGGACTAGATCCTCAGTCTCCTTCAACTTCCATGGCCAACAAAGGCGGTTGGATCACCTTTCCCTTTATTATAGGTCTCTTTCTCTCTTCCTATATAAACTTAGACATGCAACTTTCTACATTTTTTTATTGTATAAATCAGCTGCTTCCAAGATAACAGATTTTTCTTGGAAAAAAATTGTTTCTATTTATTAATATAATAAAATGTTGATGTGTTGTACTGCCTCAGTAAACTCCTCCATAAAAGCAGCGATCTTGACTGGCATATCACTGATCTTTGGAGGACTGCTTTCAAACTTGATCATATATCTGATTGAATAATTCAACATGAAGAGCATCAGTGCTGCTAAGATTTTCAACGTGGTTAATGGCTGCATCACCATATTTCCAATTGCTGGAGCCATAATTGCTGACTCCTTTGTGGGCTGTTACACTGTCATTTCGATTTCATCTCTTATCTCATCCCTGGTGAGAAATTTCTACTCTTGCTGGAATAATTTACATATTAATTCGAGTACCTATGTAAATTGTTGGTACCAATCACTCCACAATGCTAAAGAATAAATAACTTGTTATCAGTGTACTAAGGCTGATCCCTACTTTCCCTTCTTCACAAATTCAAAATTGAATGTGATAGAATGTATAATTACATATTTATTGGGTCAATTCTCGTGTGTTTTAGTTGATTAAAATGCTTGTTTATATGCATATTAATTGTTTTTATGATTGATGGCTAGTTAGGTGAAGCATTTTTTTTAAAAAAAAGTGAATAAATAAAGAGAAAATTTATCTCTTGACAAAAAAATATTCTAGGGTATTTTTATTTTCTTGGATTAGCAGCCATCATATTCTTTTCCTGAAGAAAGAGCTGCACACAAAGACTAGAAGATAGCAACCGCACAAAGGCAAAAAAAAAACACAAAAGGAAACAAAAACCTATTCGCACGTGAAAGACAAAAAAAAATATCACAGAGGGCTGCAAAGTGAAATAAATAAAAAAAAAAAAACAGCAGAGACAACATAGCAGCGGCCCACTTTATTCCCTGGAAGCAGCCGCGTATAAAAGAAACACAGAGAGCCGCACAAGAGGGTTTTTCCGAAGGCCTTTATATATTTTCCTGGTGCAGCTGCCCTTCCATTCTTTTCGGGAGAGGAAAAAAACAGCAGCGTCTTTGGAAGACCAGAAACAGCCGCAAACGCTAGAGAAGAGCTCTCTTTTTATTTTTCTTAAACTTTTCTTCTACTATGTCTAGCTTAACTCTCTTATTTTTCAATCAAGATGAATTGAGGTTTAATTCCAATAATTGTGAAGTTCCGGTAATTCTATTATTTCTTTTATTTTTTTAGTATTTATACATTTTTCATGCTTTATTATATTATTGGATTAAATTGTTAGACAAGAGGGCTATGTTTGATAGTTGAATTCAGTAGATAGTCATTTAGAATAATTAATCATTAGTTGATTGTTCTAATTCAAGTGACAAATAATAAAAGGTAATCAACCTCTTAAATTATATGTTATGAAATAATATATTCTAACTTAAATAAACAAGGCGTTCCCGGGTTTACTGGTTAGTAATTGGATTTTTTTGAAACTTAATGCAATTAATAGACATAACTCATATGACATATTCAAAAGTTGTGTTTGTTAATTAGAAAAATAACTCATAAGACAGATCTGAAGGTTATCGAAAAAGTAAGAAAAAAATAATTTTTAAAGGATGGATCTCCAACAACTATAACCAATTTATTCAAGATAAAAGAACTCATCTTTTGAATCAATGATCAATTCAAAGAATCAATACCGAAATTAATTCTTGGTTGGAAGCTTCCCCTTATTAATTTTTCCTCATATTTTTAGTTAGCTAATTACTTTGTTTAGTTTGTCTCAATTAGTTTTGCTTAGTTTAATAATACAAAACCCCCTCTTTTATTTTATTTTGTTTAAGGAGTACATTTAACCAATCTCTGTAAATTCGACTATCTTACTTCTACAAAACTTAGCTCAGAGGATTATTTTTAGTGATTTTGACATCGGAATGCCATCTTAGATAATCAAATTGTGGGAAAGTATTTCCAGATAGGTCTTTAGCTTTGATCAAATGGAAAACCATGACTAGAAATCTAGTCTCTCCATAATGCAATGAAGGGCATGTTGATGCTGGCCATGACAACAGCAGTGAGCAAGTTGAGACATCCACAATGTGAAAATGGATCAAACCTGTGCAGAAGCCCATCTGATGTCCAATTGGCAGTGCTTTATTTTGGTTTGGCTCTAGTATCTCTAGGGATGGCCGAGTCACGCTTCACCATTGGACCTATGGGAGCATATCAGTTTGGCAAACCAAAGCATCAAGCAACTTTCTTTAATTGGTACATTTTTACAATTTACATTTCCAACGCTACAAGCACAACGGCAGTTGTCTATATTCAAGACAATGTGAGTTGGGCATGGGGTTACGGGATTTGTATTAGGCCTAATATATAAAAATAGTCCGAACTTTGCCTCTTGTAATAATTATAGTCTGATTTTTCAATTTTAACAATACAGTACCTGACATTTTCAATTTGTAACAATTATGACCTCTGTTAGTCCGCCGTTAAGGAGTCTGCTAAATTGATGACGTGGCAGCCACGTGGATGCATGGGATGGTGTTCAAACTCCCGAAATACCATTTATTGACCAAATAGTAGAATCTCTCTCTCAGCAATTCTTTTCTCCGCTAATCACCCATTTCCCAACCAGCCCACCCGATCTATTTTGTAAGATCGGCTAATTCAAAGGGGTTAATCTAGTACAAAGTTGTCGGAACGAATCGTTTGCAAGTCAGCAGAAAAATTTAAAATCCGTCCTTTCTACCGAACCCAAATACACCATTCTCACACCCTAGCACGGCTACCAATCCAATCCCTTGTGTACAATCCGTCCTTACTGCAGATTTAAAGGGTTTTTGCTGCCATCACATCTCTCTTCGTATGCCGTAATACTAATTAATCCAGCCCTTGAAGAATCTTGTGTTTTCCTTCACATCTTTCCCTTTTCCCATCTGGGTTCCTTCGCTGAATCACAAAGGTTAGTTTTTTTTCTTTTTTTTTTCCATAAAGTTTGTGTCTTTTCTCTTTGAATTTTTATTTTTTTCACCGTAAAGGGTAAAGTTGACTTCTGGGTTTTATTTCTATGGTTAACATGTGCAAAAAGGTGAGTGATCATTGATTAACGATTTCTTTTCTTGCTAGTTTAATTTGCAGAATTGAAGTTGATGAGCATCCGTTGTTTTGCCAAATTGGGGCTTATATTCTTGGGTTGAATATACATTGTTTTATGTAATTTTTATTTGGCTAATGAGGAAGAAGAGAAAGGGGAGTGAAATTTTAGGCACCAAGAAAAATAGTATTTTTGAAGCAGCCCATGATCTGGAATCATGTAGAGGCCAATACTCAAGCGGGTAGGAGGAATAAGATTGAGGATGATTGTGTTTTAGGCGAGACGATAGGGAGAGGGAAATTTGGATTAGTTTGGTGTAGGTAATCAAGTATTGCCATGAAATGGATGGCGTGCATAGGGATATAAAGCTTGAAAATATTCTTTTAACTGCTTCTGGGAAAATAAAGCATAGAAGAAGAGAACCAAAAAAAATTTTAAATTTTCTACTAACTTGGCATCCACTTGGCATCCACGTGTAGCCCACGTGGCTGCCACATTATCAATTTAACAAACTCCCTAACGGCAGACTAACAAAGGCCATAATTGTTATAAATTGAAAATGTTAGATACTGTATTGTTAAAATTGAAAGGTCGGGCTATAATTGTTACAAGAGGCAAAGTTCAGGCTATTTTTGTATATTAGGCCTTTGTATTATTGCAAATTTGCTTGGATTGGCACTATTTTTCGATGATGATGTGCTCCTTTTCGCTGAGGCACATGTCACGTTCATTCACCTTTTGAAAAATGGACACGACAGATTCTCAGGATAGTCAGGATTAATACTAAACTCTAGTAAAAGTGAAATCTACTTCTCTAGTGGTTCTAAGATGAATCGGACACTTATTCCAGAGATGCTTGGTTTTCCAGAAGGCTGTCTCCCATTTTGCTACTTGGGAGTCTTGTCATTGCTTCAAAACTGAGAAATGAACATTGTATTGCACTGGTGAACGCCATAATGGCTAGAGTTCAGTCTTGGACCCATTTAATTTTGTTCCACAAAGGTGATTAATATAGTGAGGGCGTATAAATTAAAGTTTATTCTATTTGCATCATAGACAAAAATTGTAAAAATATACCATTTTGAAGATCAATAATTCCATGTTAGCGCAAGTGCCATATGTATCATGAATTGTAAGAATATACAATTTTGCAAATCAATAACTCCATATAAACTAAGGCCGGGTATGGCTAGTATTGGAAGTATTCTCAGAGATGATTTAGGTAAAACTAAGGCCGTGTTCTCCAAACATGTCGGAATTCTTGATTCTAACTAGGCTGAGTTCTTTGCTATTCGTGAGGCATTTTGGGTGTTTTCTGAATCTATGTGGAAGAGCTCTCATACTCTTGTTATCGAAAGTGACTCTGTTAACGTAATCCACTGGCTATTGAACCCTGATAATGCCCCCTAGCATCTTAAGAATATCTCAAATCATATAGAACTGTTGAAGGTGAAAATTAAGCAATAGCAGGGCTACCATATCCCAAGGGAAAACAATAGTGTTGCCGATAGGTTGGCGAAAGCCGGAGTGTCCAGAGCCCACAATTTGTTGGCGGTGCTCGAGTAGCTAATGCTTGTTTCTGATTAGGAGTGCCTTCCTGTCCTATAGGAAAGGCAGGTTTAGCAGCCTTTTTCTTCTTCCTTTCTACTTTGTTATTCCTAGCCACTATATGTTTTCTCAACCCTTATTTTTTGAATAAAATGCACTGCCTTTTTGGCTGGTCAAAAAAAAAAATTCCATATAAACACAACCGTGATATGGAGAATGTAAAGGATGAGAATTGCAAAGTGAATAATCTTGTTTGAGTGTGAATGGTGTTAAGTTACGAGAATTACATTGTCAGTAATCTTGTCTGAACATGAATTGTGGGAACATATTGGTATAAAATATGAGACTTGTGAATTAATTATCCCCATTAGCACAATTCCGATATGAAGAAAGAAACGAGACTTGTACAAGATACGAAACTTTCAAAAACCAATGATTTTAAAGCAAGTTTTTAGACCTGCCTAAACAACCATTCCAAAACATAATTTTATATTTTTGAATATATTTTTATAATTTTTAATACATCTTCTATCTCACAAATATTATATCACAAAGTACAAAAAATATGTTATAAAATGCTGTTCATACAAAACCTTTATCTCCCATATAAAAGGTATAAAATTTCCATTCGAGAAGTATATAATTTTGAAATCTTCCACCACATTATTGGTTTGATTTGCTATATTAACTCAATAAGACAACAGCTGTCATACTCTGTGTGTATTCTCTATTGGGTGAAGGCGCATGAATTATTTGATGCCCAGTAGGTAAAAGTACATTAAACTTCACTATCCAATCCAAATGGACAGGTTAGTCCGTATTAGTTTCATATAAAGGTTAGTGAAAGAGAGTGTCATGAACTATTTAGTTTTTACATGAAAAGTATATGAGAGATTTTTATATGGAATTTATGTGGTATTAGATTTTTCTACTTTGCAAATTAACTTTATGAATTCTCTTAAAAGCCATGACAGAGGGATAAGCTTAACTTTTGTGATGAATTCTCCTAAAAACCATAACAGAAGAAGAGGAGTATTCTAAACCGATTCGGATAGAAGGGATAACAACCTAGCCTTTCAAGAAGGTGACCATGAAATCCCAAAAAGACATATGGGATCACATCTCCAAAATTCAAAAGAACTATCATGATCCTTAGGGAAATTTATCACAAAAGCTAGTTTATGAGATTGAATAATTCAAAACCATATAAACCTTTTATAAAAATTTTAGGGTGCGTTTGGATAAGGCATTTCTATTTGTAAATAGAAAAAGTTGTATTAAAATGTGTGAAAATTTTGATAGGTATTTGTTGATAAAAAAAAGTATTTTGGAGGGAAAAATAATTTTTAAAATTATGTGAGAAGGATTTGAGTGGAAAAATTTGAATTTTAAATTTTGAAATAAAAATGTGTTTAGATAATTTGTTTTTGTTTAAAAACTTACTTGCAAATAAAAATGTGCTGTCCAAACGCACCCTTATACTTTTCATGTGAAAACCAAGTAGTTGATAACAAGAAACCAAACCTAAATCTGGCCCATAAAGGAAAGATTGAATTGTTGGACTGGACCTTATCCTTTTTCCGATGGCAACACCCAATCTCGAAGAATCCATTTTATAAACTGTTTGGGTTGTGTTTTATTTTGTACTTCTTTACATTATTAATACTCACAATGTTTATTCCATGAATATAAAAAATGCAATTTGTAATTTTTTTTAAATTTTTAAATTTTTAAAAGGGGAAACATATCATTCTACCAATATTTAGATAATATATAATCAAAATTAATGAGAAAATATTTCATACATCTATTGCATCATATAAGTTGATGTAATAAAAAACAATTTGAAAAAAGCGGGTGACAATATATCGAGATAAAAAAAAATGCACTTAATTTAATACACTAAAAATAAAAATAGGCAAAATGTATGATTTTTTTATTTTTTTTAGATTAAGACAACAACAGCTCAAATATTCATGATCATAATAGTTCATTCAAAGACACCCAAATGCAATATTATATGATGTCCAAAGCTATTAGTAGAACAAGTTCACGTCACATAGTCAGAACAAATATTGAGAATAAATACTATAATGAAAAAAAAAAAGAAGGGAGGGGGGGGGGGGGGGGGGTGTATTTTCCCACGAAAAAGGGTTTTATAATGTAGCCATACCCACAAGTGAAGAGGAAGGAGCCAAAAAAATAATAGTAAAAAAATTAATGGTCATGCCTTGTTTTTTGAAAGGAGAAAATTATGGGCTATCTTAGTCTCCAGAATTTCAATAATGGTGGATGATGGAGTAGCCCAGTTGGACTATTTCTATTCTTATCTTCTCAAGAAAGAGAGATTGATAGCTACTTCCTCAATTTTCAATGCTAAGCTGAATTGACCTTAAAATCAAATCTCATAATTAGTTTAACAACGTAAATAATATGTCATTTTTCTTATATTCTTATAATTTAGTCATAGTAGCAGTCAAAATTAAGTTCATTTATAGTAATCTCTCCGTCGAGTTCAGATTTAATATAATTTTTTTTTTAAAATTACAAAACACAAGACCCAACACACAACACACTTAAAAGGCATAATTAAATGTATGCTTTTATATTTTTATATTTAATTTTTAATTTGAGTTGTACATTAACGGTATACAAAAATTTCACACATATGGTGAACTCTTCTTTTGAAATAAGAAAAAAAATTTAAACTGAACCTTTTTTGCTTGAGACGGGAGGGAGTACTATCAAAAGAATATTTTGAAGATAGAAAAATAATAACTGTCTCCATCTTTATCCTTCAATTTGCAACTAAATTAAAATTGCATTCAATTACATTTACCTCTCTTAAAGTTTGGAGAAATTACCAAATAAATTTCAAAGTTTGCAACTGAATTAAAATTGGGTAAATTATACAGAGTTTCATTTTGTTTATTACATTTGATGTAATGATTTCAAAATTAACAATTATTTTAATTGAAATTAAATTGTTTGAAAAAAATCAAAAAAGTAAGTACAATATATATTTTCACATTGAAAGTGTCAGACAAATTAAAGACTCACTGCTACATCGAACCAATAGAGCTGAAAGCCTGAAGTAGCTCTGAAAACTAAGACAATAACTCATCTCAGAATCTCGTTGGCATGTTATTCTCTCTTCTCCTACTAAACAATGCCAATCAAACAATAAAATACTAATAACAAACACAATAATTAATGCCTAAGGAAGATCAGATTTTGATTTTAGAGCTTAATAACATATATAGAGATGTCATGATCCAACAAAACCATCCAATTCCATTCCCACATGGGAGCATAAATTATGCAGCGTCAACCGTGAAGTGTAGTGATTATTTTCTATAGTTTAAGCAAGAGTATGAGACTGCTGATCATCAGACCAGACTTGCAGGCTGCAGATTTCAAAGTCACAAACCTTGGAGCTTCCCTCTTCGCCAAACAACATGGAGCGCTCTTTTAATGCCCAAGATCCAGCTGCGTTTGCTTCTACTTTCACTGCCAAGAAAGGCGGTTAGATCACCTTTCCCTTCATTTTAGGTCTCTTTCTACGCGATCTGCTCTCTAAATTTTCTGAACAAAGCACTTTGTTTATAATATAACTAATTCTGATCAACCCTTATACTAACGTTGAGTTATTTCATGAAAGCAGCAACAGTGGCTGGTATATCACTTGCCGTTAGGAGTATTACTTTCCAATCTAGAAGTGTATCTGATTCAAGAATTCAGCATTAAGAGAATTAGTGCTGCTAAAATTTTCAATGTGGTCATCGGCTCCGTGTATATATTACCAATTGCTGCAGCCGTTATAGCTGATTCATTCCTGGGCGGCCACACTGTAATATGGATTTCTTCCCTCATCTCATCACTGGTCAGGATGTTGGAGATTTTGGCAGCTGAGGTAAATGATTATCAAGAGAAATGAGCAAAAAACTAGAGGCAATGTACTGAATAAAATGCTTGCTGTGTTTTTATTTGACTTGCAACTGCAGAATACAAAACAGAGCATGTTCTTATATAAACATGCATACAACGGTTTTCAAACTAATATGAGATAAAGTAGCTAAATTATTGAAAGCAGTAAACAACTACTCCTAAAGACTCGGTAAAACTCAAACTGCCAGTTACTGACTTATTCTACTCTTCCAAAAATTTCGAATCACCTCTCAACACAGGACCCTTTTTTGCTCTTCTCCCCTTCTTGTATACCATACATGCATATAACGTCCCTTCCTACCATCATTTTATGGCATGGTTTGACTGGGAAAGTTGCGTTCATTATGCAGGGAATGCTACTATTTGCCCTGACATCAGCCTGCAGCAAATTAAGACCTCCACCATGTGAAAATGGATCCAACCCTTGCAGAAGCACAACAGATATCCAATTGGCAGTTCTTTATCTTAGTTTGGCACTAGCAACTCTGGGGATAGCTGGTACACGCTTTACTGTGGCAACGATGGGCGCATACCAATTTGATAAACCAAAGCAACAAGGAATTGATTTCAATTGGTACGTATTTTTAGCGAACATGTGCGCTATTATTAGCTCCACAGCTATTGTTTATGTTCAAGACGACGTGACTTGGGCGTAGGGATTTGGGATTTGTTTTGTCGCAAATATATTTGGATTAGTATTATTTGTAGCTGGCACTCGTTTCTATCGACAGCTCAAGCCACAAGGAAGCCATTTAGCAGGCTTGGCTCGTGTTGTTGTTGCATCTATCAGAAAAAGGAGTATTAATCTCTCCCAAAACTATTGCCGCGACCATGAAGATAAGACTCTTACTTTGCCTAGCAAGTTCTTTAGGTAAGAACCATCCTTACTTCATAATCTTATTCAATAATGGAAAGGCCTCAAACTAATTGGAAATTATCTAATCACACAAGAAACATGAACAAAAAAACCACAGGTTCTTGAACCGTGCAGCTCTGAAAACTGAAGGAGACATGGCGGAGCTAAACGGATCCATGAGGAAATCATGGCAACTTTGTACAGTGAGAGAAGTAGAAGATTTCAAAAACCTAATCAAAATGCTTCCACTGTTGTCAAGTGCATTGCTTGTTTCTGTTCCACTTGCCATCCAAATGAGTATGATAATTCTCCAGGCTCTAACAATGGACCGTCATCTTGGACATAATTTCAGGATTCCCGCTGGAACAATGAATGTCTTCTCATTCATGTCCACCTGCATCACCACTTTCTTCACAGGTCGGTTCCTGTGGAATAAATGTGCTCGCCAGCCCATCAGCCCTCTCCAGCGTTTCGGGATCGGCCATTTGCTCAATGTCCTTATCATGGCAGCTTCAGCCCTGGTAGCAATGAAGAGGCTGAAGATCGCGCAGTTGTATAACCTTCAAGATCTGGATAATGCTGTGGTGCCAATCTCAGTATTCTGGCTGGTGCCATCACTTGCTACAAAAGAACTCGCAATCGCTACCGGTTGCGCACTAGGTAAACTTCGTTCATGTGGAATAGCTTGCAAACCCAGGAGAGGTAATCAATATTGGAATACTATACTGGACTGTGTCAATATTGGAATCGCTTTTAACGTGGGGAATGCCTTGATTGATGTTGTTCGGAGGTTAACGGATTGGTTGCCGGATAATATAAACCGGGGGAGACTATACAACGTGTACTGGCTGGTTACTGTTCTTGGAGGCATTAACCATTTATATTTTCTTTTATGTGCCATATATTTGTCTTTAATACTGGAGCCAATAGCTATTGTGAAAATTGGAATCCAAGCATATCTTGGAGAGAATTGAGCCCTAGTTGACGGATTGGAAGCCTCCAAGTAATACCGCTGCTCCACCTCGGGGGATGGAAAATTGGAAGTTAAGAAGCATATACTTGTATTTCTGTTTGCAGACTCTTGATAGTCTTAAATACTATATGCAGGTTCCGAATTCCTAATATCTGTATGAGTTGTCTTAAAAGTTTTTTTTTTTAATTTTTAAATATAGTAATTGTGAAATGAAAAATATATTTTAAAATTTAATTTATACATACCTCTAATTTTTTTCCCTTGAGTGTATGATAAAATGATATCCACAATGAAATACTTTACTAAGTTATTCATAAGGAATAACGTTAGTGAATAATAATATTATTAAAAGGTGAGTAAAGAGAAGGATAGTGCCCAAAATGTTATGATTTATACGTTCAAGCCCATTCGGAAGGAAGGGGACAAAAGCCTAGCCTTTCTTTCAAGAAGCTGACCGTGGAACCCACCAAGAGATGTAGGATCATGTTATGGTTCTTGAAGCAACTTACCACACAAAAATTAAATTATGAGATGAAATAATTCAAAATTATATACGATGGTTGTACAGTAAGTGGTTTTGAATTAGGTTAGATTTACATTAGCTGACTTTTTATTAGGTGGTTTTGCATTAAATTTTTCTCTCTAATTCTAAATGAACGTTGCAATGCCGACACACTAATTTAGTCCCCAACTTACATTGCAATATACTGGTATCACAACCGATCATGCAAAGACAAGAGCCAAGTTACATACTCTTACTTTTGCACTAGATTGGGTTTGCACTAAATAATTGTGCATTAGACTATTCTCTTTAATCTTAGGCGAACACTGACACTAGTGTAACCAATTTAGTCATGAGCGCACACTGTAATACCAATGTCACCATCTAATTACGGGCGAATATTGCTATATGAGCGACACCAACCAATCATATAAAGACAAAGAACGGGTTACCTACAAGGTGAACATTGCAATATCAGCATCACCTTCTACTCTCAAGTGAATATTAATTGTAATACTGGTGACACCAATCGATCATGCAAAGACAAGGATTGTGTTACCTACTCTTAATGGTCAAAGTGTGCCATTTTCTTTGAGTTTGAATAAAAGAATTCAGAATGAATCAAATCATTTACCATTGAGCTACTGAGTTATGAACCTATGACCAATTAGTTAATGGCCGACCACTCTACCACTAAGCTACTAAGAACAATGGTAAATTATATCTCATAAAATTTAATTTATGTTTACCAATCGATCATGGTATGGTCAAAGGGCAATGATCAACTCTAATGCTATTTGTCATGATTTTTAAGGGAACTCACCACAAAATCTAGTTTGTGAAGTGGAAGAATTCAATGTCATATAAACCCTCACAAGAAAATTCCATATTTTCCATGTGAAAATCAAGTGAAATCGTTAAATTGATCTATCAAGGAAAGATTAAATTATTGGACCTTATCAAGACCTTTTCCAGATATCAACACCCAATCTCAAAGAATCCATATCATAAACTTGGAATGTGTATGAATTACATTTCAAAACAAATTTTTGCTATAATAATTTTGAGATAAAAAATATATTAGAAAGTGTAAAAATGTGTTACAAAGTACAAAAATATGTTTTGAAATAGCAATTCATACATACCTTTGTTTGGTTTGTATTTTATTTTGTATTTTTACATTATTAATGTTGGGGTTAAGTTGTTTTCTGTAGAGAGAAAATAGTATCTGGTGCATTATAACTAGGGTATCAGAATGTGAAATATCCATCACTGTTACCCTCAATAGACCCTATAGGTAGTTGCCCATAATTATATTTGTTAATAAGTTATTACCCACTTAACTTATAACAAGTCTTCACTTATTATTAATTATATTAGAATATATATTTAGGATTTAATACAATTAATCCCAACAATTAATACATTCACAATTTTTATCCCATAACTATAAAATTTAACGAAATGCAATATTGGTACATCATTCTACCAATTTTTAGAGAATATATATAATCAAAATTAGGAAGAAAATATATCATACAAAATATGTATTGCATAAACTGATATAACAAGACAAAAATGAAAGGATGGAGAGACAGCCTATCAAGGCAAATATATATATATAATTAATTTAGTGTACCATAAATAAGAATACATAAAATATTTTTTGAAATTACGACAACAATAGCTCAAATATTCATGATCATAATAGTTTATCTAAAGGCACACAAATGCAATATCACATTATGCCCGAAGATATTAGTAGAACAAGTTCACGTCCCACAGTCAGAACAAATATTGAGAATAAACTCTGAAAAAGAAAAGGGATTTTCCCACGAAAAGGTATTTTATATTGTAGCCATGCCCACAAGTGGAAGAGGAAGAAGCGAAATAGTAATAACAATGATCATGCGATGTTTTTTTAAGGGAAAAATTTTGGGTTCTCTTATTCTCCACAGTTTCAATAATGGTGGGTGATGGGGTAATCCAGTTGACTATTTCCATTCTTATATTCTCAAAAAAAGAAAAAGTGATCATTGCTTCCTCAATTTTCAATGTTAAGCTGAATTGATTTTAAAATCAAATCTCATAATTAGTTTAACAACGTAAATAATATGTCATGTATTCTTTTAGTCCTATAATTAAGTCATACTCTTGCACCAGTCAAAATTACAGTCATTTATAGTACTACAAAAAGAATATTTTAAAGATAGAAAAATAATAACTGTCTCCATCTCTATCGCTCAATTTGCCACCGAATTAAAATTAGGTAAATTACATTTAAATCATCTGAAATTTGGAGAAATTACCAAAAAAATTTCAAAATTTGCAACTGAATTAAAATTGGGTAAATTATATAGATTTTTATTTTGGTTATTAAATTTGATATAATGGATTTAAAATTAACAGTTATTTTTATCAATTGAATTTAAATTGGTTGAAAGCAAATTTAAAAGATTACAAAATCTAAACTCTCTCTCCCTCTATATATATATATTGGTAAGTTGTTAGGTTGTTGAATTCTATTGAGAATTGTTAGACTTGGGTTTAAATTTTTTTATTATCAATAATTATTAATGGATTTTTTTTTCAATACTAAGTATAAGAGAAAAGTAGAGTAGGATACAGTTTGTTGCACTTCAAGGTCTATTTTGTAATTAAAACAAATTTCAAGGAGATAAATGCAATTCAAATGTTAAATTCAGAAAGTAATTTAAGAATTTCAGGAAAAATTGATCTTTAAGTTGATCAAAAGTCAACTATCAACATTAGTAACTAATGGTAAGAAGTTAAATGTTATAAATTTATTAAATTTCAAAGGTATTAATAGTTTTTTCAAACTTCGAGGATCATTTGGTTGTTTTTCCAAATTTAATTTTCATGGGAGATAGATGTAATTTATTCATTAAAATTTAAGTTAATTACATTCATCTCTCTTGAGCTTTAGTGAAGTTATAGAATGTGCAAAATATTCCGTATGTATGATTAAATAAATAGATGTATTTTTTGTATATTTAAATTTGAGTTTGAGGCTTAAAAAATGATAAACAAGAAAAAGAGCAATAAAATTCTTGTTTAAGATAAAAGGTATAGAATTTTAATTAAATTTTGAAACCATGACATCACATAATATTTATGATAGAATATCATTTGTTTCACTTTTAATGTTATTTTCTTTTTTATTTATACTTTTAATTTAGTAAGTTAATGTGTATTTTAGTCTTTTCTTATTTTGAATGGTTGACTTTCAATCAAGGGGGATCTTTGTAATTTTTTTAAATAACAGAGTATATTTTGTAGTTTTATCAAAACTCAAGAAAGATATATGCAATATTAACTCTTGAAATTTTTATGGAAGCGGGAAATGACAAAAAGCACAAGATAGTCAAGCCCGAATTAATGGAATCTGTTGGATGTACTGCCATCTACCTACCATATTTTGGCATTTCCTTTTGTTGTTTTGATGATTATATACGTATATTATGTAGGGAGCAACATGTAGGTAATATATAGAATAAGAATGATCATTGCGCGAAACAATCCAAAATATTGAATTTGACAGCAAAATGTGTCCCAGAAAAATCAATATTATATAACACACTAGTAGTTGAATATGAGATTCCTTACGAAAAATGCACCATTACGTATGTTATATTCGTTTGTATAATGTAGCAAGCTATCGAAATTTATAGTCAAATATTCGATATATGTCAACTGCCTCATATTTTTTTCATGCAAATTGAGAGTATTAAACCCTTAAAGCCATAAAAAATTGTTATCATTATAAGAAGAACGACCACATTTTTTCAATCTCAGGAATATCACATTTTGATGTTACGATTTGGTATGACTTCAGAGACGTCTGTGTGATACCTGTCACCAACCACCTAATTGAATTCCAAGCCAAATAGTAATATTTCATTCTCAGGATGCTGGATATTTTTTTCTCTTTTATTATGCACCATGAGCCATCAAGCATAGTGATCATTAGCTACAGTTTAAGCAATAATTCAAATGTCATCCCACAAAAATAAGTAGGAGTTTTTTCCCAGGCTAAGTTGGAAAAAACTCAATAAGTAGACTGCTCTTCAGACCAGCCTTGCAGCTTATAGACTCACAAACCTCGGAGCTGCCCTCTTCGTCAACAAACATAGAGTACTCCAAAATGCTTTCAATGAAGGGCGAAGATCCTGCTGAGTCTACTTCAGTTTCCACGGCCAAGAAAGGCGGTTGGATCACCGTTCCTTTCATTTTAGGTCGCTTTCTATCTTGCTCTCTTTATTTTTATCACTAGCATACATTGAATGTCAATTGTCAAGAAACAGCTAGGTAGTATTAAGTACTTAGTAACATAATTAACATTAGGCTATGTCATGGAACCATGCAGTGACCATGGCTGGCTTATCACTCGCTTTTGGAGGATTAACTTCCAACCTAGAAGTGTATCTGATTCAAGAATTCAACATTAAGAGCATTAGTGCTGCTAAAATTTTCAATGTGGTCAACGGCTTCATTTCTATATTACCAATTGCTGCTGCCATTATAGCTGACTCATTTCTGGACAGCTACTCTGTAATCTGGATTTCTTCCCTCACCTCATCACTGGTCAGGACTTTTTTTTCTCTCGCGGTTGTATATCGTATGTGCAAATATTGTCCCTTATTACCATGATTTGATAGAGAAAGTTGTGTTCATTATGCAGGGCATGTTACTATTATCCCTGACAGCAGCCTTCAGTAAATTAAGACCTCCGCCATGTGAAAATGGATCCAACCTCTGCAGAAGCCCGACAGAAGTCCAATTGGCAGTTCTTTATATTAGTTTGGCACTAGCATCTCTAGGAATGGCTGGTACACGCTTCACCATGGGACCAATGGGCGCATACCAATTTGATAAACCAAAGCATCACGGAATTTTCTTCAACTGGTACATATTTGTTATGTACATATCCTCTGTTATTAGCTCCACTGCCATTGTTTATGTTCAGGACAACGTGAGTTGGGCATGGGGATTTGGGATTAGTTTTGCCGCAAATGCACTTGGATTAGTACTATTTTTAGCTGGCACTCGTTTCTATCGTCAGCTCAAGCCACAAGGGAGCCCTTTTGCTGGCTTGGCTCGGGTTGTTGTTGCAGCTACCAGAAAAAGGAGTACTAAGCTCTCCCAGAACCCAGAAGATTATTGCCAAGACCATGAAAATAAGACTCTCACTTTACCTACAAAATCCTTTAGGTAAGAGCGACTATGATTTCATAATCTTATTCACTGATGGCTAAAGGCTTCAAAAGTAAACAAGCTGAAACTTAATTTAATCACATAAACATGAATTGAAAAACCACAGATTCCTGAACCGTGCAGCGCTGAAAACTGAGGGAGACGCGACGGAGCTAAACGGATCCATAAGGAAATCATGGCAACTTTGTACAGTGACAGAAGTAGAAGATTTCAAAAACCTAATAAAAATGGTTCCACTGTGGTCAAGTGCATTGCTCGTCTCTATTCCACTTGTCATCCAATTGAGTATGATAACCCTCCAGGCTCTGACAATGGACCGTCATCTTGGACATAATTTCAAGATTCCAGCTGGAACAATGACTGTCTTCATATTCATATCCACTTGCGTCACCATTTTCTTCATTGATCGATTCTTATTCCCAACGTGGAATAAGTTTGCTCGCCAGCCCATCACCCCTCTCCAGCGTGTTGGGATTGGCCATGTGCTTGATGTCCTTAGCATGGCAGCTTTAGCCCTGGTGGAGGTGAAGAGGCTGAAGATTGCGCGGTTGCATAACCTTCAAGACCAGGATAATGCTGTGGTACCAATGTCAGTAATCTGGCTTGTGCCATCCCTAGCTCTTGCTGGTATTGGAGAAGCATTTCATTTCCCTGGACACATTGCATTTTATTACCAAGAATTTCCTAAATACTTGAAAAGTACTTCGACTGCGGTTGTTTCCTTGTCTATTGGCATCGGCTTTTACGGGGGCAACGCCCTGATTGATGCTGTTCGGAGGTCAACGGATTGGTTGCCAGATAACTTAAACGGGGGCAGACTAGATAATGTGTACTGGCTGGTTACTTCACTTGGAGGCATCAACTTCTTTTATTTTCTTTTCTGTGCCTTGTCGTACAAGTATAAAAATGTTGAAAACGTAACCGCTGAAGTTTCTGTAAATAAAGAATCACAAGATGCGTAGGGGCATCTCAGAAGTAAGGAAGCATATGCTTGTATTTTCTGTTGCTGGTTCTTCCTGATATGGAAGTTCAGAATTTCAACCTTGTGGGGTTCAGAAAAAAATGCAAAACCTTTCACATGTTAAGAACATGTTTTCTGTTTTATCACTAAATAGTAAATAATTCATGTGTGTTTGTGTTGAACATTTTGATTGAGAAGAAGGAACTTTCTCCCTGAACTAGTCGACTCTCGTCCAGACATCCCAATTTGGAGACCTTTCCGGTGAAATGATTCAGGCATTCGGGGAAGTGGGTGACAAATATACAAGCGGTAGAGCCTAAACCACCCTTAACCTTAAAAATGGAGAAGGCCTCTAAAACCACTGGGCATCTCTCAGTCTTAATTATAAAGTGCTCTTGATGAAGGGTAATTCGATCCTGTTCGACGTGACCAGCTGTCGCCGTTCAGCAATCAATACACAAATAGTGCTCCAAGCCTGCAAACCCAGATCAAAGACAAGGGTGAAAGCATGTCCTGGGATCTTATCCCACATAACTATGTCGATACTTAAATTAATTAGATGGAGATTAAATAAAAATTGAAAGGAAATGAAAACTGTGTGTAGTATGTGTGAAATTGTGTCCCTTTTACTTGTGCATGGACCTCATTATTCGAATGTACTTAACTTAGTTATGAAATTAAACTGTATCAATAGCCTCTAATCTAAATTCTGTTGAGTAGTGTAGTTACAGAATGTAATCAATCATTTCTTTTCTAGCAGTTGGCTAGTTATCTCTTATTTTGTTCTAGTTTTCTTATTTGTGATATGCTAGAAGAGCTCATGTAACTACAATAAAATTTGAAAAAAGAATTTATAAATTTTGTCAGACATGTATTTTTATTACTATAAAATTCATAAACGAAATAATTACTACTGAAATTACAATAATTTTCTTTTGAGTGACAAATCTTGTAATTTACTTTTCGGGTTCTCAAAAGGTTAAGAAACACATATAAGAACTCAATATGAATTCGATATATTTTTAACAACTACACCAACATTCAATGCGGATAGTAAACTTGGTTGTCATTTTGTACACATAGGTATTGTCATGTTAGCGTGGTAATGTCGATCTAACTATATGGTTTGGTTACATTTGTCATTGCAATTTTGCCATTTTAATGAGATGTATCGGATGATGTACCAGTGAAATATTTTACAAAATAATAGGAGAAAATATAAAAATTTATTGGGAGTATATCTACTGCCAAGCATGTAATATGCTTCGTGGAATTAGGGCAATCGTTCAAAATGCATTAGTAATGTTAGGTCAAATTTGCATAAACCTCTAAAACATTGTGCAGCTTGTCTCCCAGCACTACCTTCAGAAGTCGTGATCCAACCCAACCATTCCACACGTTCACTTTTCAGTCTTAACTTTTTTGTCATTAGGCAACAGGAAATGTAGAATATAATCATTCAGATTGATTGCTGCAGAAGTATAGCTAATTATAAAGTGGCAAATAGATAGGAACGTAAGCTGCCCTTTTCCCCAGCTCCATGGACAGAAGGACGCCTTCAGCCGAAGGACGAGATCCTCAGTCTCCTTCATCTTCCATGGCCAACAAAGGCGGTTGGATCACCTTTCCCTTTATTATAGGTCTCTTTCTCTCTTCCTATATAAACTTAGACATGCAACTTTCTCAACCACATTTGGGTATAAATCCAGCTGCTTCCAAGATAACAGGATTTCTTGGAACAAAAGATTGTTTCTATTTATTAGTAATATAATTAATGTTGATGTGCATGTACTAACTCAGTTGCTACTCCATAAAAGCAGCGATCTTGACCCGTACGTGAGCTGACAACGCCTGATGAACGTTAGCTTCAAAGGATCACATGGATTGTTCCCTTTTATACTTCTTTCAAGTATATATGGAAAATGCTATCTACCATGCTTCCACTAAATCACAAATTTTAGAGATGTAGTAATCGAAATATCAAACCACCTAATTCAGGTCCAAGCATTTTCTAGAAAGCATAGTGCCTTTTCTTATCGATCCTGATCCCCTGAGCAAGACGCTAAGAGCAGACAATCTATAATGTGGATTTTTTGTTCTTTTTCAATCTTGGTGGGGGTTGGAAAAGATTGAGCTCTATCAAGTATAATTCGCTAAAACAAAGGGAATATGCAGATATTTCTCGGCAGGCTCATATTCTCAATCATACTTTCGTAGCAGGTAAAGTCGCTGGGGCTATCATTCAGGCTTTCACATGCATGCGTTGACGTGTTAGCATATAAGGTTTAAATGAAAAGGCATAGAATTAAGGAGAGAGGATTTCAGAAGAGAAAGAGCAGGGATGGAGGAAGAAGAGAAGAAAGAAAAGGGTGTAAATGAGATTGTGAAAGAGAGAAACGAAGATCAATTTACTCATTCATCAATGACTCCATGTGTGTCTTGCTGTTTATCCACTAACCATGCTCTAACCGACTTAATCAAGAATTAAATTGTTTCATTAACTAACTTTTCCTACTAACTAATTGTTATTGTGACGGCACCGTTTCCTTTATTTTCCCTTTATTCACAAGCTTATGACACTATCACAGCATCACCATTTGGGCCATCCCTACAATACCATTCAAAGAATACAGTGCACGCTGCTAAGAGAGAGGGACCCTATGCCAGCAGTGCTTAATTACAGGGCCACCTTCCTTTCTCCCTGCAAATTTGGACATTCTTAAGCTTTGACTGTGGCACATTCGAAGATGGGAAGACAGAAAACCATTATAAAAGTGGGCATGCAAATAGTAGTATGCACTGATCTCACTGATTTCACTGGGTCATAAGCTGAGGTTCCAATTGCCCATTCCAAAACGTGCATATTGCAGAGAGGTCAGAGCACCTAAAAGTCAGATATGATATCTAGAAAGATCATCTATAGCCACCCCCATCCGAGCTTAGTTCTGAATTTTAAGAAAGAAGCCAAAATATTGACATGCGTGAACCGCAGCTTTAGTTTTTCCAGGCCAGAAAACCTCAATGGTCTCCAGCTGATCAGGAAAATATTACAACAAATGGTTTTCACCTCTAACAGGAAAATATTGCGACAAATGGTTTTCACTGCTATCAATGCTAATGTGAGCAAACCCGAGTAATTTCGTAAACCTAGATATTGTGTTATTTTTGGGATCTTGCCAATTATATCTTTCACCCTTCAATGAGCACATCAAATTCCTTTCCCAGGCAGCTGCAACAATACCAAGTGCCAAACCACCAAAAGAGCTTCTCCCTGGTGACTTGTGACAGCTGGAGAAAGCACTTCCAACTAAAAACAGAACTAAATTGACCGAAATTACAGAAACACCTGCCAAATACCCCATGCCCGACTCGCACTGTCCTGAACGTATGCGCCACAGTGAAGCTTGAAGCAGTTTTTTTTTTTGTGCATTGCAAAAATCTATCAACTACTTGTTGAAAATATTAGGATTAGTGGTAACTTACATCCTATTAAATTTCCAAAACCTCCAAAAGAAAGTGTAACAGTATTCACATCAGCTACAAATTTTAAATAAGATTGTCGAAAGCCATTATTTTTTTTGAAACAAATCACGAGCTTCTTTTAGCAAAATTCTTGTGCGTATATCTAAGAAATGATTGTTAATTTGTTGTCTAATAAGTGTTATTTAACTTGGAGCTCACATTGACTCCTTTCTTATTATTTAATCTTAAATCTTGCATCAGCAATACTCGAAATTCTTTAGCACCGGTTGGCAGATCGCCAAAAGAATACAGGATAATGTTTTTTTGTGTCTATAAGATTAGTAAAATACTATTCATCTTGATGGATAATTGTCTGATACACTGATTGATAATTATTGAACTGTGCCCCAACAAAGTCAATGAAAAAGATATAAACCCATTACCCCACATGAAGTTTGAGCCCCAGAAAATAAAAAATAATAATAATAATTATGCTTGCCTAATGCTTCTGTAAAAGATTAAACAACAAAAGTAGAGTTGCTTAGCAATCATATTCCAAGCTTAACAAATTTTGTTGACATTCTTTTAATTTAACTCCTTTGATTTGATTAAATATTTCTGGGATGTGATTATCCAACAAACACCCTAAAGATTCCAACCAAACATTATGGAATTTTGAGGCGGCTGGCTTTTCTTATTGAGCATGAGGAAGAGCAGATTACTAACATAATCCAATGATGTTTTTGCTTTTCCAGTTTCTGCGGGGAAGTGGGGTTGACTAACTAATTCAGACATGGGTTAATGAGTAGTATAATAAACCAACGTTTGGAACAAAATCCATATATATCTATATCTCTTGAGAACCATAGCTCACTGGTGGTGTGACAAAATTTTAGCTGCCTGGCTTATCCCCAAAGCATGGACAGGACAGTGCAGAATTCTGCAGATGGACATAATTCGAATTCTATTTCCACTTCAAGCAGGACCAAAAAAGGCGGTTGGAGAACCTTTCCTTTTACCATAGGTTTTTTTCCCTCCTTTTCCTTTTTCCGCAACATAATCAGTATGCGTAATTATCTGTGTGCGAGTGTGCTAATACACTTTGACTATTTCTTTCATGAAAGCAGCTACCATAACTGGTATATCACTTGCTTTTGGAGGACTAATTAGCAACCTAATCGTCTATCTGATTCAAGAATTCAACACTAAAAGCATCAGTGCCGTTAAAATTTTCAATGTGTTCAATGGATTCACTACTATAGTACCTGTTGCTGGAGCCATCATTGCCGACTCCTTTTTGGGCTGTTACTCTGTCATATGGATTTCCTCTCTCATCTTGTCCATGGTGAGGATTTTCGATCGTTGCTTTTGCAGTCTCTTCACTTTTCCAAATCCCAAATTAAGCTAGCGGCAATTGATTCTTCTATATATGTTGCTTTTGTTAACTAACTGAGAAGAAAATGAATTACTGCATTTTGCAGGGCTTGTTGTTAATAGTCTTGACAGCAGCATTTAACAAGTTGAGGTCTCCACACTGCGAAAATGGAGCAAACCTCTGCGTGTACCCATCACAAGTCCAATTTGCAGTTCTATATCTTGGATTAGCTTTAGCATCTCTTGGGATGGCAGGGACACGCTTAACTGTTGGACCAATGGGAGCAAGTCAGCTCGACAAACCAAAGCATCAAGGGATTTTCTTCAATTGGTACATTTTTTCAATGTACATATCCACGGCTATCAGCTCTACCGCAATTGTATATGTTGAAAACAGTGTGAGTTGGGCTTGGGGGTTTGGCATTTGTCTTGCCGCAAATATATTTGGCTTAGCAATATTTTTAGCAGGCAGTGATTTCTATAGTCATCTCAAGCCCCAAGACAGCCCTTTTGTTGTTTTAGCCCGAGTTATTGTTGCAGCTATCAGGAAAAGAGCACTGGTGCTCTCCCTAAAGCCAGAAGATTATTGTCAAGGATCAGAAGCCACAGACTACAAGGAGGTCATCATTCCCTCAAGATTCTTCAGGTAAAAGTAAAGATCCTTAATAAGAACCTAATAGTTCATGCATTCACTACCTTCAAGTTTATTTATTGCTAATCAGATAGAATGTTGACATAGAAACCACAGGTTCTTAAACCATGCAGCATTGAAAGCAGAAGGAGACATCAGGGCAGATTTGTCAATCAAACCGTGGAGACTATGTACAGTTCAAAATGTAGAAGATCTCAAAGGCCTTATTAAAATTCTCCCACTATGGTCAAGTATTCTTGGCGAAACCCTCTGTCCTGAGAATGAACAAGTATTATTGGCGCTTCAATTGCTGTGTGACCTTCTGTGTGAATTGATTTAAACAAGTTCCTAAATCATGCAGCACTGATAAGTGAAGGGAACACCACTGTAGACGGAAGCATTAGGAAACTGTGGCGACTCTGTACTGTAAAAGAAGTAGAAGATTTCAAAAGCCTTATCAAACTTCTTCTACTGTGGTCAAGTGCTTTACTAGTGTCTGTCCCGCTTGTCATCCAGTTTGAGTATGGTAATCCTCCAGGCTCTGGCAATGAACCGTCATCTTGGACCTCATTTCCAAATTCCAGCTGGTACCATGCCTGTATTCTTATCCATATCGACTTGCATCATCATATTCTTGGTAGATCGGGTTCTAGTCCCGATGTGGAATAAGTTCACTCATCTCCCCATCGCTCTTCAGCGTGTTGGAGCCGGTCATGTGCTCGATATTCTAAGCATGGTAATTTTAGGCCTCATGGAGGCGCACAGGCTGAAGTTAGCACGACTCCACCACCTTCAAGACCAGGCTAATGCGGTGGTACCCATGTCAGTCTTTTGGCTTGTGCCATCACTAGCTCTTGCTGGTTTTGGAGAGGCATTTCATTTCACAGGACATGTTGAATTTTATTACCAAGAATTTCCTGCATCCTTGAAGAGCACATCAACTGCAGTGGTTGCTTTGTCTATCGGTGTCGCTTTCTATAGAGGAAACGCCCTGATTGATATTGTTCGAAAGACAACAGGATGGTTGCCTGACAACATAAACCGAGGGAGACTAGATAATGTGTACTGGCTTGTTAGCATACTTGGTGGTATCAACTTCTGTTATTATCTTCTGTGTGCCTCAAGGTACAAGTATCAGAATGTTGAAAAGGCAGCTGATGATTCTGTCAACAAAGATTAAAGCATGCAATTGTATTGGCACGCATGTCATTTAATAGATGGATGATCGGAATACAGTGCCCATCCCAAATAATTTGGAGTCATCAGGTCAACAATTATGGCATTCATGCTTCAAGTTGGATAAAATTTCTTTGAAAAAAATAGTAACTTTGTTAAGAATGAATCAATGTTACGATCGAAATATTAAATCTCAAGAAAATTCGAAAATATACCATGCATGCCTGACTTAAGATGTCGGCGAAAACAGCCGACTTAAGTTTTTTTTTTTATTAGTATTTTATTGCATGCAAATCCAAATGAGTTTGTGGCTTTGTTCAACCGCCTCTACAATTAATCTGATTAAGTCATATTACATTTGGATTGCTATCATATGAGTAAATAACTTGAAAGCACCCAATCTTTTCAAAGGATCACATGGACTATTCCCTTTTATGCTTCTTTCATGTATATTTGCTAAATGCTATCTACCATGCTTCCACTAAATCACAAACTTTACAGATGTAGTAATCGAAATATCAAACCACCTAATTCAGGTCCAAGCATTTTCTAGAAAGCATAGTACCTTTTCTTATCGATCATGATCCCCTAAGCAAGACGCCAAGATCTAGCGGACAATCTATAATGTGGATTTTTTGTTCTTTTTCAATCTTGGTGGGGGTTGGAAAAGATTGAGCTCTATCGAGTACAATTCGCTAAGGCACCCACAGCAGCCCTAACTGTGGGTGGCTTGGGCCACGCCAGATCAGCAAGTGTGCTAATCTGGCGTGGCCGTTTACTTGTGTGACGGTGGGGATTGGTCGTCCGGAAATTCCGCCTCACGGTCTGGCTATGCATGTTTATTATTATTATTTTTTTTTTTGCCTCAAAACAATGCCGTTTGGCGTCCTTTCGTTGGCCTTCAAACACAATTGACAAGTGCTGTGCGCATGTCAATTGCGTCATTGGGTGCGCGCCACGTCTGATAGCTATTGCAAATCAGCCATTGATTTGCAACAGACATTTCTACTATTTTTTTTCAAAAAAAAATTTTAAATTACCAATTAATAAGAAATATTTTTCTTTACAAATTGACATGCACTTTAACTATTTTTGGAGTTAAATCTGATATTTTTATTTTTCATTAATTGTAATAAGTATTTCATATTTAATTTAGAGTATTTATTTTTATTTATTAAATTTTTATTACAATTTTTATTAATTTAGAGTATATTTTTTATTTTAATTTTAGTATAATGTAAATTTATTTTCTATTCACTGTTTTAAGTATTTCATATTTAATTTGGAGTATTTATTTTCATGTTTTAAGTGTATTATTAAAATTTTATTTTAATGTAATAAAAAAATTCTATTAATTGTTTTTTAGTATTTTGTGTATGATAATTAAAATTATAAATTGTATTATTAATATTAAAAAATTTAATAATAGTTATGTAAATAGTAACGGCCAGGCTTTGAACAAAGGCCTGGCCTTCACTATTCACATAGCCAAATTATTAAAATTATTCACGCTATTAAAAATTTTATGTTTAATTTATCATATTTATCTGAATGTTTAAAGTATTTTATTATTAAATTTTAATTTTAGTGTAATGTAAATTTATTTTTCATTAATTGTTTTAAGTATTTCATATTTAATTTTGAGTATTTATTTTTCCCTTTTAAGTGTATTATTAAATTTTAATTTTAATGTAATAAAAAAATTCATTAATTGTTTTTAACTATTTAGTATATGATAATTAAAATTATAAATTATATTATTAATATAAAAAAAATTAATAATAATTGTGTAAATAGTAACAGCCAGGCCTTGAAACAAAGGCATGGCTTTCACTATTCACATAGCCAAATTATTAAAATTACTCACGTTATTAAAAATTTTATATTTAATTTATCGTATTTATCCGAATGTTTTAAGTGTATTATTAAATTTTAATTTTAGTGTAATGAAAATTTATTAAATTGTAATTTTAATTACGCAAGTTTTTTTTTAAATATTTCATATTTAATTTATCGTATTTTTTTTTCATGTTTTAAGTGTATTAGTAAATTTTAATTTTAATGTAATAAAAAAATTTCTATTAAAAATTTTTTAATATTTAATGTATGATAATTTTAATTTAATGTATAAGTTGTATTATTAATATAAAAGAAATTTGATAATAGTTTGGAGTATGTTGAAGGAGAGAGAAAATAAGTAATGTGACAGAAAATGCTAAGAGCTGATGAGGTATTTTTTTTTTATGATGGCTGTGTGAATAGTATAGACTTGGCCATGAGCTGATGTGGCGTGTCGTGGCGTGGCGTAGCCTGGGCCACATCAGCTCATAGCCAAGTCTATACTATAATTAGAGAATGATAACTGCACAAATTTAGCCCCCAAACTGGGGTTACTTGCTCTTCCTGGCTTGAGATCATCACCATAGAAGAACAGACACCATCAGTACAAGATTGGGAATACTAAATCTAGCCTAAACAAAAGAATCTATACAAAAGATTACACAAAAAAATTAATATAAACGACTATAACAACAAAACAAATTTCAACAACTAATATGTTTATTCACTATTTCCGAAATATCTACCGCAATCTACTCCAAACTAAAAAGGCCTACCCACATGTACAATAACAAGCTCTCACAAACACATAGTGAAGACCTACTGACATGCAATTCAGGACAGCAGCAACTCCTCCTTGGAACATTAGCCTTAGCCATATCAATAGATGCACAAGAAACAAGACCAAGACGAAATAGATGCATGTCAGTGATGCCATGAGCCAAAACAGCATTAATATCCAAAACATCAGTACTTCCAACCTGACCGCAGCCAACCCATGCTGAACTTAGAAAGTAACATAGAAGACAATCTTGCATCCCAACAGACCGACAATCTTGCAGCCATCTAGCACAAATGACATTAGAACGAAAGATAGCCAAGAAAACGACACGCAGACTTGCTCCCAGCCGTTTGAACAGAAAACACCAATTCAGCAAAGGTAAACCACACTCGAAATAATGCTGAAATTCTCAATGAGGACATTTTTCAAACAATTATAGGCATTGTGGTTGAACGAGTCATCAAAATTTTCTCTTCATGTTTATTAGCCGTTTGGACTTTATCTAGAAAGCAGTCAGGCAGATCAAACAAAAAACCAATCACCAAATCCTGTCAGCTCCCAATCCAAGATTAAAAGCACTGGAAATGCATACAAATAATATTTGTTTTGCCAAAGCCAAAATGTCGAGTAAAAACTTTACAAGCTCCACAATTCAACGTACTAATTCAAAGGTCACACACATTCTCATACTTCCTAGACACAAACGCAATACAGCAGCAAGATAATAAAAAAAGCCCATCATCGACTAACAAACTGAGCCACTGAGCATAGCAAACTTTCATAATAATGCTGGAAAATTGGAAAATGGGAAGATTGGAATATTAAAAGATTAAAACGATGATCCTTATCCATTGGGGCTGTCACCAAACTCAGCGGTAAGCAAACAAAAAAGAACAAACGGCAAAAACCAATCACCCAAAGCCATGAACACTCAACACGGCATTCTCCCTCTGTTTTGTTGTTACTGTTGTAAATTTATTTTTATTTTTATTTTTATTTTTATTTTTTTTTGGTTTTTGTTTCCGTTTTTTTTATTTATTTTTTATTTTCCCTTCCATTTGCCAACCAACTTCCACACAGTTTTCCCCCCATTCCTAACAATATTCCCTCTTCAACAAACACAAAACCCACCCAAATGCAAAAACCATAAGAAAAACCAACGTACAAGATCAGCAGCCCACTTTCACTCCCACACCCAAAAACCCGTAGACTAACAGAAAAAAACCCCCCACGCTATCAATTATATCTATGTCTATGTTACATAAATTCCCTTATTTCCTTCCTAGTCCACCCACATTCCCCCCAGCTGCATTCCATCTTCTTTTTTTAAGAACCAAAAACAGCAAACCTAACCCCCCGGGCCAACCAACATTCAGAACCCATAAAACCCAAGCTCCAAAAATCAATAGCCCACTTTCACGCCCACAACCAACATAAACTTAGAGACAAGCAGAAAATTCCATCCATTTTTCTACCATCTCCTTTTCCAATATCCATCGCTTGTCAAAAATCCATAAATTTCTCGCCAACCACAACATCCACAGCGAATAGACAGACAATTGCACCGGTGGTCCTGAGCAATACAATCTTCCCAATCCTACAAAGATTCCCCACCACTCTCGAAAGTTATGACAAAAGGATTGGTGGGTGATGGGGTAATCCAGTTGACTATTTCCACTCTTATATTCTCAAAAAAGAAAAAGTGATCATTGCTTCCTCAATTTTCAATGTTAAGCTGAATTGATTTTAAAATCAAATCTCATAATTAGTTTAACAACGTAAATAATATGTTATGTATCCTATAATTAAGTCATACTCTTGCACCAGTCGAAATTACAGTTCATTTATAATACTATGAAAAGAATATTTTAAAGATAGAAAAATAATAACCGTCAGTCCGTCTCCATCTCTATCGCTCAATTTGCCACTGAATTAAAATTAGGTAATAGTAACTGTCAGTCCGTCTCCATCTGCATCGCTCAATTTGCCACTGAATTAAAATTAGGTAAATTACATTTAAATCATATGAGATTTGGAGAAATTACCAAAAGAATTTCAAAATTTGCAACTGAATTAAAATTGGGTAAATTATATGGATTTTTATTTTGGTTATTAAATTTGATATAATGGATTTAAAATTAACAATTATTTTTATCAATTGAATTTAAATTGGTTGAAAGCAAATTTAAAAGATTACAAAATCTAAACTCTCTCTCTCTCTATATATATATATATTGGTGAGTTGTTAGGTTGTTGAATTCTATTGAGAATTGTTAGAATTACGTTTAAATTTTGATTATCAATAATTATTAATGGATTTTTTTTTTCAATATTAAGAAAGTATAGGAGAAAAGTAGGGTAGGATGCAGTTTGTTGCACTTCAAGGGCTATTTTGTAATTAAATCAAGGAGGTAAATGTAATTCAAATGTTATAATTTAAAGAGTAATTTAAGAATTTAAGAAACATTGATCTTTGGGTTGATCAAAAATCAATGATCAACATTAGTAACTAATGGTAAGCAGTTAAATGTTAGTGAAATTATAAAATGTGAAAAATATTCTGTACATATGATTAAGTAAATAAACGTATTTTTTGTATATTTAAATTTGAGTTTGAGGCTTAAAAAATGATAAACAAGAAAAAGAGCACTAAAAATCACAAGATAGTCCAAGCCCGAATGGAATCTGTTGGATGTACTGCCATTTACCTACCATGTTTTTGGCATTTTCTTTTGTTTGTTTGTTTTTTTTTTTTATGATTATATAAGGAAGGATTATGCAGGGTGCAACATGTAGGTAATATATAGGATAAGAATGGTCATTTCACCAAACAATCCAAAATATTGAATTTGACAGCAAAATGTGTCCCAGAAAAATCAATATTATATAACACAGTGGTGGTTGAATATGAGATTCCTTACGAAAAATGCACCATCAGGTATGTTATCTTCTTTTGCATAATGTAGCAAGCTATCAAAATTTATAGTCGAATATTCGATATATGTCAACTGTCTCATATTTTGTTCATGCAAATTAAGAGTATTAAACTCTTAAAGCCATAAAAAATTGTTAGCATTATAAGAAGAACGACCACATATATTCAATCTCAGGAATATCACATTTTGATGTTACGGGTTGATATTTCAGAGACGCCAGTGATCCCAGTCAACAACCACGTAATTGAATTCCAAGCCTAATAGTAATATTTCATTCTCAGGATGCTGGATATTTTTTCCTCTTTTATTATGCACCATGAGCCATCAAGTATAGTGATCATTAGCTATCGTTTAAGCAATAATTCAAATGTCATCCCGCAAAAATAAGTAGACTGCCCTTCAGACCAGCCTTACAGCTTATAGACTCACAAACCTTGGAGCTGCCCTCTTCGTCAACAAACATGGAGCACTCCAAAATGCGTTCAATGAATGGCGAAGATCCTGCTGAGTCTACTTCAGTTTCCACGGCCAAGAAAGGCGGTTGGATCACCGTTCCCTTCATTTTAGGTCGCTTTCTATCTTGCTCTCTTAATTTTTATCACTAGCATACATTGAATGTCAATTGTCAAGAAACAGCTAGGTAGTATTTACTTAGTAACAAAATTAACATTAGGCTATGTCATGGAACGATCCAGTGACCATGGCTGGCTTATCACTCGCTTTTGGAGGATTAACTTCCAACCTAGAAGTGTATCTGATTCAAGAATTCAACATTAAGAGCATTAGTGCTGCTAAAATTTTCAATGTGGTCAACGGCTTCATTACTATATTACCAATTGCTGCTGCCATTTTAGCTGACTCATTTCTGGGCTGCTACTCTGTAATCTGGATTTCTTCCCTCATCTCATCACTGGTCAGGACTGTTTTTTCTCTCCCGGTTGTATATCGTATGTGCAAATATTGTCCCTTATTACCATGATTTTATAGCATGATTTGATAGAGAAAGTTGTGTTCATTATGCAGGGCATGTTGCTATTAGCCCTGACAGCAGCCTTCAGTAAATTAAGACCTCCACCATGTGAAAATGGATCCAACCTCTGTAGAAGCCCGACAGAAGTCCAATTGGCAGTTCTTTATATTAGTTTGGCACTAGCATCTCTGGGGATGGCTGGTACACGCTTCACCGTGGGACCAATGGGCGCATACCAATTTGATAAACCAAAGCATCACGGAATTTTCTTCAACTGGTACATATTTGTTATGTACATATCCTCTGTTATTAGCTTCACTGCCATTGTTTATGTTCAGGACAACGTGAGTTGGGCATGGGGATTTGGGATTAGTTTTGCGGCAAATGCACTTGGATTAGTACTATTTTTAGCTGGCACTCGTCTCTATCGTCAGCTCAAGCCACAAGGGAGCCCTTTTGCTGGCTTGGCTCGGGTGGTTGTTGCAGCTACCAGAAAAAGGGGTACTACGCTCTCCCAGAACCCTGAAGATTATTGCCAAGACCATGAAAATAAGACTCTCACCTTACCTACAAAATCCTTTAGGTAAGAGCGACTATGATTTCATAATCTTATTCACTGATGGCTAAAGGCTTCAAAAGTAAACAAGCTGAAAATTAATCTAATCACGTAAACATGAATTGAAAAACCACAGATTCCTGAACCGTGCAGCGCTAAAAACTGAAGGAGACGCGGCGGAGCTAAACGGATCCATAAGGAAATCATGGCAACTTTGTACAGTGGCAGAAGTAGAAGATTTCAAAAACCTAATCAAAATGGTTCCACTGTGGTCAAGTGCATTGCTCGTCTCTGTTCCACTAGCCGTCCAATTGAGTATGGTAACCCTCCAGGCTCTGACAATGGACCGTCATCTTGGACATAATTTCAAGATTCCAGCTGGAACAATGACTGTCTTCATATACTTATCCACCTGCATCACCATTTTCTTCATTGACCGATTCTTATTCCCAACGTGGAATAAGTTTGCTCGCCAGCCCATCACCCCTCTCCAGCGTGTAGGGATTGGCCATGTGCTTGATGTCCTTAGCATGGCAGCTTTAGCCCTGGTGGAGGCGAAGAGGCTGAAGATTGTGCGGTTGCTTAACCTTCAAGACCAGAATGATGCTGTGGTACCAATGTCAGTATTCTGGCTTGTGCCATCCCTAGCTCTTGCTGGTATTGGAGAAGCATTTCATTTCCCTGGACACATTGCATTTTATTACCAAGAATTTCCTAAATACTTGAAAAGTACTTCGACTGCGGTTTTGTCCTTGTCTATTGGCATTGGTTTTAACGTGGGCAATGCCCTGATTACTGCTGTTCGGAGGTCAAGGGATTGGTTGCCGGATAACTTAAACAGGGGCAGACTAGATAATGTGTACTGGTTGGTTACTGCACTTGGAGGCATCAACTTCTTTTATTTTCTTTTTTGTGCCTTGTCGTACGAGTATAAAAATGTTGAAAATGTAACCGCTGAAGTTTCTGCAAATAAAGAATCACAAGATGCGTAGGTGCATCTCAGAAGTAAGGAAGCATATACTTGTATTTCCTGTTGCAGGTTCTTCCTGATATGGAAATTCGGAATTTCTATCCTCTGGGGTTCAGAAAAAAATGCAAAACCTTTCACATCTTAAGAACATATTTTCTCTTTTTTTTAACTAAATAGTAAATAGTTCATTGATTGAGAAGAAGGAACTTTCTTCCTGAGCTAGTCGACTCTCGTCCAGACATCCCAATTTGGAGATCTTTCTGGTGAAATGATTCAGGCATCCGGGGAAGTGGGTGACAAATATACAAGCGGTAGAGCCTAAACCCTTAAAAATGGAGAAAGCCTCTAAAACCACTTGGCATCTCTCAGTCTTATAAAGGGCTCTTGATGAAGGGAAATTCGATCCTGTTCGACGTGATCAGCTGCCGCTGTTCAACAATCAATACACAAATAGTGCTCCTAGCCTGCAAATCAAGATCAAAGACAAGGATGAGAGCATGCCATGGGATCTTATCCCACATAATGGTCGGGTTATCGAAACCCCCAAAATTAATTAAGATCTTTAGACTAACTACAATTGATTTGTAGTAGTAGTGAACCAGTTCGAATCCCACAGGGAGCTGTGTGTTGAAAACTTTCGTAGCAATTGAGATGGAGAAAAAAAATAAGAATTTTTAGTATCAAATCTAACAGTAGTTAATAAAGAAAATTTATAAGAGAAATTACTGGAAATATTTAAAAGAATTACTTCAGTCTTACTAGGCTCCGATCCAAGGTAGTGTAGTTGTACCGACTATATCAGGATTATAGGATTCATAAGACACTTCTCTATTCAAGCATTTAATTGAAAATTTTTCAGGATAGCCTTGACAAATTTTGAGTTTTCCTATTTTATTTGTTTGAATCTAGCATTTACAACAAACCTTACTAACAAATAACTGGGGGTGATAGCATTCCATATCATTTGATAGCAGCACTAAGAACCTTGAAAATACTTAAAACAAAAATTAACAATTGAGATAGCTGCAATTGAAAATCTTTGTATCATTAATCCCTTTTAAATCATAAATGCAAGATTACTGTCACTTTACACACGCACAAAGATTTAAGTGCTACTTGTTCTAATTGTTCCGGACAATTACGGATCAAGAACAAATAGATAGTTGTAGGAAGAAGAATGTAAATAAGTTGTCAATTTATTTAACATTCAAAATCCATAAAAAACAGAATGTAAGAAATAATGATTACTTGAATGTAAAAAGATTATTAAACTATAAACAACACCTCACTAAATATATTGGCATTAACACCTTTTGGATCGAAATGGAAATAGTTTAGCCACTCATTGTAGCAAAACTAAAGTACGAGAGAAAAGTACAAGAGTTAGAAAATCTTTCCAGAAAATGACTTCCAAGTTCACTATCACTCTTATTTACAGACTTCATCTCTAACAACCTCCCTAAAGACTTTTCAGAATCTCTCCAACAAATCTTAAGTTTTTAAACCTTTGATTCCTAACTAATTATCTAACCAACCATCCTATCCTATCTAATCCTAACAAATGTCTTCAAAGCCATTCTAACTTGAATTACAAAAGTTGAAATCAAAAGAAAAATTCAAGTCTTGAAAATTCAGCTCATCAACCCTTTGTCTCTGCTCAGGACATGGTCACGTGCACTGTGTATATTTGAGTTTCACCTCCAAAACAGAAAACTTCATCCTTTAAAGTGTGATCTCAATTTATCCAAAATAGTCTTTTTTTTGCTCCAAAATATCTTCTCCAAAAATCATCTAAATCTTCATTAAATTCCATCTTTTCGCCTTAGCCCATCAATTTCACTCCCTGGTACAAAAACACCTCAAATTTGCCATTTCCATACCAATAAAAGCATAACATCATAGATTTGCTCCTATTAAATGGTAACAAATTAAATCCTATCAAATAACTATGTCGATACTTAAATTAATTAGATGGAGATTAAATAAAAATTGAAAGGAAATGAAAGCTGTGTGTACTATGTGTGAAATTGTGTCCCTTTTACTTGTGCATGGACCTCATTATTCGAATGTATTTAACTTAGTTATGAAATTAAACTGTATCAATAGCCTCTAGTCTAAATTCTCTTGAGTAATGTAGTTACTGAATGTAATCAATCATTTCTTTCCTAACCGTTGGTTAGTTATCTGTTATTTTGTTTTAGTTTTCTTATCTGTGACATGTTAGAAGGGCTCGTGTAACTACAATAAAATTTGAAAAAAGAATTTATAAATTTTGTCGACATGTATTTTTATTACTATAAATCATAAAGGAAATAATTACTACTGAGATTACAATGATCTTTTTTTTTGAGTGACAAATCTTGTAATTTACTTTTCGGGTTCTCAAAAGGGTAAGAAACACATAAGAACTCGATATGAATTCAATATACCTTTAACGACTACACCAACATTCAATGCGGATATTAAATTTGGTTGTGATGTTGTACACATGGGTATTGTCATGTTAGCGTGGTAATGTCGATCTAACTATATGGTTTGGTCACATTTATCATTGCGATTTGAAATTTTAATGAGATGTATCCATGATGGACCGTGTAATATTTTATAAAATAATAAGTGACATATAAAAAATTATTGGGAGTATATTAATTGTGAGTAATGATATTTTAGTGACTAATTGGTAAGCATAAAAAACAAAATTCATTCATCACCCTCCTTAAAAAATATAAAACAATAAAAAAAGATTTTATCTTTTTATACTGTACCTTAATCACTATAAAAAATCATTATAAAAAATCACTATAAATATCATTATAAATATCATTACTCTTTGCATAAACCTCTAAAATATTGTGCAGCTTGTCTCCCAGCACTATCTTCAGAAGTCGTGATCCCACCATTCCATACGTTCACTTTTCAGTCTAACTTTTTTGTCATTAAGCAACAGGAATAGTAGAATATAATCATTCAGATTGATTGCTGCAGAAGTATAGCTAATTATAAAGTGGCAAATAGATAGGAACGTAAGCTGCCCTTTTCCCCAGCTCCATGGACAGAAGGACTCCTTCAGCTGAAGGACGAGATCCTCAGTCTCCTTCAACTTCCATGGCCAACAAAGGCGGTTGGATCACCTTTCCCTTTATTATAGGTCTCTTTCTCTCTTCCTATATAAACTTAGACATGCGACTTTCTCAACTACATTTGTGTATAAATCCAGCTGCTTCCTAGATAGCAGGATTTATTGGAATAAAAGATTGTTTCTATTTATTAGTAGTATAATTAATGTTGATGTGCATGTACTAACTCAGTTGCTACTCCATAAAAGCAGCGATCTTGACTGGCATATCACTGACCTTTGGAGGACTGCTTTCTAACTTGATCGTATATCTGATTCAAGAATTCAACATGAAGAGCATCAATTCTGCTAAGATTTTCAACGTGGTTAATGGCTGCATTAGCATATTTCCAATAGCTGGAGCCATAATTGCTGACTCCTTTGTGGGCTGTTACACTGTCATTTGGGTTTCATCTCTTATCTCAGCTCTGGTGAGAACTGAATTCTATTCTTGCTGGAATAATTTACATATGAATTCGAGTACCTATGCAAATTGTTGGTACCAATTACTCTACAATGCTAAAGAGTAAATAACTTGTTATCAGTGTACTAAGGCTGATCCCTACTTTCCCTTCACAAATTCAAAACTGAATGCTATCTTAGATAATCTAAATTGTGGGAAAGTATTTCCAGACAGATCTTTGCTTGATCAAATGGAAAACCATGACTAGAAATCTAGTCTCTCCATAATGCAATGCAGGGCATGTTGATACTGGCCATGACAGCAGCAGTGAGCAAGTTGAGACCTCCACAATGTGAAAATGGATCAAACCTGTGCAGAAGCCCATCTGATGTCCAATTGGCAGTGCTTTATTTTGGTTTGGCTCTGGTATCTCTAGGGATGGCCGGGTCACGCTTCACCATTGGACCTATGGGAGCATATCAGTTTGACAAACCAAAGCATCAAGCAACTTTCTTTAATTGGTACATTTTTACAATTTGCATTTCCAACGCTATAAGCACAACGGCAGTTGTCTATATTCAAGACAATGTGAGTTGGGCATGGGGTTACAGGATTTGTATTATCGCAAATATGCTTGGATTGGCACTATTTTTAGCTGGTAGTGGTTTCTATCGCCGTCCCAAGCCACAAGGGAGCCCTTTTGCTGGCTTGGGTCGTGTTATTGTCGCAGCTACCAGGAAAAGGAATTTGTTGCTCTCAGAAAATATTGAAGATTATTGCCAGGAGCTAGACAAAAAATCTGCTGTTTCACCTACAAAATTCTTCAGGTGAGAACCACTCTCACTTTTACATTCAGATCACTTGTCGTAACTCTCAGTCCTGAGAGCGAACAACTATTCTTGGAGCTTCAATTGCTGTGTGACCTTCTGTATGAATTGATTTAAACTCCAGGTTCTTAAACCATGCAGCACTGATAAGTGAAGGGGACACCAATGCAGACGGAAGCATTAGGAAACTGTGGCGACTCTGTACTGTAAAAGAAGTAGAAGATTTCAAAAGCCTTATCAAACTTCTTCCACTGTGGTCAAGTGCTTTACTAGTGTCTGTCCCGCTTGTCATCCAATTGAGTATGGTAATCCTCCAGGCTCTAGCAATGAACCGTCATCTTGGACCTCATTTCAAAATTCCAGCTGGTACCATGCCTGTATTCTTATCCATATCGACTTGCATCATCATATTCTTGGCAGATCGGATTTTACTCCCGATGTGGAATAAGTTCACTCATCTCCCCGTCACTCCACTTCAGCGTGTTGGAGCCGGCCATGTGCTCGATATTCTAAGCATGGTAATTTTAGGCCTCATGGAGGCGCACAGGCTGAAGTTAGCACGACTCCACCACCTTCAAGACCAGGGTAATGCGGTGGTACCCATGTCAGTCTTTTGGCTTGTGCCATCACTAGCTCTTGCTGGTTTTGGAGAGGCATTTCATTTCACAGGACATGTTGAATTTTATTACCAAGAATTTCCTGCATCCTTGAAGAGCACATCAACTGCAGTGGTTGCTTTGTCTATCGGTGTCGCTTTTTATACAGGGAACGCCCTGATTGATATTGTTCGAAAGACAACAGGATGGTTGCCTGATAACATAAACCGAGGGAGACTAGATAATGTGTACTGGCTTGTTAGCATACTTGGTGGTATCAACTTCTGTTATTATCTTCTGTGCGCCTCAAGGTACAAGTACCAGAATGTTGAAAAGACAGCTGATGATTCTGTCAACAAAGATTAAAGCATGCAACTGTATTGGCACGCATGTCATTTAATAGATGGATGATCGGAATAAATTGCCCATCCCAAATAATTTGGAGTCATCAGGTCAACAATCTGGCATTCATGCTTCAAGTTGGATAAAATTTCTTTAAAAAAAATGGTAACGGTGTTAAGAATGAATCAATGTTAGGATCGAAATATTAAATATCAAGAACATTCGAAAATATACCATGCATGCCTGACTTAAGATGTCGGCGAAAACAGTCGACTTAAGTTTTTTTTATTATTATTATTGCATGCGAATCCAGATGAGTTTGTGGCTTTGTTTAACCACGTCTACAATCAATCTGATTAAGCTATATTACATTTGGATTGCTATGATAGAGTGAATAACGAGAAAGCACCCAATCTCTTCAAAGGATCACATGGACTGTACCCTTTTATACTTCTTTCATGTATATATGCTGAATGCTATCTACCATGCTTCCAGTAAGTCACAAATTTTAGAGATGTAGTAATCGAAATATCAAACCACCTAATTCAGGTCCAAGCATTTTCTAGAAAGCATAGTGCCTTTTCTTATCGATCCTGATCCCCTGAGCAAGACGCCAAGAGCAGACTATCTATAATGTGGATTTTTTGTTCTTTTTCAATCTTAGTGGGGGTTTCTCGGCAGGCTCAGATTCTCAATCATACTTTCGTGGCAGGAAAAGTCGCTGGGGCTATCTGTCAGGCTTTCACATGCAAGCGTTGACGTTTTAGCATTTAAGGGTTAACTGAAAACGCATAGAATTAAGGAGAGAGGATTTCGGAAGAGAGAGAGCAGGGATGGAGGAAGAAGAGAAGAAAGAAATGGGAGTATTGTGACGGCACCGTTCCCTTTATTTTCCTTTTATTCGCAAGCTTATGACACTATCACAGCATCACCATTTGGGCCATCCCCGCAATATCATACAAAGAATACAGTGCACGCTGCTAAGACAGAGGACCCTCTACCAGCAGTGCTTAATTACAGGGACACCTTCCTTTCTCCACCAAATTTGGACATTCTTTAAGCTTTGAGTGTGGCACATTCGAAGATGGGACGACAGAAAACCATTATAAAGGTGGGCATGCAAATAGTAGTATGCACTGATCTCGCTGATTTGACTGGGTCATAAGCTGAGGTCCCAATTACCCATTCCAAAACGTGCATATTGCAGAGAGGTCAGAGCACCTAAAAGTCAGATATGATATCTAGAAAGATCATCTATAGGCACCCCCATCTGAAAAAGGTTGGTTTTGTTTTTTTACACCTTTTAGTAGGTGTGAAGTCCGGTTTCTCTCCACAGGTGGAGAGGAGATTTAGTTTCTCTTTCAGGAGGAGAGAGAAGAGAGTGTTTACAAAAGATAGCTTAGCCACTAAGTAAGGATTAGAGTAGAGTTTAAAGTAAAAAAAAAAAAAAAAGGGACAGTGTTAGAAGTGCAAAGTACAGAAAGAGAAAGAGAGAGCTGGGTCTGCAGAAAGAAAAAAAAGACCGTTGACAACGGGAAAAACTGGAACCTCCGAAATTAAACATAGGAATTAGCTAGAGATTATCACAAGCCCACAATCCAATTAGATATAGCAGAAACATTTTCATCTCCCAAAACTCGGGCAGAATCACCAAGGAGTTCTCGAGATCAAGCTTTGAAGACAAGATGGACAGAAGAGACGGAGTATCAGTCACAAATGAGGTTGTCGAACTGGTAAGAAAACTGAAACTCAACAAAGAAGAAGAGGAAGGAGTTGCACTGCAGGTAGAGGACATTAAAGGTGGTAAGGAGGAAGGTCAGAGAAGCTTGTTAGGGAAAATCTACGGAGAAAGAAAAGCTAACTTTCTTGGTTTGAAAAATACAATGCAAGCAATTTGGCCATTAAAAGCTCCGGTCAAGGTCCGAGAACTTGGAGTTAACTTTTTTCAATTCGTGTTTACAAGTCAAGAAGACAAGATGCGGGTGCTGAAAGGAAAATGTTGGACGTTCGATCATCAGTATTTAATTCTAAGGGAATGGACAGAAGAAATTGATCTACACGATAAAGGGTTTAATCAAGTGGTCATATGGATGCAAGTGTGGAATCTACCAAACCACTGGTTAACAAAACAGACGGCGACAAGAATTGGAGCTCTTTTCCAGCAAGTTCATGACATCATTATACCAGAGAATGGCAGCACGAAAGGAAGACATCTCAAGATGATGGTAACGATGGATCTGGAGAAACCGTTGCTGCGAGGAACAAAGGTAAGGCTAGAAGGTAAAACACATTGGGCGTATTTTCAATACGAACAATTGGCTGGATTCTGTACATATTGTGGTAAGGTCGGACATCCAGAAAAAAATTGCAGCTTGAGATCTGAAGACCAAAGAAAAGGGATGCTTCAAGAGGACCAATATGGAGAGTGGATTAAGGCGGAAGGGTTTAAAAAAGAGCAAACTGAGAAATGGCAAACAAGAAAGAGAGACCAGAGGAAGAACACAATTCAGATCATTAGTGAAGCAGAAGTAGCAAACGAACAGCAACAACTCATCAAAAAGAAAGAGGGCGCTCAGACTACCATAAGAGATACCAGAGAGAACAGAGGAAAATATACAATGGGGGAAGGAGCAGGCGAAAAAGAAAACAAAGGGGACGAGCATATTAGGGAGGAGGAAAGTGGAGCAGCAAGAAAGGATCAGGCAGAATCTTCAAAGATAAATGCGCAGCAAGAATTTATGGAAGAGGACTTACTTCAAGAAATCAAACTAAATGAGCCAAAAACGACAGAGGAAGTTTCTTTGGTGAATGTACCAATTGGAAGAGTAGAAGAGGGGCAGTGGAATATAAAGCAAGGCAGCCAGGGCAAAGGGAAGACTTCAGAAACAATGGGAAAAAAAGAAGAACCTCGGAAGGCAACATGGAAGCGTACCGAAAGACTCTCGGTTATCACAAAAAAAATGGTGGAACTCAACAGCCTAGGGCCACTAAGGATAGGAGACAAAAGATGTAGAGGAGGACAAGGAAAGGAGCCCGAAGATGAGGATGTGAAGCTGAGTGGAAATAAAAAACAGAAACAAGAGAAACAACATGCCGGGAAAGGGACAAAGGCGGGAGAGACCAGCCACAAGTGGTCTCTAAAAGAACTATGAGAGTTTGTGTGTGGAATTGTAGAGGTTTGGGAGGACCCTCTACAATTTCCCAGCTGAGGGAGGCTATGTCCTTCCACCACCCAGATTTATTTTTTCTTGCTGAAACAAAACAAAAAAAAAAATTTGTAACTACTGTTTGTAGAAGGTTGAAATATCAACATAGATGGGAAGCTTTTGATCCAGTGGGACGCAGTGGAGGACTACTAGTGTGCTGGGCTACAACAGTCAATGTATTGAGGTGTATAAAAAATTCCTTTTCAATCCAACTAGAATGTCAAACAGATGGAGATTCTTTAAAGTGGTGGGCAGTGTTCATATATGCAAGCACAGAACTGAAAATCAGACAACAACAATGGGAGTTCCTGGAAATAGAAAAAAGGAAATGGGGAGATTGGTGGTTTATGGGAGGAGACTTCAACGATATTGTTATCCCGGAGGAGAAAAAAGGAGGAAGAAGAAGATCATTGGCAAGCTGTATGCATTTTCAGGAGTTCATTAGGAAAATGGAAATGGCTGATTTGGGATGCGTTGGACATAGCTTTACGTGGGCAAACAATAGAGAAGGAGAGGGGTTTGTGGAAGAGAGACTTGACAGATTTTTTTCATCACCTCTTTGGAGATTGAAGTTCCAAAATACACAAGTACACCACAAAGAAAAAACCGCATCTGATCATGTTTTATTAATAATGGACACCGAACCACAAGCTCAGAGGGTCAAAAAAAGATTTATATTTGATAAAAAATGGATTCAAGAGGAAGGAATATTGGAGAGAATAGAAAGCAGTTGGCAACAATGGCAGGAGGGATCTGAGCTATATCAACTATGTGCTAGAATCAGCCAATGCCGAGTGGATTTGATACAGTGGAGCAAACATCATGGATCCAATGCATTAACAGATCAAACAACTCAAAGACCGAATGGAAATCTTGAGAAAGGAGGAGGAACACGGATGGTTGCTTTGGGACAAAATCAAGAGAGGACCTCAACGTGCATATAGACAAGAAGAAATTTTCTGGCAGCAAAAATCAAGAATACAATGGCTCAAAGAAGGCGACAAGAACACCAAATTTTTTCATGCAAGTACATTACAGAGAGGCAAACCAATGGCATATACAAATTGGTGTCCGAGCAAGGAGCAGTGAAGGAACAAAAAGAAGAAATACAAGAAGAGATCATAGAATATTTTACTAAAATGTATACACCACCAACACTACTAAGTCGAAGTATTGGAAGGCATTCCTTGTGATTACACATTCTATGAACAAGGATTTGATCAAACCGGTGGAGAACGAGGAAATCAAAGCGAGATTATTCCAAATGAATCCAATAAAGCTCCGCCCAGACGGTATGACTCCTTTCTTTTTCAAAAATTTTGGAATGTAATTGGAGATGATGTATGTGTCAGAAAAGATTTTTGTAAGAGGAAGAATGTTAAGACAGTTAAATCACACTTTACTTACATTAATTCCGAAGGTAAAAAATCCTAGTTCTATTTCACATTTTCGGCCAATAAGTCTATGCAATGTAGTGTATAAAATTATATCTAAAATATTGGCCGAAAGACTTAAGAATTGCTTGCATAGCTGCATTAGTCCTAATCAATCAGCTTTTCTCCCAGGAAGACAAATTTATGATAATGTAGTTGTAGCACATGAATGTGTACATACTCTAAACTCAATGAGAAAAGGGAAGAAAGGATACATGGCATTCAAAATTGATATGGCTAAAGCATATGATTGTGTGGAATGGGATTTTTTACAAAAAGCTATGAGAAGAATGGGCTTTGCAAGAACTTTTATAGAATGGATAATGCAATGTGTAAGTACTGTGACTATGTCTATCAACATAAATGGAGAAAAATGCGGCAACTTTGAGACCTCTAGAGGACTTAGGCAAGGAGATCCTTTGTCATCATATTTGTTTTTAATTGTATCTGAGGCACTTTCCAATCTAATTAAACAAGCAAATCTAAGAGGAGATTATAATGGAATGAGAGTGAGCAGAAACGGTCCAAGGATCACACATTTATTTTTTGCAGATGATTCCTTATTATTCTGTGAGGCTAACATGGAACAGGTACACAATATGAAAGCTTTGCTGGAGAAATATAGTCAACATTCAGGGCAAAGGATTAACATGGAGAAGTCGTCTATCTTCTTTAGTAGTAATGTACCAGGGATGCTAAGGAATCAGATTTGCAATGAGTTAGCAGGAGTGAAGGAGCTATACAAAGCCCAATATTTAGGACTACCAATGCTTATAGGGAGGTCCAAAAGAGAAGTCTTCAACTTCGTGGTGGAAAAAGTAACACAAAGAATCCAAGGATGGAAGACAAAGTTCCTTAGCATAGCAGGTAAGGAAATTTTAATTAAATCAGACTAAATGCACTTCCTGTTTATGTAATGGGATGCTTCAAGCTCCCTATGGCAGTATGCAAAGCTATTTGCAGCATTACAGCTAAATTTTGGTGGGGGAACAATGAGGAGAACACGAGAAAAGTACACTGGAAAGCTTGGAAAAACCTCACAGAACCGAAAAGCAAAGGAGGATTGGGATTTCAAGATATTCAAAGCTTCAACGACTCGCTATTGGCAAAACAGTTGTGGAGGGTGATGACTTATCCGAACTTGCTTATGAGTAAAGTGTTGAAAGCTAAATATTTTCCTCAAGGAGACATAATGCAAGTACAAGCGAAGGAAATAGCTCATGGTTATGGAAAGGATGGCTTGGAGCGAGACACTTGATAGAGAAAGGACTAAGATACAAGGTAGGAGATGGGAGATCAATTCAAGTTTGGGACTCTCCGTGGATTCCAGTTATGAAGGCTTCAAACCGCAAAATAATCCGCACAAAGATGAAGTAACATGGGTTAAGGAACTAATGCTAAAAGAAGGGCAAGGCTGGAATCAGAACTCATATCTCAAATGTTCGGGCAAAGAAGCGGCTATAATTAGAATACCGCAGGACCAGAGGCGCAAGGATCGCTTAGTTTGGCACTTTAATCCATCGACAATTTACGATGGTCACCCTACCAACTCATACAAAAGGAGCAACAACACTCGAGAGATAGAGTCGAATCAAGCAACACACAAGGTCAAGGAATGCTATGTGGAAGTACAATCGAAATTGGATATAAAACCCAAGCTGAAATACTTCATTTGGAAGAGTCGCCATGATATCTTACCGACAAAGAAAGCACTCAAACGGAGAAGGATGACATTAGATACAATATGCCAAATGTGTGGTGAAGAAGAAGAGAGTTTGGAACACATTTTCTTTAATTGTGCTAGAGCAAAAGCGATGTGGCGACTTGCCCCAGACAATGGCATGATCCAAAGAAAAGAAGTGTTAAGTTTCAAACTTGGTGGCAACAAATCTGCAGACCAACAAACATTTCTTAGGGCAGAAAGAAGTCAGCTAACGGTATATATTTTGTGGCAGCTATGGAAGGCAAGAAATATTTGGATTTTTGAAGGGGGATGGATGAAAGAGTTAACGGTGATTCAATTAGCTATGGAAGAATGGTTAGAGTATATGGAGGTGCAAAAGATAGATAGAAATGAGTAACTAGGACTGAGAATATTCTAAGTCAGTGGTTACTATGGAAAAGAGGAAGGATCCTATTGAAGACAAAGAGTAGATAGAGTAACCTTTTAATTATTTTGTGAAGGGTTATTGTATCAACTCCTAGTTTAGATAGATATGGTAGTGGGACAGTAGAGATAGGAAGGTAATAGATGAGCCTTGGCCAAAGATGGTGTCAAGGAAGGTTCATATAAGCTGAACTACCTCATGTAACAGTTAACTTGGTTTCACAACAAAGTTAATATATGGATTATCTTTTGAAAAAAAAAAAAAAAAAATCTGAGCTTAGTTCTGAATTTTAAGAAAGAAGCCAAAATATTGACATGGGTGAACCGCAGCTTTAGTTTTTCCAGGCCAGAAAACCTCAATGGTCTCCAGCTGATCAGGAAAATATTACAACAAATGGTTTTCACCTCTAACAGGAAAACATTGCAACAAATGGTTTTCACTGCTAACAATGCTAATGTGAGCAAACCCGAATAATTTCGTAGACCTAGATATTGTGTTATTTTTGGGATCTTGGCAATTATCTTTCACCCTACAATGAGAACTGCAAATTCCTTTCCCAGGCAGCTGCAACAATACCAAGAGCCAAACCACCAAAAGAGCTTCTCCCTTGTGACTTGTGACAGCTGGAGAAAGCACTTCCAACTAAAAACAGAACTAAATTGACTGCAGTTACAGAAACACCTGCCAAATACCCCATGCCCGACTCGCACTGTCCTGAACGTATGCACCACAGTGAAGCTTGAAGCAGTTTTTTTTTTTTGTGCATTGCAAAAATTTATCAACTACTTGTTGAAAATATTAGGATTAGTGGTAACTTACATCCTATTAAATTTCGAAAACCACCAAAAGAAAGTGTAACAGTATTCACATCAGCTACGAATTTTAAACAAGATTGTCAAAAGCCATTGATTTTTTTTGAAACAAATCACGAGCTTCTTTTAGCAAAATTGTTATGCGTATATCTAAGCAATGATTGTTAATTTGTTGTCTAATAAGTGTTATTGAACTTGGAACTCACATTGTCTCCTTTCTTATTACTTAATCTTAAATCTTGCATCAGCAATACTCGAAATTCTTTAGCACCGGTTGGCAGATGGCCAAAAGAATATAGGATAATGTTTTTTAGTGTCTATAAGATTAGTAAAATACTATTCATCTTGATGGATAATTGTCTGATACACTGATTGATAATTATTGAACTGCGCCCCAACAAAGTCAATGAAAAAGATATAAACCCATTACCCCACATGACGTTTGAGCCCCAGAAAATAAAAAAAAATAATAATAATTATGCTTGACTAATGCTTCTGTAAAAGATTAAACAACAAAAGTAGAGTTGCTTAGCAATCATATTCCAAGCTTAACCAATTTTGTTGACATTCTTTTAATTTAACTCCTTTGATTTGATTAAATATTTCTGGGATGTGATTATCCAACAAACACCCTAAAGATTCCAACCAAACATTATGGAATTTTGAGGCGGCTGGCTTTTCTTATTGAGCATGAGGAAGAGCAGATTACTAACATAATCCAATGATGTTTTTGCTTTTCCAGTTTCTGCGGGGAAGTGGGGTTGACTAACTAATTCAGACATGGGTTAATGAGTAGTGCAATAAACCAACGTTTGGAACAAAATCCATATATATCTATATCTCTTGAGAACTAGAGCTCACTGGTGGTGTGACAAAATTTTTGCTGCCTAGCTTATCCCCAAAGCATGGACAGGACAGTGCAGAATTCTGCAGATGGACATAATTCGAATTCTATTTCCACTTCAAGCAGGACCAAAAAAGGCGGTTGGAGAACCTTTCCTTTTACCATAGGTTTTTTTCCCTCCTTTTCCTTTTTCCGCAACATTCTGTGTTAATTAGACATTAAGAACAAAAGATCTATTAGAACTTAATCAGTATGCATAATTAACTGTGTGCAAGTGTGCTAATACACTTTGACTATTTCTTTCATGAAAGCAGCTACCATAACTGGTATATCACTTGCTTTTGGAGGACTAATTAGCAATCTAATAGTCTATCTGATTCAAGAATTCAACATTAAAAGCATCAGTGCTGCTAAAATCTTCAATGTGTTCAATGGATTCACTACTATATTACCTGTTGCTGGAGCCATCATTGCTGACTCCTTTTTGGGCTGTTACTCTGTCATATGGATTTCCTCTCTCATCTCGTCCATGGTGAGGATTTTCGATTGTTGCTTTTACAGTCTCTTCACTCTTCCAAATCCCGAATTAAGCTAGCGGCAATTGATTCTTCCATACAAATTGCTTTTGTTAACTAACTGAGAAGAAAATGAATTACTGCATTTTGCAGGGCTTGTTATTAATAGTCTTGACAGCAGCATTTAACAAGTTGAGGCCTCCACACTGCGAAAATGGGGCAAACCTTTGCATGTACCCATCACAAATCCAATTTGCAGTTCTATATCTTGGATTAGCTTTAGCATCTCTTGGGATGGCAGGGACACGCTTCACTGTTGGACCAATGGGAGCAAGTCAGCTCGACAAACCAAAGCATCAAGGGATTTTCTTCAATTGGTACATTTTTTCAATGTACATATCAACAGCTATCAGCTCCACTGCGATTGTATATGTTGAAAACAGTGTGAGTTGGGCTTGGGGGTTTGGCATTTGTCTCGCCGCAAATATATTTGGCTTAGCAATATTTTTAGCAGGCAGTGATTTCTATAGTCATCTCAAGCCCCAAGGAAGCCCTTTTGTTGTTTTAGCCCGAGTTATTGTTGCAGCTATCAGGAAAAAAACACTGGTGCTCTCCCTAAAGCCAGAAGATTATTGTCAAGGATCAGAAGCCACAGACTATAAGGAGGCCATCATTCCCTCAAGATTCTTCAGGTAAAAGTAAAGATCCTTAATAAGAAACTAATAGTTCATGCATTCACTACCTTCAAGTTATTTATTTCTAATCTGATGGAATGTTGACATCCAAACTACAGGTTCTTAAACCATGCAGCATTGAAAGCAGAAGGAGACATCAGAGCAGATTTGTCAATCAAACCATGGAGACTATGTACAGTTCAAAATGTAGAAGATCTCAAAGGCCTTATCAAAATTCTCCCACTATGGTCCACTGGACTTTTCCTATCCACCCCACTTGTCATCCAACTGAGTCTAGCAATCATCCAGGCGCTTGCAATGGATCGACATCTTGGACCTCATTTCAAGATACCAGCTGGTTCCATTCAAGTGTTCATGTTGATATCCACCTGCATTACAGTTTTCTTCCTCGACCGATTTCTGTACCCGTTGTGGGAGAAGTACACTAATCGTCCTATCAGACCTCTCCAGCGGGTTGGGATTGGGCATGTGATAGACATTATAAGCATGGCAGTTCTAGCCCTGGTGGAGGCTAAGAGGCTGAAGATTGTGCGACTACATCACCTTCAAGATCAGGATAATGCAATTGCACCCATGTCAGTGTTTTGGCTCGTGCCACCTCTAGCTATTGCTGGCATTGGAGAAGCATTCTTCTTCCCTGCTCAAGTTGCATTCTATTTCCAAGAATTTCCAGCATCACTGAAAAGCACGTCAACTGCCTTTGTAGCTTTGTACATGGGCATTGCCTACTATTTGGGTAATGTTGTGATCGATCTTGTTCGAAGAACAACAGGATGGTTGCCAGACGATATCAACAAAGGGAGACTGAATAACGTGTACTGGTTGGTTTGTATCCTTGGAGGCATCAACTTTTGTTATTACCTCGTCTGTGCCTCGTTATACAAGTATCGCGATCCTGAGAAGGTGACTGGTGCTGAATCTGCTGATTACAAAGCATGACAAGATGTTTATTTCAAAGCATATAGTTCTTTTGGTTCATTATCAAAGACAGATAAATTTCGGCATATTACAGCTATTGTCCAATGAGTTTATATCATTATATGGACTTTTTTTTTTTTTTTTTTGAAACAACTAGAGGTATCCTGCTCAACCAACTCAACCAACTAATTCTCCGAACTAAGAAGACCGACTACCTCCACCAACTAATCCTCCGAGTATGGAGACACACTCCGGGTATGGGACCAATACACCAGACTAAGTAGTCACCCCTAAACTTTAGTTGTGGAAATTGATCCCTAGACCTCCCAAGGTTTCAGAACTTAGGAGCCGTTCGGTTGGTGGGTTTGGAAAGGGGATGGAATGGAATGGAATAGTTTTGATTGTTTGGTTGAGGGTGTTGAATTTAGGAGAATGGAATTAAATCAGTTAGGGATGGATTTTGTGAAACCCAACCCCCCTTGGGTTTAGAAAGAATGAAATCAAAATTGACTCAAAACAACATCGTTTTGAGTCTATTTTAAAAAAAAATTCAACGCTGACCGGCGCTGACGCGCCTATCAGTGCTGAATGAGCGCGCGCCATGTGTCTGGTGGTTGCAAACCCACCACTGGGTTTGCAACCACTATTTCACCCCTTTTTTTTTCTTTTTTTAAAAAGAAATTTCATTAATTTGTAAAAAATATTTTTTTCTACAAATTGACATGCACTTTGATTATTTTCGAAACAAGATATGATTTTCTTAAATATAATGTAATGTAAAATAATAATATCTTTATTATAATATTAATATTAAATTTTAATTTTAATATAAATTCTATTCTATTCCATTACAAAAAAATACTGAACAATATAATTACTATTATTCCATTTCATTCCAAACCTTTCTTTCTATCAAATCCATTCTATTACTAAACCTACCATTTGTACCAAATACCTCCTTAATCTCTTTAGGAAAGCCACTTAAACCAATCCTGGGGGCATATGGCTTTCCTCTTTAAGTAATGACATTGTAGTCACCTCTGCAATAGATTTTCCAAGAGAATTATATACACCGCCTGGACCCTGCAACTCCACTGGCAAGGGTTGAGCCCATTGGATTGCACCTTCACGAATCCTTAATTAAATCACAGCCCAAACCAAAAGGCCATGTACTCATCTCCAAAGCTACAAAAACCTCGATCCGATCCACGAAGCCCAATTCGACCTTTGGCTGGCCCATAAGTCATACTATAACAGTATAACCTGTATCGAAAACAGCGGCAGCAGAAGGCAGAAGGCAGAAGGCAGAAGGCAGAAGTAGCCTAAAGGAGCCTAAGCTATGGCTTCGGAGAAAGAGGCAGCCCTCGCCGCAGCTATTCTCCCAGCGGACACTCCTACTATATTCGACAAGATTATCAACAAGGAAATACCAGCTAATGTTGTTTACGAGGATGACAAGGTTTTGGCTTTCAGAGACATAAACCCTCAAGCTCCCACACACATAGTGATTATCCCCAAAGTGAAAGATGGCCTAAGTGGAATCTCTATGGCTGAGGAAAGGCACGTTGAGATTCTCGGACGCCTTCTTTACGCCGCAAAGCTTGTTGCTAAACAAGAAGCTCTGGAACATGGCTTCAGAGTTGTGATCAATGATGGACCCAAGGGATGTCAATCTGTTTACCACCTTCACATTCACCTTCTTGGAGGGCGGCAGATGAACTGGCCACCTGGTTAATACAAGAGCTCTGGTATGTTTGATACCTTAAATGTTGTTGCCCACTCCTTGTACAAGTAAATTGAAGTGTATCCTATGGTACCCTTAAAGAATCAAGGGTTTACTGTTGTAGCGTGGCTCTGTCTCTAACCACCGTCTGGATTAATAAAGGATTTGATATATTGGGTGACTATTGATTGCCTTTCTTTTTTGAAATGGTATCGTTATTCCATAAAATGCATGAAAAGAGTCATAACCGCATATCAGATGCATCAAATCTCCATACAAAACAATCAAGAGGTAATACATTGAAGATAGAGGGAATTGTTTTCCAGAGATTGATATATGTTTAGAATAGAAAAAGAGAAGTAGACCTAGAATTAGCCATTAGTTGTTTAGTTTGTCATACACTTTGACATGATTGTTAAGCAACCATAGACAAATGCCTCATCTAAGATGGTGGAAGAGAGCAGTATCTAAAGGAAAAGAATAAATCAGTGTGATCTTTTAGTTCCAGTTTCACTAGCTATCTGGATAAAAGAATGAATTCAAGTCAAACCTAGCTGATTATTGAGTTTATGAGTACTACTGGTTGGTGAACTTTGTGCAGTCATATGGCCCAATTGCATTGTTCTTCCTTTTGACCTGAATCCACAAAATACAAATCAGAGTGAGATTTGGAATACATCAAACGGAAGTGGAAACTAGTGGAATAAAACGATGTAGAATTTTTGCAAGTGAGGATTTTAACTTGTTTAAACATATTGTTGTGTGCCTGTTTTAGCCCTCTAGTTAATCCAAGTCATGAGCATAAAATAGGTAGTTTTAACTAATAGCGACGGCAGCTGTAGCAAGTGCTAGCTTCAATGCAGAGTTACATACAGGAGACCACGGACTAGGTTCAGGCAAAGTCTTGTCTGGCGGAGAATTTTGCACGGCACCACTTTTCATGGTTAATATTTCCTGTGGAAAACTCTTTGTTAGAATGCAGATGGTAAATCTTTTAAGTATCATGCTTTCATTTTTTTCCTCTAGTCATGCAAGAGTTGAGAAATGCATGTATGGATAAAAAAAATTGCCTACATGGCGCATTCAAGTAAACAAGCAGCTCACAAAGTAAAAGTTTGCCTACTACACTTAAAACACTAAGATGCAACACTGAACCTTGACAATAGAGGCCAAACCATTGTGATATTGCTATTGCATTACTGGGCAACAGATGCCAGAAACAGGTTCTATAGCCAAGACTTTCTCGAGGAAGGCAAGCAAAATTATGGCCCTCTTAACAATTCATCATCCATTATAATCAACAGTCAATCAAAAGTCAAGATACGCACAAAGCAGTAAAGTAAGGAAGAGAGTCAATACAGTTAGAAGTTACAGCAGATAGCCTATCAGAAATGCAATCTAATGACAACCAACTATAGCATATGTTAGGGCTTAAGATCAGACGTTAAAACTTGCGCATGAGCACATGGGTTTGCTGGCTGACTAGTGATATGCAAAACCACAAGTTTTGAGTTTTGTTATCAAACCACAAAAGGACATAAATTACCTCTCCGGCAGCTTCAATAGCAGCCAACCATTCGTCAGAGAAGGGAACTGCATTTCTTGGAGGAAGGATCGTGAGATTTCTTTCATGTGAAGTCATTAATTTCTTGCTGCCACTGAAAGACCTCATAAGATTACCCATCCAAGCATTTGAAGATTGTTTGGAATACGAATCAACTCAGAAAAGTAACAAGAAACCAAATTATTTAGTATAACTTACATTTCTGCTGTAGCTTTTTCATCCTTCTCCTGACACGAAGTGTCAAAATCAGATTTTGCGTCCCCAGCAAGACTATCCCTGTCATGGCAAACTTCAGGCTGAGTTTCATCCGTGTAAGCACCATCCATTAGTCTGACAGACTCATTTTTTCGCTCAGCCGATGTCATATCTCCTTGAAAGAGTAAACCTAGAATATCATCCAAATAAAAATTATTCGACGACTAACTTTGCACGATTCCAACGAAATCATAACTCATGCTTAAAGAATAAAGTAGAGATCGAGTACCAAACCTCCAAACTGAGTATCATGCCTTAACTGACTTCCGCTGGAAAGCCTATTCTTCTCAAAACAAGGCTGAATTTCAGGGCAACTGGATCTTAGTTCTTCAATGCACGGCCCCTCATTAGCTCGTGCCGGAAGTGATCTTATTGTTGCATTACAAATAGCTTTAGAACTTTTTAATTCACCTTCATAAGGTTCACTTATACATGGAACAGTACGTGATCCACTCCCAGAGACATAAATCTCTTCACATTTTTCAGCCTCAGCTCTTTCCTCGTACAAGCAATCCCCAGGAAGCAACTCATTTTTGTCCTCAGGGACTTCTCTGACCAATATGCAGCATCTTGACAATTTTGGTTGTTCAGATTCTACGGTACAATTAGCACCTTCTGCGTATTGATCGCAAATCACTGAAGTATGGCTGATAGTTGAAACAGGCGCATAGCTACCAGCAAAATGCTCTGGATCATCTCCAGTTTCTGAGAAGTTACCCGTATTAGCTGATTCCATTTGGGATTTTTCTTGTTCTATAACATTCGCAACTCGGGGTAGACTGCAATGTGTTTCCAATTCAATCTCCGAATAACCCTGCATGGCGGGTTCAGTTTCTGCAGAGCTTTCAGGATCACATCTCCGGTCTTCATCACATGTCTTGCTTTCTAATAATAAGTTAGTGTGGCTAAAATCTGCTACCTGGTTTTCTAAATAAGAACCCTCAAACAAATATTGACCTGCAGGTTCCAATATTGTAAGATTTTTCTTGTCTGCCAGTAACATTGATACTTCAGACGAAGATGAAAGCAAATCCAAAGAGCTTGATTCATCACTGAGATAGGCAACAGAACTGGCATTTCTATGCAGTACACAATCCCGATTTTCAACTGGACCGGCAACCTGAACAGAACCAAAATCTGGATTCCTCAAAAAATCCAGTCTGGCGATTCTGTTGGTATGAAAGCCTTCATCTTTTAACCCATGAAATACATCAGAAATTTCAGTGTCAGAATTATCAATTTCACTTGCACCTCTTTTGTCTGAGAGGACAAATGGGGATATCTCAATTACGTTTTTCTGGTAGTCTTCAGAACCTATATCTTTCTCAAGCAACCTACAGTCAGCACTAGGCAACCCATGAGTACACTCGGAAATTTGGTCGACTTTGAGGCAAGCAGTTTGAAGCTCTCGAAGCATAACAGATTTACTGCTGATATCTGTTTCTAAGGATTTACAGCTGCTTTTACAAACATTAGAGGTTAGAGTCAAATTCGGGATCTGCAACTGTGTGCCTTGCATGTGGGAATTATCAGTCATCTCATCCCTTATAACTGAATCCTCTGATTGACCTGCATACATATGTTCAGATAAAATGCTGGAGTCTTCTAATTCAAAGCGAGTAGGTTCCACATTTTCAAAATTTTTGTTGCCAATTTTTTCACATGCAGAAGCATGTGAATATCCAATCAGCTTCTCAGACCTTCCCTCTTCCAAAATTGAAGGATTGTCTACATCAGGTACAACTGAACGCTTTTCACCAGTGGAAGTTTCTAAACTATCAGCGAGCGAACTAGATGGTTCATGAAGATCGTGCATGCAACTTACAAAAGTACTCCTCAGCATGGCAGAATTCAGCACTTCGCTATTATTAATGTCACAACTCTGAGATTTAATGGGAAGATCATGCTCAGTAACAGCAGAGCTGCTAGACTTTTCTTCTTTGCACTGGCTTTTAATTGTAATTCTTGTTCCAGATACACCTATAGCACCCCGTGCAAAGTGTTGTTGGGACAAAAACTGCAAATCTTTTCTACCTGTAGATTTTCTGCTAGATCTGTCAGCGAGAATGCAGTTGTTGGCAGAGCCATCTTCTGTCAATTGTTTGCATGGTTCAGTTACTGAAAGCATTTTACAATCATCCATCTCAGCTCCTCTATCCTCCTCAAGAATGAAACCAATTTCATTTTTGGCATGATGCTGAAATTTTTCTTTAACACGCATCATCTTTTGCTCATCACTCTCAAGCCCAAAGTGCTCGTATTTATGCAAAATCTTCTTCCCATTTTTCCTAGCATCTTCCTCTACAGCTGATGTAATTGATATACTTGAATGATCATTAAGATCATATCTTGAACTTGAGACCAGGGAATTTGCACTTGGCACAAGGGAATCTACAGCACGAAGAACTTTTGCTGGAGTCTGTAACAGCCTCTCATCACTCAATTTTTCTACCCGAGGATTAGAATCAACAGGTCTTCTAGAAAATCTATCAGAAGCTGAAGCTTTTGACTGAAAAATGGTTTAATCAATGGCATGTAAGATACATAATTTCATAGAAACAATATAGTGAAACCATGCAAATCTGGATTCTTGATTGAACCACATAAATGTACCTGACGGAAAAATCCTAATGATGGCGAGGGCATTCGCAGACCGGATGGTTTATTTGATTGGATTTTTATATCTTGCAGTATCCTACCTGTGATAACATTGTTTTCAGGAAGAGAATCACCAAGTTTTGCAGTTGCATCTCGGTTATCAGACGAATCAACTTTTATAATACGAGGGCCATCATCTGGAATCACCTTTGGGCCAGAATTTCCAACTTCTTTGACCTGTAGGGGGCATAGTGTGTTTGGTGCTGGCATATTGAATGGTGGATTAACCTGTAAAGGAGATCATAGAATGGGAACAATAATGGACACAGTAACCAGCTGCTGGAATTTGAAATCATATACAGCCTGTTTTTGGTATTAACATGTCCTGCAAGTGAATATAACTAAAAGGGACTGGGAGTTATTACTTTGTTTCTTTTAGCATGTGAGGCTGAGGATTTGATCGGTAATGATTCAGAACCATCCTTAGCTTTACTGTTTGGAATTTTTACACTTTTTGTATAGCTCTTTGGTTCCACGGTTCTCTGCTTATAAACAACTGCAACAAGTTAAAATGTCAGCATGATTACCTCTAGATGAGCTCTATAAAGTAACTAGCAAACGATATCATATCAAGTTAAGCAATAATTTTAACAGCATGTTCATAGAACTGGATTTATACTTTGATTAAATGAATAATGTTGTTTTAAAAAGCATGATACAAATAGATAATAGTAATTAGATTACCAGGTCGCGGGATCTGAGTCTTCATTGAGGAAGCTGTTCCACGTACATTACTCTTATTAGTTGAAAAAGTTGAAACCTGTCTTGGCTTTGAAACAGGAACCTTTGGAAGTTTCGATTCCTTGGAAACAGGTCTACAGGCATTAATGTTTGCAGGCCTTTTCAAAGTAGAGTACCATTAAGGCACAACACGTATGTATATTGCAAATAGAAAGGAGCATAGGTGAAATGACCTTGCATAAACGAGAAGATCTTTTAACTCTTATATTCCATAAATTGATTTAAAGGATATGATGGTGAAGGCAAAGGACTTGGAGAGGCACCAGCTATGGACATCCATTTTTTAGCCCCATGAGTTGAGAAGACCTTATTGGATGCCTGGAAAGACATACTTTAAGAGAAACTTTAGTAAGTTACTACAATATTAAATAAAGTGAAACAGAGAGACGTGCAAATGCTTAAAACTGACCAGGTAAGTAGAAGCCTGAGAAGAGCAAGCTGGTGAAGTGTGCTTAGAAGGTAAATATACCATTTCTCTATTTTCTTGGGAACATGCAGATGCTGTTCCTTTAAATAAATCCTTCTCAAGTGCTTGCAGATTAGCAGAATCATTGTTAAACTGAGAATCTTCAGCAAGAGAATCCGTGGCCTCTTCATTAATAGTGAACATTCCCTCTCTAGAAGAGTTCACTAGTGTCCCACTAATCAAGGATAATTCCTCGGGATCCAAGACTCCTAATAATAAAAAAAAAGATCACACATACCACCTTAATCTTGCAATAAAGCTTTGATATTGTACATGAACTTCAAGGAAAATTTGCAAACACCTTCTTCAGTTAAAAAAGCTCTATTCCAAGCTAAGCTTTTGCGCAAATTATATCCTCCGCCCTTTTTCTTTTTCTTCATCTCCATGGGCTCCATTTTCAAGTTTGGCCCTTCAAATTTGTTAGTACTCATATTCTCCTTGTTGCTCATGTCTCCCCCGGCGTATGTGAATCCTTACGAGCTTTAAAACCCTCTGCAATGACAATGACAATCACTGAAGTTCAATTTAGCTTTGAATAACATGTTCACTCGCTCAGAAAAAAAACTCAAGCTGATCAGGGACTAGCACTTCCAGCAGAAATTAGTGAATAAAAGCACACAAAATTACATGCAATCAAACATACCGTGTGATCCAAAATATTGAATGAATAATATTTTACCCCAATGAAAAAGTAGGAAAAAAACTTATCCCTTTCTTTGAACGTTGAAGAGTTGATTCGCCTACCTTAAATAAACAGAGAAAACTTTTTAACACCGTTCATCATAGACAAGTAAAGTCCAATCAAGGAGAACTCATCTGAGTCCACAAATTAGTTAAAACAACCCCACAAATAGCCAATGCAGGTATCCATTTGTCAATGTATATTCTTTAAGCAGCCCCAAAAAACATTTAAAAACCTTTTTATAACAACAAAAGAATAGCACTACCCTATTCAAATAAAAATAGAAATTGCTCAAAGTAAAACCGCGTCTCAAAAAACACCCAAAGACTACCACATAACAGTGATTGCGTTACCTCCAGAAAATAGAGCGAGAGAACAACTTAGAATAAAATAACCAAATTTACGAAGAATACGAATTTGCATTACACATACACGTAACGCAATCTCCAAACGAAACCCTAGAAACCGCAAATCTAGCAATTAAATGTCTCCTACAACTCCATAACATTAAAAGATGAAGAACAAAAATATCTGCACCCTAAATGGAGAAGAAACACCGAATTTAGTATCCCTCTGTTTCACTCTTCGTTTTCACCGGATCTGGGGATGAACGCAGCACCGACGGCGATGCGTGAGTGAGTGTGTTTGTGGGGGGAACTGGGGAAGATGGAGTTCGTTAATTTGGAATAAATTAGTTGGAAGCGAGTGTTTGAGTGAGTGTGTGTGTGTGTGTGTGTTTTTTTTTTTTTGTTTTTTGGGACAATATGGAGTAGAATACTGTTTTTAAAACGATAACGAGCGGGAATTGGTTTGGATATGACCGATCCGGAGATCTAAAACGAAAAACAAGACGCGTGAGTATGACGCGACTCTGTATTTTAGCAATACTTTAAATTTGAGAAAATGAATCTCCCATACGTGTATGTGTCGTCTTAACAAAACTCACTCTCATTTTTTAAATTTTTTCTATAATAATAATAACAATGTCTGAACTAAAATAAAAAAATTATATAATTGCATTCAACTAAAAACGGACTCTTCAAATGGAGAGAATATTAAGCAATTAAATTTAACAAATTCAAATTTATTTATTTATTTATTTGAATTCTTAAAGATCTCGATTTAGATTTAATTAATGTCATATTTGGTTCAAATTCAAATGTCCTTGATCATATTAAAAAGTTCATGAATTCGATTTGGGACCGCAACAATAACCATCGTTTGATAGGTTCAAATTCAAAATGTCTAGAACTAGGCAAGTTAACCGATTTTTTTCTCCTTTATCTGCAGAAATAAATCAGATTTTTATACGGTAATTGATGGAAATAATGTTTTGATAAAGGGATCTGTAATTTATTACTTATTCCGATCAAAAATCAGAACTTGTGAAGAAGCTACAGTAGAATAACCATAGCCTGAATGGAGGAAGCCACCATTCTCCAAACAGAAATGTCAAGAATGTGACCATATAGACACCAATTTCTGTGTGCCCCCCAATGCTTTTCTCTGTAAATTTGCAAATATCCAAACAACCTTAAATCAATCCAGGGATCTGTGTATATAACCTCAAAATTGAGTCACTAGTAATGGTATCTTGTTAGCATAAAAACTTGCTGAACACTGTCTCACAGCCCTCAGAGCTGAGAACCAGAGAATGAGCAAACAAGCAATTGAGGAAAGCTTTTGTAAATTATGGCTTTCTTTATATCAACATGAAGAAACACAACTCAGGTGCACAAGAAATACAACAGTTTCAAGCCACATATATATATATATATACTAATCTTTTCAACCCGAGCATGAAGCAAAGGAGGCAACTGCTTGAAAGCAATCTACCTGGGAAGCTAAATGCTTCCAAGGTCATACATACCATATGCCTCTGAACCATTAGAAATGGACGGTAAGATGGAAGAGCAACACATGATGTAATATGAGGTTGAACTGTGGTTACTGTTCCAAAATGTCAACTCTAGCTAATGTTACATTCTCTGGGATTCTCATTGGCACCCTCCTCCGGTTCACCATCAGAAAATCCCAAAACATAAGCATCTCCAACATCATCTTCGTCACTCTCAACATCCTCTCTGTTCGGTCTCCTTTCTATGTAAGCCAGTGCTTGCCTTCTATGCAGACGCAAGACATGCATGATGACATCAGGAGTGAGCGTAACGCGTGAATGGTCCTCTCGGCCTCGCCTATTGGCTTCCATCATCTACTCAAAGAGTACAAAGCAGACAAACAGAGAAACATTATCCAAGTAATTCATGAACTTCCAACCAAATAAATCAACAAAAGAAAAAAATGTGGGCAACTTCTAATATGGTAGGTACCTCTTCAACATCACGAGGCAAAGGAATAGTGTCATTCGACGTGGGGCCCCAAATCTTTATATTCTTTTCGATTCCTGATGTAGCAATAACTGGAAGCTGGGGATTGGGTTCCAGTTGGTTTACAATATGTTTATCACCAAACATCACACGAACAAGTTTAGCCCCCTTCTTCTTCCAGATAAATATGTGACCACAATCAGACCCGCTCAAGACATAATCATCATTGGGGCCAAAGAAGTTAACTCCTTTAACAGTTTTGCAATTTCTATGTCCCGAGTAAACTTGTGCCTCTTCCAAATTACGCGAATATTCAGGTGTTTCAGACAATGGAGAAGGACCTAACCCCATGTTCTTCTGGAACAAATATATGAGCTCATCATTGTATGAAACAAGCAATTCACTCGTGCTGGAGTAAACCATAGAAGTGATATGAACATCATTTGTCTCAATTAGGTGACAAGGGCAATATGTATTAATAGGGCTATCAACATTGCTTGAACTATCCAATTGATACTTTCTGATGTCATATATTCGGGCATATCCATCCGAACCTCCGACTGCAAAAAAGTTTGGATTTCTAGGGTCTATGACTATGGCATTCAACCTTATGCTGTTTGAAGCCTGTTGGTTTTCTGTGAATGCAGAGCAATAGAAAAGTTTTGTAGCTGAATTACTCCGAAGGTCAAACTACAAAACAAACAAGGGTCGCAACATTACAGCTGAAATGACAAGAAATAATTATTGGAATTGTAACTCAGGTAACCTACATGTTGAACTAATCCATCTTCGCCACAGCTGTAAAATATGTAGGGGCTCCCAGGTTCAACAGCAAGTTTGTGTACTCGACCTTGGTGCCTACCAAGCCTCTTTGTTTCCACATGACCATTCTCTAAGACCTCTCCTAGCCTGACCTGCAGTAAGGTAAAAAAAAATATTAAAATTAAAAGAAAAAATTTAAAGAAAGTAAAAATAAAAACCTGCTAAAAGACTGATTTCTGCCCAAGACAAATAATAAAAAAAAGATATATTCAATGAAAAGTCAAGTTCAAAGATCTTCTTGGAATCTAAACATTAACTCAACCAAAATTTGTAAATCTTGACTACCTCTGTTTCAATGGGCATAACTTCAATTGCAAAAACAAAAAGATGGCATAATATCATTTCTATATTTCATAGGAGCATGACTAGCATCATTTACTTTATTGCTTCCTACATTCCTCCATTAGTTTCACACTTATACTTTATCTTCCTCAAATGTAAAGGGAAAAGATAGAAGACACATACTCATTTGATCTAATACCAGTATGAATATTAGGACTAACACCAGCATAGCTGGTGATGACATTGAATAAGGAGCACAAGGACAGAAGGATTATAGTAATTGCAGCATAAAAAAGCATGGAACTTTCTATGCAAATTTAACAAAAAGGGAACAGAAACAGCAAATGATATCAAGCTTCTGTTTGGAACCTTCAAGTTTGTCAAGGTGGCCCTTTTTACTTTTTGAGCGTGGAGATATATGCAATCCCCTTGAAAGCCATACCAAGATAAAAATTGTAAAAAAAAAAAGAGGAGAAATACTATAGGGAATATCAAACCCAAGCTACTTTTATCTTTATATATATATACAGGAAGATGTGGGAAACAAGTCAACCTTGCCATCAGCAGCAGAAGTTACTATCTTCCGATCATCGGTAAATGGCATGATTCTTGCCTGGAAGACATTGTCTGTGTGGCCTGATGGATATGAAAATTTCAATGTTTTTGTTGCCCACTCCCAGAACTTGATTTGTTTATCATCAGAGCCTGACACAAGATGGTCACCTACTGAATTGAATTCAATTGTATTTACACATCCCTCATGGCCAATTAACTTCCCATATAAATCAATCCGCTCCACCAAAGTCTGCAGCAGAAAGTACATAAAAACTAGTTCTGAGATACTTCACATGCTATATTAAAATCTATAAGGAATTGAAAGCTTCAGCGTATCCCAATCAACTTGTAATTGCAGTGAAATTCAACAAAATGAATCCCAAAAAACGTACGACAGTCAAAATAGTAAAATGAACTTAAATTTCCTGATATCGTATTGAATTTTACATTAGTGCCACTGCTGGCTGTCACCAGCATGAAGAATAAAAAGACAAGGTTTGAGGGGTATGATACGTCGTATTATAATTGATACTCGATGGAGCAAAAAGTGGAGTTTCTAACTAGTCTTCAAGACAATAAATTATTAATCCTTCACTCTGTACAAGAACAATTCACCAATTGTACATGAATTGATGCGATCAACCTCTCTTCACATGTAATCAAATTCAGCTAAAGCAGCATCTGACCATAAAACAGAGTGAAAACAAGTAAGCCAATCAAAAACAACTTCAGCGAGTAAATCAAGGGTTCATATCCCATCCATCAAATTCATTCACTTAGTGTGCAATCCAGAAAAGGGATTAACTCCAATTTTAGTTCCAATAAGGCCAATAAAATTTTAGCATCAAAAGCAATAAAGAAACGACCTTTACATATATACTCGAACCATAAACTGAAAGGAAAACACGGGCCAATTAACACAGAGAAAGAAGAAGAAGAAATGATGATAGGAAACCTGGGAAGCGGAGACGCGGCGGGAGAAGGTTCTCGGAGAAGAAAAACCCATCTCTCTCTTGTAAAATTCCAGGAACCCATTTTCAGAAACCTTCGAAAGTCGGTCCATTTCTAGCTGAATTTTGCCCAGCACAAACACTCGGTACTCACGAGGCACAATTGATAAACAAACTGATTAATGGATCTTATGACTTTGAGCTCGTGAATGTTGATTATGGCAGTATTTGGGTATCTCCATGATACCACCGCAAGGGATGAGTGGCCCAGTGCAGCAGTGGAACAAGAGTCAGGAGTCCAAGGAGAGGTAAAAAAAGAGTTTTGGTGGAACTATTAGAAAATACATTTTCTTTCTCTTTTGTCTTTTTAGATAATTAAATAAATACAACTTCCTCCCTCTCTCAAACAAAAAAAAATTTAGTCATAAAATATAATATACTTTCTTTTAGTCATAAAATATAATAGGCTTATCGTATTAATAAATTATTTTTTACTTTTTAATTATAATTCTATATAGTTATTATTAATAAAAAGAATTTTTTTTTAAGACGAAAACAGAATGATATCTTTTTTTCATATACAATGGCCACGAAAAATCCAAATCCCTTTTTCTACTTTTTCCAAGTGTAGAATAATCCCAATATATTTTAGAAATTTAATGTAAATATAAATTCTTCAGATAAAGTTAATTTTTATTGAGACAAGACTCAAAAAATAATGGGAGGGGAGGAGCAGTAGATATAAATTGGTTCAAGTCTCATCGATTCTCAATTAGTTTGTGACCAAAAATAAAGATTACTTTGGGTCGACCAAAGTACAGGGATATCGGGGAAGCTTTGAGCCTTTTGAAGATGTGACCGGAAATCTGTAATACCGAGGGACCGGCCGTTAGTAGACGAAAGTAAAAACTAAGGACAAGGCACTACCTGTCGATCTTCACCTAAAGCTAGATTCTCCGCATCTTTCCTTTTCTTTTCTTTCAAAAAGCAAAACGATACGATCGGATTAAGGACAGTCCAAGCTGCCTCCTCCCTTAGATGTCAGAAAGGTTTTCCATTCAGTTCTGAGGTGACAAAAAGAGATTACCAAATCCGGAATGAGAGATTATGAAATAATACAGTATCTTTAAGCCTTGGAAGATTCTTAAAAGACCCTCAGCGTTGAGGGCCTGAGGCCCTCCCATTTGTTTCAACCTGAATTCCAAGTAGAGCTGTAAAAAACCAAAATAATAATTGTACACCTTGTGTATACGGGCCAAGAGTTTCACCCAGCTTTTCGAAAGACAAATACTGTTAAGAAACAACGACGACTATTCTTTAAATTCATCAAAATATGTCAAAAATTTACAAAATCGGCACTCATGAGTCTACAGTTTCTCAACACCAATCTACTCCTATAGTATTCTAGATGTGCGGCATATTTTGCACGTTTGACTAAGCAAAAAATCAACACCATGGATATTCACAGTGTATACCACCCCTTGTCAGTCTTTCTTTCGTCTTTACAATACCTGAAATAAAGGCCCTTACCTGGAAGATTTGGAAAGAGCAAATAATCTATGTGGACAAAATTACAAAATCTTTCCGCCAACACCTTTATAGAAACTTTACCCTCTACACCATTTACGCCTAAAGATTCTGCACCGCATTTTACAATTTGCAGTTGAATCACTGTAAAATTAGGGCGAAGAAATGCAAAATTCCAGCCATCCAAATCTCGTCTTGCCAGCATTAGTTCAGGCTATTCTTTAGCATTGCGGGCAGAGAAACTCTTCTTGCCACTACTACTTCTTCGCAAAAATCTTTAGAAAAGAAATGGGAAAAATAGACATACTAGTCATCTTCGTCAGTCAAAGAGGCAAAGGAGAATGGCCTGAACTTATAGCCATCACCATGATAAAACTTGCCCTGAAACTCCACCCAGTGGAGACGCAAAGCATGAAGGAAAGCACTGAGCGTCTCCATCATAAGTAATATAAATGCTGTAGCAAAAGCAAAAACTGCCAGTCCCACCAGTCTTATGATGAAATTGTCATACCTGCAGCCAAGTTGGAAGTGGGCAGTAGGTATACAGAATAAGTAGGATGTTAATATATGGACAAATTGAATAAAAAGAATAATATATGCTGAAATTTTAACTTTTAATATGTCAAAGAATTAGAAGCATAATGTAACTAAGCTATCAGTTTTGCTTACTGATAGCGAATGTATCCAAATCTGATTGAATTGAATCTTTAAAACCTTACCCCCAGGCAAGAAGCAGAACTTTCTCATAGAAAACAGTTGACAATTCAGAGTGAGCCAAACTGTAACAATATCAACAATAAAAATCAAATTAATAAGCATTATACAAAACTGTAAACATCAAAATTATATGAAAAAAAAAGAGGCTGCACCTCAATGCCCAAAGCCGAAGGTATGATGCAGTATTAGAAACTGCACCAAGTACAAACTCAATAGAATGTATCATCTGATGCACGAACACCTCACTAAAATTGAAGTCTTCATGGTAGTGTTGCCTCGCAGAGTCAAGTTCATCGTCAATGGGATGCATATCAGAGGTTCCAAGTAAACCATAGGTACGACCTTGAAATCTCTGAGAATCAAAAGCAATACCAATTAAGGGAATATTAAGCAGAAAAATCACAAGTTGCAGACCAACTTGACGGGCTTGTTCACAAACTTTTCAATAACGCAGTTATTCTGCCTTTTTTAAAAGAACAAAAAGATAAATAATAATGTGTGTCTGTATAATAGAATTAAAAAACTCTACTCTGAAAATATTGAACCCTTTTACATGGCTTTCTTGGAATGAGCATGTTTTAGATGGCTTGTAAAAGACAAATCTCAGGAAAACATAAACATAGAAGCTCCAGTTCAAAGAGGACTCAATTTTGGATGGGTTCAAGGTAAGTTATAAGCTACATCCAACATAGTACCTCAGTGTGAAGCCTCTTCAAAATAAAAGGTTTAGGAAATAGCATCCATGGAACGGCAACTACAGCACAGAGCAATAAGATGACCTGCAAAATTTTGGTATTGATTAACAAGACTGGAAAATTGAAATACCTATGATTGGATTATCAACTATATGGAAAGATTAGAGATCATGCCTGAAGTACACCCTGGCCCCAGAACAACTTATTATCACGAAGATCCTCAAAAGGACTCAAGAACATATAAATCATTACATGATAGAGGTCAGCTTGAGAACCGGTGCACCATTTGACAATAATCAGAAGTGACAGATACCCAAAAAGGCAATTAAGGAAGATCATTTGTGGCACAAACTGATACCTGAAAACAGAAAGCTAGGTCTATTACCAAGTCATTTAACCAATAGAGAATAAATTAAGCCAAAGAAACAGAAAGAATACATACTTGATATCTAATGAATTGCCAAAAAATTGCGCATTGAAGTAACTTAATATAATTCCTAGATTCATCTGGACCACACCCAACAAAATTGACAATTTCATCTTAAGAGAGTTCAAGAAAGGCAGCTCTGTACGACTTCCTCTCCAGCTTGGATCCACACCAAATGGATAAGTATCTCCGTATTTCACTAAACCTATTGAACGGGCATCACTGTTGAGGCAGAGAAGATACAGTCAACTACAATAGCAATGCATCAATGAACAGACAAACATGAGTATAAAACAATGCTCATTGATCCCAGCTATAAACAAAGAGTTTACTTTTCATCAAACCAAGACTAAAAGTAATGCATCTACCTGCAGGAAGAATCTCGGCATCTGTAAGCAGTTTTCCCAAATATGTGGAAAGGAACAGAGAAAAACTCATTGTAGATCAACCCACAATAAATAGAAAATACAGACATCAACAGGAGGATGTAACGGCCGCCAAAGAGCATCTCCATAAAGCTACCCAGTTTCTGACAGGCAACAAAAAGATATTACTAAATTGAAAAATCAATTTTCACCTTTTAGAACAGAGATTGCATGTGGACAATACAAATTAATGTTACAAACACAATATTAAGATTTCTGAAAAGTTCAGCTGTCACAAGTATTCATCATGGTGAAATCTTTATAACACATTAAAACGATTCACCAATCAAAATGTGTAAATCTTTTTGTCAAATGGAAGTCGCTCAATTTGTTTTTGCTCTCTCTAAAGGCAGCCATCAACGGCAGAGAGCACTTCCATCTAATGCTTTTTTAACGGCAAAATACAGTTAAATTAGTCAAAATTGGACCAGTCATTTGCCCTCATTGCACTCTCTAAATATTTTCCCCATATGACACATGATAAAGGTCACTTTCTTCCTCCCAGAAAACCAAAAATGTGAGTCACTTTTTCCTTGATAGAAGTGTTCATGTCTTCTGGGAATTCTGGGAAATTCATATACAGAACATAAGCTTCATGACTTTTGCCTAAAACCAAAATTCCTCATCACCTTTTCCTTAATATAAGTGTCAAAAACAGTCTTATGGGAAGTCTAGAATATCCAAATACACAAAATACTCTTCATGACTCTTGTGTGCAAATACTGCTAAGTAGGAAGTAAAAAAATCTGACACTCCAGGAAATTTCAGAGTTTTGCTATCATTAATCAGAAAATTTTACTTTTATTTTCTAGTTTCCCACAAACAAGTCCTTTTACAATATAATAACCTAAAAAAGAAGCTCTTTCAGTCAAATCAAAACAAAGGGATTAACCAATACATGCATGCATGGATCAAAAGATTTTGTACAGTACCAATCCACCATGGCAAGAGATATGGTACCTGAGAACCTAGCCTTCTTTCACGGGCTATGACGACTAAAGCTCCCAATAGCAAACATATTCCATGACCCCAATCACCAAACATCACGGCAAAAAGAAATGGAAATGTGATAACAGTATAAACAGCAGGATTTGCCTCCTGATAGTTAGCAACTCTGTACAGAGCAGAATCTCATATTATTACTCTGTTCAGCTCACACTGCATATTTACATACCAAACGGAGAAAAACTTTTCCCTCTGCATTTGATGTGAGTGTGTATGGAAAAATATGGGCAGAGAAAGATGAAGAAAAAGAAGAAACAAGAGCTCAGAACTGCAAAATCTCTGAAAATAAAAGTCATAAAGCTTTATCAAAAAACAAATTTGCTCTCTGTCCTTTCCAATTAGCTGGTAGAGCTCTTGATCATTGGTCAACCACTAGCATTTTTTCAGTTTTGCATGGCTTATTAACAGAGAAAGTGAATTAGATCTAAAGATATACCTCAAAGACTAGCAAAAATACCCTATTAAGCAGTACAAACCCAAAAAACCGAGCCACAAAGAGATATAGCTGATAAACACAAAGAAATGAAAAAAAAATAACAAAAGGACGTACATCATACAATTATGGAGAAAATTTTCAATAGAATTTATCATAATATCAACTAGAAGAGGCCCTTTTGCCTTCATTGTAAAGGGGGAATCTACAGTAAAGACTAAGCAGATTGCACCAAACTAAATATGCTGTAATATAAAAAAATAAACAGAACTCTGTATAAGCCAACTAGAATTGAATGTGCGAATACAAGGTGCATCATACATAAAACTGGCAAAATATCATAAGAAATCTTTGTATAATAAATGTTTAACTAAATTTTGAGTAACTTATTTCTTATAACCAACCATACTTGGGGATGGCGTAATTTGGGGGTTGTTGGGGAAGAAAGGGGCAGGGGGGGAAGAGAGAGAGAGAGAGAGAGAGAGAGATGGAATAGTTCAATAGCAAGAAACAAAATAACAGGGAGAGAAACAAACAAGGAATCACGCTAAGTAATTAGACCCATATTGCAAATTACCCATATGCATCAACAATTTCTTGGAATGCACTAGTAAAATGATTGGTTCTGAAGTAGGTTGGAGGTGATTCCACAGCATCCATTGCATGGAATATAATGCCAACTTGCGAATTGCTATCAAATGTTGCCCGTTGCAATGACTCTTGTATCTATGACATTACAAAGTTCCCTTACAGAACTAATAAAAAAAGTAGTAAAAAGAATTAACAAAACATCACCCAGAAAAAAGTAAGAGAAAACAGAGTTAAGCACCTTGGCTTTTGCAAAAATCGGACACCATCCTTCACCAACAAGACATTTCTTTGTAACATCAAAGTTCAGCATATTTAAGGTATCATACACAGCTTTTTCCCTTCTAACCTGGAGAAGAAAATTTAAAAACAAAAAAAAGTATATCACTTTCCTGATTCAGAAGAAAATAGCAGAACATATCAATTTCCAAACATCAAAGCTCCTAAAGTGTAAAAGTGATAAGAGATATCCTACCATGTTCATCCATTTTGCAAGGTTAAACCCGATTGAGGTCAAAGCCTTGTCACGATGGCGCATTCCAGCATCCAAGGTGGTTTCTAGTTCCGATAGACGAGATGACACCTGCAATAAAGAAGTAAATTCCAAAACAGCAATTTTTGAAACATTAGGAAATCAAGATAACAGATACCTAATTATAACCAAGAACATTAAAATCACATTCCGTTGTAGTGAGGTAATCTACATGGTGGCCTCGCTGCTGGGAAAATGGTACCTTCATAACTTTTATTATATGAATCACGTGTCTACCAGTACCAAATTTTCAACTACTCATTTACTCTTTACCATGATATATGCATATAAAGTAGATTTTCACATGACAGACATGTACAAGTGGATAATTACATATGCAAGATTAAGGAAAAACATAAGTTGCCATGTTAGCTCATTATCTAAGTAAAACAGATATAATGAGCAGGATAATAAGCATAAAGCAAATACAATGACAATCTTTCTCATCACATGTTAGAAAAAAAAAAAACCCAATTGAAAGACATACTTCTTGAGTTATTTGCATTCTTCTAGTTATATCTTCTGGAACAGGATAGCAATTCGCCCCAAATGCTTCACAAATTTTCAGGATTTTCGTTCTAGCCTGCTCACCTGAGAAGAACACCACAAATACTGTTTTCTCCACCTGGAAAGCAAAGCAACAACAAAAAGCTATAAACCATTGTGCAAGTGCTCATACTACTGATCAAAGCAAGCAAGGGAAGGAGCAAGAACAAGATCATAAATATAGTAAACCGATAACCATAACTAACAGCATAATTGAATAAGACATCACAAAAAATCAAATTTCTTAATGGTACATGCTTTTGTATATTTAGTTGGTATTTCCCAATCTAGTTTACCCCATCTAGTAGAACAGTTGCCACAGAAGGAATAGAACCCAAGCATAAATGTCATAAAAATAATAGAGTAAACAAAATTACCACTTCATTTGATGAAGGATCCATAATTTGATCGTCTGCAACTGCCTGATTGAAAAACATATTGCCCCTTGTAGCCCGAAATAGCATCCTTTCAAACGTAAGAACTTTAGATTTACATATGATACCACTGATGAATCTTACACCAGATTGAATCGAAGGACCAGGGAGCATCTCCTGATGATTGAGAAAAAAAAATGACTTTACATGATGTCTTTTCCCATTGAATAGTACTACACTGCAACAAAAATCTCAACTAAGTCACCTGCTCAAGCAGTGACGACGTATCATCATAGTTATGATTTGAGTAAACATTCTCAACCAGTTCTGTCTCTCGAACACTTCCATTGCTTCTACTTGACACAAGAAACTCACTAGCCTGAATTGCAATTGAAAAATAGGATTAGCATAGGGATTACTCTCAAAGACAAAACTTGTGTTTCATCAGTAAGAGATTGAGATAAGTAAAACAAGGAAAAGAATGGCGGACAAGGTATTGAATTCCAAACCAAATTACAGTCCAACCTACCTGACCTAGAAATGCAACCAGAACAGTTTTAATTAGATAACCGATTTAACATAATTCTCATAATGATGGACAAGAAAAGTGATCTTCATGAACTGTTTCATAACCTTTATTGAGCCTATCTCCACCATGGAAAGCAAGTATGTGAACTCTCAAAACCACTAAACTATAAATCCTTAAGCCCAACTATATCAAGTTATCTATATGAACTATCTTTATCCAATTAACTGACTTGAGTTTTATATTCCAAGACACAAGCAACTCTACTATTATTATGCCATACAATCATCTCAATCATGTTCATAACAACATGAATGATTTAAACACAGATGACTTGTTTTCCATTAACAATTATCACACACCAATAAAAATAATAAAAAGAGTATACCTTCTGCAGCACCATTTTGAATTCTAACAACTCATTATATGTTTGCCGCAGCTTTTCACTGTTGCTATTCATTTCAATAAGCTCATGTTCATGCTCCATCAATTGCACCTAAGAGAAAATGACAGTAACACACACATAAACTCATTATAAATTTCCAAATATAGTAATAACAGGGTCTTGCAACAAAGCAAACCCTTTTTAAGTTAACAAAAATAACTATTACAAAACAAACCTCCAATTCTTCTATATCAATATCTGGTTGTGAGGCAGGATGAGGAGATGGCAGTAAGCCAGCTTTATGTATCTGATCTTTGAAAAATCGCAGCTTTCTAGACATTTCTGCACATCTTTTCACCTGCAAAAGAACTCCATGAAGAAAAGCTACACTGCTATTAAAGTAGACTATCTTCTTATGCCAACATAGAATCAAGACACCCATACATAACCTCAGGACGGATATGTTGCTTTATTCTTTACTTAAAAATGTGAAAACATACATTCTATGATATAGAATATTGAGTGAGAGAGCTCAGTTGAAAGAAAAAGGGTACCCATGAGGCGTCTGCAGAATAATCAGAAAACTAATGACGATTTGATCAATGTTTGAAGTTGTCATCTATAGAAGGACACGGTCCATAAGTTTGCATCTTAAATATCCAAAAGACGTAGTGAAAGAAAATCATTCACGATCTTCAAGATATAAAGAAATGAAGCAAAGCTTCCCAGAATCTTCCTGGTGCCACACCGAAAACACAATTCCTTCATGACACAACCCTATCTAAGAGAGAAAAAGATGCTACACAATGCAAAGAGCTCACCAGTGGAAAAAGAGAAGAATTATAGTATAAAGTAAATTGGAAAATTCATCAGGGACACTAACGTGGGGCATATCACAAACCATGGTACACAAGTCAACTACAATAATCTTGTATTCAAAACTAGTACACGTAAATGGTAAATTAGCATGCACCTATTACCCAAGTTACTCATGGCTTTATTTATAATAAAAATACAAAATAAAATATAAAAATGAACAACTCAATACCACAACTCCACAAATTAAGGTAGAATAATCTTATTCCAATAGAGAATCAGATAAAACACATGCTTGGTAAAGTAACAAATCTGCACCCATTGTCCAGATCACTACAAGCCGTATCTAGAGAAACACTCAATACAACACAAGGGATTGGTGGACATATCCATAATTTTTTCTCTAGTTTTGGGGGAATACAACCATAATGCAGACATGCAGCAGCAAAAAGAACAGATGATATGGCTACACTGGAAGCATATATGTCAAAAGGAAAACACTGGTAGCTAAACATATCATGTAAGCCTTACAACAGGTGTTCGCATTTCGTCTAGTCATTACCTGATTAACAAATGTTCGTTGGAAAGGGCTTTTGTCATCATTTAACTGCAAATACAGAAGTCAAAAGTCACACAGTAAGTGCATCAGTTTAATAACTACCCGCAAACACAAAAAGAAGTCCTATAAAGCAGAAAAACCATAATTCAGAAGACTCAACCAAATGACAATTAAATACTTAAAAAACTCCACAATCATGACTCACAATTTACGCAAAAAGCTCATGGCACAGCATAAACACCATGAAATCAAATATATTACAAAAGAACAACAACTGTCAAATTATAAGTAGTGTCATCAGATACGGATCTATATTGTTTCTACTCACACACATCCTTAACGAAAGACCAAAGAGATCCCAAATACCAATTACCAACTTTCATCCTCAAGAAAACAAATAAAGCCACCAAATATGTTTATATTCATTATATATCTCCCCAATTAAGATTTCTTTTTAAACAAAAAAAAATACATCTGCTTAGGCCAACATCAATGTTTAAACAATGTCTCTGTACTAAAATGACAATTTACTTCAGAATATATAACACAACATAAAATTTCATCATAAAATTAATGAATTAACCTAGTTATTCAGCTGTCAGCACTTCATTGACTTCGAACTAACCTAACGGGAACGAAATGGAAGCAGTTCATACAAGCTCAATATAAGAACCAAAGTAATTGTTCAACCTAACGCAAATTAATTACGCACATAATCAAATTCAAATAAGAATCAACATACAACTCTCAAAGTATTCACCGAACAAAGAAAAAACAGAAAACTCAAATAATCACGAAATTGAAGTGAGCGCAGATGCAAATCCAGAAAGAAATAGAGTGAGGAGAGATCCATACATCACGGAATTGGAGAAGTCCGAGTTGGCCGAGATAAGAGATGGCACGGTGAGCGGACTCAACGGGGATGATGAGCTGAACGAAAGTCATCTTCTCGGACCGCATCAGATCCATTGGAGGCAAATTCCGTAGGTACTCCATTTTCCATCAACCAAAACAAGCCCTATCTTCCGGTGATCTCTTCTCCTCAGATCTATTATTAACGCACTGAAAATTCTCCCTCGTGTTTACGTCTGCACTAAAATGAAAATGTGATGTGAGCGGGGAGCTTTGGGTGATGACGATGATGGCACAGTTGCAGTTTATTTTGCAACTGCCATTACAACCGGTGATTCCGCGTGCTAGTCATCTCAAAAGCGTGGAAAATAATTAGGAATGTAGGATGATAGGAAATGGGAAAATTTCCTTTAGGGACTTGTGGAAGCATAAGGGCTACTTGGTTCAAGGGGGAATGGGAAAGTTAATAGAAATGATAGTAGTAAAAAATGATAGTGAGATCAATTATTATAATGCTGTTGGTTGGTTTGTACTGAAAAATAAAAGTAATTATAAATTAATTATAATAATTAGTATTAATTAATTAGTTATTATTAATTAATTATTTATTATAATATTAAATTAATTAATTAATAATAAAACTACTATTAATTAAATTAATCTTAAGTAATTAATTAATATTAATTGTAATAACTAATATGAATTAATTAGTATTAGTTAATTAATATTAATTAGTATTAGTTAATTAATTAATTAGTAATTAATTAATATTATCAATTAATTATTTATAAATTAATTATACATTAATTATAATAATTACTATTAATAAAATGAGATTAAAAATATTATTAATTAATTAATTAATAATAATATTAAGTAAATAATTAATTAATTAATTAATTAATTAATTTAATTAATCTTGATTAATTTATTTATTATTACTTAATAATAATAAGTTAATAATAAATTAATTAATATTAATTAATTAATTAGTATTAATTATTTATTTATTTATTTAAAAAATTTATTAGCATTCCCTAGTTTGATACCCCAATATTGGGGGTATGAGGATTACCCTATATGAGGTAATCAAAAGTGGGCCCTTTCATTCCATTCCCCCTTGCCAAGCAGAAGAAATACTATCAAACTCATTTCCCTCTCAATCAAACCCCCTGCCAGGCAACCCCTAAATTTTTTTTAAATTGATGTTAAGGACACAACAACAATATATGTTTTTTTTATCACTTATCTAAAATAAATAATTCACTTTTAATGAAGTTCTTGTAATATTTTTATAATTGGTTTTAAAAAAATAGTAATGATACAACGGTCGCCCTTTTTTTTAACTATGAAATGTAATGCATTTAAGATATCAATTTTAATTTCATATTTACTAACTATTGTCATTATTAACCATAATCTCACTACAAATTAATTATTTTAATTTCATATTATATGAATTTCACTAAAAATTAACATTTTTAAAAGTTATTTTTTAATCTCTATGCATTTCATCACTCTATTAGAAATTCATCTGCTGTTATTATACTTCAGTTTGGTATTTTTCACCATTAGAAGTTTCAACACGTTCAAGCTGAGTTTGGAATGTAATGACGGATCTAAAAACACTTACACCTAATCATTTTAGATATTTGTCTTACGGCAGTTGTTAATATAGAATTAGTCATTATTATTTTCAAATATTTTCATTGCTTATTCTTTGATAATAAAAATCACAAACTTACGGATTTTCTCTTTCTATTCTTTCTTCGAAAAAAGAAATCACAACTTGCGAGCCTTCTACCTCTATGATCATTATTTCAAACTAGTTACTGATAAAATAGTTAGTATTATATGTTGAAACTCATATATTATATTTTTACTTATGTACTTTTCTTAGACAGAATTAGTATAAATACGTGCTCTCCAAAATAATTTTAAAAATTCTTTTTTCTTTTTTATGAATGTTAATTATTGACAAACTTTAATTTTTTCCCCCAAAAAAATCATAAATAAGAATGAAGATTTAAAAAGCAAAAAATGGAGCCCGGGTGTCTAAATTCGTGGAACTTAGAGAGTGACTTTTTTGTCTTCCATTGAGTAGTACAGCGGATCGACGTTGACCTACTTGCTTGGTTAGTCGGTGGCTTGGGATCCAAATGAAAATTTTATTCCACAAAAGAAGGGTGATGGTAAATCTTGTAAAATATAGGGGAGGAAGCTTCGTTACTGGGTGGGGCCTACAATTATTCGTTCAATATGGGTTTATGCAACTAAGCAGCATTAGATTATGGATTAAGCCATAATAGTTTGTTGGGAGATACAATTAAATTAATCATTTTGTGTTTGAAGAAAATAGGGCCAGGCTCTTCTCGAGTGAGGAGCTAAAGAATTACTCTTTATATAATTCAAATAATTTCTTAGTTGTTTTCCTTTTTCTTTTTTTTTTGTTGTCAAACAACTATAGATCTAAACCAACGACCCTCCTTCAAATATATACATATATATTGCATTCCAAAAAAAATATTTATATACATTTTTCAAAATATTTTTTACATTATCAAAATATTTTTTATCACATAATTTTTATTTTAATAAGCGTAAAAACACGTTTTGATATATAATTCATATAGTGATGTAGACCTCAACACATCAATTATATTTTCATTTATACAATTTTATTGCTATACACGCTTACTTATGAGTGTTCAAAATCAATGATTTGATCCCAACTTGATCTATTCTGCATTTGAGTTGATCGCGATTCAATCCGACTTGAATATTTTAGATCGAATTTTTTTTTTCTTATTGTTTTCCTTTTTATATACAATATTAGGTGACTTAACTTATATTTGAAATTAATAGTTTCATGTTAAAAAATTGTCTATTTTTATATAAAGATAATAAATAAATTCATCTAAATATTTTAATTTGTGTATTTTTCATGTAAATTAATTTGTATATTTTCATATAAATATTTTAATTTAATTTGTCACGAATTGACTAATTTCAATTAAAAAATTATTTGAATTGTCAAATAATACTAATTTATATTTTATAACTGATGTTAACTATTTTTTGAATAAAAAAGTTATAATTTTTTTCAATTGGATCAAAACATATCAGATCGAATTGATTTGTTGATCTGATTCTTTTTCTTTTTTTTTTATTCGATCTGATCTAAAATTTCGGATCAAATTAGCAGATTAATTTGATATGCGAATTAAAATAAACATTCATACACTTACTCATGAATGAGATGCAATGTATCAATTTTAAACATACTTTGTCCATTTAAAAAAAAACGACAAAAGTTTAATTTCAAAATTTTTAACTAAAAAAATTTATTTTTGAATAAAATGATTTGTATTATCATCACTAATGATGATTATGTGTGATTTAAGATTAAAAAAATGAGAATAAATTTTAAAAATTATACATTTAAATTATTTATTAAGTGTGAAGTAATTTATAGCAAAAGGAAATCATACAAAATTCAAAGTGCGCGCTTTCTTTTTATTTTTTCTTTTTTTTAATGGAGGGAGTAATTGGTAGATCATAACCCAGATTTAGAACCTTTTATACTAAAGTTTTGGCTAACATAATTATCGCGGTGCACATTGGATACTATTTCCCTTTGCCTCATAAGCTCGTCTACATGTATATAAAAAGGAAGAGTGTTGGTTATCTTTTATCAATAAATTCCCTCGAGATTGGAAATTTCACTTTAATATAAGTGTAATTTTGTGAAATTTTGAGACTATTTTTGTACACTTTTAATATATTAATTTACTTTAAAAGTTTTTTTATTGTATTTTCTTTAGTATCAATTTAAATTTTACTTTCAAGTATAATTAGTCGTAATCTATAATTAATCAAATTTTTTATCTTTCATGGGATTTTTTAACCTTTATTACCATATAAATTTTGTAACTCAACTACACTACATGTTTCTTTTTGTATATAATCTTTAAATGTTTTATTTTTCATATTAAAAAATTTTACTTAGTAGTATATATTTAACAATTATAGAAATAAATATCAAAAATAATTTAACTTGATCTTCATTTATTATTTTAAATATTTTGAATAAAAAATCAATACTAATTCAAAACATTATTTATAATTATTCAAGGAAATTATGAACACTATAATTACAAATAATTAGAATATTTATCCACAGAAAAAAAATTCATCCTCTGCATTTATATATATTTATTTAAATATTTTATAACTATTACCTTCAATTATTTATGCTTATTAAATTAACTAAATATACTTTTATGTAAATTAATTCACATTGTAATAATAAACAAATAATTACATATACTTAAAGTTGTGATATATTTTAATTTCAATATGCTAGTGCTAATTGAACAATTAATCAAATTAACTTTATATATACTATTTAAAGTTACACATACTAAACAATTTTTTATATGTCCTTAATAGAATTTTTTTTTAAATGAAAAAATGTTACGTGATATTTTAATTAACAATATAATTATATAAATTAGTATTAAATTAACTAAAAAAAGAACTTTATAATTCATAAATATAATAAATTAAATTAAAAATATAATTTATATATTTTAAAATCAAACAAAATTTTTATTAAAAATTAAATATTTATTAAATTTTAAAGTATCATTGCAAGCATCACACGTATCGCGCGGGGTTAAAACACTAGTACTAAAGTAAATAGTTTGTGTATATTTGAAGGAAGGTTATTAATAGTACTCCACTCACATACATTTTGACCAAATACTACACGGAGTATATGATATGCCGTTAATTGTGCCATGTAAATGTCAAATCGCTAATTAAGAGAATTCATTATAGTTCTTTAATGTGTATATTATTAGTTAATAAAAAAATAATCTAATGCTTAAAGTTGCAAAAATATATATAATAATTTGCGATTCATATATTTTCATCACTCAAACAACAATCTAATAAGATAAAATAAGTAGAGATATCAAATAGGCGAGTTAAGTCATTTTTGTGAATGGTGAAATGTAATTCGACAGAGTAGTAATGTAATTCAACTCATCTAACAATATGTTAAACTTGAGTTTGATCACACTTGAGTTCCGTTAAATTCCTCTAACATATTGTGATTTAACAAAATGCGTTAAATGGCTTTAACCTTACTTAACTATTTAATTAAGAATCGTTGTTGTATTCCATATAAATAAGAGGCTTATAAAGGCTAACCTATCCAACTTTCAATCACTAAAATGCATTTTATGTGTGGATGATTTTCATAAAAAATTCCAAACACATTATAAGATTTATGTTCTTGAAAATTTACACACTTTTTTAAACCAAGAAAACAAATGGAATCCTCGGATCCTTGGACTTGATCTACACCGTACTTGGAATCATTGGATTTTTCTGATTGATCTAAACCATATTAGATTTTTCTTAACCTAATTAACCTAATCCAATGGGTTAAAATAGTGGACGAGTTAAATTAAACTTTTGAGTCAGTGAAATATAGTTGTTTACACGATTTTTATCAAAACCTTTCATAGAGAGACAAATAGCAATTTTTGAAATAACCTATTATCAATCAATGTAAATCTATTTGGGTTCAAGATGTAAGAATTTGTATCACTACAGCAATTTCAATTCAAACATAATAAACACAACAAATTTATCCAACATAAAACTCTTGTTAATCTACAAGTCTCCAAGTATACATTGATCCAATGTACATGTTACACTTGGGTAATTATCAAGTGCGTGTTTTAATAGGTTTGAGAATTTGAAAAACAATGTAAACTCCTAACGTAAGCACAGAACAAGGACATCTCGCTTCTTGGTATTTCCCAATCCAAAAATTATGTCAGAGCAACGTGCGAATATGGTCTCCACCTCGACGCCACTTATACATCAGATTAAAGAACAATATCCCAACTAAAAAGAAACTATATTAGCGTCCGACCTTAGACCTAAGCACAGAACAAGGACATCTTGCTTCTTGGTATTTCCCAATCCAACAAGGACACTATATCTCAAAACATCAATATTTTGGTTGGCAATCCTTTAGATATGGTAGTGTTTTCATTCCATAGTTAAAAAACAATTATGTCAGAGCAACGTGCGAATATGGTCTCCACCTCGACGCCACTTATACATCAGATTAAAGAACAATATCCCAACTAAAAAGAAACTATATTAGCGTCCGACCTCCGGCTCTCCGGGATCGGGGGGAATCTCAAGCTACTAGTAATATTCTTCGTACGTGATGAAGAAACTGGAATACACTGAGATAGCGCTTTCCCACTTGGAATTCAAACACTAAAAGATTGAAGTGGTCCACTTTGTGCTAGGAAGAAGCGGTCCACCACGAGCTCCAATGTCTAAGGTACTTAGGAATTGCATCTTAAAATACTTGCTTAGTTGGGAGTTAGACGTGTATGAATTGTATTTTACTATATTTATTTTTAAAAAATTAGTGTTAATTTTTTTATTTAAAAAAGATTTTATTTTTAAAATGTTTATTCATTTTAAAAAAATTTATATTATCTTTATTAATAATGAATAAGTAGGTCGAGGATAAAAATGAAAATTTGTATATTTAATAGTGTATTAAATGTATTGTATTTAATAACTAATAAAAAATTTACCAATCAAAAAATTTGTTATTTGTATGGAACATTTTTAGGGTATGTATAGATAGATCTCTCAAAACACATTTTTACACTTTCTATTAAATCTCATAATTTTCAATATATCTCATATATTACAACCACTATATAAAAAAATATAAAAACATATTTTAAAATATCTCACAATCACCATATCAAAAAATGTGAAAACGTGTTTTAAAATGCTATCTATATAAGACCTACTCTTTTTTTGGGAATGAAAGAAGTAAAGTGTATTGTTTATATTTTTAATATAATTTTTAAAAGATTAAATCACATTTTAGTCTGTTACATATGAGTAAATAATTTTTTTGTCCCTTACTTTTAAAAATAAACTTTTTAGTCTTTAATATTTTAAAAAATAACATTTTTTATTTCATAACCGACTATAACCCATTTATCCTGTAACTTTATCCCCATAAAGTGCATGTAATATTTTTTTAATGATAATAGTGTCTTTAAAAAAAATTATCTACCCTCTCCTTCTTCACCTTGACTTCCACCATCTTTACCACCTCTTCTTCTTCTCTATCTCCACCTCCACCATCACCACCAATGCTAACATCATTTTTATCACCTCCACTTCTTCTTCTCTATCTTTACTTTCACCATCACTACCATCCCACCACCATCTTTATCACCCACCTATTTTCCTTCTCTAATTTTACCGTCATCATCTCTACCATCGCCACCATCACCTTCATCTAGGGGTGGCAATTAAGTCGTGTTTCGGGTTCGCTGGTCGTGTTTTAATACAGGTATTACAGATTTTACACGGATCTAAACATGACCCGTGAACCTGTTCGTGTCAAAAAACGTAACCCGAACACGACCTTTTTTTTTTCGGGTAACAGGACACGACATGAAAAGACCTATTTAATATTAAAAATAATAATAAATTAATTTTAAATTAATAATAAATAAATAATTTTTAAACTAATAATAAATGAACAATGCAACGTCTAAAACGTAAAAACAATGTTTAAGAAGGCCGCAAACAATTATGCAACCTCTTCATTTTAATAACCTACTCTCTCTTTTTTATAATTGTATTTGGCAATTTGGCGAGAGAAACTCTTCATTTTAACAACCCCTATTTATAATTGTGTTTGGCAATTTGGCAAGAGAAACTCTTTATTTTAACAACCTACTCTCCCCCATTTATAATTGTGTTTGGCAATTTGGCAATAGAAACTCTTCATTTTAACAACCTACTCTCCCCCATTTATAATTGTGTTTGGCAATTTGGCAAGAGAAACTCTTCATTTTAACAACCTACTCTCCCCTATTTATAATTGTGTTTGGCAATTTAACAATCCCTATTTATAATTGTGTTTGGCAATTTGGCAAGAGAAACTCTTCATTTTAACAACTTACTCTCCCTTATTTATAATTGTGTTTGGCAATTTGGCAAAAGAAAAACGAAAATGGTGAGGAGGTTCGAATACAAGACCTTAGGTCCCCTATTTATAATTGTGTTTGACAATTTGGCAAGAGAAAAAAGAAAATGATGAGGAGGTTCGAATACAAAACCTTAGGTAGAGGAATAAAAGTGCTAACCACTAAGCTATAATGAACTTCTTTATAAATAGTGAATAAACAATATTATTATATATATAATAAACGGGTTAACAGGTCGACCCACGAGTTGAACAGGTCAACTGAACTCGACCCATTTATTTTTCGTGTTATTCGTATCCGACCTGATTTCGACCCGAACCTATTAAGGAGTGGACATGTGCCTGTTAATTACGTGTTAGGTAAATGTTGTGTTTTCGTGTCGTGTCACGAATTACCGCCCCTACCTTCATCACCCTAACCCTTTACTCCTTCTCTACTTCCACTTTCACCATCTTAATTTACCACTTTTATCACCGTCTTCATCATCCTCACTTTCGAACTATTTCAAGTTACCACCATCACCAACTTTATCACCTCCATTTTCATAATGATAGTAATATCTATAGTCATCTAAACCCATTTCAATTTATCAATTATTAAACTACTGCCAAAAAGCCATACTCTTTCCTACCCTAGTTGACTCAAAATTGAAAGTAGAGTGAGAAAGAAAAAAAGGATAAAGTATGATGAATAGAGTAAGGTGACCCATTTTGTTTCCGTTAGTTATGCTTCAATGGTGTATCATTGTGTGGGTCTATTTTTTTTATTTGATAATTTCAGTAGATTTTTTCTCATTGTTGTGTTTGGGACCATCGGATTTGGTCAATTAAAAAAAAACCATTAGAGAAGAAAAGGAGATAAAGATATGTCAAGACACAAATAATGGGGCAAATCTTGTAACTCTAAAATATCATAGTTTAGTACAAAAATAGGAGGATGTGGAAATGGAGGCTATACATTTATTAGGGGGCGCCTGGCTAAGGGAGGGGAATAAGAAAGGTAATGGAAATGATAGTAGTTGGGAATGATAGTAGGGTCTTTCATTATAATTCTGCTAGTTGGTTTGTGTTGAAGAATGAGAATGATTATTAATAATGGTGGTTGATTTGTGTTGGGGAATGAAAATGATTATAAATTAATTGTAATAATTAGTATTAATTAATTAGTTATTATAAGTTAATTTTTTATTATAATATTAAAATAATTAATTATTAATAAAAATATTATTAATTAAATTAATCTTAAGTAATTAATTAATATTAATTGTAATAATTAATATTAGTAAATGAGATTAATTCATATTAATTATATAAGTAAATGAATGATTAATTAAATTAATCTTAATTAGTTAATTTATTATTACTTAATAATAATAAGTTAATAATTAATTAATTTATATTAATTATAATAATTAGTATTAATTACTTAATTAGTATTAGTTAATTAATTAGTATTAATTATGATAACTAATATGAATTAATTAATTAGTTTTAGTTAATTAATTAGTTAGTAATAATTAGTAATTAATTAATATTATCAATTAAGTATTTATAAATTAATTATACATTATTTATAATAATTACAATTAATAAAATGAGATTAGTTAATTAGTTAATAATATTAAGTAAATGAATGATTAATTAAATTAATCTTGAGTAAATAATTTATTATTACTTTTAATAATAATAAGTTAATAATAAATTAATTTATATTAATTATAATAATTAATATTTATTAATTAATTAGTTAGTATTAATTAATTATTAAATTAATTTTTTTAAAAAATGTAAACATACCTTATCTTCCATACCCCCCAATATTGAGGGGTATAAAAATTACCCCATATGAGGTAATCAAAAATAGAAAAAAGTAGATCATCTTATTCCATTCCCTTGAACCAAACAGGAGAAATGGAATAGATTCCATTTTTTCCATTCTATTCCCCCACATCAGGCAACCCCTTAATATTAATAAGTGAGGATTGGGGTTGATCTGGAAGGAATGGGTGGAGATGGAGGTGGTGGTGATCCTGGTAGAGGGTGGAGGTTGTGGCCATTTATTGAAATTTATAAAAAATGAAAGTGGAGAAGTTACTCCACCTTAAATAAAAAGAGAGAAAGGAGGAGGCAGATGTGCCGTTAGAGTTATTGAGGCAATTGAGATTCTTTTTTATTATCGGAAATATTAAATTTACAGGAGAAATTGGTTGTAGTCAGTCATTGGACTAAAAATGGATACTTTGAAATAATAAGGAATTAAAAAGATCATTTTCAAATGTAACGAATGAAAAAGATTTTTTGAACAAATGTAAAGGATGAAAAATGTAATTTAATATTTTTAAAATTTATTAATATTTTTAAAATTTAAAAAATAACTTTTATATCACAATGTTCATGTAGAGGAAATTGTTTTTTTTCACATTTTAATATTCTTTCAAGTTTTAACTGATGTAGAAATCACACAAGAAAAATTTGATGATTTTTGGGATAATTGATACATATGAAAAATTATCCTACTACCCTCAATATTTTTCCTAATCCAAATTGGGGACGTATGAATGGGATATTGTATTAGCATTCGGAAAACAATTAGCACTAGTACAATAAATGTGATTGAGGGGCGCCTGGTATAAACGGTGGATTTAAGAATGGAATGGATTTGATAAAAGGAAATGTTTAAAATGGAATAGAATAATAGTAATTATGTTGTTTGGAATTATTTTGTGGTGGAATGGAATAGATTTTATATTAAAATTAAATATTAATATTAATATTAATAATTTATTAATAAATTTTATATTAAAATTTAATATTAATATTATAATAAAGATATTATTATTTTATATTATATGATATTTAAAAAAATCATATCTTGTTCAAAAAATAGTCAAAGTGCATGTTAATTTATAGAAAAAAATATTTTTTATAAGTTAGTGAAATTTATTTTTAAAAAAATAAATAAAATAGGAGTTGCAAACTATTGGTGGGTTTGTAACTCCCAGAACATAGGTGTGCGCGTCACATTAGCGCTGACAGGAACGCCTGTCCGCGTTGAAATATATTTTTTTTAAATTATTACTTTACTCAAAATAACATCATTTTGAACTGACAATGTCGTATTGACCCCATTTTGATTCTATTTTCCTTAACTCAAATGTTGGGTTTACACAAAACCCATCCAAGGTTTAAAGAAACCCAAACCCCTTATACCAATCACCACCGGCACGTGGAAAAAAAACGTCATAAAACTAGTCCTCGTCCTTGGTTCTCCGCTTCTCCTGATAGCAGAAACTTCCGTCCGTTGCTGATCGCCACCTCTTGCGGTGCCGCCTCCGCCGTCGATAGTTTCATCCAAGCATCTTCTACCCTAAGGTAATTTTCCTTGTGTAATTGCTTATTATTTTTTGGGTTACAGTATTAGGGTTTGTAATCAGTTGGCTGGGAATTGTTCTCTATTATTATCATGTGCTTGTAAAGTGTTTGATAAATTGTTTTATGGGCAAAAGCTTTTCACTTTGTTATTATCATGTAATTATGACGTTAGCATTTGAGGCTGCATATTTTCAGCTTGAACACGAATCAAGTACATACTCTGCTCATCAGCTTTTAGAAACTTAAAATTTCTAGGGAAGAAGAAAATAGCTGTAGTATTTGGATCGTTTGGCCTCTTGAGGTTAGGCTTCAGTTGTGTTTAATGCTAGCCATATTTTGCCAGGTGACCATGGAAAAACCTAAAGGTGATGAAAAGGTTCTCAGCTACGGTGATGTTGTACTCAGGCGATCTGATTTGGACATTCTGAGTGGTCCTCATTACCTCAATGATCGTATCATTGAGTTCTACTTCACTCACTTAAGTTCAGACCTCTCTGCTGAAGATGTATTATTCGTATCGCCTTCGATTGCCCAGTGGATTAAAGAGTGCAATGGAAGTATCGAAGATTTTGTAAAACCACTTAATTTTCCCCAGAAGAAGCTTATACTCTTTCCCATCAATGACAACACTGATGTAACTATGGCTGAGGGTGGCAACCATTGGAGCTTACTTGTTTATGTGAGAAGTGCGAATGTGTTTGTCCATCACGATAGCAGCTCTGGGAAAATGAACATGTTACAAGCCAGACGGCTCTACTTGCCTATTCTGCGCTACACATCATTTAACGCCGATTTCTTTGATTGCCCCAGCACTCCAAAGCAAGTTAATGGTCATGATTGTGGCTTGTATGTTATCGCCTTTGCGAGGGCTATCTGCAGCTGGTTCAAAAAATCTTCAGTCATGGAGAGCAAGAAATTATGGTTCGATGATTTGGAACATATCACCTCATCTGCTGTTTCCGATATGCGTGGTGAAATTCTGAACCTTATAAAAAGCCTGATGGTGAAGAAGTAAAATTGCCTTCCTCAATTTGTTTTGGCTGGTGTGTATTATCTTGCTTGGTTGCTGAAAGCACATGACAAGGTTAATGTAAATTGTTGTCGTTGATCAAATTGATGCTAGGACTAAATATTCCTTCATTTGTAAACTCCTCATACTTGGTCATATAGCACTCATAATAGCTTAAATTAAGATCAGTCTTTCAAAATGGTCTTTTTCATTTGTTGTCTGAGTTCCCATCTGTCTTGCTAAGCTCAGATAACGCGCATCTCTCTGTCATTTGGATATGCCTCTTGAAGAATCACAAAGTTCAGTGTAGTCCACGACATGCTATTTCCGTCCTAGGCTGGTCCTCCAGTTGGAGGATTATTTAGGGTGAACTACCTCGGAATTCATCCGGCTCAAGCACGAGGGGTTTACGGCCTTTGCCTTGGACTATTACCGTTGCGTTCTTGCTCATAATATGTTAACGTTTGAAGTTCATGAGATCTTACGTTATCCAGCATATTTTGGTTAAATCATTTCAAATATTTTTTTGACAATTCTATTATATTATTAAATACAACTGTATGTGTTTGACACCATGTAAAATGAAATTCTCGTATTAATCAAAAGACAAGGAGAAAGATGACAAAAATGGGGTTTAAACTCCTGAATTCTTGACCCCAACAAAGGCTGGGTGATCACTGTTAAGTCATTCCATGTTATTTTGGCGTGGAGTTCATACTAAAAAGTTGCTAGGTAGTAGTTATGCGTTTACTACTAGGATTTCCCACATCGACTCCTGTTGGAAGAGGGAAAGGAAAACAGCTGTATAAAAGACCTGATTCACAGCAAGTTAAAGCATACCTTTCTCGGCCTTTTGGCTAAGATCAAGTGTAGTATCTGTTCTTATCAGTTTAATATCTGATACGTGGGCCATCGGCTCACATGATATTAACTCAATTTTTATAGGGGGAGAGGCCATCACGGTAGCTTGCTACCGGGTCTCTCGCGCGTCGCCTAGGCTTTGCACTACTGCCTGGGCCTGGCGCACCCCTCCAACTCAAAGTTTCAAAGTTTGGGTTTGAATTTTGTACTCTCAAAGAGGGTTTTAAGATACTGGGTTTCGTGCGCGTCGTCTAGGCATTGCACTTGCCTCGGCCTGGCGCACGGGTCCAACTCCATTGCGTAAAGTTTGACTAGATATTCGGTAGTTTCAATGAGGGTTTTAATTTCATCTTTTCAATTATCTCGATCTAAAGCTAAAGAATCAGTCAAGTAATAAATCGGTCATATTTTTGTAGCAACTGAATTTTTTTGTCAAAAGAATAAGAGGAAACACTCAAAATCGTTCTCCACATTTCGAATAATTTTTTTCATCATCTACTTTTAAAACGGGAACAAATAGTCCTTCAAAGACCAAAATTTGAAGAAAAATTTCAGGACTAAACGTTCTCGATTATGAAATTTGAAAGACTAAAAGTTCCCGTTTATTTCACAAATAGTACAAAAAGTTTCAATTTATGAAATTTGAAGAACTATTTATTCCCATTTTAAAAGTTGAGGATGAAAAAGATTATTTACTGAAATGTGGAGGACGATTTTAGGTGTTTCCTCAAAAAATAAAACAATCAATAAGATTTAAGTTGTAAAGCAAGAATCAAGATGTGATAAATCGGTCAACAGAAATTTTTTTGTCAAAAAAATAAAACAATCAATAGGATTTAAGTTGTAAAGCAAAATAGAGAATCAATACGTGGGTAAACGAAGGCTGAGAGAAAGAGAGAAAAAATCAATATCAATGATATAGGTTTAGTTTGTGAAAAAGAGTATGATTCATAACCGATAAAAATCAGAAGAAATTAAAGGCATTCTACCGAAAATGAGACTTTAAATTAAAAAAAAAATAGTCCTTTTTTTTCTATTCTAAGATAATTTTTCTATTCTAAGATAATGGATATCCTCTAGGACGGAAGAATTCGAACCTCCGAATAGCGGGACCAAAACCCCCATTGATATCGACACATCTGAGATTGCCAAATGTTCGGGAGTTCCTCTATTCAACCCTTTTCCTTCTTGTTGCTGGATATCTCGTCTGTACACATCTTCTCTTTGTTTCCCGGGTCTTTAGTGAGTTACAGACAGATTGGGGGCGTTCGTAGTGACTGAGGGGATCGAAGACCAAGAAGTGGGTTATTTACACTAAGCATTATTCTTACGGCTAAATCCAATCTCTCAGTCCCTGCGGAAAGAAAAAAGAATTTCACGCTCTTTCTTTTAGGAAGGGAGGATTAGGGAAATCCTATTGATTGCAGCTTTCTCCAAACCTTGTCTTGTCATCCCATTCAGGGTTTGGTTTGCTTTGGAATTGGGAGGATTTGCTTTCCAGTAAAACGCGTACAAACCAGACCCCAGTAGGAGAAGGTATAAACCAGACTCAAGTAGAAGAAGTATAAACTAGACATAATATGAATTCTTTTGTCAAACAGAGTCCAGTAAAAGAAGTATAAACCAGAAATTGTATGAATTCTTTTATCTAACAGAAAAGGAAATTTAAAATGAAATTCTTTTATCAACATCATCAATATCAACTTTATCCCAAACTAGTTAGTTGAGGTCGGCGATGAACTCAAAGAGGAAAAATAAGAATGTGAAAATGAAGCTCAAAATACAAAAGGTAAAAGAAACTTGAGGTGAATACATCAAATTTTCCTAACAAAAAGGGATCACAACTAAAGAATTGTAAAATCTTTGCTTCCAGCTGTAGACTTCATCAGATGCCTTTCTACATTTGCTACCCCATACGTAAATTTTGTACATCTATCTGTGTAAGATTCCCTGTGTTTCTTCACTTAGCGTGGTCCTAGTTCCTCGAAAAACTTGGAAGCTTAGTACAAGAAGGCTTTGAATTTGTAATCATCGAGGCAACGACTGGAAGCACTCCTTGACAATGTGGGACAATATGAGAAAATGTGAGCACGAAAATACCTAAAAACTCTTGCAAATGTTCAAGCAGGAATAATGCCTAATGGCATCCCTTGCAAATGTTCAAACAGGAATAACACATAGCTCAAGTATTGGAGATATACCGGTAAAAAGTTTACTCATGGCATGCCAGTGTCTGCAGGATAACTACCCAGCACTCTCAAGAATGTAGCAAACTCCTGCAAGGAAATCCAATTCCAAAATACATCAATTATTTTTCTTTCACATAATAGAAAAAGGGATTTTCTTTTATTATATTTTCTTTATTTTATGGATTTATGTCTTTGGGTTCATCGACCGCCAACCCCAACTAGTTTTGGGATAAAGGTGATGATGATGATGATATTAGAAAAAGAGATTCAATTTGATGCAAACTGCACCTTTAGATGTCCAAGTGCATTTTGGGCTCTTTGATCAGCCATGGATGCTTCAAAATCGACATAGAAAAGATACGGGAAATTTCTGTATCAAACATTATTTCAAATTAACTTCTCTAAAAGAAATTAAAACTCAAGGTCAGAAGGCTAGACCGCCTAATCACCAGCAGCAAGTGTATTGATGTGATATCAAATTTGGATAAGGAATGTACTGGATGTACTTTGGCAACCCAGAGGCACTGTGAACTAATTCTTGTAAAGCCTGCTTCTGTAAGGGTCGGCTTTCAATCTGTTTTAGCAGGAAAAATAAATTTAAAAAAAAAAAAAACCTACTACATATAGGTGACTCCTGGTTATAGCATCACATGGGTGAACCAAAATTTAAATGTAACAGAAATCACCTTAGTAAGGTTGATACTCCTCATTGCAAAAACAGCAAGTGCCTTGAAAAGCACCCCAGGGCCTTCCTCAAGTGAGAAGACTATACTTGTCTAATAGTTAAAAGAAAGAAGTTAATTAAATCAAATGGGGAAAAAATATTAAAAATGAAGTCTATGAGTGCACATTTTTTCTTGCACTAGTAAGTGGTTGAATAAAGCTGTTAACCTTGAATGGTTTATCAACACCAGGAATGATAGGCTCCCTAGCCAACATTAGAAATCGAGTGATGTTATCTGAATCATCCTGGAAGGGGCAAGAAATTTAGTCCATAAATGTCATCTGGTCAAAAAATAAGAGAAAATTGATTCCCTTTCCGACAAACCAACCTGTATATCTTGGGCAAGAATATTCAAACCATAAATCCTAGCAGCAGTCTCGCTAGCAACTGCTCCTGCATCTTTGATGGTGTGGAAAGCAATATACTGGGGTATGAAGATGGAAAACAGGTGCTGACAAATCAATAAACCAAATATTTTCGATTCTAGAATGTAATACAATTTCTAAAACTTAAAACAGTCAAGAGATAATTTCATGTTTGTTGGTCTAAGCCAATCTAAGTGCAGAATCTTCTGAGAAAAACTTCACAATGTTCTGAGCAATATTTCTTAACAAGAATAAATGACACAAAATTCAATAGAACAGTCATCTGTGAGGTAGTTCCATTTCTATTATGGCATGACCTTAAGCCAATGCAAAAAAAATCTACCAAACACACACCTTTGCAGCACCAGCAGTATCATCAACAGCTTCTCGTACAAGGCCCCACTTTGTTAATGTGTTCTCACATTGTGCAAGAGCCTGAAGAATCACCAAGGTTCAAATGATCAATATCACCCTATCTAGTAGAAAAATCAAGTCAGCAAACAGTGAAAACATGCCTGTGGATGGCTCAGAACCCTATTTAGGTCCTCAATTTTAGAACCATGGTTAGCCAACAAACAGTGTCTAATTGCAAGTTTGACTTCTCCAACAATGTGCAACCTGTGTCGCAGTAAGAGATCATAATTCCTGTGAATGCTTCCCCCTAATGAATTCTCTATAGGTAAAACTGCTCTATCAACAAGCCACCTTTCAACAGCCTGGAATAACATATATCATAAAATATAAAAGTAAAACAGAAGAATTGATAAGTGAATATATCAGAAAGCACCAATTAAACCAGTTCACTTTTCATACAGCAGTTAAAAATATAAACTTCAAGTTGTCAGATATTTCCAGCTCATACAACACGACAAAGAAGGTCTCACTGAATGTAAACTAAATTTACTAATAATAGCAAACTCAAGATAATGGCCACAACATTTCAACCAGAAAAATCAACAGGCTAAGACCCTAAAAGAAAAGGAAATGAAATACAAAAAACAGTATAATGTATTATGTGTAGATGAATCGCATAGATCATTAAAGTGCATAAAAGGATTTATAAAGTTTGCTTCATGAATCATAGTAAGCAAACAAAATAGCGCGTTAACGAAACCACATAAATTTTACGACAGTTTCAGCTGAATTTAGAAAATCCCACAAACTCACTTCAAAAGCAGTATCGAATTGTTCACATGGGACTGCTTCACAATTTGGGTAAGCCTTCTCGGCCGCTGACTCACTATATGCACCTCGTACTCCCTATCAATCAATTTCACTCAATAACAAATCACAATAAATAAATAAATACTAATTTACAGAGCTTAAACCTGATAAGCCACGCGAAGCCGAGATCCTTCCGAAGCAGAATTGGACAAAGATGCGGACGTTAAAGGCCCTAGGGGAAAAAAAAAACATCATTTCACAAAATCAACACGGAACCAAACAAAAAACGAAAACTTAGTGAACGAAAATTTGAATCAATTTGACAAGAATACAACTTGGAAGAGTAATGGAAGCTTCCTTTGGATCGTCTTCGATGAGTTTGCGCATTTCGATTGCATTTTTAGTCTTGTTCTTGGCTACGCCATCAATCCTATCGGCGTTGTTGCTATCGCCGCCGGTGGTGCTGATGTTATTGCATGCTTGGTGAGGGAACCTGCGACGCCGTCTCGGGAGATTTATGGTGGAAAATGAAACCTTGTAGCTATATGAGAGCTTAGGATTCAGTTTTTGTCCTAAGGAAGCGTGGAGAGGTGATTTTGCGGTGGTCGCCGCCATGGTTTGTTGTGGCGGCCACTGAGAGCGGGAGGGGTACGCAAAAGGAAACTTTGTAACTGTTAGATCGATTGCCTCCGATTACTTAGCTTTGGTATTAAGGGTATTTCCGTCCATCAGAGTGCCAAAAGTGCAAATTATTTTTTCCCCCCCTCTATTTATAAAAACAAGTTTACTTTCAAACTATTTCTTTATCTCAAAAAAAAAAATCACTTTTAAAATAAAATTTTTATAATATTCTTAATAAATAATTATAATAATAATTAAAAGATAAATATAAAAATATAAATTTATATATTTAATAATACATTAAATATGTTGTATCTAATAATTAAAAAATTATAATATTTTTTTTAAAACAGATAAAGTATTATTTTCTTTTTCTAGACCCCAAAATTGGAATTATATATTTTGAAAATTTGAATGACATTTATGTAATATTATAAATAGTTTATAATTAAAAAGTAATGACATAAGTTAAAAAACGGTATAGTTATTAATACATTCCACAGCATTGTATTTTCTTTTTATTTTTTCTAAAGGAGGAATGAAGTGCTAATCACTTTTAGTTGGTATGAAATATCTTCCACGTAAGTGTTGTTAATTGAAAAATAGTGTATAACCAACTCATCATGGCTAAGTTGGTCCTAGAATTAAATTTCAAGATTAACAATTTAACAATCTAATAAAAGTGTTACAAATTAAAACATTTTGCTAATGACAATTTACCTCTAATACCTTAAAATAGCTTAGTTGAGTTTTTCTATGTTTGCTCAAACAAATCTTTTTTTCTTTTTTCTTTTTTTAGCAAAATGAAAATCTCAGAAGAAAAGGGCCAAAAGAGGATGGGAGGTGGGCTTACTAACTTTAAGGGGGTTGTTGGATGTTGAGCTGGTGTTGCTTCTACAGTATATGAAAATTAGAAAGAAAAAAAGAATGTATGACAAGACAGTTTCCTACTAGTTTTTATTATGATTGGACGACCTAATAATTTGACTATTTGTTAATGATTTTCTTTTCTTAAAGTGCAAAAGTACATATCCATTTATTTCCTTTCTCTCTGTTTTTGTCCAAATGAAGAGTATATATCCAATCTAACAAATATTGTACATTTCAACTCCCAAAAATTGAATTTTCCTTCGGAGTAGAAGAGAGAAAGGTAGGACCAAAAATAGCACACAGGATTTTGGCTACTAATACTATCTCCGCTAGGTCCTGTTTATTATGATCCCAAAAATAGCACACAGGATTAGTTTCTTCTGTTTTTTTTTTCTCGTAACGTTAGAATTTTTATTATAATAGCAACCTATATATGAGATTACTTAAAAATAAGCTAATTGCTTTTCATGATATTTTATTTTAATTATAAAGAAAAGTGCCACAACAGTGAATAAATAACAAACAAAAGAGGATTAAATAAAAAATTGATATTTTCAACTAACGTACAATTATCTTTACATTAATAGCAATTTGGAGTAATACCAAAATTCTTAGTTTCTTGCCAACCAAATTATCAGAAACATCAAATATGAGAAAGATGTTGTCTATGTTTTGCAACCAAAATTATTAGGTACTGTTGACAATAAGAGAAAATTTGTAACACCTAATTTCTGACTTATTTCACCTGCATCCTTTTAAAAGGCAACTAAATATCAGGCCTCACCCTCAAAAGCCCCGTGTTTTATTTCTCAACAAAGGAGGTTTCAATTGGTAATGGACCAAAGAAAAAGTACTTATTCAATAAGGTGAATTCTATGTTAAATTGCTACAACTTAAATTTATATATTTTAAAACTTTTTTTTTTGGCTTTTTATTTTATTTTTTATTTAATAAAATTTATATGCAATACTAGCTTCACAACATAGATTATCGAAAAAATTTAGAGACTCACCAGAGTACAAAAGGCAAAATATTTTGAAAAACGGATTTCTATTCGTTAAATGCGTAATCGCATGGATAATTTCACACTAATTTGTTACTTTGGAATCCAATTCAAAAAATTTCTTAGAAGATATCAATAAGGAATTAGAATGGAATAATATCAATTTATACAAAATAAAAGGTTTCTATTAATTCAAACAATGTACTTACACCTATAGAATAGGGATAGAAAAAGAGAAGAAAAAAAAAATTTACATAGTTTTTTCGATCAAAAAATCAATCTAGTTTACTCATTATCCTTTTTTCAATAAAAAAATGGGTCAAACAACATGGCATGATTTAGACGGCAGTAGTTGTCTTTGATATCATTTGTAATAAATTTTGAAGAACTCATGTCAAAAAATTACATTATAAAGTAAAACAATCGCATACTACATATAAACTCCACATAAAAATTCCTATTGACACCAAATATAATTATGACATGCCCTAACAAAAAGCCCAATGCTCAGCCTTATCATTTGGGAAGAGAAGAAAAGTTAATTGGGCTCTAGTTTCCGTATCCATGCCCACAGCTAGATAGAAAAATTGTACTATCATTGTTGGTCTTCATTACAGCCTTACTTTAGGACTTTGGACCACCGATGATTCCTACAAATCCAAGCTCCTAACAATTAAGCCGTTTTCTCATTTAAAGACTCAATGGAAAACCACAGAACGAAAGCCAGAAAATTGGGTTAGGACTGTATATTTAGTTGCCCATACTTCCCATGAGCCCATTCAACAATGATGTGCAAATAATATGGTGCACGTTCTCATTTGATTTGAGTTTATATGTAATGTTATTTGCAATATTTTAAGCTTTATATTCACATTAATGGAGACAAAAAAGTTGCAAAGGGAAAACTTTGTCAATATGCATGTATGAATCAATGCAAGTTAGGAGGAAACCATGAAATGACAAATGATGTTTTAAACGTTTTATTTTTTTGTTCCAAATTTAAACATCCTACTTTTAACACAATTCACGTGATTAAATATATGTTCATCATGGTTCAAAACTAAACATTAAAATTATTAAAGAGTTTGTACACTAGTCGAGATGCGGCTTTAAGGTGATTTCACTTCATGTAACAAGAAGAAAAAACATAGCATGGTCAATAATATATTGTGATATTTCGAATCCTGTATTCAATAATAAATACATCAAATAAGAGTTATGAAATATTTTTTTATATAACATATTATTTAAGATTTTATTCAAAATTATTGAAATCTTGTTGTAGAGTTCTAATTTATCGAGATATGATATTGTCATATTAACTTCCTTTTCACCCCAAAAAAAAAAATAATAATAATCTCAAAGTAACGCGAGAAAGTAGGCATGAATCGTAGTGATTACCGAGAACTAAGAGCTACTCTAGTTATTTGATTCGATTCGAATCGAAAATGGCATAGCTGATGTGTGAGGTTGGAATGCAGGAAGAGGGCGGCGGAAGAAAATGACTGAAACAACGTTTTATTCTGAAATGTGAATCACACTTGCGACTCAAAAACGCCATCTAGAAATGGCTAACTTAATCATGACATATGTACGCGGTTGGTGAAAATCAAAATATTATTCCCTTTTCGTCTAAGAAATAAAAAGTGACTTTTTTTTTTAAAAATAAAATTCCTAAAACTATTCTTATTATTTATAATTGTACATGTAAATATTTATAACCTATAATTTTAAATTTTAAAAATTATATTTTTAATGATGCATTAAATATATTATTATCACACAACTAATAAAATGTTATATTCATTCCAAATTAGATTTTTTTTTTTGGATAAAAAGAGTATAATTTTTTAAAATAATAATATACACAGTGAAAATTTTCATTAAAATGCCTAATTAACTTGTAAGATTTATGTAGTATAAATTATTAAATCACAATCACTCTAACAGTTGTGTGTAAATTTGTTTAAAAATTTTATTATAAATATCATTAATCAAAGTTATCTTTCGTGTTAGAACGAAGATTTGATTATTATTGTTATAATATTTTATTTTATTTATTCTCATTCTTACTTCCTTTTAATTTAACATTATACCTTTGTTTGTTAATGGTGTATGAATGGTTTTTCAAAATTCATTTTTGACGCTTTTTAATATTTTTTTAAATTTTAATATATTTATTAGTTTATAATTATTATTTTAAAAAATACAAAATCACATCTTGAGATTATATATATATATATATATATAAAAAGTCTTTACGATCTTGTTCATTAAATTCAACCTCGTACGCTACTAGACAACACGTTATTACGAGACTTGGAGTGTAGTGTTTCGTAACGGATTTCATAGATGGAAAGATGGATGACCAACGTTATGGCCTTTTTTTCTTTTTTTTTTTTTTTTGTGAAGAGAGTTTTGGCCTTATTATGTGATGATTTTCCATGGAAAAATCTTTGTTCCACACCACTGACATGGTTAGTTTTAGGAACTGACGTTGTCACGAGGGAGATTGTTCGTATCACGTGACCACCTTCGTCATTTCTCACGTGGAGCTTTGTTCAAGAAAGGATTAGAAAAATAATAAAAAATAATATTATATTATTAATTATATTAATTAGTTTATATTAAAAAAATAATAATACACAACATTATTTTTATAGTTTTAGTTGAGAATTTTTTTTAAAAAAAATAAAAATATTTTAATTTTAATCTTTAAAATTGTTATTTACAAAACAATACTCATTAACCAAATAAAAATTTTCATTTTATTCTTATTTTATTCTCACCAAATCCCTCAACCAAACAATTGTCAGTCTTCCCCACATGTCCGAAATATCACCACAATTTACGTTGTTAATATATCTATACACACACACCAACGGCAATGGTGGAATCGTCGTCATTCATCATTATTCGGTTTATTTTTATTCCTATATTTTCAATTTAGTTGCGGGAATTACGGAGGTCCCACTAGTGGTTTGTTTAACTACTTATGTTATGTGTGCCAATTATTTTTATTTCCCTCATTTAAAAGATTTATTTAAAATATAAATGATATTAAGGATAAAATTTTATTGATGTGGACAAAAGAGGTGCAAGCAACCAGTACGTTTGGTGAATAGCTCGTGAACAAACTCGGTTACGTTCGTTTATATTCGTTCATTAAATAAATGAACAATAAACGAACAGATTTTAGTATTCGTTTAATAAACGAACACGAATACGAACAGACAAGTGTTCCGTTCGTTTATATTTGCAAACAAGTTCGTTTAGTATTTGTAAACATGTTCAATTAATATTCGTTTAAAGTTTTTTTAGTGTTCGTGAACATATTCGATTAATGTTCGTTTAAAATAATATATATAAATATATATAATAATATTAATAATATATACAATTTTGTCAAAACTATATCGTTGTCTTACTATTTATGCAAGTTACTCACTTTTAGTATGAAATTGTACACTAGAAGCTCTGGGGGTTTAAACGACCAGATCTTTCGGTGAACATGTATAAATATATATGTAATATTTATATATTATATTATTTTAAATTTTTGTTTATTTAAGTACTTGCAAACATGTTCGTTTAAACGTTCGCGAGAATGTTCGTTTAAATGTTTATGAACATGTTCGTTAAGTGTTCATGAACATGTTCACGAGCATTAACAAACATTAATAAATATGTTCAAGATCAGCTTGTGTTCGTTTAAGTTTTTCATATTTGTGTTCAAGATTGATTTATGTTCGTTAAAATAAACGAACAGATCTTAAATGATATCCATTTGTGATCGTTCGATTCGTTTACAGCCCTCAAAATGCAATATATCAAGAACTATGATATCACTCTTTTCATTTTGGGTGACGAAAGAATTATATCAATCGACCATTTTTGTATGCTTTTTTCAAAAGTTTGAAGAAAGTTACAATTAATAGAATTTCCTTAATCATTTATTTTCGAAACGAAGATCTTGAATTTTGTTTTCTTTCCACCAGAATCAAGAGATTAAATCTAGTCGTAAAAAAAAAATACTTGATTGTTATTTAGTGCAGTACTAATATAAAATTGACATGTCTCCTTCTAACAATTAAAAATAAGTTAATGAAAATCTTACCGAAAATAATATCCATAATGGTAATTATAAAGATGCAAAAATTAATCACCAAAGTAACAAAAATATTTCGTACACGCGTCGCACCATATAAAATTGTGTAGTGAGAGCTAATTAGAGGAAATAACCTATAATTTAAGAGAATAGAAAAATAAAATTATATAATTAACTTATTATACTAAGAATTAAAAAAGAACATATTCATATAATATATATATTTTTTTTAAAGTAGAGAACAAGAAATTATCACCATAAATTCAAATAAAATTTTCTAATCTCTCGTCATTTTTTAAATCCAAGTATTCATGGGAAAATTCTAATGATGAGTACTGTGGGGGATGGACCATGAGTCTATCTCAACACTAATTTTCAAACAAATATTTCTACCAATGATGAGGAGGGTGCATTTTGGAAAAAAGGAAAAAAAAAAAAAAACAAGTGTTTCACTTTGTCTCCATGTACAACTGTGTTTATACTTTGCTTGGGAAGGTGGAGAATGGAATTGAGAGACTAGACTTAAGTCTTCACGAAAAAACCAAAAAAAAAGAAAGAAATTGAAGAGAAAGGACCCACGAGTCCACCACTAGCACTAAACCAAAGAACGACGACGGGGATTGATTTGACAGTGTTGTTTTCCCCCCACCTCGAAACCTTCAAATATTCGTCATCTGGCCGCAGTTTACTTGCCACGTTTTCATTCCGACAATAGGCATAGCAATCGGGACCACCACCCACCGACCATCACTTCGTCCCGTCCCGCCTTGTCCTATTAAACTATCTCAGTCCCGAATTCTCAATTACTTCCCCCCTTCTTCCTCCCGCCCGGTTTAATATTCTTCTGTCCGAAGCGTAAGTCTAGGGTAACCGCACCAACTTATCCCGCGCGTAGAAGTTAAACTCTATTATTATAGAATAATAATATTTTAAATAATTTTTTATAAAAAATAACTTGAAAAGTGTATATAAAAAAAAAATTCGTTCATCACTTTTTTTTTAAAAATATAAATAATTTTATTTTTATTATAAAAAATCAATATAATATATAAAACATCAAAAGCTTATTTTATTGGTTGCTTTTGTTATTGTCGAAAAAACAGTTTGATAGCTTGCAAAACTCATAATTTTGAAGTCAGGAGTTCAGATCTTACCTTTGTTTAGGATAAATTCTTATCCGAAAAGATCACTTGTGGATCAAGTATATTATTGACATAAGCATCAAAATGGTTTTGGGAGAGTAAAACTCGAATTCTAACTCTTCAATTCTTTGTTGCAAATATGTTGAAAACTATTTTTCCTAATCTAGGAGTGACCTTTCCGGGTAGGAACTTATCATTTGGGCACTTCTCCCCATTTTGTTTTGTGAATATGCTTTTTTTTTTTTGGTGAGAGAGATATTAGTACTATCATGTTTCATAAAAAGAAGGGTTTTCAACTGTGTGTTCTTTGAGCAAGGAAAAAGTTTAATTTCAAACATTTTGAATAAAAAACTAATTATTTTCTTAAGTGTTCTGAGAACAATTACTAATAATATCAAATTAATGTGTTTAAATTAATGCAAGTTGATACTCAATGATAAATCATCAAAATTTCTCAAACAAATCACACTTTTTCTTCTTCTTTTTTCTATCTATCTCCGTCAAGAAAACTCAAATGTTAAGAAGCAATTGCAAAGAAATTTCAACCCAATTTCAATAACGATAAATATGAGCTCAATTAAATTTCCATAACTTCTTAAATGGTTGAAACACGTTTAAATGAGATTCTTTACTTAGGAAGACATATTCGTTAATTATTTTCCTCTAATATGAACGCGTTTGCATGTGTCTAACAAACGTTTGGAATTCTTCACACCATCAATGGGCAAGTGGCAACATTTAAATCGAGGAGATGAAGGATTTGATGATGATAACATTCTATTAAACTAATATAATCTAGTCAAACCATGTCAAGAGATGGGCCAACAACAAATCCTTTTTTTTCTCTCGCATGAACAGCTTTGTTTTGGAATCAAGTTAAGCATATTTGACAAAATGGGCCATTTCACCGCATTATTAACAACTAACATATATGTCAAATAAAGGTCGTGTCTACACACGAATTGACTAGCCTAAGTGCCTTTCAATTCTTGGATGATAGACATTGAGAAGGAAATAGTGTGTTACAGTGATGCAAGTCTACAGATTTGGCGTGTGAAAGCTATCCAATTTGGCTTTTGGACAATGGTTTTTTTATTCGAGTTGGGCGTTTGTTGTTCTTGGCTAACGAACATGGGCGACCCCATGTCAAGGGAAATTGCTAAATTAAGCAGACTTCTTTAATTGCATGGCGATGATGATACTGTCGCAGCAAAAAAGCAAACTTCCAAATTCATAGATTCCCATAGGCTAAATATTCGTAATTACTAAATTAATGCCGCCAATCTTACGTATGCACATGGGTTGGGGATGAGAATTCTTCTTGTTGAAGTCATTGGCTAGGAAATTCCATATATTCCTTGGTCTCTTCGAAGTCAATAAGCGCAAAGGAAGTTTCATGACATGTGCTTGCTTTTTATTCACACGAACATTTAAATTTAAGAAACTTACCATGATTGATCAATAGTAGATCTTTTCCTTCTTATTTAATGGGTATATAAATTACGTTTCAAAATATATTTTTATATTTTTAAAATTAGTAATTATGAGATAACAATATTTGAAAGCACTAGAGAAATGATGTATGCGCATTGCATGTTTGGTGGTTAAAAATATTAGCTAGGCTAGCAATTGGATGATAACATTTCTAGATATTTGAAACTGCTGTAATGATCCCAATATAATTGACTTGGAATTAGAGATAGTTTATAGAAAATTAAATCAAGGGAAAAAAATTCTAATTTCAAAATAGTCCAATTTTTATAAGAAATCAAACATACCCTCACTTTTATTCTTTCAAAAGTCTTCTTCTTTATTTACCCAAACGGTTCAATTCCACGTTTGACACTGTTTGGAGCTGTTAGGTGAATGTCTTGTATCTTTTGTTCCTTGATAAAACATTCATCTAAAAAAAAAAAAAACTATTAATGAATATGTGTACCCTACTTTTGAGGACAAAATGAGTACAAGAGGAGAAAGTACAAGTTAAGATTTTCTATATTAATTATTGTATACAACTCGTATTTCATTAATAAAATAACATAATTTTATTAAAATTAATATTTATGTTTTTTTACATGAGCGTTAATGGAATAAAATTGATACATATTAATTAAAATAAAAAATCTATCACTCGAGAGAAAATACTCTAATTTACATTGTTGTTCAAATTCTTAACTTTTGAATGAACCCCAAAACATTTTAAATTTTTTTCATGCTAGTTGATTATCCAATGACCTGAATCTTACTGGAACGGTCCAGAATTTCCATATCCGGGAGCATACGAGCTTATCTTTCATATCCCTTGATTACTTCGAAATATAAAAAAAATCTTTTCTTCCCCCATAATAAAAGGACAGTCTTGATTCCCCCATGAAAGCCTGATGAGGCATGCATGCTTGTTACAAAATCTTAGAAGTTAGAACCTTCCCCCATTTCTACGTACATTGGGTAAACCAACAGATTTGTGTGTGTGTGTGATTTGGCATAGATTCTGTACAGTAGCAGAGAGAGAGAGAGAGAGATTAGGACTCAGCAGTAGGAGTGCTAGTGGGGAAGAGGAAGATGGAAGTGTGGATTCTTTTCTTCACAGTTGCAACCAACAACTAATATCATGTTTTGTTCTGGGCACGGTTTCCCATCTATCTTTCACTTTGCGTCAGTGTTTTATTTGACCCATTTTCAACTTTGACCAGTCAAACCATCCTAGCTGATCCCCATGATACATCACGGTCCCAGAAAATTACACCCTTTGGCCCACAGTCAAATAAATGGACACCAACACTGTTTCTGAGTTTCTCTTCCCATCAATCAATAAATTATTACTGTTTCCTTGAATCGTAGTAACGTTTTCTATGCATTTTGGTCGTTTTTCTTGTACCCCGAATGACACGTTAATGAGAAAGTGACAAATTTAAAATCTAAGAAGAAGATTTAACGTTAGACTTTGGCCATTTCTACATAGGATCAATACTGTTTGTGATCAGCGTTGATCTGGTTTTGTTGTTGAAAATGAAGGAAGCCAACAAAAAAATTTAAAAAGGGCCAAATGCCATAGGATCCTGAAATAATCTGAGGGCATTCAATCATTGTATGTTTATGATATGTGCCCCCTGCGGATTATGACATGTTAGAATATTTGTTGGGAGAGGAAGACATTGATTTTCCCACCACTCCAAGAATCTTGGCCCCAAAAATGGTAATATTGGGAAAGAGGAAGAAGAAAGTGTCACCAAGACAAGTACTAGCTACTTACTACTACTACTACATGTGCATGCGTATATCCAATGTTTATATCCTCATCTTCCCTTGATTGGCTGATCATGGTTTTTGTGGATTGCATGTGTTGTTAATGGTTATCTTAATAGATAAGGTTTTTGTGGATTGCATGTGTTGTTAATGGTTGTCTTAATAGATAAGGAAAAATAACGTTGTTCCCATAATCAATGCGTGTTTGATTTGGTCATGATCTGACATCTGGATTGAAATCAAATCATGGGGAATAGAATTATGTACATTTGGAGATCTCTACTACCTTCTAGCCAGGAAGGAGTAAATCGATGTTTAGTGTAGGCGGGACCTTTAGCCACTATCAATGATTATCAATGATGGATGATTACCTTCGACCTCGGTGATTTAATCTTGTTTAGTAAATTTACCTTAAATGATTGTTCGACTTGGTTCAACGGGACATCTAGCTACATATTAAACAAGAACTTTCTTAACTCCAAATTATTTTTTAAGGCCAAGAGGAATTATTATATTACTTTTTTGCAACGGAAAAGTAGTGTAAATATTACTCAAACCCTTGAAAAAAATGAAATGAAATATAACTACTACAACGATACAAAGAACCATCCAAACTGATTTAGTGGATAAATTAATAGTGTGTATATGTATTGTGTTTTAAAAGATATTTTTACATTTTTTGATGTATAAATTGTAAAATAAAAAATATGTGAAAATGAATAAAAAGTATATTTTAAATACCAAGTCATACACACCCCAAAATAGAGAAATAAAAACAGTAATTAGGGTAGAAAATGCAACTGCCTTATAAGATTTTCGTTAGACATAACTCATAGATACATTTAATAGCCTTTTAATTAGACAATTAAAGGAATTCAATCTAATTAAGCATATTTAACAGATCTTTAATTACATAATAGGAGTATTTTTCTTCCAATTTTCTCCTCACATTTGTTTTCAAAAGAATTTATTAGTACAAATGTGATTGCTTGAGTTGATTATAAGGCAAAAAACGTTCCATATCTCCAACTACCAAATTTAACTATCTTAAAGACAAAGGATGTCTACTTGCCCAGCTTGGACATAGCCATGGAGATGATTTCACTAGTATGGGGTTGTCTAACTAGCCACACGCATCCTCTGCTGATATTATTCCTTCCTTGGATCTCAACATATAGCTATGGTCCGTGGACGTGGCACTCATCAGGAGAAACCTTTATCTCCAAATCATATAATGTGTTTGAATTGGACACAGAGAGAAAAAAACAATGATGGAGACACAAGTACTGTTCTAATAATGAGTACATTTGCAATAATGATATGCGAACATCGATCTATCTAGTCTAACTCTATTTAGTGGTCTTTGGCGATGCCTCTCTCCTACTTGAAAAGGCATATTCTCTTTGCTTAGCGCACACCACTTGATGATCAACATATTACACCAATTAATGATCAGATTACCACATACCATATACTACATGTCAAATTATTTGTCAAATGCTAGTATGTTAATATGTGTAATTTATTTTTAAAAGACTTTCAAGATTGTTTAGCGTTTGATACGAATATAGGTAAAAATTAAACTCTTATTCTACGACATAATTTATTGTTAATGGTAAGTTATATTCAAAATTTTCAAATTAAGAAGACTTGTCACTTGGGAACTAAAGTTAAAAGGTTATTTTCCATTTTTGTTTAAGCCCTCTTGTTGTTTTAGATGAGTATAAAAGTGGAATAAGGAAAGAGGAGCAAAGGGACAACAAAACTACAAATTGCATACGTAGAGCTTATGCAACAGTCACTTGTAGAGGAAAAGAAAATAATGTAATAATGGGGAGTATGGTGACTAAGACCAGTCGGATACTATGATACAGAGATTAGTGAGGACCAAAGGAGAAAAAGAACTGGGAGGAACAGTGTTGGTGTGGGCGGTTGTTACATAGAAGCATGAAAATAAAGTGCAAAATTCTGTGTCCACATTCTGTCCCCTCACTCGTTTCATGATCATCACAAGTCTCCATCAAATGAACCTTCAAGTTTTCACTCTTCCTTCACACACACACACACACACAAAATAAAACAATATACTATATTATTTTATTTCTTCAATAATAGGTGATATATTTTTAAAATATTTTTTTACATTTTTAATATATTTTATATTTCACAATAATTATTTTAAAAAATATAAAAACACATTTTAAAACACATTTCATATATTCTTATCCCTCTTAAATATTCACAAAGTGTCATTTTCTCGTCAAACTAAAGATATAAATGACATTATTTCTTGAATTTTAATACTAATTGTGAAATTTAATTTCACTATTAGCACTCGTTGAGGGTTTTTAAAACTCTATTAGTAACCACCTCCTTTGGTATTATTGAATTTTGAACTTCTACAAAAACATAATAAAGATTTAGTTGTTGTGGTTGCACGAAAAATAATAAAATAATTCTATTATCATGGCTCTTGACACATAATTCAAATGTTCTATTTTATTTATTGTGTAATAGTCTTGTCCCATTAATTATGAAATGAATAAAATTTTTAATAAATTTAATTTTAATATAAAACAAAATTAATATATAATAAGTGACACTAATAATCTTTAAGTACTTAAAATATAAAATATAAAATTATATATTTAATAAATTTCGTAACTAAAATAAAATTGTACTAAATGGAGTGAATTTTTTTAAAACGTAGATACTACTTTTTAAAAAAGAAAATTGAAAACAGAAATGTTTTGGGTGGCGCCGAGTTTTAGCCGATGGGAAAAAAAAGAAAAAAATTGATCGGCGCATTAAAAATAAAAAAAAAAAGGGAAGGGGAGGGGAGGGGAGGGGAAGGGGGAGGGCCCATGCTCCAAATTCCAAAATACTCCTCCAGTTTCAGAGAGCGGCACGCAGCTCCACGTGGGACCCCTAGTGGGACCCAACAGCAGCACTGTCCAAAATTGAATCCGTTGTGAGACAGCAGCGGCAGTACTGCAGCACAAAAGAACCGAACCGAGCAGAACAGAAGAGCAGCAGCAGTTTCGAGTGAGAAAGATTTTCATGTGTGTGGTATCCCTCGGATTTTTCTCCTTCCTCTCTAAGCTCTCTCTCTCTCGTCACGTACACCATATATCGCTTTCTCTTTCTATGCGTGCTTACACACATCCCCGTACAAACTAAGTAATCATTACCATTACAATATTACAAAACACTAAGATGGAAAATTCTATCCCCAGCCCATCCTCTCTCTCACTTTCTCTCTCACACACTCACACAGTGACCCTCCAAAATAATAATAATAATACTACGAAACAGTTTTCCACCTTGGCACCATCCCACTCCTTCTCTCTCTATATATATGTTTCAGGCTGCTTCTTGGAGGTCTATATATTCCATCCATCCTCATCCCTCCTTGTATTAATTGGCGTATTGCTACTCCTATTATTGAGTTTCATTTTGTTTTGCATGACTTACCAGTTGTCACTCTCTCAAAATTCGTCTCTTTGGAATCCCAACTCGTTTTTAGCTTTTCTATACATCTCTTCTTATACATATAGAGCTGCTTTTGTAGCATTATAGTGCAAAATTTCACAAGGAAAAGCCCAGTTGGTGTATGGATGGATCCTTCAAGTGCACAACTTCATCACCAGGTAGACATACTGCATACGATTATGTTCTCTCTCGCTGTGTCTTTTTTTTTTTTTGTTCTCCTCCATAGATGCATATATCTTCTGCTATTTTTTTCTGGGCTTGATTGAGGGGTTGGGTGCTTGTGATGGATTGATTTTGATGTGGAAAAGGCAGGAAAATTATATCAAATGGAAGAAATCAGGAAAGAAATGATGTTAATGGGTGCATGACTGCATGAAATTTGTTTTGGAATTGGTCCTGCTGTAACCATTTTTATTGCTTAGTTATTTCTTTAAATGTTGTTTTTGCATCTCCTAGGAAGCTACATGTTCTTATATTCGGGGGTAGAAGACATTTTATTCCGTTGATACAACTTCAAATTATTTTTGGGTTCTACTTACCTTTACTGATGAAACTTTAATTTTTATTGGTTTGTATTTCAATCTTCTTCTTTTTTTTCTTAAATGAAATTTCCCTCTTCCACTCAGCTAGACAGTTTTCAATTCTAAGAACCATTTCTCCAGTATTCTATATGGTTTCAGCTTTCAGGCAATTTTAGAAAACTAGGCCGGGTCTAAGAATTTGGTTTTGCTTTAACTTTAATACCCAAGTGCGATAAATAATTTTGCATAATTCATATCTGGTGATCCAGAACCTAGGTATAGTTGAATGGAAAGGAAAATTGATTCATATGGCATTCATATTTTGCATTCCATTTGGTTGTTCGTAGTTATTACATTAATTCCATCCTTTTGTTCTTAGCAAATGATATATGGAAGCTTATCTCTAGCTCTTTTGTCTCGAATCATGCAATCCAGTTAATTCCATTTTGATTGCTTAATTTGCAGGAATTGTCTTCCCAAACATTAGAAAGCATGTTGGTATGCACAAAAGCACAGCAAGACAAGAAACCAAGGCCTCCTGAACAAGCCCTGAAATGCCCTAGATGTGACTCAACCAACACAAAATTTTGTTACTACAACAACTACAGCCTCACTCAGCCAAGGTACTTTTGCAAGTCATGCAGGAGGTATTGGACTAAAGGCGGAACCTTGAGAAATGTCCCAGTGGGTGGAGGTTGCAGGAAGAACAAGAGGTCCTCATCATCTTCATCCTCAAAGAGGGGCCAAGATCAATCACTTGTCACAACTAATTCCAACCCACTTTCCCCTCTCACTAATCTATCCTATGACTCTGACATCAGCCTTGCCATTGCTAGGCTCCAAAAGCATTCAAATGGGCAGCTGGGATTTGATCATGATCATGATCTCCAAATGTTGGGAAACCCCAACAACCCCCATTCTGACATTCTAGTAAACCATGGTCATCATCATGCTGCTGCTGCCGCCCCTGGATTTTTTGATGCATTGAGAGGAGGGTTTCTCGAGAGCCATAATGGTTTTCATAATTTATATTATGGGATGAGTAATGGGAACATGGGCCATGTTGAAAATGGCGGTCTTGGCATTCATGGTAGTCATGAAGAAATGTCAATGATGCCATATGAAGAAATCAGTGGAGCTACAACGACTGCAACAACAGTCACAACTGTGAAGCAAGAACTCTGCAATGCAAGAGATGGTGAAAGTCGGGTGCTTTGGGGATTTCCCTGGCAGGTGGGTGGAGAGCCAAACATGAGAGATCTTGATTCAGGTAGACAAAGCTGGAACGGATTTGGTTCTACTTGGCATGGACTTCTCAACAGCGCCCCTCTTATGTAGAGATTATCAAAAACCCAACGTAGCTAGGAAGGGGAAAAAGAAAAGGAAAAAACGAATACTCCTAGAGTTTTGTTCTACTAATATTTAGAAGACTAAAACCTTAATTTTATTTTTAATGGTTTTGCGTTAAAAGACTAGATTCGCCTGAATCAATGTCCTATTCGTTTTTTGGGTGGGTTGTAGAATGAGAATGGTAGTGTACTTCAGGTTTGTTTCTTTTTATTTAATGGAGAATCACAATTGTCTTTAACCTAGCAAAATTTGCAGTGTGGCTTGATTTGGTTGCTTATTTAAAGAACGTGACTGACAGAATTGACAGCATGTTTCATAGTTTTTCTTTCTGAAACTCTCTCTTATGTCTGAACTTTGACTTTTGTTTTAACAAGTTGGGGGAAATAGTCGTTCCAAGAATATTAAAATGGTGTGCCTTGTTCTCCACAGATTCTTTCATGATTGTTTCTTATTTTTAGGTAGATCCTATGATTATAATAATTGATGGAATATTATCCAAGAATAATTATTTGATAATGAAGTCGATGGTGGTACATCTCTTCATCCCATGTTTTGGAATTTCAGTGAAGCATGAACACCAATTTCGGGGAAGATTTGCCATCTTACCAGACCAAATCCAATATGAGATTTGAGCGTGGAAGAATTTACATATAATATTGGGACAATGCGTATCTGCTTCAGCAGCATTCTTTGAATATTTCACGGCAATGACACAGGCGGAAGACAGTTATGTATTTTCTGACATCTTCACACAGTTTACACTTGCACGATGACCAAGCCACCTTCATGACAGTGACCTGGCTATTCACTATTGGGACTGTAATTGTCAATATTGATCTTGCTGACATCTGGAGTTTGCTAACTTCGATCCATTTGTTCTCCACCCACATTTTGTTGCGAGGAGTTCAATACTATAACGCTTGGTGGCATTCTGTGGGTCATCATGAAACCACTCCTTTGACAACTCAAATTTATTTTTTCCTCCTAAAATAAGCAGCAATGAGTTATATACGTTGATCTTTGTTATTTCTTCAAGGTCCCATAACATAGCCACTGGAAATCAAGCACCAAAATTGACGACCCACCATTGGAGGAAAATCAAAGTATTGATAAATTGCGAACAATAACGTGAGCTGCAACTAACTCAAATATCAAGCAAGATGCCACAACCATTCGTCTAAAATACCCCGACCTACAACACTTGAAAACTAGATGGGGTAATTTACTGAGCCACAGATTCATTGCGCCGAGGCACCTTAGGAGTTGACAAGAAAGGAGTAATAGCTGCTGAGGCATCTTGGCCTCATTGAGCTAATTTCTAAAATCTCTAACGCTAACAGGCGAACATATCTTTGTAAACAAAGGGCAGCCATCCACTTGTACCCATCAAGGAATAAGGTTTCCAGACAAGCTCGCCGTGAACCATACATCCCTGATCCCACGGTGGCAAACTCGATGCACCGAAGCAGAAAGGATTTCACTACAGAACAAACCCAACAATGGCAAAGTGAATTGGTCCCACTCATTTTGGTGTCATCAGTCGGGCCCTCTCTTTTTCATACGAAGAAAAGGACTTCCACTAAAACAGTCCTAGGGGCACTGTTAAACGCCTGATTTTGAGAATAACAGTACGCGATCATGGACAAACCTCGAATGGACACATCAAACAATTTCAACTCTCTCAAACATTAGCATGTGATCATCTCTACCGCATAAAGCTCAAAATTTCCACATCCACTACAGGTGAAACAAATTTAAACGCGGACACTTGATCAGATGGGAACTAGATGTTAAGTTCATCTGAATCTGATAAAATAAGAAACTACCAGTTGAAGTCAAAGAGGTAACAAACTCTTGGATTGTGACATCTTTGTTCAGAACCAGTACAAAATATTGTATGCCAGAATTGAGACAAAATTGAGCATAGAGAAGGTAAGAGTTCAGAGATAAAGGAGAATTGAACGAAAGCTGAGCACTAAAGCTTAGGAGATAAATTCTCTTTCAAGTATCACTTAAGACCTGGGCTTCTCCTTCTTCTCCTTGAAGAGAGCTAAAAGAGAAACGCCTGATACCTTGACAACTTTAAACCTGACTCCAGGAATATCTCCGACGGCATGCCCCTTACGACCAAATCCTGCAATCAAGACCTCATCCTACAAGCCATGTAGATATATGTTCCAATTAGCTCATAAAATCAAAGGCAAAACAAAAACTGGTAAAAAACAATCCAAAGGGAACTCATTTACTCACGTTCTCCTCAATATAGTTCAAACAACCATCATTAGGCACAAAAGCAGCAATCTTCTTCCCATTCTTGATCAGCTGAACACGAGCACACTTTCTAATGGCAGAGTTTGGCTGCTTAGCTTCAATCCCACTGTAAAAGTCATCCAGTTAAAGATTTGCTCTCCCAAGGGACACCAAAACAGAGAAGTAAGAACTGAAACAAATTACGTCTTACATTTTCTCCAGAACAATTCCTTTGGCATGGGATGATCCTGCAAATGGTTTTTTCCATTCATTACCAAGATGGGACTTCTTGTAAGATTTATCAGCCCACCTCTGATTTCTTCTGTGGGTCTTCAGTTTGCGACCAGCTCCCATTCCACGTGTCTTCCTATTAAAAGAAATCAAGGTAGGATGAGCACAATCTGGAAGTGGTATGCAATTGAAACATTAAATATGAATGATACTACCCTGTTAAGAGGGCATGACTACATGAACAAATTGGTTAAGCTTTACAGGAAATCATGTCGTAGGGCACAGAAAATGGACAATCATGAAAAAAGTTAAACTCATCATGCAAGTGTAGGTAACAGACAAGGCTGATTAGGACATGCATCAAAAGTTTAAATCCACAACCTTATGGATCAATCCAGTATCAAAACAGAAGAATAAAAGTGACAAATTGCACTACTAGACACTCGCATGTTTGGAAGAAGTTAACAGAAAATGAAAACAAAGAACCAATGATAACCCGTTAACTTTTGATTGTTTGTATCCATATTAGAGAAAAAAAAAAAGGCATAGGAGAGTGGGAATCTAAGAGTAACAAAAGAACACAAATTCAGGCACTGGCTTATTGACTTCAGACATATAATAAGAATTTGTACTTATTCCAAGGACAAGCAGCTAAGTTAATTATTCCCCACTTCCTACTTTATCATTTACTTCTCTGAAAAAAGAGAATGCAAAGACATTAGGTTCCAACCACAGATCAACCCTGGAAAGATAGATTAAATCCATAGGATAAGAATTTCACCAAGGGAGGCAGGAAGACATGCAAAAATAACAAGCCTAATGATGCTATATTATTAATTCATGCAACAAGGGACAAACATGTAGATTTTTCATGGAACTTTCACACCATCAGTCAAATTATTATGCTCTTACTCACTCAATAATTGGTGGATGCAGAAAGGAAAACAAAACCCAAGCAAGCAGCAGTTTACTGATATCACTACCACGGGTCAAAAGCTAAGCATGACTCCAATAAGTAGTACCTCTTGATGTGCTTCCTAAACATTTCAAATTTCTCCAAGACAGGCCTTCCACATTTTGTATATAGTTTCTTATCCTTCTCCAAAGGACTTATTTTATTTCATTAAAAAAAACAGAGACAGAGAGATATTATAAAGCAAACACTAGTGTTTCATCTCCACTGATCTACAACTCCACAAAGTTAAGAAGCCGAGGACAGTTTAGAGTGACAGTTGATATAAGTCCATTAGCATTCAAAGCAGCTCATGGCCCTTTTTCTTTTAAAAAGGCTTATCTGCTTTGCCAAGATGGACTTACTCCAACACCATTCACAAACTAACCATTCTTCCTGCCATCCCCAACAAAAAACCCAAAAACAAAAACAAAAACAAACTTCCGCCCAGAATATCACAGTCCCACCATAGTTTGTCTTTACTCATCATAACCCCATCCCATTCCAAACAAACATTGAACATCTGAAACGTACAAACTCTAAGCAGAATATGCTCAATGCTAATTAAATCAACGCAAGTCAATCTTTTTCAAGGATCCCATTTTCTTACAAATAAAAATTAACGAAAAACAACCAAAAAAAAAAAAGCTTTCTTTCTCTAGCTTCTCTCGGTACCCTACAAAAGTTACAAACTCCCAATCTTTTTTACATTCTTTCTTTCATATTTAACGAAATCCAGCATTTCATGGTAACTTAAAATATATATCATAAAACATATAAGCAAAAACCATAGCTCAGTAATAGAGAGACAGAGATATTGCTGTACCCCATGGTGAAGGTTGTAGGCGGCGCTGCTACGGCGGCGAAGTTTGGAGCTGCAGAAGTTGAAGAAAAGAGATGCCGCTGCTGCTTCTACCCGCGCTGAGTGGAAACCCTAATTAGCGATGTGGACGGCTTTTAAAGAAGGACCGACGCCGAAACCCCAGTTGGGTTAGCCTTGATATTTTTAATCCATATCCAAAACAGCCCATTTTATTATTGGGTTGGGCTTCGTCGATGGATCCATTTTTTTTTTTAAATTCCTTCGGAAAAACAAAAAAAATTAATAATTATCTCATTTTAATTGGAGTAAGCACAGAAAATTTAGTTTGTAGTTAGTTTATGCTAGTGTAGTTTAATGGAAATCAAGTAGAAAAATCAACATAAATATTAATAACTGGTTGGTTATTTATTCCTCATTGCCTAGCCTCAATTTCGTAAACATTTTAAATTAAATTTCTAAAATATTGTTATGGACTATAATTATGTATGACATTCAATTAAAGCGGAGAAAGTAGGATATGATACAATAATACTTTTCCTTCCTTAAAAAAAAAATCACTTTTGATTTGATACGACTTTTTTTACATTACAATATATAATACACTTAACACATAATTAAATATATAATTTTATACTTTTATACTTTTATCATTTTTAATGTAGATTATACATTGTTATCATTAATAAAAGTAATACAAAACTTGTACTTCAAAAGTGGATTTTTTTGTACAAAAAAATTTTTCAAACTGAACTCTTTTTTTTATATCGATGAAATATATAATTTTGAGACAAAGGGAACGTTGAGTGATATCAATATTATTTTACAAGTAAAATTATGATATTAGTATTTTATTATTTTTCATTCCAATTCCAACTATAAATAGGGTTTACTTGCGACTTCGCCCTTGACCAATAAAACTATGGAGCTTTTATTCTCCAAATCATTGGCTCAGTACAAAATGTAGCCTTTTGTCAAAGGATCCAAGAGGGCGTTTGGTTCAAATTTCTCAATAGAAATTACAATATAATTCATTGACGTGGTGAATCACAATAAAAATCCTTATTATGTTGTTAGTATTTGGTTAAAACTCTATAATGAATATTAATATAAATTATGATGCTTTGTTCAATTCAATTATGGAAATAAAAATTAGTCAAAATTTTGATTTTACTCTCATTAATTAATATAGTATGGAAATAACATTATATAGTGATAAAAGAGAATAGAGAGGAGAGGGAAATTTGATGAGTGAGAAAATAGAATACGAAAAATAATGAGAGCAAAGACAACAATGCAGATAGATGAAAGATAAAGTATATTGAGAAAAATAATTTTAAAAAATAAAATAAAAAAAAATAATGAGAAAGAAAGTAAAATAAAAAATAATAAAAGAGAAAGTAACAGTAAGAGGGATAAGAGAGAAAGTATATTAAAACAATGATAAAAGAGAAAATAAAGTAAAAATAATAATAACAGCGAAAGTAACAATAAAAATAGATTAGAGAAAAAGTACATTGAGAAAAATAATAAGAGAAAATAAAATGTGAAAAATGATGATAGAGAAAATAACAATAGAAAAGGATGAGAGAAAAATGAATTCAATTAACTAATTTTATTTCCTCCAACCAAGCACCACTAACAAAGATTGGCAAAACTTTAGATTTTAGTGATGGGAAATTCTACCAGACGCAAAATCAAAACTTAAGCTGAAGGTGGAGTTCTACATTCAAAATCTTGTTCAATTCTAAACTGAATGTTTACTAGTTGCAGTAGCTTTGGAAGCCCTTGTGTATAGCTTTAGGCTTTGCTAATCAGAATTACCAGAATTTCTGGAATATGGCCACACGACAGGGGTTTTACAAAGTCAGGAAATTCATTTCATGCTGTTCAAAACAAGAGTACTACAAAGGTTAACTTTTTAATACCATTACTTTCTAGCCAAAGTTTAACACAATGCCGCTATTTCTGAGGCTTCCTCCATAAGACCCCAATCTTTTTAAGCATGTTGGGGCTCTTCCTCTTTAGCAAGTCATCATCCCCATCATCAGAACAAGGCGAAGAAATCCTTCCAGGCCTAGGACTGTACCTACTATCCATTGATCCAGTACGATCCATGAATTTCCCATTGTTTCCTGCTGAAAGCATGGCAGCAGCTGCTTCTGCAGCCTTCCTCCATTGGTCAGACTGCACTTTCAGCCTCCTCAGCTCAGATTCCATCTCCGCATTTGCTGCCTGAGCTGCATCCAATTGCTCGGATACTCTTACTACCCTCCTGTTACTCTTGTCAACTTCCTCTGCCAAGTAGCCCAGCTTCATTAGAGCCTCGCGCTCTGCAGCCCTTGCAGCTTCAAGTTCATTAACAATTTCGTTATCAACTTTGCCCTTATTAGTTTCCCTTTTCTTGATCTCCAACTTCAACATTTCATTTTCCTCAACAATGTTCTGTAGTTCTGTTTCTCTATCCAATAAATTTGCCTTCACACGTTCAACATCTGCCTTTGCTTTCTGGATCTCCTTTTCAAGTTCCAAATTTTTCCAGCCAGACATCATACTCTCTAGCCTTTGATTTAGGACATCATTCTCCTCACAGATACCCTGCAATTCAGTTTCTTTATCCATAAGATTTGCCTTCAACTCCTCAACTTCAGCTTTTGTCTTCTGGAGCTCCTTTTCAAGTTCAGCCTCTTTGTCCACAGATGAAGACTTGATTTGCTCAACCAACTCAAAAGCACTTTTCATCTCTGCTTCAATTCTCATTTGCTCTTCATTGTATCTTATCTCAGATGCTTCTAAGGCAGATATTAGTTGCTCAACCTCAGATTTCAGAGAAGTAAGTTCTGCTTCATTTGAGCTCCCAATTTCTTCACGTTCTTTAGCTTCAAGCGTGCCCATATGCTGCGCCCCTGCAGTTCGGGAACCAGCATTGTCAGAATTGTTTATATCAGTTTTGAGTTCACTAACAAGCTCCTCCAACAAGTTTACATGAACCCTTGACTGCTCCAGCTCCAAAGATATTGCATTGTATGCCTCAACTGCTTTAACACCATCTGATCTAAGGGACTCAACTGCCGTTTTGGCTGTTTCCAGTTGCATCAGGGTTTCACCAACAAGTGCTTGGGCTTGAGCTTCTGATTCTTTGCAATCTCTAAGCTGATTTTTCATGTCTTCCATGAGCACAAGATTTTCTGAGAGGTTTATCTTCAAGCTGTTGATCTCACTTTGTGATACTTCCAAACGCTTTGTCTGGGCAGCCTCAGATTCAGCCACAGTTTCCAGCTGGATCTTGAGTTCCTTAATCTCATTTACAGCAGATGCCAATGCAGCTGAGTCAATTGAGTGCTGTTTCTTGATAGCTTCAAGCTGAGATTCCAATATGAAATACTGATCTTCAGAGGCATTCTGGGGTTCAATTACGAGGGCTTCTTCAGAATTAGTCTTTGACAGTTGTTTCTGTGACTCTTCAAGCTTTAAAGACATTTCCAGTAGCTGTTTCTTTGATTCTTCAGCATCTTGCTCAGCTTGCCTTTTTCCTGCTTCTGAAGAACTTAGCTGATCCTTCACTTTCTTCAGATCATTCTGAAGTTGAGACACCTGAAATTCCAGTTCAGTAGCCTTGCTTGGATGCTTCTTTTGTGCCTTGCATAGAAATAACTTAATATTTAGCAATGCTTGTTTACATTGACTTTCAACAGTAAATAATTACCTAGAAAATATCTATTTTTCCTTGGAGTTGGAAAAGATATCAAGAAGAAATCCAACAAAGGTCCAAAGGTAGTAGGAGATGATCTAAGCAACAAAAAGTAGTTTCCCAAAAAAGACTCCCATTTACAGTTTCCTGTATTGAGTTCGAATTCTACTGTTACAATTAAATGTAAGGAATATCGACCGATTTTTAACTTTATCCAGGAAAAGAGAAGTAAAACTGTGGCCAGAACATACTGGAGCCACTGCAGGTATAAAGAGCATGGGAGACAACAGAACAGAACTCTCAAACTTTGCAGCACTCTACTTTCAAATTTAATTCTCAACAAAAAAATATTCTCATAAGTTTTACATCAATATACAAAAGTTTTATAATTGCAGCTATGCAAATACCAATATATGATCCCCAAAAGAAGTCTCATTTTCCCTAAGTTGATGACAATTAAGAAGCACAACAATCAGGAAATAAGGCAAAGAAGTGATTATTCTCCTTCATAATACTATGAGATGTTAAATTCTGTAAGATAATAGTCCATCAATCTCTATTGTAGAGAATTAGAAGACCATTAAGAAACAAAAAGGCACCAATTAAGTGAAATTTATAATAACTACATATAACAAGCTTCTTCATTTAACCTATTTGCATAGCTCTGGCATTTTTTAACAATTCTTCAGAAAAATAAAATTATAAACTGAAGCAGGCTTTTGGGCAAGTGATCTTAAACCTCAGATACTGGGCTTCGGGGTGATTTCCGTTCAGCAACTTTAGTGCTTCTATCTTTTGGTGTCCTACTTGCTCGGGTGGATGAAGAAGCAGAGTCAGGATCCTGCGAGGTTGTCTTGAGTTGGCGAACAACTCGAGGAGAAAGCTTTAGTGGCACTTCTGCAGAAATGGCACGAGGAGATATTTTTGGAGCCACTTCGGAGGAAATTGCTCGACGGCAGATCTTCTGAGGTGTTTCAGTGCTAGAGTTTCTGCAAATAAAACCAAGTAAAAGTGATCAGATTGAATAGCTTTAATAATTTGTAAATCAGCTCTCATCTTCACCTAAACTACTTTTTTTTAAGGATAAGACAAGATTAAGCAAGCAGAGCCTTTGCATTAACTTATTTTCCTTGAAGATTTTCAAGAGTGCATCAGTATAAACTTAGCGTCCTCTGGAACTACAGAGCTTCAGATGAAATGCTGATTAAATGTGAATCAATATCTGCTAAACTTTTGCCATTCCATATGTAGAAAAAACCTTCCACATTATGGGAAACTTTGAAAAGAGTTTTCTCAATTAAGGGAGCAGATACTGTGGGAGGCAATTGATGAAAAAAATAATGTATTGTCGTTGGCTGAGGTTGATCAATATTTCAAACAAAAAATTCAACAATGTGAACAATACAAAGGACTGGTAATGTGTGATATTATTCGCTCAAAGATAGCTAAACAAGGTAAATAATGAGATATTGAATTTCAATCTGAATGTATAACACAGAAAAAGTTGGCTGATAAGTTGATGTTTCAAACCAGGCGATAAAATTATTTGCAACAGAAAACCAAAGGACATGTTTGGTTTAGGCTGTTCAGCAAGCCAGACAACATTCCTCCAGAATATTACAATAACATCTACAACTGGAATATCATAAACATTTTAGCATGATATCCAATCATAAATGAAACTGACTAGTAAAAACAGCTGAAACAGATCATCAGTACTCATAGCAATCTGAAAGTTCTTCTTTTGGTTCCCAAAAATGAGAAATGGATCACGAGTTTGCAAATATTATGGTGTGTAAGGAACTACTAGTTGGTACCAAAACGGAATCCAGCATTGCAACTATTTACCCTTCAGTATCCTAGACAGATAGCAAACAACTTGACTCCATTACAAGGAATTTGAAAATAACAGTTTAAACTTATAAAGGAGAGATAACATGCATTGAAGTCTAAAAGAAATTAGAATTACTTGGCTTTGGGTGTCTGCATATTGTAATTTGACGACCTTCTATTCACTGATTTAAAATGTTATTTTCACCACTTGAATGCAGCCTGACCCACAAGACCTGCAAAAATACAGAAGCATCAAGTTATGGTACAGAAACCAGAAAGAGAAACGTGGAGGATCCGATGTGAATAAATGCACAAGAATGAAAAGTTTACTCCGCCAACATTCACCGTCATATAAGAACGCATAAAAGGAACCGAAAAGGAAGAGTAAATGTGGAAGAATTACTCTCCCACATCACTAAAAACAAAACAAAACAAAACAAAAATAAAATAAAATAAAAAATGAAGGATTTCCACTTCTTTAGGCAACCAATTCTTCAAGAACCTCAAGCACAGATATTATTGCTATCACAAGGTATGCACAGCTAGAATAGACAGGCAGGACCATTAACAAAAATTTTAACCCCTGATTGGATAGTGTGATACTCATTAAAGAGATGGACAAAGACTCTCAAGTGGGCCATCAGGTAAATTAATTACCCCTTTGAGGAGAATTTTGTGAATTCATGCCTCCATTTCCGCCGGAATCAATGGCAATATATTATACTCATACAGTACAGAACAGGTAAAACAACATTAAAATAACATGAAAGAACCAAATTCATAAGTAATCTAGTGCAACAAAGAACAAACACATCTACGCCATAAAATGTTTCAGAGGTAGCAGAGATTATAAAAAACGCAAACCTTGCACAAGATTCAGATACACATTGTAACGGATCGAACTTTGTAACAAAATTTTAACTTAAACACACACAGACACTTGATGGAAGAAGCTGCGAGAGAAGGATACAGGGCAGCTCTCGGAATAACACAGTTACAAAGTGACACACAGAAAACAAACAAAGAGAACAATGCTAGAAAAACAAAAGCCGAAAAGGATGGGTGAAAACTGAAAAGGGTTAAACAGGCTTTTAAAGATTCGATTTATGGTTTGCAAAAAGATATCTTGAGAAAGCACACTGACTTGCTAATTACAAATCAAGCTTGAACAGTAGAGCTAGCACCGCAGAAAAGTAAAGGGAACTATCCTTTCGACTAAATTCCAAAAAGAACTTTAAAAAGATACCATCATTACTTCCGTTTCCTTACATCAGATATGGTAATAGAATTCAAAATCAAAGACCAATAAAAATGAGAAAACTCTAAAGTTAAACCCACAGTTCAGCTTGTTTTAGGAAGCTTAAAAAGCATTTTCTTTACCATTTTCCATGCCCCAAATGTGATAAGAGAAAGCAAAACCAAAACCAAAACTTTTTCTTTTTCCTTGTTCTTTTTCGGGGGTTGTTGATAATCTCGAGGAGACAAATAAGAAAGCATTAAAAAGAGAGCGAACACAAAGCACATTTGTTCTTACCAAGGGAAGAGATCCTGAGAAGGGACGTGAATAGAGTTAATATAGAGAGAATGTCAGCTGGAATCTCACTAGAACTTCAGAATTCAGACCCAAGAAACAACAAAACAACAACGAGAACAAGAAGAACAAAGCGGCACTGGGTTGGGTCTGTATTGGTTTGCAATTTTGTGAAAGGCTCGTAAAAAAACAATATAAAAGGGATGTCCCCTATTGTTTCCTTTTAGAGCTCAAATTTCGAGGTAATGGGCTAGGCTAGTCCTTCACACACACACTGACACACAGTCTCTCTCCCACACTGTTTCTGATTGAGAATTCAACAGGGCAGGCAAGTAAAATGGGCATGGCATTGACGTTAAACAACCAAGGAAAATGAGAGAGATGATAATGTTATGGAGCCGAGGTAGGACCCTTAGAAATTGCAAGGATGGAGGAAGACAAACAGAGGATACTATTATTTACGTATTTATTACTATAGTGCTTTTTTTTATGTTTCGGATTTGTCGTTTTACGGGAGCGTTTTCTTTTTTTCCTTTTTTCTTTTTGGCCTTTTCATGTTTAAATTTCGTTTTGAATATTGATATTGATATTTCATATTTGGCTTAGTAATATTTTTTTATTTAATATAATTTCCATAATTAATTAATTTTTTATGGTTATCAAATTTAAATTTAAAAATGTATGCATACTGATAAAAATTAATTTTTTAAATAAACATTGGCAGAAAATATATACACAAATTATATATATATGTGTGTGTGTGACTATTATTTTAAAATAATATAAAAAATAAAAGTGGGAATGATAATAAAATGCTAAAAATAACAAGTTAAACATAACTCATTACGTAATAAATAATAAGTTTGATGTTTCTTCCACTAACTAACACTAGTACGTCACAATTCACATGTAAATAAAAATTAGTAAATAAAGTGCATTTAAAGAAATAATAATAAATAAAGTTAAACTCAAGTTGTACTATTTGAAAGCATGACTAAATATTAAATGCATTTATTGATTTTCTTATAACAAACTAAATAAATTGAAACCCCCAAAAAAATAATAATAATAATCTCCAATTTTATACATAATTTGACAAGTGAAGTTACAATTTTATCACGTAATTATTACGGATATGTATAAATTGTATTTTAAAATATGTTTTACGCTTTTTCATGTACTAGTTATAAGATAATAATATATTAAAAATTATTTAAAAATATAAAAATATATTGAAAAAGTATAAGCACATACACGGATGAAATAAAATGTAAATGAACAATATAATACTCCCTCAGTGAAAAAATAAAAATTAAAAAATAAAAGTGTTTAGTTTGAATGAATATATTTTTTTAATTATAACATATTTAATATATCATTAAATAAATAAATTTTTTTTAAGTGTAATTATATATCCGCTGTTACACTACATATATAAAGTAGTGTAATTATAAATAATTAAAGGAAAAAATTACTACAAGTTATGAGAACAACCTATCTGAAGATAAACAAAAAGTCATATAATTTGGTAAAAAATCATTAGTCAAAAAAACATTATTGTTGCAGTAGAGATGACCGTTACTGTCCAGGGGTTGGGAGTAGGTTGCTGTTTTTCTATTTTAGTAGCGTTTTGTAGGGTGTGTGTGTGTGTGGGATTAGTTTAGCGTAAATTTGGGTTTGTAGTGCATTAGTGGTAGTGGTAGTGGTGTGGCCACCTTGCAAGATTCTTTTGTATTGAATGATTTTGGTTTTGTTATACGACCCTTCGACTCGATGGAGACAAGGATTGATGCGCGGAACAAAACATTTCCCTGCTCCACATGAAACTTCAATATCATGCCAGAAAATTGGGGGTTCTTATTATTGCCTATCGTTTTCTTTTATTTTGTTCTTTTTTCCATTTAGCATTTTAATGGCATACTTATTACGTAATTCCTTAATTACCCGTACAGAGTTTACTTGTAGTTTATTAACTTTTATTTGTTGAATGACTGACAGACGAATTTTTTAATTTGATACCATCAAATCATTAAAGTCAGCATTCATTTTTATTAGACCCATAAGTTTTATAATCAAACTCTCTTCTATTTTTGCATTCAATAGCCAATCTCCATTCGAATGGAAAAAATTATTTACACACCTTCGTTACCTTTTGAGAGGTTTATGCCGTATATAAATTATTTATCTTAAACTATTCATTGCTTATAGGTTCTAGTACAATATAAGGATTCAAAATCATTTAAAATAACATCTCACTAATAGCTTGATCCTCATGAAAGTTATACATTATTATTATTAATAAAGATAATACAATAATTTCACATAATTTTTTTTCAATAATAAAAATTTTAAATTTTAAATTTTTTTTATTGGTTGAGTGATACTTCTTCCACCCAACACCGTCAAAATCATTAAAACCGACTTCCGTGCTCGACACTGTCAAATTACTAAAGATGATTTTCGTCCCTATTTGATGGGTAGGTCTTGCAATCAAACTCCCTTATATATTTGTGTTTAAGGACTAAACTCTATTTCCCCTTTACACTCAATGCCCAATCTCCTTCCACACTAAGAAAACTTTTACATACCTATGTTACCTTATAGAAAGCACACGCTATATAGAAACTATTTATCTTAGATTGTCCCTTGGCCCATAGGGATTAAATGAAAATGCGTTAAGATTGAGCAGTTTTGAAACAATATCGATTCGTTTTTATATTCATTGTTGTTATAAAATTTATCATGCGAACTATATACTAATTTTAGTATTCGTTATTAATATACTATCATTAATATTGTTTTCATTAATATTTATATTGTTATTATAAAATTTATTGTTATTTTATAAAATTTATCATGTATAGAACTATATTTATTGTTATATTAATGAATAATAATAATAATATAATATAATAATATATATAATAATAATGTTTGTTGATCATTTATAAACAAATTTGTTGTGGTGTAATAGTAAGTAGTCATGCTAACATTTAGAGGTTCAATTCAATAATCTTTATTTTATTTTTCAATTTGCAAATGTGTTTGTTTATTTGTTCACTACGTGTTCGTTTATTTGTTCGCGACGTATTCGTTTAAGTGTTCGCTCGTGTTACGTTAAGTGTTGACGTGTTGATAAGTGTTAATAGTTTTGAGTAATAACACTAATAAATTAATAATTACAATATGCAAATGATTTTATATTACAATTACAAATGATGAATAAGCGAGCCATAAACTCATAAGGAGTTAAGTTTTTGTAAATTTGTAATGTTTTGTTTGTTGTTTTTTTATTTAATTTATTTGTGAAGTTTTGAAAAAAGAAAATAAAGAAATTCGGTTGGTATTTTAAAATACATTTTTGAACTTTTTAATACACTTTTTCTATCTTCAATAATCTCTTATCTCACACTTACTAATTTAAAAAATGCAAAAATACATTTTGTATACTGTATACAATCCATACAGACCCTAACTATTAAAAAATGGTATTTCAAGAATGATTCAATTCATTTATAAGGTTATATATTATTATTAGTAGTAAAAATAATATAATAATTTCACATAAAAAATTGATTATTTTTTAGGACAATAAAATTGTTGAAAAATGATTTTTTTTTTTAGTTATTATAAATTATATATAATTGTAATTAGTAATGATATATAAAATTTCATTAAAAATAAACTTTTTTCTAATTAACTTGTGCTAGTAGGGCCTCTTTTAGGTTGTGCTGGGCTGAGTAGTACTGTCTCTCAGTCACCTTCCAGGTGCTAAATTCGCATTAATTTTGCAGGCCATATTGTTTTCTCGTAGTACAATTGCATCTGAATTGATCCATAAGCCCAAACTTTAGCAATGGAAAAGAATTTTACGGAGGGGACAAGAAACGACTGGGGTGGGGATAATGAAGTAACGGATACAGACTAACATATTTGCAGGGCTGAGTGTTAATGGTATGGGTTGGGTCTATGACTTTTTAAGTGCCCAATAAATGTGGGTCAGACTTAAAAAAAGCTTATTGCTTTTGACGCTACCAATAACGGATCCACAACTGTTTGTATGAGAGCGTTTTAAAATTTAATTTTGTATTTTTTAAAATAATAATTATAAAATAAAAATTATTTTAAAAAAACGTTATAAAAAACTATTCAAATAAACTCCAAATCTTTTACATTACAAATCTTTTCCATCTTATGGGCCCATGTTAGATATGTTATTCCGGGTATTCCGTGGTATATACTAATGTTCAACATGTTTAGTGTGGTTGGACGACAATCATGGAAGATATTAAATGGACTTTATGGCTCCACGCATGATAAGTTAACATCGCCATACTTGTCAATCAAACGTTCTATTTCTTTGGAGGAATTTTTTTTTTTTTTGGTTGAGATTTTTGTTAACATTTTTACTAGGGGCGGCAATGGCCGACACGACACGATAACACAACACGAACCTAACACGAAATTGACACGACATGAAAATACTAAATTAATAAGTTCGGGTTGAAATTAAGTCAGATACAATTAACTCGAAAAATAAACGGGTCGACCTGACGGGTTGACAGGTCGACCTATTTAACCCATTTAAAGAGTAATTTGTAACCCGCGAACCCGAAATTTCCACCCTTAATTTTTACCATACGCATTGAATGACACCCCATACTTTGTTGGCTATTTATTGTGTAGAGTAATGATTGAAATAGTGACAAATTATAGTAACTTTGTATGGTGACTGACGTGGCAACTATGAAAAGACAAAATTATCTCATATTATTTTTTGTTTTGTAATGAGAATGGAGAGATGATTTTGTCTTTTCACGATTGTCACATTAATCACTATACAAAATCATTATGATTTGTCATTATATGTATCATTACTCTGTTGTGTATGTCCATGAAGAATGAAGATTCATACAATTAAAAAACCTAAAACGTATTAATGATCGATAGCAATTATATGACAAAAGTTATTATGTAACTATTATTTTAATTATCTAATACTCATATAATCATATGTCGGATATATGCTAATTTGGTCATTATAAAAATTTATTAAAAAAAATTATAAAAAAAAAATCAATATTACTTGTTTATAAATCTTATTTAATCATTTTCTATGTACTTATAGAGTGAAAAAACCTACTTACTATACCTGATATAGATGTACTGGGGTCCATATTATGTAATTTGAAGGACTATTTGTTCCCGTTTTAAAAGTGGAGGATGAAAAAGATTATTTGGTGAAATGTGGAGGACGATTTTGGGTGTTTCCTCTATATTATTATAAAAGATAATGCAAGATGGTACAAATTCATTGTTTTAGAAGCAAGTGATCAATATTAACGAGAGTTTATTTCAACAATTTATATAAGCAATATGAACTTTGATAATTTGGTTAAATTTTTATATGTTCACTCTATAACTTCAATTATAGCTAGAGTAAAGTTGATCTTTTATTAATTGTTAAAAACATTCGGAATTTTGTCCCTAATGACATTATTTTAATTAAAGATAGTAATGAAGACCATTGTTCTACATATTTTGGTAACGAATATCCAATATTGAGGTTGACAGCAATTTTTTTTTTGGAGCAAACTAGTTTTTTTTTTAATTGGAATTTCAATTATCTCAATGATACATCTATGCGAATGTACTATCATAATCGCTAGATATTTGCATTTGTTTATAAGTTCAGGTTGGGTACTACCCTGAGTACATATTTGTGAAAATATATACTTTTGTGTTATGCACGAGATTAGTCACCCCAATTGGCTCAATTATCAAGTTGAGATTACCAATTTTTTAGTTATAACAATGATTATCTCAAGAGTAATGATATTCTTAATAACTAATTATAGTGACTGATGTGTTAAATATAAAAATATAAAATTTACTTATCATCTTTATTAAAAAATACAAAATAATAAAGGATGATTTTGTATTTTTATACCTGTCACATCAGTCAGTCTAACAAGTCACTATGAATATCATTATTTTTTGACAACGAGTAATGATATTTGAGTTATGATAGAGATAATAACAAATCATAGTGACTGGTGTAGCAAATATGGAAAGACAAAATTATCCATTCATCTTAATTACAAAATACAAAATAATAAGGGATAATTTCATCTTTTTATGGTTGTCACATAAGTCACTATACAAAATCATTATGATTTGTCACTATTTTTATCATTACTTATAATATTTATAGTGATTGTTTTATAACTATCGATGTAGTAAAAATAAAAATATAAAATTATCTATAAATAAATTGTATATTTTAAAAAATATAATAATTAAATTTTAACATTTCATACATTGGACGATAATAATTATAAAAAAATACTATGCATATCATCTAATGTCGGCACTTGACCCTACGTGCCTTATAAGGTTGGGGAAGAAAAATCTTATCTTATGGTCTTCTTATTGTATTACCAAATTAGCATCATGGTTGATTGATGAAATGAAAGTAACATCGCGGTTAATCTGATCATGCCAGCGTTTTCTTTTTTTAAAAGAATAGACATCATTCATGCTTCAAAGGGTCAACGCTGCGTTCATTATTATTGGAATAAAATTTTGGATGGTGTCTAGGACAAAAGAAGATATTAAGGAATAGAAACAGTTAAGCAATAGTTGTTGTCATTATTTAGTACGATGTATCTTGTAAATGTCATATTAAAATTTTACTAAAAATTTTCAATTATTAATATTATCTCTTAATGGAATGAATTGCGGATAATATGTATATTCAACTGGGTTAAAAAAAAAATTTATTTTTAATTTCGTATAACTGTTTTATATTATAAAATATAATACACTTAAATTTATAAATAAGTGTATAATTTTATATTATTATTATTTTTTTTAAATTTGATTTGAGTTATACATTATTTTTATTAGTACAAAAATTTTGACCTTTTTTAGAATAAGAAAAATTTTAAAACCTTTTTTTTTGGGGTTGGGGAAGAGGGATGACCAAAGCAGTATCTAAATCTTATACCACCCCGCATATTAGGACTGTATAAATCAATATTTTATTTATTTATTTTTTTCTTCAAGACAAAAATGTGAAACACAATCCTAGATTTAATAGCAAACGGTATAAACTCATCTCCAACACCAAAGATTCAATAAACATAAAAATCAATTACTACTCCAGAAAAGTTATTGCTGTGTTTGTTTTAATGTTTATATAAGAGAAGTTATTTTTTTAAAAATAAAATTTTATTTTATTTCAAAATTCAAATTTAAAATTTAAAATTTAAATTCTACCAAATTTTTTTACATTATTTTTCAAAACAAAATTTCCTCCAATTTACCCTTTTCATTTCTCTCCAATACAAATTTTTTTTTTTTTTTAACAAAAAATTCTTACCGAACTTTCACATGTTGTAATAAAAAATTCTAAAGAACATTACAATCTAAACATAATCTATACTGCTTGTGACATACTAATGCTACCAAATCCTATACAAGGTAGAATCTTTAATAATTCACAAAATTTGGTCACATGGAAATTTCCAATTTAGTTAAGGTTTGCACCAAAATTAGTCTCAATCCAGGGTGCAACAAGGGGACTTGCAAGTTGCAACTCATGTTGCCAATGAGAGGTTGCCACACCCCACCTGAGCTGAATGCTGAATGTCCAAGTTTTGCTTTACTTTCATGAAGGGATGGCTTCACTCAATCACCATTATTAAAACCCACGAAGTCAAGAAAGTGACAATCTTATGTGAGAGATAAGCAAAATGGTCATTTACATATTTAGAATGAATTTTTTATTTTTTATTTATTTTTAAAATGAGAAAAAATATTTTTTTTATATTTTATGAATATATATATATTTAATTATTTTAATTATTTTTTTCAAATAAACCTAAAATATTTATAAAATAATAATAAAAAAACAAATAAAATAATGATAAAAAACTAAAATAATATATTTATAAAATATAAAAAATAATTTTTTATTTTAAAAATAAAAAATTAAAAAACTCGTTCACCAAATATAGGAAGTGGACATTATCTCTCTTCGTTCACACAAACTTCCCAAATTGCCCGGAAGATCCATAAAAAACAACGGTGGTATTACTTGTAATGGAAGGATTTTTCTGTCAATTCACAACCGCACCTCCCCTATAAGCCTATAACTATGAAAGGTTGGAATCCCTCTGCATTCTCGGCACTCAACTCGCACTCCCGGACCATAACCCCGCAGCTCTCTATCAAGTCTCACCGTCCCCTATATAATAATACCATCATCATCAGGCCTTTCCATAAAAGAAACACTAGTTCAATTTCTTCAATTCCAAAAGCCCATCGTACCATACAGAAAGCTCCAGAAATATAGAGCACTAGTGTGAGCAAAATAGAGCTTTGAAGCTGTGAAAAAAGTGTTTTTGATTTTTGAGTACTGCTGGTAGTAAAGATGAGAACTAGCAACCACTTAATAGGTTTGCTGAACTTCTTAACCTTTTTGGCCTCCATACCCATATTAGGAGGTGGGATATGGCTGAGCAGCCGGGCCAACAACACAGATTGTTTGAAGTTTCTTCAGTGGCCTTTGATCATAATAGGCATAGCTATAATGGTTGTTTCTTTGGCTGGTATAGCTGGGGCCTGTTACAGGAACACTTTCCTCATGTATCTTTACTTGTGGGCTATGTTCATTATTATAGCAGTCCTTGTTGGCTTTGTGATTTTTGCTTATGCTGTGACTGATAAAGGGGGAGGCAGGCCTGTTTTCAACAAAGATTACCAAGAATATTATCTGCAGGACTACTCAGGGTGGCTGAAAGAAAGGGTCATTAGTCAGAGCTATTGGTCAAAGATCAGTTCTTGCATCAGGGATTCACATGTTTGTGGCAAGATGAGGAGGACTTATAATGGAATTCCGGAAACTGCTGCAATGTTTGACCTGAGAAAGCTCAGTCCTATTGAGGTATGAACCAAAGATTTCATTTTTGCTTTCCTTTTTTGGGTGACCCTTTTGTTTATGCGGGTTCATTTCTCTGTAGTTAGATTGAGTGTTTCAACTTGAAAGAGCAAAGAGTCATCAAATTTTAGAATAAGATTGAGTTTTTCTTATTGAAAGAGTAAAGAGTCAGCAAATTTCCAAGTCAAGAATAGTGTTTCAAGGTTTGGGATTTTTCAGGCCATGTGGCTACTGTTATACTTAGATCTGAATACCCGGAAATCATTTGCCGGAATTTGACCCTTTCTTCATGGAGAAAGGGTTAGGGGAGACTGTTATACTCCAGGCTGTGGAAAAGGGAAATAATCAGTAAGAACACACTTGTCACTGACCTTTTTCTTTCAGTGGTTGCGTTCTTACTTTACACAATATTTTTTCTCTATCCTTGCTTTGGATTTCGAACCTTTCTTGTCCTTTTTCCTTTTCTTTTATTTTTGCTTGAGTTTGGCGCAGTTGGGCACATCGCTCTTTAAGCCTTGTGATTCAGGAGACTCATCTCTTAGATTTGATTTCTTTTCCCCTTTGGATATGATACTGAAATTCTTAGTTAATGGTAGCTAGAAGACTGCTTCATTGTCAATCGTGGATACTATAATTCTTATACTGTTATAATGGTACTGTTAGGAGACATTCTGTGGTGGGTATGTATGGTTACCTATGGAGGGGGTGAAGTCCTTTGAGATCCTTATCCAACGATGAGACATCCAACCGACCTCCGCTTTGTCGTTTAATGAGGCAAACGTTTTATCGTCAGCCTTTCAACCTCTTTTAGTTTTGGAGATATCTTTTATTGGTACTTTTATCTTTTCTGTAATGAAGGGCTACTATTCGACAAACGATAACCCAAAAGAATACGTTTTTTTATGGTCGTGAGTACTAAATAATAGCCTTTGGTTTAGCTTTTGTCGTGTGGTCCATTTCCTTTTGCCTTTATAGAATATCCTTCAAGGCTGAGGTCTTTACTTGCTTCTGTGCTTCATCTTTGAGGTAACGTAAGAATACATGGAAAGTCTGAAAATGAAACACCACTACATCTGAGAATAATTTTAGCTGAATGTTATCCAGCTTTGATCTCTCTACTTTTCTCTTTCTTTTCTGTCCCCTTTATAATTGTGAAAAATATGTTGTACCTTCAATGCTTTGCAATGAAATGTTATGGTGTAAACTCTGTTTAAAACACCGAGGTCACATGCTAAAATCTTAAATCTTGCACCTACGGTTGAAGAGTTTATACAAGAGAGGATTGGGAAGATCTTCTAACATCGAGTTGAGCAGTACAATTGGGGAATGCACTTTTAACTTACCCAAAAGACATTAGTAGACAGAAAATATCCAAAAGGGGAGAAGCATTTTTAGATTTTCTAAAGGATCTGATTTTATATGTTATATTTGTTACCCTGCATTTACTTTTTACTTGGCTTATGTAAAAGTGGGTATCACGCATGACAAAGTCATACCGTAAGACATATTTCATTCGAATAACGTGGGACAAAATGCTAATCTATGACTTCATTAAATCCTTGAAACATTTGGCTGGAGGAACACATTAGTTTTAAGAGTTGCATTAAGGGGCTGCCTGATGTGGGGGAATGGAATGGAAGAAATAGAATTCATTCCATTTCTCCTGCTTGGTTCAAGGGAATGGAATAGGATGGTTCACTTTTTCCTACTTTTGATTTCCCCATATGGGTAATTTTCATACTCCCCAATATTGGAGGGTATGGAAGGTAAGGGATGCTTATATATTTTTTTAATTAATTAATTAATTAATATTAATTAATTTATTATTAACTTATTATTATTAAAAGTAATAACAAATTATTTAATCAAGATTAATTTAATTAATCATTCATTTACTTAATATTATAAATAAATAAATAATTAATTAATCTCATTTTATTAAATAGTAATTATTATAAATTAATGTATAATTAATTTATAAATAATTAATTGATAATATTAATTAATTATTAATTATTACTAACTAACTAATTAATTAATTAATTCATATTAGTTATTATAATTAATACTCATTAAATATGTTGAGTATGTGCCCAAGAACTGCATCCTGCTATAGAAAAAACTTCACGATTTAGTGTTTCCTTCGAAATTTAGATCATATGTTTTATAACACAGGCCTTGCCCTAGGAGAGTTTGCTAGCTGTTTAAGAGACAAGGCATCTTTATCATTGGAACCTTTTTTTCTTCTTGTTGCATGTTTTCATTTTAAGCGCAACACTGTTACACCCCAGAGGGTTGGATTGCTAAATTTCCTCTTTCTGTTTTGATGAGTGGGGGCCCTTTGCACCTTAATTTGGGTCTCCACTATGAATTGGAAAATTATTTGTAGTGGTCCTTGAACTACCTGGACATCTCCAATTACTAGAGCCCTCATTTTCTTGGGTCTTAATTCTGAAAACATGTCTTATTATTACTTGTACGGGTAATGTACTTCTTCATGGTCATTTAGAACATACGAAACTGCAATTAAATATCTCCCATATTCTACCTATATTGTGTTTACATGTTTGTTTTTATTGGTATGGTACAGCAACTCAATAATCTAGCAAGATGAGTAAATCTCTCCCTGATTTTGTAGTTAAAGGAGAGGAAAGATACTAAGACTATTGACTCAAGTTCAACTTTTTCCCACTTATTTGAAAGTCCCTGATATTATAAAACTCTATGCAAATATAAGTCTTATTCTTTCATTGCAGTCTGGTTGTTGCAAACCTCCTACAGTATGTGGGTATGTGTATCAGAATGAGACAATTTGGACCCCAGGAAATGGCCAAGGTGGAAGTGATCCAGATTGTGCAAAGTGGAGCAACGATCAAGAGGTTCTGTGCTATAATTGTGATTCTTGTAAAGCTGGTGTTCTGGGAAGCCTGAAGAAGAGTTGGAGAAAGGTCTCTGTGATCAACATTGTTATCTTAATCATCCTGGTAATTGTTTATGTTGTTGGTTGTGCTGCATTCAGGCACAACAAACGGATTGACAATGATGAGCCTTATGGCGAAACCCGAATGGAGAAGGCACAACCTAGCAGGATACATTTTTGAGACCACCTCCGAAGAAAGCAATAAAATTGGTACTTATGTTTGATTTAGCTCTTTTATAATCCTTTCTAGATGGAAAGATTTGTGTTACGCATGATTTTGGAAGATACGATTTACATTTGTTGTGTGCATATTTTGTGCTGAATCAAAACGGTTCTCGCTTTATTCTTAACGAAGTAATATTTTTCGTGGTCAAGCATATAGCAGATATCGGGAACGGTAAAATTGACTCTCTTTGAAAGAGAAGAAGCATCAAAGATGACTGGAACTAATTACGTTAAAAAATTGTCTATGTTGCACAAACCAAAAGGCAAAACAAGTTGATTAGTAGAAAAATTACTCTCAGGTTCATTTTATCCTGAAATACATGTTGAGGAAGACAAAATTTTCAAATGGACAATCCGACTTTTCATCAAAAAATAAAAACAGAATTTTCAGCTGCTTCTACATCCTGCACAAACTCCTCCGTACCAGATCATTTCTCCTCAAGGGATGACTAAATTACACCATCTGGGTCCAACTGATATGGACTCAATCTTCTCAGTGGACAATCCTCCATGACTTGACTACAAACCGTTGGCACAAATTCTTACATTCAAATCTTCTCATTCGCAACTGTTTGTTTGGTTCTCTCGGCATTGTTCTGGACACCACCTGGTGGTTGTTCTCTCTTCAACAATACAACTTTCCAAACATGACGGTGATGTTGCTTTCTTTCCGCATTTATCAACGTAAAGAACCAGTAATGTCTTTGCCACACTACCACACAATCTAAGCGTGCATTGAAGATCAGACCAAACCATCAAACGACCATTGGGTTCTCCGTTGCCATCTGATAAAACAATCACAGCATATTCTGCATGGACTAGAGATGGATGATGCCTGTAGGCAACAAAGTCAACCCCATACTGACATCCTGATCTGACTACCCAATTCTTCATTCGAAGATGTGAATAAGCTTTGAACAAATTTGGAAAATTTTCCTCGTTCGACTTCATATACATCCACAAATCTTCACAACTCTTTTCACACTTATCTTCACCAAGAACCTTGATGCATTTTAGAACGTAGAAGAGGTAAAAAGCTTCCTCCATACTTAATTGGAACCACTGATTATCCTTCTCAGCTGTAATAATGGGACGCCCAAAACACGCACGATTAAGAAGGTCAGTTTGTTTAGCATCTGCTTCAATAAGTGCACTGGAGCCCGCTAGTAATACCTGAGAGTTTGACTGGACTAGGCAAGACTGGAGGAGGGAAACTATCTGGGACATGGGATCTGAGAGTGCCTTTGCTTGTGCTCCCTTTCCTTTCCATCTTGGCCCCATTCTTTTCTTCAAAAGAAAATGGAATAAGCTTTATTATTCAACCAACCCAAATAGCATTGAGCAAAGCAGTTTCTGAACGCTTCAGACATAAAAGGATCACATAAAAGAAATTGTAGAATATTAAACAAAAATAGCATCTCATTTCCTTCAATGGAGTATCGTAGAATGGGAACCATGAGGATGAAAAGAGAAATCACTCGGTGCTCAAAGATGAAGAAAGTCATAGTCCCACTATCGCCTTCGTACCATATGGATATATAAAGAGAAGAACATTAATAGAACACAGTCGCAATGCAAAAAGAGCCAAGTACTGTTTCATTTTGCTATGATTTGGAGCTTTTAGGTGACCTATACTTCAATATATTTCCCATTTTGAACCCAGTAAACCAGTCCATAACACTCCCTTAACACATTGAGCACCCCTGTTATGCATAACTCTATACCACAATGCCTATGATTTTTGATTGGCAGCAAAAAATCTTTTTCACTGACCTTCCCACAATTCCTACCCGAACTATGAATTAATGCCGCTAAATCAACTCCAAAGTAATCAACAAACACAATTATCTTACCAGTCACGCCACATTTAACGCGCACACACAGGGGAAAAACAAAAGCACATCCACTCTATCTTGAAACCAAACAAAAATAAAATCCAAAAATTTCAATCTTTGTTTCCCAGTGGTGTTATTTAAACCCGATCACAAACGTCTCCAATCACAAAATTAGTTCAGTATCCATTCAAAGACCCAAGATTCACAAAATTTACAGAAACGAAAGAAGTGAAAAATAGACCTTGACTGAACTGGGTCTCCAGGACCTTTCTCCAATGTGGGGTGATTAAATTTCAGCAGAGTGTCGTTTTGCTGTGTTAGAACACACAGTCACACGCTGAGAGAGGAATACAAATAAAAACCACACGGCAATTGGGAATACATGCTTTGATGAGAGTCCCACCACAGAACAGATACATTCTGATTAGCAAGTTGTAAACCAAAGAAAGAGGCAAAATGGGCTGGGATTATAGACAATACCTGGTGAGGGAAATGGCGGCTGCGGTGGCAAAATGGATGGTGTCTCGCTGTGACCGGTCACGAAGATGTTCAGACAAAATCGGCGGCACAGTAGGGGTGGAGAATGGCGGTGAACTGCTGGAGGTGGCGGTGGTGGCAAATACGAACAAATTTTTCTCCTCCGCTGCTTCTTCTCTTCTGCTTTCTTCGGCTGGGACTCAAAATGAACAAAATTTTTACCACTTAATCAGTAAGTTCTACCAAAAAAACTTTGACAGTCACAAATCAGAAATGAACAAACTCAATCAAATAAAGTAACAACAGGAAAAGTGGTACAGACTCTCAGGAAGACGCAACTAAACAGCCCACAAGTTGTTTGTCGAAATGCCTAAACCAACCACTGACCACAGAATAACAACCCACTAATCCCATTAGAAAGAACAACCAAAAAAATAAAATAAATACAAATAACCTTAATGCGCAGGAATGGTTGACGGAGCTCTTCCTCAGGTATAACAACCGGCCAGTGCTCACCAGCCCCCCGGAACATTTGCTTGGTCTCAAGGTACTGATCTTCAGTATTTCCTCAGTTTCCAATTTCGATTCGAATCCCAACTCTCAGTCTCCAGCTTTGTTATGAAATGCGATAGTTATTTTTTTTAAATTATGAAATTTGATTTGTTATATTATAAAATCTCGACACAGATATATAATATTAGCTCTTTATTTTATTAACCCAGATTCGTATAATTGGGTTAAAGTTTTGGAATTGTTGAGGGCCACCAGTACCAGTACTGGACTTACGATCTCATCAACAAACACACATGCACAATTATTAAGGATTTTTGTTGTACTTATTACATGCTCTATTTTCCTTTTTTGAGTAATAATATGATGCTCTAATTTTCTAAATTGCATTTCTCATTACAACCAATTATCTCATTATTATATAAAATAAAAAAGTTTATCGATCGATTTTAATATAATTATTATATATATATTATAAATTAAATTATGTTTTTATAATATTAGTATCAATATTTAATATTAAACTATAATTAAAATTCTAAACTTTACTAACTTTTAGAAATTTGAAAATAATTCAAATTTTTATTCATTTCAATAATTTCATTTTCATTCGTATGTTTTTTCAAAATTAATTAATTATTTTCACTCTTTTTACAATAATTATAAAAGAATTTGACAGTAATATTTATATTTTTAATTAAAATATTATTATTATTATTATTATTATTATTATTATTATTTTTTACACTTTCACAATATCAGAAAATGTACAACACACGTCTGAAATGGTATCTAAGCTGTTTTGTGTTTTGCGGCATAGATGGAGTTTATCTTTCAAATGTGGAAGTGCGCAAGCAATGAATTAGAGAAATGCAGCTCGAGATCCTTAAGGGGAAACTTTCCCCTGCATTAATGCTTTGATCTTGCAGCTGATGTTCTTACAACACGAATTCTGAGCACAATTACAACAACTACACTATGCATGCTTCTAACCTTCTAATTCTTCTTCTTCTTCTTCTTCCTTTTGGGATTACAAGACAACAACATTAACAACAGATAAAATGGCTGGGAAAAGGGACAAAAAATAGTAAAAGAGATCTTGGAGCCATGCTTCCTGAATATAGGACTGCCAGCTTCTGCATTGACTGAGACATGGCCAAGAGGCATGATCCTCAGCTAGCCCCTATCTCCTAACAGATTTAACATGGCATTCCCCGGATCATTTTGGCATAGCAAATTTCAATCTTATATCAAGTAAATACACTTCATTCATCATCCAATCCCTCCTCGCTTTCCACTAAACGTTGCAGACCCAGTTTCTGCGTTGGAGAGAAACGTTCTGACGTTAAAAGATGCAGTCGAGACACGAAATATAAGAAATAAAGAAACATGAGCAATGCATAAGTGCTTCAATTCATAGTTTGTATGAAAAGACACAGCTTCAGTAACACTTATGATATGTTAACCAATGAAGTTTCCTATCAATCTAATAATTAAATTGTTCATACCTCATTCAACGCGGTATCACTTTGTTGCTCTAGTTGACGCATCACCTCCATTGTCAGGCCAAACCATTCATCAATCCAAGCAAAAGTGTTCCGGTGACTTTCAAGAAAAAGTGCCCTTTCACCCTGAAAGAGAAAAAATACAGAAAACTAGAGTAAACAAAGCATCTGATTCAGTACCCTTTTTCTCATACAAAAAAATCTCAATTGCAAAACACTTTCCTAGTTGCTGCTACAGCAAATTGAATGGGGGAAGCCAAATCGCAATAAAACGAAGAACCATTAGGGAGTTTGAAGGTAAACACTCTAAACATGTCTAAACTTAGCAGAAATACTACTACTCAAGCATTTTTAAGTTAAACAAAAGGGAGTGACATTTAATTATACTGATATGGCCTAAAACAATGACACAAACTTCAAAAAGTTGATAGGGTATATGAGTTTTCTTTTTTTTTTTTGATAATTTAGTTTATTAGCGGGGACTCAACATTTGGAAACTTCTCAATGAAATTTTAAAACTTGCACCTTCAAGGCAACTCTGTTTTTGCTTAGGAATGCAAGGGAACTCACCACCTACTTTGTTTCGTCTCTGCATCTTCTATTTATTTGCTTAATTGAGAACTGGGATCGCATATGTAAAGATCTTTGAGGTTTTGTGAAAAATTATCATTAATCCTAACTAATTTTCCATGTTTATCTAATGGCTGTCTCTTCGTGGCATTAAGTAACCTAAAAAACAACACCCTCGTTTTAACCTAAGTATATATGCTCAATTGCTCATTACCGTGCTCATTACCATACTCATCCACATGAAAGCATGAAGAACCAAGTAGAATTTATAGTTCAAAATATTGACATTGCTTAAGGTTCAATGTTTGTACCGCCAACAAGGTTTGCTGGAGTCTGCTACCAAAGCCCCAGTATGGAGCATCTACTGTCACCAATTTGTATGCTGTCATAACTGGATTACAATTGTCCTGCAAATTTCAATAGAAGAATGAAGATTCACTGTGCCTATGATTTGAAAAAAAAAAAAATCAACTCAGACAAGTAGGTTATTCAGTCTGTCAAGCAAACACAAACTACTTGCAGGCAAGCATATTTTATCTTCTGCAAGTTCTTGAGATCCATTTCAGAGAAACGAGGCCCTATTTATAACAGAAGAAATTCAAACTCCAAAGATAAGTCCACTTGAGGAGATTGTCATGGATATTGTGGTGATTAACTCTTAGCTAGTATTTTGAATCAAAACGTACAAACGAAAGAAACAACTTAATTGAACAAAGCAAATTGGAGTGAAAACAATGCTACAAAAGGTAAAGAACTGATCCCATTAGGCCAAAATTCTGTAATAGATTAAGAGGCTAAAAATGTGGAGAAAAATAACAGTAAGGGCATTCCCAATCCCAACAACAGTTATCTCAGAAGAAACAGCGTGAGCAGATAGGGAAACAAACAAAATGAAGAGGTCATTTCTGACTAATTTTGATAAACACAAGCACAACATGCCATCTCCATTACAACAATAGTCTATTCAGCAAACCACAGGGCAGAGAAATTTAGGAGTAACATACGCATAATTAACTTGCCACTCCCTCTAATTCACAGATAAACCAAGAAATAGGAGGGATATCTGATGCCAGATTCCCTTAAACAAAACAAGTCAATGTCTGTGAATGTGCATGCATTAGAAAGAGGTGACAAGACAAATGAAGATACAAGATACAAATTCTTCATGCAAAGCAAAGTTCTCTTAAAAGATGAAATTTAGAATAAGTTCAGAAAGCTCCAATCTAAGTCATCACCTATTACTTGCCTAGTTGTCTTCTGGTGTGGAGTTCAAAGTGTAGTAAATGAACAAGAATGCTGTTAAACAATATCCACAATTGTCTGATATAATATCAGTTGCAGCATGTTAGCATATGACATTTAAAAGATCCTGATTTTTCCAGATAAGCTAAATTCTTCTCTATAGCAACTCCACTGGTGCATACTAAATACTATTAAACATGAGATACCAACCTGCCATCCTGTTATTAGGGGACCACGGCCAGTCCTTGCTGATTGAAATCTAGAGAAATCAAAACTGTTTCTGCCAATTATATAGCTCCAGTAATCGCTCGTATCTGAAGCAATGTCGATCATTTCTACCTCTCTGGCTGCTAGTTCTTGTTTGTTTAGACCATGTACCTATATCATCAAAACTGTATTAGTTAAGGCTAAGAAACTACTAAAAAGACGAGGGACAAACTATAAGTTTCCAACAACGAACTTAGCCCTTACATTTTCAGATTCTCCATTGTCAGCCTTGTGGATGGTTTCAATAGTTAAAGTGAACTTTGTGAAATATGGACACTGAAAATCACAAGGAGAATTTCAGTATGCAATAACCCACAAAGAGAATCCATGATCCAATAACAGAAATGGATTAAAGTTAAAGCAGAATCACCTTAATGACTGTGCAACCGATCATCAAATTTCAGATTACAAACAGTAGAACATCAAACAAAAAGGAAAAAAGTTAATATGTACAATAGCAACTGAACAGTCCCAGGTAAGTATGCAATAAGAAATTCTAGGAAAATTGTGTGGCAAGTCAAACCTGATTTACATCTGGGGTATGAATTCCATGCTTCCTCTTGCATCACAAGGGCATCAGTGGGTGCAAAGGCTGCCAACCAGGAAGGAACCTTGCTGCAAAGAGACGAGTGAGTGCAGCAACAGAGAATAGGTTAGTTTCTGAAAGCAGAAGTGTAGGTAAGAACACATATTGTATGCTTAAATTTGGTGCAAAAGTATCCCACTTATACAAAAATAAAACGGCTTTTCAATTGAAAGCAAACGAATGTTGTTTAAACTTTAAACTAAAAGGGGATGGATGGCAATCAAGTAATAGCACAATCACGACTAAAGAATGTACAAAGAGTTCGAAATAAAGCTACAATTGAATATGAAGGACTACAACTTAATAGATACATTAGCCGGCATTTGTTTAAAACTAAAAATTGAACTAGCCAAGAAGGCATTTGCTGACAATTAACAGAAAAAGAAATCTCATTAAGTTCTCTCCAAATGGAAGAAACAGCTTCTTCACCAAAAGACAATATATATTATTAAAAATTCTCTCTAATAATACGTTTGAGCAAGCCAAATTGCCATGCCACATAATGAATCCTTATCCCATCCAACAAGGCTCAAATTCAAAACCATCTTACGTAGTCCAAATTACCTTTGTAATCTGTACAACTTCAATGTGTATTGACCCTTTCCAAATTCATCATCTTCAAATGGTCTATTCTCCAGAACCTCCACACCTTCAGTCCCTTTGGTGTTCTGCTGCTGCATTTTCATGACCATGTACATCTGAGCTATCCGATACTGTAATTTCACAATCAAAAGAACCAATTAATTCTTAACAGCAATATTTTAGAAGCACTTTGTCCACAAACTTAACAAGCTTATGCAACATTGATGGTATACCTCTTCCAGCGACAAAGGCATCACAACTCGACTTTACAAAAGGCCCCCGATTGAAGCAAGTTCCTGGTCAAGGAATTACAATAGATGAAAGGCAAAAAGTATTTTTTGCAAGAATTGGAGACAGCCCTTTCATTACTGTGCATTTATGTAAAAATTTCATCTTTAAACATTATGTTTACTTTTATACTGATAGATGGGAGACATACAAAAAAACATCAGTTAGCAATTCATCTGAGACTCCAAAAACAGCCCGTGTACAAATTTCAGCCAACACGCGAATATAAAAGGGAGAAAAAAAGTCAAAACCAGAAATTGGTTAACCACAGGGAACTGAAGCATGAAACACGCCAATACAAAAAGAAGGAAATCAAATAATCTAAACATGTTAATAATTAACAAAACCCATTTAACAAAAAAAAAAAAAAGATTTTCCTGATCAAAACTTGGAGAAATCAAGGATACAACTCTTTCATTTGAACCATTGTTGTTGAAGAAGGCCTAGTTGGCAGGATTTGACCAACAAGAAACTTCAAAAATCAAAGCTTTACACGTTACTGAAACTCTCAAGATATACTACTGAATCCGAAGGTCGTGTGATGAAAATAAATATGGCAGAGAAGAGGAAGTTTCTTGCTTTCTGCAGTGGATGGTTTTAGAAGAAACTTGAGAGAAATAATCACAAACTGGCGTTTACACTTTCCAATACGCAGCCTCTTTGCGCCTTCGCGCTGGAATTATGTCAAAAGTCGTTAATTACACAAACCGCTTTGTACAGAACCAACAGAAAATCCGAACGAGTTTTGGCCTGCAAAATGGGAGGAGGAGGTGTAAAACTGTACAACCCAGACACGCGTCACTGTTCATACAAAAGGTCAAAGTCCACCGCCTCCTACCCTGACCTGACTTAAGCGCGGGACCTTTATCCTCCAATAATCAATATGCATCAATTGGAAGATTCCCTAACTAGAAAGTGGGAAATCCCACGTTGGTATGACCTTGTGATCATGGCGGCCAAAGGTACGCATGAATTTTTTTATTTTTTATTTTTTAACTCCACCCATCTGTTACACATAGGTATCCCGTTGCCTAATAATTACTGTGTAAATTCAAAGAAGATCACTGGGTCAAGTCTTGGGACAAGGAATTACGTTTTGAAAATGGGTTATTGCCACTTTTTTTTTTTTTTTTTTATGCCTATTTCACCTTAAGGATTGGTTCACAATTACAATCTTATAACTTTATGGTATGTTTATGAATTGACTAACTTTTTATTTGAAAGAAAAACTTTAGTACATTTTTTATTGTTAATATAAGATTATAAAATGTACAAGAAATCTTTCGTTTGTAATTTTTTCTCACCGTGATGAATTTTGAGGGAATCTATTAGGAGCAATATAATTCTTGCGTTAAGTGCCGGCCTATTCAATTTTTTTTAAGAAGATGCTTTTCATCGGATTCCCGACATATCATAAGACATATTACAGGATTTTTGTTTTTGAAAGTCTACATTTTTCCAAATATACATTGATTTGAATTGATTCTTAACTTATCACATGATAAAAAGAAATGAGATTGTATTCCGATGCATATACTATTCGTGATTAGTCATATTTAGAAACAAAAAATATTGACTATATCCACACTTTTTCTAAATCTAAAAGACAATATAGAATTCTCAAAATTTTTTATGAGACGAATATAAGATGAAAGAAATGAAATTTTATTTCGTGTATATACACTTAGTTATTAGTCACATTTTTTTTAAAAAAAAAAGTTAGAAAAATATATTGATTATATTCACACTTTTCTTAAACCCAAAAAATATACGTAGAATTATTCGGTTCTTTTTTGAGACAAATACTTTTATGTATGCATTTTGTAGATTTATATGACTATATCACACTCTATCGTGAGACTCAAAAATTAGCTTATAAATCAAAGAATCCAAAATTATATAAAATTTATATAAAAATTTCATACTTTTTATACTTAAACTAACCCAACCGTAATAATTTATCATGTCTTGCAATTCACGTCCATGTGAACTTATTGATGAAATTGACATAATTGTCGTGAGGGTAAAATTTATGTTTGTTTGATTGAATACAGTGGTAGAAAATCAAAGAGACTAAATATACAACCATTTGGGTATACTACATTCACCGTCTCTAAGATTTGATTTTATTATCATTATTCGTCTAAAGTTTAAAAATATTACAGTTTTTCCTCTTAATTATTCAGAAGTTAGTTTTTTTGTTATAAAATTCATAAAATGACTAAAATACTAGGTAAACACATGAGAATAACGTGTTATCAATTTAATTAAGATATGAATTAAAGATATTTATTTAAAATAAATATACATTAAACATAAATATAAATGGAATTATAATACACGTTCAATGTAAACAAGGCAAGTTAAACTCCATTTTGCCTAATTGTTTAGTTATTTTATAAATTATGTAACAAATAACTAACTTTTATTAGTTAAAAAGGGATACCATAATATTTATAAATTTTAAAAAATAGTCGGTAATAAAATCAAACCCGACAGAGATAACTGTAATTTACCTTTAACAATTTTGATGAGATTGTTTCGTTGGCCAATTATGTTGTGGTTGGTTAAGAATCCAAGAATGTGCCTACAATTTGTCAATTTCATAATTCACAATTGTGTTTGGATTTTTCTTACAAGATTGAACAAGTCAAAAAATAGTGGAAGGGATGAGCTTTCAAATCTCATAACTTGGGATATTCCAGAATAATTGAACCTCACATGGCTAAAAGTTAACCCTCATCTACTAGGACAGATTCTAATACCAACAATTGTTACAAACTAGATAGGTTTTGTACCGTTTGTCTTAATTTTTTTTTTATACATTTTAAAATGAATTTTTATATTTTTAAAATGACTTATATCTTATAATTTTTTTTAACAAAAATATGTATTTAAAATACAATTTATATTTAAGAATAATTCACTTGGTAATAAAAAGAAATTGAAAGGAGTTGCTTTATATGGGAAGGTTTGACCCCTTAGACTTTTGCCACATGGCCTGTAATTTTTTAACATAAAAAATTTGTTCATTCCAATCTTAAAAATAAATTTACTTTCAAAACTTATATTTATTAAAAAAAAAATCACTCTCTAGTGTAAGTTTTATAATATATTTACTAATAATAATTATATTAATTTATAATTAAAAAATAAACATAAATGACATATTAGATATGTTATATATATAATATTTAACTAAAAGTGATTTTTTTTTTCTCCAAAATTTTCGGAAGGAGAGTATAGATTTTATCGATGAACAATAATGATGATAATATTCTTTTAGCTCCCACTAATATTGGTCTCTATATAAAGAAAGCACTTCCACATCAAATCATATCATATAATATCCATTCACTCTCAGAATTATCAGCCTTCATATTTATTTCAGGAATATCCCACATTCCACATACGGACACATCCCTCAGTCAGCCTGCTATACTTATAGATTTGCGTCTCCAGCTGGCTCTTGTAAGCATCTCTTAAACCCTAACACCCGCAGCTCCCCACCACTTCCTTCCAGAAATAATTAAAGAAAATTTTTTTTTATAGAAAAAGTCCATGTCTACATGCGTATGCCAATGATCAATACATGGATTAATCTTTTAATTACATGGATGGGCACATTTAAATTTTTCTATGCAGTTTTATTGTGTTATGCGTGTTTGTGTAGTTTGAGCTCTGCAGCTTAAACCCTTTTGGTTTAAGCCCTCATTTTTTTGGTATTGGGTTTTTTCGTGTTTTAATTATATGCATGCAAATGTAATTTGTTGTTATTTTGTGGTATTTTGTTTTTGTTAGTTGATAAATTGAAGAATAATTTGGAGGGCTCGGAGTAAAGACAGTGGGAGATGGGATACTGTATGAATCACTGTGAAAATGTTTCATCTAGGCTTGTTTCTTCTTCATCACCGTCATATACTTTCAACCCCACCAAAAATTATTTATCAAAATCAAGTCTTTTTAAGTTGTTCTTCAATCCCACGAAGGCAGCTGAAAAGAAAAGTGTATTGAATTTGAGTGTTCAATCTCATCCCCTGGTATTACATTCTGCGAAATTGAAGAGGAGATTAAGGGTGAATCCTATTCGAAATGAGCAGGGTGTTGATAGTGACAGCAAGGGTGCTACAAATGGGGCCCCTTTTGGTGGCCAAAAAATGGGGAAAAGGACTGATATTAAGAAAATTTTGATTTTAGGGGCAGGGCCAATTGTCATTGGTCAGGCTTGTGAGTTTGATTATTCTGGAACTCAGGCATGTAAGGCACTTAGGGAGGAGGGTTATGAGGTGGTACTTATCAATTCGAACCCCGCCACTATTATGACTGATCCAGATATGGCAGATAGGACTTATATTGAGCCAATGACACCAGAATTAGTTGAGCAAGTGTTGGAGAAGGAGAGGCCTGATGCTTTATTGCCAACAATGGGAGGGCAGACAGCGCTTAACCTTGCAGTGGCTCTGGCTGAAGGTGGGGTGCTTGAAAAGTATGGCATTGAGTTGATTGGTGCTAAACTCGAAGCAATCAAGAAGGCTGAAGACAGGGATTTGTTTAAGCAAGCTATGAAGAATATTGGACTCAAGACTCCTCCATCTGGGATTGGTACAACTCTGGAGGAGTGTTTTGATATTGCCAATTCAATTGGGGAGTTTCCATTGATTATTCGGCCAGCTTTCACATTGGGTGGTACCGGAGGTGGTATTGCTTATAACAGGGAGGAATTTGAGGCTATATGTAAGGCCGGGCTTGCAGCTAGCTTGACTTCTCAGGTTTTAGTGGAGAAGTCTCTGTTGGGATGGAAAGAATATGAGCTGGAGGTTATGAGAGACTTGGCAGACAATGTGGTTATTATTTGTTCGATCGAGAATATTGACCCAATGGGGGTTCATACTGGAGACTCTATCACTGTGGCTCCTGCTCAGACCTTGACAGACAAGGAGTACCAGCGGCTTAGGGATTATTCCATTGCCATAATCAGGGAAATTGGAGTTGAATGTGGTGGTTCAAATGTTCAATTTGCTGTCAATCCCATAGATGGAGAGGTAATGGTGATTGAGATGAATCCTAGAGTTTCAAGATCTTCAGCTCTGGCTTCTAAAGCAACTGGTTTCCCAATAGCAAAGATGGCTGCAAAATTATCAGTTGGCTACTCCTTGGATCAGATTCCTAATGACATTACGAAGAAAACACCTGCTAGTTTTGAACCTTCTATAGACTATGTGGTAACCAAGGTATGTTTTCAACCCCAGTTTCATTTTTAAAACTCCATTCTGTTTTTTTTTTATTAAATTTATAATTGATCATTCACAGTATTGTTCAATGGATGTTACAAGGAAAATTTTGCTGTAAGTACTTCTGTTTAGCATTTTTCTGGAATGGTTTTTCGTTCTGCCTCGAAGTGAATTTATAATGAGATCAGACTTTTATAAACCAGAACTTTAGGGGCTTATTTTACTTCTGAAGTCTGGTATTGGGACCTATACCTTATAATTGCTCATCTTTGGGAAGGCAAAAATTGATTATGACTTTTGGTATACTGGTTTTTCTTGGTAAGTTATACCAGATGCATACCCATACATAATTTCCTGAGTTTTATATGCATTTTTCCTGAATATAAAAGCTAAAAATCTCATCATTAGTTTGACATTTCAGTTGGGATATTTAAGTCTGTTTCCTGAAGGTGTATTTACCACTGAGCTTTAAATTTGGGTGATCACTTTAAGTCACATAGTTGAATTTCAAGTCAAATTCCCTGTCATTATCCTGCTCGGTATTTAAATATTTTTGTTATGTATAGGTGTCAATAAACTAGTAGTAAAGATCATGCTTCATTTATGATCCAGGGAGTTGATTGCTAGAGTGTGATGCATCTTAAAGGCTTTGTTTATTTTAGGCACTCAGAAGAATAATTTTATTTTGAAGTGATTTTACAGTGTTTTTTGTCAAATTGGTGCAGTTGACTTTAATAAACAATAATTTTACTTTTCTAAAGTCTGTACTACATTTAGGCTGGTTTCCTTTTTATAGAAGTTTACTAATTTAATGAAATTGGCTGTGCTAGCAATTTTATGCCCTGATATCTACTAAGGGGGCGCTTGGTATAAATGGTGGGTTTAGGAATGGAATGGATTTGTGGAATGGAAAGGTTTGGAATAGAATGGAATGATAATAATTATGTTGTTTGGTATTATTTTGTAATGGAATGGAATAGATTTTATATTAAAATTATAATAAAAATAGTATTTTACATTATATGATATTTAACAAATTATATCTTGTTCAAAAAATAGTCAAAGTGCATGTCAATTTGTAGAGAAAAATATTTTCTATAAATTAGTGAAATTTGTTTTTAAAAAAAATAAAAAAAAAAAAGTAAAATGGGGGTTGCAAACCATGGGGGGTTTGCAACCCCCATGACAAGGGGCGCGCGTCACTTCAATGTTGACCAAGACCAAAGACAACACCCACGTTTGTGGGTTTTGAGAAAAAGAGGGGGGCAGGTTTTGATTAAAACCATTGGGAAGGGTTTTGATAAACCCAAACCCACAAACCAAACACTCATTTTTGGTCCATACCATTCCATTCCCCTCCCAAACCCTCATACCAAACGGCTCATAAATATTTAATCATTAGTATTCTACTATTTAAAGTAATGTTAACAATGCAGATTCCTCGGTTTGCATTTGAGAAATTCCCTGGATCAGAGCCCATTCTGACGACCCAGATGAAGTCTGTTGGTGAATCCATGGCTGTAGGTCGGACATTCCAAGAATCCTTTCAGAAAGCAGTGCGATCACTGGAGTGTGGCTACTCTGGTTGGGGTTGTGCACAGGTCAAGGCACTGGATTGGGATTGGGACCGCCTAAAGTACAGCCTCAGAGTCCCTAGTCCAGACCGCATCCATGCCATCTATGCAGCATTCAAGAGGGGAATGAAGGTGGATGACATCCATGACACGAGTTACATCGATAAGTGGTTCTTGACTCAGTTGAAGGAGCTTGTAGATGTGGAACAATATCTTTTGTCTCTGAAGTTGTCTGATCTGTCAAAGGATGACCTATATGAAGTGAAAAAGAGAGGTTTCAGTGATAGACAGATAGCATTTGCTACAAAATCCACAGAGAAAGATGTTCGTCTAAAGCGGCTGTCATTGGGTGTTAAACCAGCATATAAGCGAGTTGATACATGTGCTGCAGAATTTGAGGCAAATACTCCTTATATGTATTCATCTTATGACTTTGAGTGTGAATCAGCTCCCACCCAGAGGAAAAAGGTGCTGATTTTAGGTGGTGGACCAAATCGGATTGGACAAGGAATTGAATTTGACTACTGTTGCTGCCACACATCCTTTGCCCTCCAGGTTACTTTTCTTTTAAACCAATTTAATTGCTTTACAAGCCTCTTGTCCCCATTATTTTTCTGTTATAGTTCCTAAACTCTTAGATTTGAAGCATGTTAACTTTGTGCAATGTCCTTCCTGCTTTCCCAACCAACTGTTGTCTCCATTTGGATATGTTGTCTACCATGTGAAGATGCCACATGTTTCATGAGGATAATTGTGTGAACTTGATGGTGGCTAAGAACACTATTTGCATACTGGATAAAAGTACTAAAATGCTATCCAGTACCAATTACCAATATTTTAATAGCCAAGAAACCCTGAAAATTATAATGGTGAAGGAAAAGATTGCATGTAAGAATTGTGTGGAATAGGATATAGTCCCAAAAATGTATAATTCTGTGAACAACTCTTGTCTGCTTGTTATGTTAATTTATATATTCTATCTACTCAAGAGTTTCTAATCTACAGGTATTTTTGTTTTGTCATGTTTTTAACTATATTTTTGTTGGTCTACTTTAGGATGCAGGCTATGAAACAATCATGATGAATTCCAATCCTGAAACTGTATCTACAGATTACGACACAAGTGATCGTCTCTATTTTGAACCTCTAACTGTTGAAGATGTTCTCAATGTAATAGACTTAGAAGGGCCTGATGGCATAATTGTGCAGTTCGGAGGTCAAACACCATTGAAACTGGCTCTTCCAATTGAGCAATATCTAGATGAGCTCAAGCCAAAGTGTAAAAGTGGAGCTGGATATGTTCGTATTTGGGGTACATCACCTGATTCGATTGATGCTGCTGAGGACAGGAAGAGATTTAATGCCATTATTGAGGAACTGCAGATTGAGCAACCGAAAGGAGGCATTGCCAAGAGTGAACAAGATGCTCTTGCTATTGCAGCGGATATTGGATATCCTGTTGTTGTCAGGCCTTCTTATGTATTGGGAGGCCGAGCAATGGAGATTGTTTACAGTGATGACAAACTTGTGAGGTACCTTGAAACTGCTGTTCAGGTGGACCCAGAGCGTCCTGTTTTAATTGACAAATATTTATCTGATGCCATAGAAATTGATGTGGATGCACTTGCTGACATGCACGGTAATGTTGTAATTGGTGGAATAATGGAGCACATTGAGCAAGCTGGTATCCATTCAGGTGATTCAGCTTGCATGATTCCTACAAAAACAGTTTCTCCATTATGCTTGGACACAATCAGGACATGGACTACAAAATTGGCGAGGAGGTTAAAAGTTTGTGGGCTCATGAATTGTCAATATGCCATAACAGGTACTGGGGATGTTTTCTTGCTTGAGGCAAATCCACGTGCATCTCGAACTGTTCCCTTTGTGTCTAAGGCAATTGGGCGCCCACTGGCTAAATACGCTTCTCTTGTCATGTCAGGAAAGTCCCTTCATCAGTTACAGTTCACTAGAGAGGTTATACCAAGTCATGTATCTGTTAAAGAGGTTGTTCTCCCTTTTGAGAAATTTCAAGGCTGTGATGTGCTACTAGGTCCTGAAATGCGTAGTACTGGAGAGGTAATGGGAATCCACTTTGAGTCTTCAATTGCCTTTGCCAAGGCACAAATAGCTGCTGGGCAAAAGCTTCCTTTTTCTGGCACTTTGTTCCTCAGTTTAAATGACTTGACAAAACCTCAAATTCCAACAATTGCCCGGGCCTTTCTTGCACTTGGATTCAGTATTGTTGCGACTTCTGGAACAGCAAATGTTCTTGAGTTAGAAGGCCTTCCAGTCGAGCGCGTACTGAAGATGCACGAAGGGAGACCACATGCTGGTGATATGATTGCCAATGGGCAGATTCAGCTTATTGTCATCACAAGCTCTGGTGATGACCTTGACCAAATTGATGGCAGGAAGTTGAGGAGGATGGCTCTTGCTTACAAAGTTCCTACAATCACAACAGTTGCTGGTGCTTTGGCTACCGCTGAAGCAATTAAAAGCTTAAAGTGCAACAAGATTGAGATGTCAGCACTTCAGGACTACTTTGATGGCAAGAATGGAGCTGAAAGCAATCAAAATTTGCAGTCTGCCTCATCTACCCTGGTAGCTGAATAGGTATTTGAGTTGATGCGCCTATTGATCTTCTTTAGTAAATATTTTTCATTCAATTTTTGTGGCATTACAAAGTAGTATTTTGTTAATAATGTCTTCTTTCAGGGAAGTGAAATCACAAGAAGTAACTTTCCGATCTAAAAGCAGAATTTTGTTAGTGTTTATACTACTTTTTTCATTGTGGATTGTTGCGGAACTCGAAAGGGTAGCTGCTGCAGCTACCAGGGTTTATCTGGACAGGTAATCCATTTTTACTTGTGAACTTTCTCCTCCAGCATAATATCTATAGCCAGACATTGTGTTCAATTTTCATTTTGCAGCATCAAGGGTTTAGACCAAACTATTTCTTTAGGGCTGCCACTCGGCACATATGAGTAATGTCTGGAGTGTCAATCCAAATAACTAATATGTATCTGTGGCTTTGGTTTGGGAATGATTCCCAATTGAAACGCAATTCTAGTTGGTAAAGGATGAGATGCCAACCAAACTTGTTTTGGATGAACGTTTTTGGGGCTATGTTTTTTGATGTGCTCATTATCAGTTCGCTGAACAGGGTGCATTTCTCATTTCTGAAAACATTGATCACGAGCTGTATCTATATGAGATGCTGCAACGAGAGAAGGGTACTCAATAATCTTGATAACTAGACCACTCGAATGTGTAGTCCATACAGTTGCCTGATAGGTTAACAAAGACTGGAGTCATTTGACTAGAATTTCTTAGTCTTTTTGGACAGTAGTGGAATGTTATTTTCTCATCTAACGTTTGCCATGACGCATCATCGTAAGAGTGTGACTAGTTAGGGTCTATAATCTTCAGCTTCATCTTCATCTTCATCTCTCTTTCTTTTGGGTTTCCCGGTTATGGTCTTTTGATCAAAACCCATGTTAATACTCAATTTGCAGGTCACATCAAGCACGTTCCAGCAACTCAAGGTCTGCTGTAGTCTGTAGTGGGATTGGCTCTCTGTACTGATTTTCAATGATGATGATTATGAATTAGAATCTTGTTTCCTTAAAAATAACTTCATTAGAGAAAAAAAAGGGTTGGTTTGGTTGAAATCTTGAAGTTTTTAGTTGTGTAATGCAGGTCAAGCCGAACCTAACTCAACTAGCATATCCAAGACTTTTGAAAGACAGGAATAAGACTGACAGTCTTCCATTATAATAGAAGATGGTGACTTGTGTTCTTTTTAAGTTCAAAATTGATCGATATTTTAATGCTTAATAATTTAGTATTGATCACCAAATTCGTTGTTTCACACTGCTAAATGGATAGTATTAATCCTCAGGTGAAACTGGGGTAAGTAAAGTGCACCACTTTTAGAAGATGCTTAATTTGTGTGAGTTTTAAGTATCGATGTCTTTGTGAGTAATGATATTGATATATTTTTTTCCGTAAAAAGTATAATTAGAAACATAATTTTATATCTTTACGAACAAATGAGGAGTGTTAATAACAAATAGTGAAATGCAAATATCGATATTAGACTTTTTTGGCTCCAAATATTGCGAGAACGAGAATATTGGTACTCTCTTTAGACAATTTTTTTGGTTGCCGAAAGTACAATTAGTGACAAACTACTATATGTAGTTATTTTTATGCATTTAGCAACAAATGAGGTGTGTTAATGACCAAAATTTGAGTGACAATATTATTAGTTCCATGGTTTATTTATTTATTTATTTATCGGGAGAAAAATGAAATTAAGTAAGAAAACATGTGTTAAGAAAGAATATGAATTATTTGAACCCAAAAAGCTTAAACTTGAAAATAATAAATAGTCTGGTTTTAGAATTGAGGTTAGAAAAGAAAAGTCTTGACGAATAAATAAAGAAGTTTTTATGACAAAAAGATATGCAAGTTGAGTCAAAATTCACGTGTATTTACCCAAGTTAGTCCAGAACCAGAGAGGAGAGGAAAGATATAATGAAGAATAATAACAAAAATTGCTTAGTTTTCTTTTTTTGTTTTTAAGCAAAAAGAGATATATTCATTTTTTCCCAAAATTTATATTGTCTTCACCAGAGTTGTATGAATTTTTTTCCCCCAAACTTAAAACTCATTTTTCAATTGAAATGTTTGCCTCAGTCAAAGCTAAACAAAAACTGATTGGATGTATATGAATTGTACTTTCAAAATATATTTTATTGCTATTTTAAAAAATATAAAAATACATTTTGAAATATAATTTATACTTATTTTTAATCACCAACTAAGCTTTTTTAGACAAATTAAATTAAGACCCCAATATAAACATTTGAAGGTGAAAATCAAGAATTAATGTTATCCTTATGTACTTTGTTGACTTATTAGATTCTTATCAATTCATGCCAATATTGGCCGTTAGGAATTTTTAGAAAACCCGTTTTATGAAATTGCTGAGAGATCTATAGGGGAACGAATACTTTTTTTATCGCCGGGTAAAAATAATACTTTACTATAGCAGCGGGAAATTCTTTGACTTTTTAAATAAAAATTTTCGGGAAAAGTAGGTTGTCCCAATTCGATACCGTCAAGATTTATTGACTATTGAATGGGAAAAGATTCATTTTAAAAGTATTTTTCCTTTTTAATATTTTTTATTTCTTTTATTGAATATAATGATAGGAATCGAAGTTTAATGAGTTCGAATATGTAATGTCAAACAGTTTCGCTTTCAAGGTCCGAGAAATGCATGTGACCGCCATAGCAGCAGTCCCTAAACTATTCGAAAAATTCAAAGTTAATTAAAGTTAAGTTACCTTTCAAACAGTTAAGGAATCAAATCAATGGCCCCATTTCCATAAATTCTTTTTACAACTAAAATTCCACTGTTAATCCATTCACTGAATTATACCGAGTCCATAGATTGTGATTGCTTGCAATATTATTCTCCTACCACCTCCTTAAAGTCCAGCGAAAATGATGACCAAAATTACGACTTAGGACAATTTATGTGCAAATTAAGTGCAAGACACACACTTGCCTGTGATGACTCCTACTCAGTTTTCTTTGTTTCTGGCGGTCTTGTTTGGTACTTGGAATTGGATTGAACAAAACAACTATCACTGTAATTGATTTAACTTGTGTCCTAAACTCAAACCCGTGTGGGCCTGTTTATTTCCAGAAGTGGAAATTTCTAACCTTGTTACATAGACCTAATGTTATGCTTTAATTGTGTATAGGTGTCAAATATTCTTGTTCTTATAGTAGGTGCCATATTTTTCCTATAGCAGGGTATATATTCATGAGCTTGAGTTTAGTTGGATCCCATTTGTTTTTTTTTTAATATAGAAAAAAAGTAATTACTACATAAGTTCTTATTATTGGTCCGTTTTTGAATTATCACTTTTAGTTAATTTGATAGAAATCTGACCAAATTCTAATCACAAGGCATATAACAACGACACTAGTTTAGCAGTTGTCAACTGATAATAGATCATGAGCTATCGCTATTGTATAATTGTTCATCAACAAATGACGTTTCCCATATTAGGTAAAAGTGCAAATTGATAGTTGCAAAAGTTAGAATAGTACTCGAAATAATATTATTTTTGTAAAAGTAAAGATCTAGAAGTAGGTGGTGTAATAGTTAACCTTTTTCCCAAGAAAAGAAAATAGTTAATAATAATAATTTTAATGTTTCATGTCTAGAAGTTCTTAGCTCTAGAAGCTTGTCACTATTTACTAGCGACCAAGTCTACGTAAAAAGAAACCCTGTACTACGGAAGGTTAGCCTCATTAAACCTGATGTACTTGACTACATTAATGAGGTTTACAATTTTAGGTTAAAATCTTAGTTGATCATGCTGGGGAATTAAGTATCAATAAATTTCGTCATGGTCTTTGTCGTAAACAAAAATGCACTCCTTTCTCCCATGGAAAATATTATATATCACTGGTCAAAGAAGAAGAATTCACGAAGACAACATCCTTCATCCTTTTGTGGAAAAAAATTTATTAAGCATGCATATTCCTGCAATTCTTTAAGATGTCTACAACCTACTCTGATCTTGTGAACAGTGCATTATATATAATGCATGGAATGGAATTTTGAGTGTGCAATCGTGAAGCCCATATGGCTGCTGATGTTTGATCAGTACTGCATGCAGAATAAATGCTTGATGTGTGTGTGTGTGTGTGTTTTCATTCATTGGATTGAAGCTTGACACTGTGTGAATGCAAAGAGAGGATAACTTATGGTGTTGTTCGTCAAAATTATCAAATTGACCAGCTACTGTGTTCTTCAAGATGTTGTTGTTAATAAATGCTGCATATGCTTAGCTTGCTCAATTAATATCCTGCTTCTTCTTCATTAATCCTTCCGTCCTCTTTGGTTTGACAATGATTTGCATATATGCACCGTCCAAAAAAAACAAAGATAAAGCAATGCTTTGGTGTTGTTGTCATTACTGCTAAATAATTAGAAACAAAAATGATAATCGTCTTTTTCTTTAGGTAAGAATGCTCTTGTATGAATCTCAAAATTTACCATAGTTTCGCATGCTTCAGTCTTGCATTGATGTCTACACAATAAATTTTTTTTTTCCTGAAATCTCACCTACTTTTTGTATAAGATATTAAAGGAACATATAGATTATATTTGAAAATATAGTTTTGTAAATTTGAAATTATACGCATCGATACCTAAGTCAGTATCAAGTTGTGATATTTTGAATAATGCAAATGATAATGCATAAGAGTTATGAAGTGTTTTTATGTAACCCATATTTTAGAGCCTCAGATTTGGGGACGCTAGAATCTTGTCACTGTTTCTAATGTTTGGGTATGTTTGGTTTGTATTTTTATTTGCAAAAAGTTAACTTTTTTTAACTATAAAAATAAAACATCCAAACAACTTTTTATTTCAAAATTTAAAATTTAAATTCTTTATAAAATTCTTCTCACATTATTTCAAAAACATTTTCCTTCCAATTTACTTTTTAATATAACTTTTTCTTACAAAAAATTTCCTCAAATATAACACAATCCAAACAGAGCCTAAGAAATTTTGTATTGTAATGTGTGAAAATTTTGAAGGGTATTTTTTGGTAAAAAAAAGTATTTTGGAAAGAAAAATTTTAAAATCATGTAAGAGGAATTTGAGTAGAAAAAAATTGAATTTTAAATTTTAAAATAAAAAAGTGTTTGGATATTTTATTTTTATTTTTAAAAAAAATTAATTTGTTATAAATAAAAACAAAGTCCAAACATAGCCTAAAAAACTTGCTTCCACAAAAACAAAAAAAAAATTTCCTACGTTGACATACAAAAGTCCTCCCTGTACAAAAAAAGTTCACGAAACAAGTCATCAATCAACTCGTCCAAAAGAACTGGAAACCAACAACAATGATGTAAATGCATTAACCCCTCTCTCCGTCTATGCCCTCTTTTCGCCTCTTTGATTCGGGGGGACACGCTTTTGAGGTCTATTTCTGTTTAGCACTCTGTGTTATAGTCATCGCCGTGATGACATATAATTAAAAAAAAAAAAAATTAATGGGCTAATTCGATTTCCCTTTGTTAATTTTTCTTTCATTGTGCAGTGTTTTTTGGGTTTCCTGTCCTGGTCCACACGCCAAAGACTAGCCAAGTGAGAAGATGCGTTGGTGGGCACTTTTAGCGGCTGAGATGGAATTAATGAAACAAGAACAGGTCTAATTAATTAACTCATCCAGTTTAAGTGTGAATTTACTTACATTCGTGACAGCTTGTTAAATTGAGATTAATTTGAAAATATATATATTTCAAAACGCAATTTATAAAAGATTGAGTACTCTAAAAGATTTAACAAACTAACCCCCCCTCCCCCTTTTTTTTAATGCATAAAAGTTGGAAATTAGTGGGATTTGCATGAACTTAAACCCACCATAAGAAATTAATTAGAAACTTATTAAAATTTAAAATTCGTTTAAATTGTATTTTAAAATTTATTTTTATATTTTTAATATACTTTTTATTTTTTAAAAGTACAAAAATACATTAATCGCCGCAACCTTACTTCAAAATGCGGCAACGAAAAGTCTAAAACTTTTAACACACGTACGCGTAAGCTGATGAAGCACCTTCTTTTGTTCCCCATTTTTTCTAGCTTAGCTTGAGCGCAAGTACGCATTCTTTTCGCAATTACATCTTTCCTTTCGGGGTCCAAACTTGTTTGCGTTCCCTTTCATTTTCTTTTCAAAAGACTCCTTTTCTTGTTGACATAACAAAGTGAATTCACCACAATTGGGTTGAAAAAGGTTGTGTCCTCCGCAGTAATTGTGGTTTTTCATGTAATATATTAATCTAAATAGAATAAATGGCGCAAATGAAAGCATGGTTATGGTCATGGAGAGATGGAAGTAATGATTTTTAGTACTATATATTGCTTATTGCGTGAGCTAACAGTTCAAATTTCGCTTACATTAGTCGTAACATGTAAGAAGTAATGATTTTTTGAACTACATATGTACATTACTTTAAATAACGATTCGAATTTTGTTTACATTAATATTAACATGTAATAAGTAACTTTCTAATAATAGATGGTTATCGAAAAAAGTACAAAAAATCATAAGTTGCAAGATAATGGAAATACCAATCATACAATACAAGTAAAAGTTTGATTTCCAAAAGTTAAAAGATTGGCTAAATATCATGCTTGGAGGAGAAGAAAATAGAATAGAAAAGAATAGAAAAAGACTTTACTGCTATATTTTTCTACTATCATGTGCTAAACGGGCTGACTAATGAAACCAAACTTGCCCCACGTTAACTTATCTTTCCGTTGTCATTATCCAGTAATAGACACACAATGGTCGAAATGGTGGTTAGGAGATTAGGAAGAGAGCTTTGTCTCACTAATGGTGGCAACGGGCCACCCACGACCACGAGATGAACCTTTAACGGATTTAAATCCCGAGAGCTCTCAAACCCGTCCAATAAAATCATCTCCCTTTCACAATTTTTTTTTCCTTACTTGCAACAAGTGTGTTCTTTGTCCACTCACAAGATGTGGTCTAACCATGTATGTGGATTTACAACCATAGTCACACTTGATTGTATTTAAGAATTGGGTTTAAACTTTCTTTAACCCGTCCCTCATTGATCGATTCTTAAATTATAAAAATATATTTTAAAATACATTTTATACGAGATTTTATTCTGTCACTGTCAATTATGATTCATTCATTCCTTTCGCTTCATGTGCTTGATCATAGATAAGTTGCATTGATTATGATTAGTGTACCAAATGAATAGATGTATTGTGGTCTTAATTATTATAATCTAGACTTGTTTCAAGGGACAGACATTACACGTGTCTTTCTCAAGTCCTTAATTGGGGATTTGTGCAAAGTCATGTTGGACTTAGGATGGTCCTTGGGAGACCAAACTACTCTTCTACATCTATCCATATCATGGTGGCGTGGTTCACTCGTCATGGGGGGAAATTTTTGCCGAGGAGTGGTGACCGGGAAGCATAAATTTCAAGTGTGTGGCTGTGTGTAGATACGTATGTATGTACATTTCCATCCGCACCAGCTCTAACGTTGATGGGGCATCTCTTAGTCAGTCATCTTGACTTTAAACTTGCAATGGTTCGACTTATTTACTCAGACACACACTGACTCAAGTCCATGAAAGAAAGATTGAGCTGTGCCTATAATTATTTTGTCTTCAAATGGAAAATTGGGGTTCGCGGTCATCAGAAATTTGATGGGATGGCTAGGGCCTAATTTATTTTTAATTTAATATATTATTATATACGATAGATTTAATGTATTATTTTTATTCATATATTTTTTTAGTTTAAATTATATATTATTATTAATTATTAGTAAAGGTAATATAAGAATTTTATATCAAAAGTGAATTTTTTTTTTAAATAAAGAAAAATTTTAAAATAAATTATTTTTTTGAGATGATAAAAGTATCGTATATGAATTTTTGAAATATATATTAATGTATACAACTTTATATTCTTTTTAATACTCTTTCTGTTCCAAAACAAAAGTCTACTTTTAAATTAATACAATTTTTGTAAATGACAAGGGATAATACATTTAATTCATAATCAAATATATATTTTTATCTTTTTTTTTAAAAAATTTAGTTTGTATATCGTCATTATTAGTAAACGTAGCAATATAAAAATTTCACACTAAAAATGATATTTTTTTTTAGACGGAGAGAGTAGTTCTGATCACATTATGTTAAAAATATTTTCTTTTGTGGAAAATGAGTAAATAAGAAAATGATATAGCAACATTTTGGAAGGAAGGAAGGAAGAGAAGAAAGGGGCACCACTATTGATGAAGAAGACAATTAGAACTTGAGCCAAATTTTCAGTGTTAATCATGTCTTATACGACCTTTGTGCGGAACGTTGTTAGCATTGAAAGTTTTAGCCGCCAATGGAAACGTGTTCTAACATGAAGATGTTTTACATGTCCTTCATTGCTGTACTGCTTATTTGTTTCGACTCTTCCATGCATGTGCAAAGTTGCAATTTACAACTTGCAAATCCAGATTTCACACAACCGAAGTACTTCATTTAACATAGTACATAAGTAGTAAACTTAGTACTTGATGACAAAGAAAAAAGGAGCCACATATTGGAAAAAAAAAACACACACACAGAGTATGAAACTAATTGGAACCAAACTAATTGACGTGCCTAATTCACTATGAAAAAGAAAAAAATATTATTTTTATTTGACAATTTTAAAAAATATAAAATGTATCTCGTACAATTTTTTTAGGTTACAAAATATAGTATATTTAATGCAATATTAAATATATAATTTACTCCCTCTATTACCAAAAAAAGAATCCAGTTTTAAAAAATTTCTTTGTCCCAGAAAAAGAGTTCACATTTGGTGCATAATTCTTATATTACTTTTACTAATAATGATTATATATAGTCCAAATTAAAAAAGTAAGGATAAAAATATAAAATTATGTATTTAGTTAGCATTGTATTTAATAACTAATAAAAAATTCTACGTAATCAAAATGAGCTCTCTTTTTGGGGCAGAGAGGGTAATATTTTTATTTTTACTTTTTAATACAAGTTATACATTGTTATTATTAGTAACAGTGATACAAAAATTTTACACCAAAAATAGACCCTTTCTTTCTTTCTTTTTTTTTCTTTTTGGGACAGAAGGAGTAACATCTTAAATTTTTATACCTCGAAATTAATTCAAATACACATAAAAATTCAAAATAATTACTATGCAATTGAGCGATATAATTCGAAGCAAACCCCTTCTAATAGCCCAATTAAGTTAAGCTCTGTATGAATAAAAATAGATTAAACAGAACTAAGAAGAAAAGTAAACATATTACTCCTAAAACAAAGTTCACTTTAAATGAGATACAAATGTTTTTTTTTATAAGTTATAATATATTTAATATATTATAAATACATATTTTTTTTTAAATTTTTACTTCTAAGTACAAGTCATTTATAATAATAATAATTATTATTAAAGATAGCATAAAAATTTGTTTTAAAAGTAAACTTTTTTTTAAGAACGGAAGAAGTATTTATAATACAAACCACTTGCCATCAACACGAATTGTGCATTTATTCACATGTGATCATAAAATCCTTATTTGTGCAAAACAATAACCTCAGACACCAATCCTTACTTATCTCAATTCAACTATGTTGTAATGTTAAACAAATTAATGCTAGTAAGTTCCTCAGTCTCTATCCCACAAGCCAACTTTTCTTCCTAGATTGGGAGTTTTCACATATTGGACAAATTCAGCCAAAAGAGTAGTACCCCCGGGGCCCCGCCGAATTTTAGCACAGACCAGTGAAAACGGGTGAAACGCCGCAGCCCCGTAAGTAATTACTAATTAATTTCGTTCCTAAACCCACTCCCCGTCATTAATCAATTTATTACATCATTGCCTCCAGATTGGATCAACTGATTTTTCAAAAAAAAAAAATTTTAAAATAATAAGAGGTACTCAAATCAATTCTCACTACTAAATTTGTTTGATCTTGAGATTAGTCCCCCACCTAGAGTTTATATTGCCGACGTTAAAAAAAAAAAAATTTATTACGTCATCACCCGCTCCCTCTTTCTTGGGCCTTCATAGCTATGAGTCTATAAATACTCCCATATTGTCCAAGGTGCTAAGCCACCCTCCCTTCCGCTCTCTTGCTCTCTTTAGTCTTTTTCTTCCTTTACATACAAAAACACGCACTCACACACCTACTATTATGGGGTATAGTGATAGGACTGCAACAACCATTACTTGTTCTTCTCCTCCATCTTCTCGCTCAGTTTCGCCTTCTTCCTCATCTTCTCCGCCACCTGCACCCACCACTCCTCCTCCTCCTCCGCAGCCGGTGGTTGTCAGCCCTTGTGCTGCATGTAAAATATTGAGGCGGAGATGTGCTGATAAATGTGTTTTGGCTCCTTATTTTCCTCCCAATGATCCCATCAAATTCACTACTGCTCATCGGGTCTTTGGGGCCAGCAATATAATCAAGTTCTTGCAGGTAATTAAATTGCTCATGAATCGTGATTAGTGATTTCTTCTTTACCAATTTGCATTTGCAGTTCCTTTATATCTTTTCAGTTGAAGCCTATAGCACTATTGTGTTCAACATTAGCGAGCGTGAGAAACCATTTTGATGGATGATTTTTGACCTTTTTAGAGGTTGGAAAGTAGTAAAAATTAAGGCTAGTTCACACAATGGAGTACTTTTAACAATAAGTCTAAGGTCTTACTTTTTGACGGTCACCTTGGGATGGAAGCCAACTAACTATGGTAAAGTCCCTACAATTCTTTAGTAAGTATTACACTGGATGGCATAATAAAAAGGAACAAATGTGTAGACATATTTTATCTATCTTTTGTCAAATTATTCCTTTCATATGATCGATGAAATCCCCAACCACGCACTAACAGGGAAAAAAGAGCACTCGTGTAACAACTTGGTACTTTTTAATCACCTTGATAAAAGTTCCAAACATGGTAGGACAAAGGAAAAACCCAAACCCCATGACTTAAGTTATTTTGTATCCCCGCAAAATGGTTTATTAAGCCAAGTCACATCACCAAGGCCATCCATTTTTTCAAGCATTAATTAGCCACACATGAAATAGTTATACGTATATTTTTGAATATGAAATTTCAAGGATTGACCATAATGACATTATTTTTTAATGGATCCATTTTCAGGAGTTGCCAGAGTCTCAGAGAGCCGATGCAGTGAGCAGCATGGTGTATGAAGCGAATGCAAGGCTGAGGGATCCCGTGTATGGAAGTGCAGGAGCCATTTGCCAACTCCAAAAGCAAGTCAATGAGCTCCAAGCACAGTTAGCTAAGGCACAAGCTGAGCTTGTGAACATGCAATGCCAGCAAGCCAACCTCATGGCCCTCCTTTGCATGGAAATGGCACAATCCCCACAGGCTTCATCATCCCCACAACATCATCAATCCATGCAGCTGGACAATAACTTCATAAACAGCAGCCAACAACTTGCGTCTTTCCAGACCAATAATCTCAACTTCTTTGACGACAACCACCCTGGATCACTATGGGAGACTGCTCTTTGGACCTGATGAAATATTTAGTACCAAAATATCTACGCTGGTGGGCTCGAAGAATTAATTCCATTTCTCAATTTCAATTAATTCTCCTGACTCTTTAGACTAAAAGGTAGCCATTAATGGCGAGTAGGAGATTCAGTTTGCATGAATAAAATTATGGTTGTACCTTCATAATATAAATTTTGTAACATATACCCTGTACTGGCAAGGTAGTACTACAAGGCAAAAAGCCCATCAAGTTAGTTAGGTTCTAATTATAATGATTTTGATGAATCAAAGCAAATGCAGTTGGAGGGTCATCTTCAGCTTTAGTCATGATACATCATGCCTTCATATATATTATATATCATAATAAGATATGATGATCACCAAGAGCAACATATAATCTATGGATATGTCTTTTTCCAAGTCCAATCCAACTTTTATGATTGATTCATATCTCAATAACTACTTTGGGGTCACCTAATATTTATACTATCAACTATGTTGCTTTTTTTATTGTTCTTTATATCTTCCCTTTCATTCAAGGCTTTGACTATTATTCATCACTCTTCTTCATGGAGCTCCATTTATCAACTGTTTGTATACGCTTAATTACGTCTTCTAGTATTTACTCTTGCAAGTGCGTGGAGTGTTACTCCACACATAATTTTTCTGCTGCAATGCTCTATCTTTGTCGTTCTAAAGACAAGGCTAATGCAAACAGAATTTTACATGTTCGGTCTGTTGTCGGACGATGCAAATGTTAAACCACATTGTTAGACTTTTTTGCTCGAGTAGTTGAACGACGGAATTCCACAATACACGAACATGTGGCTTGTCTTATCGACTTGTGTAAATATTTTACATTGTAAAGGATAATTGAGAAAGATAGGAATTACCAAAACAAAATTTTAAAAAGTAGTGGATACGTAGAGTTGTTGGTGATCAATAATTTATTTATATAAATATCACGTTAATCACTATAATTTTTTTAAAAATTATCATGAACACGTGCATCATTACTTTTTAAACAATGGCAATAGTCTCGAATCTACAATTTTATTACTATAATTTTGCACCTACACCCAACTTATTATAAGAAACACCATCAAAATATGAAGGCATTTTTTTCAACCATATTTGCATGGATTGTAATTTTAAAAAGTAGTTTTATAATTTTTAAAATATTTTTATTTTTTTTATATATTTTAAAATACAATTCATTCGCACGCTAATACTAATAATAATAATATGCTTATCAACATTTTGACCATAATTTGTAGGCAAGACAAGACAAGACAAGACAAGACAATGTGAGGTGTGGTTTTGGAGGGAGATGGGCAACAAAGTAAATGATACCCCATGAAATTAAGGATTACTCCAAACATGCTCTACTCGAGGCTGCACGTGCCTCTGTTGAGAGCATTAGACGTCTTTTTTGAAAAAAATAATAATGGCAGATGTTTCCTCCTAATTAGACGACCATTAATTACTCCCAAACAAAATTATGCTCATCTTTATCCCCCCAAAATTAAAGAACAAAAGACCATCATGTGCACTCCACGTGAAATTTATTTCGAGTGGTCGTAATATTTGTCGGCAATCGATTCGCTGAGGTCCCATCAACAGCGTCCCAAGTGGGACATCTTCCCCTACATCTCACCCAACATGCCTCCCATTTTCTACACTTAGACGAGAACACAAATGATCTTTTGACTTGTATGGAAGCTGTCTAATCAAAGTCAACTGTAGTTTGTGTCCAATCTTTTTCTTTTCTTTTGAAAATTTTTTTCTTACTTGAGGTATCTTTACCCAATTAGTAGATCTCGCCCTTAAATCTACCCAACAAGATAGTCGTGAGAATTGATGCTTTACCTTCGAGCATCTCAGAATTTAATCTCTTCATGAAAAATTAATTCAACTAACTCATGAGGCGTGCCCAATCAAATAGAAGTTTTGAGATAGGATAGAATTTATTGTGTTGGATTTTGTTTGAAAAACATTGGACAAAAAAAGTTTTTTAAAAATAATTTTTGGGCAATATAGTTGCACTTTTGGTCATATGGAAGATATAATTTCAGAGATATTATTGGGTTTTTGGACGGAGTTTCCAATTATTTATGCATGTATATGCAAGATTTCAAATTGAATTGGGATATTTTGATTCCAAATCGATAGTAACAAAATAACGTAACAAACACTCAAAAATATGATTGAGAAAGACTGAAACAGAAACAACAATATAATGATTAGCAAGACAAACTTTTTTTCTTTTTAAAATTATGTTTAGGCTCTCTTAATTTTATCTCTTACTTTCCTTCCAATTATAAATAGTTTCTCCTCATTTATTTATAATCAACATAACAAACGATAAAAGATAACAGACAATAAACCATTTCCATTCTAACTTAGAATCTGAATATCTAATTTGACTACAAATAGAAAAATTAGAACAACCTATTTGATAATATTATAAATAAGTAATTTCTATTTTACCTAAAAGTTTCTAAATCGGTTAAATTTAATTTAATATGCCAATCGTATATAAATAAAGCTTTGTGCTAATACTTATTTTCCAACTTATTCATGTAACGGGATATATAGTTGTTGAACTTATTATATATATTATACAGCGTAACAAGTAGATAAGTATACAAGTGTTTGTATTGAATATTTAGTCCATGTTGAAATGGTACATAATTAGGTAGCGGACAAATTTTTTAGGAACAAGTCAAGTCATGAAAACTAAAATATGATACTAGATGTTTGCAATGGTTACAATTTATTAATATGAACTCACTCTTTGTGATGATTATTGTGCAGGACTAACCAGAAGTCAAATTGTCAACAAAAAATTTCACTTGTGTTTCTACCATCATATCACATAATGATTTACGAAATCAAAGTAGGAAAAGAATATGTATTCCCTTCATTTTCAAATTGGACCAAACCCAATAGTCTTAACTGAATTCTGTGTCTTATTTGATGTTTCCTGAGGACGGATAAGCTTTTTCACCAACTTTTGTTGATTTAATGGGCAAAGATTTAAAATATTTTTGTCCCTTTCCTTAATTAATTTTCTTCATTTTTTTTTCTCGAATCTCATTCTTTCGTTTCCACAGAAAAATTCCTAGATCCAAATGTTTGGTTTTTCAAAGGTTGTACCGTCAATTAATCTTGTTTGTTTTGACTTGTGTGTATATATGGCACACAAAGATTTGATCATATCTTGAGATTGATCATTGATGAAGAGGGGTGATGATGGTTACTTGATATCCCACAAAAAGACACTGGATTGAGTTTAGTTGGCTGTCGGTAAGCTCTCAATCATGGCATTTTTCCAATTAAATCTTCGTTTTGCATGGGATTGTGAAAAACAGTAATGAAGCCTTCCCTGAGTAAGTCCCGCCAACATTACTATGAATTTTATCTTGTAATTATAAATTATCTCAACCCATGATTGTGTTAAATTTGGTACCATTAACGTCGTCTTACCGAGGTCATACTAAATAGGTTAACTTGATCTTGCTAAGTAGGTTAACTTGCATGCGTAACACAATCACGATACTAAATTAGGAGTACATTGAATCCCAACGGGAACTCCGTCTGGACGCAGTACGAAGAACGAACTCTCGAAAACAACGAGATACTGCGAAGGAAGACAGCCATTGCTGTTCAAACTACACAAAAAAACCAGAAACATTCCTCATTGATTGTAATCAAATGGTGGGTCCAAATCCAAAACGTTTTGATCTTGCTAACACAGATCGATCGCCACCTCCCCTGGTCGTTTGGATGGCGTACATAGACAAAAAAAGCCATCCCTTTTGGATTTTTATAATGGTTCCATGCATATGCGTATGAATGTGATGGTTCACTTACCATTTGTGTGTATATTGCTTCGCATAGGTCCGCAGTACTCTTTGATCTCATCACTAACTTGAATATCTCCATTCTCACTGTGTGCATGTGATCACATTCATGAGAGCCCTCATCAATATATGGTCCTAACTTTTACCTTCGATTGATGGCAAAAATGTTGCCCAATAATGCACATGGATAAAAAGATTGAAATAAACGACGATTAATAATATTTACAGTAAAAAAATTATTTTAATAAAATTCCGTCAATTTGTCCACATTTTAATGAATTCTGTCAAACGATTGCATTAAATAAAACGATTTTAAAAATTCACTAATAAGATATTATCTGCAAGTTGCATATTAGTGAATCTAGAACTAAATTAGGGTGTATATGAATTATAATTTTAAAACGCATTTTTACTCTTTTTAATATATTTTTACGTTTTTTAATATATATATATATATTTTATTTTACAACTATTAGCATAAAAACGCGTTTTGCAATTCATATACACCCTCAAACTCCTTGCTTTTTTCTCCCTTGGTGGGTTAAGATTTTTGAACGAGAAAAGCAATGGGATTTTGGCAGTTGACTAAACCCTTAAACTAATCCATCATTTACAACATTATGAGAAATTCCGTTATGACTGTCTGAGGGAAGATCAAGCAAAGCATTTCGAGTTTCAACGGCAATCAAAGGTTGCGCACGAGGAGGAGTTCTGGGATTCTATCTGGCCGCCATTTTTAAAGGCACGCAATCTCGAAAAGTTTGAGCAAAAACAAAAAAAGTTGATTGAATAAACGCGTTTGTGGCATTAAAATATTTTCAGAGACTAAAATATTTTGAGATCTGCTGATCTGATTAAATGTTTTGTCGGAAATACGCGGTGATGATATATGCCCCTTTTTATTTGAATGGGACACAAAATGGGCAATCAAATTTAGAAGGTGTAAAAGAAGCTCAGCCACCAAAAGTATGACACAACAAATTGTACACATTTCTTTCTTGCTAAATTATTCAATCTTATCTTGAATTATATGAGGGAGGAGCTTCAATCGCATGATCAAGATTAAGTCAATATTTTCTCCTCATGATATGATTTACTTACTATTGCGACTTGGAACTATGGATGGATTTAGTATTTTGATAGATGCGGTGTCCTGTAGCATATTAGTGTTTTTTTGTTTTTTTTTTTTGAGTAATGATGTTCAAAGTAAAATTTTTTAATAAATTTTCATAACAATTGATGTAACATTTATATAATAAAATTATATTGAATAATTAAAATGATTATTATTTAATAACTTGTATTGTATAGACACAATATCAATGCATGATGCATCACTCATATTCTTTTTCTTTTTTTTTCGTAATTCTAACTTATTTTGTTTATGAGTGCAGGTGAGGGGTGGTTTGACTAAAAAAATTGAACTGAAAATCTTTTCTGAAAATATTCTTTTATTTTTTTTATTGGATAGACTAATAAGTTATTCCGACATAGGCACGTTTCCTTATACTGTGTGCATTCACGAAAAACCTTTTCTGTTTTTTTTTTTTTTAAACTTATATTATATTTATCATTCATAAAATGTGTTCAATTGTTCCTTTTGTAAGAATAAGTTATTTATTTCCAAAATGAAATGTTAATTTGCTTTATATTTGTTATAGGTACTAATAAATAAGTGTAATCGAATGTTAAAGATGCATGCGCACAGTTTTTTACATGAAATTGTAAAATTTGGTATGCTCTCCGAATCAATGAAAAAGATATGCTGGTGTTGATTTATTAATTTTTTTGAACAAATTTTCCCCAAATAAATGGTGTTGATTTTGACAGGAAATATGCACATCACTCATCAATGAATAAGAAATTTGACACAACTTTGCAGCCTTTTTTTCCTTTGTTTTATATTGAGTTTTCAAACCTTGATTTCTCCATGTGAATTGAAAATTGTGAAAGTTTGGCTTATGCTTAGACTCTTAGGATTTACATCTACTTTTGGTGTTAACTGATTTTTTTCTACACCATTCTTTTTTTTTTCTTTCTTTAATAATGATTTTTCTCTCTCTCAAAGAATTTCTGTCTCCCACTTTGATGATTTACCGAATTGATCGTACAACTATGGAATTTTCTTTGTTGTTGCCAACCATTTCTAGAAGCAACCTTGGATTATCCTATAAGCAATGTTAAATACAGTCGACAAAATAAAAGTCTAATGGATAATTCTTTCCTAGTATTTTGTCTTTAATTTGGAAGGCAAGATTAGTTAGATCTCGAATAAATCCATTGACAACTAAAAGAAAAAAAAATTCAAAGATTAGTGATTTGAAATGCAATAAATGTGTAAAATATCTTTCTTTGACTTTATGTTTCAAAAATCAAATCACAAATTTCTAATTTAAAAAGAACAATTCTATTAAAATTTGTTGCATTACTCTTTCACCAAAAGAAGAAAAAGTACAAATTTTTTTAGTTATTTGATACGACATTTTTAATACATCATTAAACGCATAATTTTATATTTTTATTCATAGTATATACGATTATTAATAGTAAGAGTATCGGAAGAGTTTTATTCTAATAATGAATTATATTTTTGGGGGATAAAGAAGGATAGATAGAGAGCTTATTTCCAAAGTATTTGTTAGTATAGTATCTTGAAATAGTATCATTGGGCTCCCCACTTGTGGAGACGATGAAAAGTATTATTGTTTGTTAATCAAAAGAGAGGAAAAGAAGGTGGGAATTAGAAAAGATAGTGATGAGAAAGGTTTTAGTAGAATCCATACTCAATTGATGAAGACAGCATTTCCCATCATCTAACCACTTTCAAAAGAGTCAAGAAGTGGTAGTTTAAACTCATCAATCCCTTGTTTTTTCCAATGAATTTCTGGTCGGGTAAAAAAATATTTAATCACGTGCATGAACTTGCAATTGAAGCCCAGTTGTTATGACACTTTACACATCCAGTTTTTGTTTTGCTTTTCCTTTCTAGGCAGACATGGGAAGAAGTTTTCCCAAAATTGAATTGCAATTTTGGTATAACAAAACAAACCAATTATGAAAGATAACAATAATTGTAGCCTTTTAAGTCGTACGTATTTTGTCCTAACAAATTTACATTTTTGTTTGTAAGGTTTTTATACCTTGTACAATCTTATCTAATATAAAAATTACATCTAATGTTTTCTCGTGAAAAACATAAAAATTTAAAATCATATAAATATCGCTTATAAATTTCATTTAAAAATCAACTCTCGTACTTTTCATGTAAAAATGAATTAGATCGTAACATAAGCGTTGAACCAATCTCTTTTCTTAAAAACACTTATCTTAGCGCTTAGGCTTGATAGACATGGTCCTCACCTCCTTAGGTAGGGCTCAAATATGATCCATGAACCCAAAGACGAGACGGTCCAAGATCAGATGCACCCACCATTGTAAAGTATCCAGATCAAGCATCATAGTTGTGTGGTCTTGAAGTGAATCATTGGGCATCCTTTTAAGTTTCCTAAGCCCAATAAAAACATAAACTCTCTCCTCAAGCCCAGGCATAATTTCTAGCAAGAATGAGTGTTACAAGTTGGGCTCCAATCTATTTTGTACCAATAAAAAACGCATAAAAAAAGAACTTCAAATTGAATGTATTAAGATCTCATCCTTGCGAATGTCCTTACCAGTTGCGTTAGGTTGGGTTTTGGAGGAGACTATCCAGAATTGGCCCAGTACTTTGTCCAGTAACTGAACAATTGAACCAAAAGAATAAAAAATGCAGTAAACAGACAATCTTATTGATTAGTATGCCCATTGTACTTATGGGGTGCCTGGCAGGGGTAATGGAAATGAAAGAATGGAAATCATTCCATTTCCCATGCCTGGTTGGGGTAAATGGAAATGGGGGAACCACTTTTGATTACCCCATATGGGATAATCCTCATACCCCCAATATTGGGGGTATGAAAGTAAGGGAATGGAATGTATTTTTTAATTAATATTATAATTAATTAATACTAATTAATTAATTTAAACTAATTAATTAATTAATATAAATTAAATTATTATTATTTAAAAAATAATAAATTAATTAATTAAGATTAATTTAATTAATTATTCATTTACTTAATGTTATAAATTAAATAATTAATTAATTTCATTTATTAATAGTAATTATTATAATTAATATTAATTAGTTTATAAATAATTAATTGATAATATTAATTAATTATTATTTATTACTAGCTAATTAATTAATTAATATTAACTAATTAATTAATATTAATTATTATAATTAATACTAATTAATTAATATATTATTACTAAGTAATAATAATTTAACTAATTAAGATTAATTTAATTAATCATTCATTTACTTAATATTAAAATTTAATATTACAATTAATAATTAATTATTCTCATTTACTAATATTAATTATTGTAATTAATGTATAATTAATATTAATTAATTTATAATTAATTAATTAATAATAATAATTAATTAGTTAATTAGTTAAGAATAATTTAATCAATAATATTTTTATTAATAATTAATTAATCTTATTTTATAATAAATAATTAACTAATAATTAATAATTAATTAATACTAATTATTATAATTAATTTATAATCATTTCCATTCCCCAACACAAACCAACCACCATTATTAGTAATCATTCTCATTCATCATCATAAACCAACCAGCAAAATTATAATGAAAGTCCTCACTATCATTCCCCACTACTATCATTTCCATTACCTTTCCCATTCTCCTTCCCCAGCCAGGCGCCCCGTTACTTCTTCCCAGGTTTGTCAAGTAACAAAAATGTTATCTTTTTTTAATACATCATTATGAATTGAGTTAGTTTTTTTAATCGGTATCTTTAATTCTCTCATCTCTTGAAAACCTATTTATTCCATAATCAAAACTGAAATAACCCTCAGCAAAATTTTCTCATTTGGGAGACATTGTAAACTTTAAATTTAATATAAGTTCTCAAAAGAAAATATAAATAAAATAAAATTAAAAAAAAAATAGAGGCAGATGTAGTAAACTTCATATTTAATATAAGTCCCAAAAAAGAAAATGCAAATAAAATAAAAAACAAAAATATAAGGGGTAAACTGAAGCAAGAATAAGGAAGGAATTCATAAAGAATGCAAATAGGATTTAGAAGAAAAAACAGAATTAAAAGAGGGAATTGAGAGGAATGAAAAAGGGACTTGTATCAACAGAAATCTCCAAGAAATTACAATCTAAAAGCCATGTACAATCTCAGTTTCTGTTCTCAAAAGCAGATAGTTAAGTAGTTAACTAACTAACTGCCTGAAGGTTCCACTGCCCTTACCTTCAATTTTTACAATTTAGCCCCCTATTTTTTCATGTTTTCTCTATTACTCCTTGGATCATGACCATAGTTGTCATTAACTCAGGATTGCGGATCGTAATGTCACACGATCCTATGATCTTAATCATCATAATTGATTTCAAATCACATGGGATTGTTTATCTCATAAGATCGGGTGGGATCGACTGAGATTGTGTAGGATTGTATGATTCCACATATCTTACTAAAATTGTTATTTTTAAGAATATTAGGTTATTTTTAAACATTAGGCATTAGCCCAATTATAAATTATTCAAAAAAATGCCCCATGTATTGTTTTGGTCATTTCAAGTGTTTTTTTCTAAATATTTTACTATTAATTAATTTTTTAAACAAATTATCATTAACTGCTCACTTTTCAATCCTTAAATCTCTCTATTTTTTCCCCCTTTTTCCTACAAAAAGAAAATCACGACACAATTGTTTTCCCAAAAAAAAAATCCAAACCTAACCTATGGTTTTTAGGATCTTTTAACTCATGAGACTTGATAAGTGAAGGTATTAATGCTTACTGGTAATGAAGTGTTTGATTTTTTTTTTTCAAAACATTAAAAAGGAAATAATTAAAAATATGATTAATTCTGTTACTAAATTAATTTTTAAACTATTAATCTTTGATGATTATAAATAAGGAGACTTTGAAACAAATATGCATGACTTCTGTTTTAGATATAATGAATACAATAAACATGATATATAATTTGGTTTTATATTCATATTTTTAAAATTTGTATTGAACTTTATTTTCTTATGAAATTTAGTTTTATTAATTGAGATTTTGATTATTTTATTTACTTTGGCTATTAAATTGTGGAATTATTTATGTTATGGTAAATTAAATCATAAAAATGCATCTATTCTTTGTTTGGCGGTATTATTATTTAGTGTAGAGTGTTACTAAATATTAGATAAAATATTAAATGTTTACTATTAATTAGGTATTGACAAAATATCGAATGATTATATATGATACCTTTTATGATGTGAGACATATTATAATAGTCATAATAGTTTTGAATTTTAATAGATGTTCAGAAAAATAAACCATTAGGGTTTTAGAATTCTAATAAATACGGTATTTTTTTTGCCATTAAGTTTATTTTAGATTTAGTAATTATTAGTATAATTAGATTCAAATTATTTTAATTAGTATGAGTATTACAAGTTGGGCTCCAATCTATTTTGTACCAATAAAAAACGCATAAAAAAAGAACTTCAAATTGAATGTATAAAGATCTCATCCTTGCGAATGTCCTTACCAGTTGCGTTAGGTTGGGTTTTGGAGGAGACTATCCAGAATTGGCCCAGTACTTTGTCCAGTAACTGAACAATTGAACCAAAAGAATAAAAAATGCAGTAAACAGACAATCTTATTGATTAGGATGCCCATTGTACTTACTTCTTCCCAGGTTTGTCAAGTAACAAAAATGTTATCTTTTTTTAATACATCATTATGAATTGAGTTAGTTTTTTTAATCGGTATCTTTAATTCTCTCATCTCTTGAAAACCTATTTATTCCATAATCAAAACTGAAATAACCCTCGCAAAATTTTCTCATTTGGGAGACATTGTAAACTTTAAATTTAATATAAGTTCTCAAAAGAAAATATAAATAAAAAAAAATAGAGGGAGATGTAGTTAACTTCATATTTAATATAAGTCCCAAAAAGAAAATGCAAATAAAATAAAGAACAAAAATATAAGGGGTAAACTGAAGCAAGAATAAGGAAGGAATTCATAAAGAATGCAAATAGGATTTAGAAGAAAAAACAGAATTAAAAGAGGGAATTGAGAGGAATGAAAAAGGGACTTGTATCAACAGAAATCTCCAAGAAATTACAATCTAAAAGCCATGTACAATCTCAGTTTCTGTTCTCAAAAGCAGATGGTTAAGTAGTTAACTAACTAACTGCCTGAAGGTTCCACTGCCCTTACCTTCAATTTTTACAATTTAGCCCCCTATTTTTTCATGTTTTCTCTATTATTCCTTGGATCATGACCATGGTTGTCATTAACTCAAGATTGCGGATCGTAATGTCACACGATCCTACGATCTTAATCATCAAAATTGATCCGAAATCACATGGGATTGTTTATCTCATAAGATCGGGTGGGATCGAGTGGGATTATGTATGATTGTACGATTCCACAGATCTTATTAAAATTATTATTTTTAAGAAAATTGGGTTATTTTTAAACATTATGCATTAGCCCAATTATAAATTATTCAAAAAAATGCCCCATGTATTGTTTTGGTCATTTCAAGTGTTTTTTCTAAAAATTTTACTATTAATTAATTTTTTAAACAAATTATCATTAACTGCTCACTTTTCAATCCTTAAATCTCTCTATTTTTTTCCCTTTTTCCTACAAAAAGAAAATCATGACACAATCGTTTTTCCAAAAAAAAATCCAAACCTAACCTATGGTTTTTAGGATCTTTTAACTCACGAGACTTTATAAGTGAAGGTATTAATGCCTACTAGTAATGAAGTGTTTGATTTTATTTTTTTTCAAAACATTAAAAAGGAGATAATTAAAAACATGATTAATTCCGTTACTAAATTAATTTTTAAACTATTAATCTTTGATAATTATAAATAAGGAGATTTTGAAACAAATATGCATGACTTCTGTTTTAGATATAATGAATACAATAAACATGATATATAATTGGTTTTATATTCATATTTTTAAAATTTGTATTGAACTTTATTTTCTTATGAAATTTAGTTTTATTAATTGAGATTTTGATTATTTTATTTACTTTGGCTATTAAAGCGTGGAATTATTTATGTTATGGTAAATTAAATCATAAAAATGCATTTATTCTTTGTTTAGCGGTATTATTATTTAGTGTAGAGTGTTACTAAATATTAGATAAAATATTAAATGTTTACTATTAATTAGGTATTGACAAAATATCGAATGATTATATATGATACCTTTTATGATGTGAGACATATTATAATAGTCATAATAGTTTTGAATTTTAATAGATGTTCAATAAAATAAACCATTAGGGTTTTAGAATTCTAATAAATACGGTATTTTTTTTGCCATTAAGTTTATTTTAGATTTAGTAATTATTAGTATAATTAGATTCAAATTATTTTAGAAAAATAGTTTTAATATAGAATTTGACTATGAAATTGTGGTTAGTTTTAATTAGTATGAGTTTCTATATAAAGGTTTTTAACATAATAGATTTTAGAGGGAGACTATTAATAATATTTTTACAACAAGAGTTTTTGTAGAGATTGGATTGGATTACCTCTCTCAATGGGTGCGCTTATAGTGTTTCTCTAGTTTCTATGAAACCAGATGGATAGAGATCGTTTGTATTACCGTTATAGTGTTTCTATAGTTTCTGTGAAACTATAGGGGTAAAGATGGTGTGTATTACCGTTCTATTGTCTTCTACCGTGTCATTTTATAATGTTAATCATAATATAACACATGTGCCCAACTTATTTTTGTAAAAAAACTAATATATGTAATAAAATATCAATTATTATAGTTATTTTGGTTTTTTATTTTTTTTAATAGAATCTTATGATTATACTATTCAATCCTATCAATTCAATCTTACTACCCCAAATTAATCCTACACAAAATCTCGATTCTACAAACTATGATCGTGACAATTATCTTCCCATTCAAAACAGTCTTGTTCTCAAGACTGATGCTAATAGGAAAATCAGGGAATTGATTAGTGAGCTTTGGTCTTCCCATTTGGTCCCAAATTACTCCATTGAATCAACCACTATCCCACAAGTTTATTGTCTCTGAGAATTTTTCTTCATTGAAGGATTGCTGTTGGCTTTTATAAGGCAGATGTCTTCTGCAGTTGTATTGAGTGGTACTGGTCCAACTCTCTTAAGTGGTGAAACGTGAATTATAGAATGAAGTTAAGAGTATTCAGAACTCAGAAGTTTAGTCTATATGCAGTTGCTCCAACTCTAAAATTCTTGAAATTCCTGTCTATATTAAACTCTCTTTCCTTGTGTTTGAGATCAAGGATACCTCTTGCAACTTTGACTAGTGATGAGATGAGTTTTAAGGGTCTCCATTCTGCAACTTGTTGGCCCAGCACTTCAACGTCGAAATCCATTTCCTTATATTTAATTAATACTTTTTTCAAAATCTAAATATTCAAAATGTTTTTCAAAAATTATTTTTTTCCTTTCACATTTTGTGTTTTATCATATTTTAAAATGTAATTTTTTCCCACCATCACAATTCAAGTTTTAATATATTTTCATGTTTAATCACTCTCTACTTTTGACCCATTCATTATAAAAAATATTTTTTAAAAAAATTTTGCGAAATTACGTTTCAAAACATATTTTTGCGTTTTTAAATTTAGTGACTGTGATATCAAAAGTATATTGATAATGTTTAAAAATTATTTGTTTTATAATATAATTCAAAAACAAACAATGTACTTATAAATAAAAAATCAGGTTATTATACTTCAAAAATTTATATATTTAATATTAATTAAAAAAATCATATCAGGGAATTTTTTTTTTTTTGGGTAAACTGAGAGAATATATATGGACACAAATTTTCTTTGATTTGGAGAAAGTCATGCTACAGCGGCTGCAGCGCTATACTGCAGGCTCCAGCTCGAGGTTGTAATTCGAGGGATGTGCACGAATGGGAGCGCGAGGAAACCCAGCAAACGGGGACAGACTCCCACAAATTTTCTACTTTGGTGCCAAGATGGTTCTCTTCTATTTTTTTTAGAAAATAAAATATTCATACAAAATGAAGTCCTCCCACTAAATTTAAATTCAAAAATTGAATTCCCACTTACGTTTTTTTAAGTAACCAAATAAATTCTATTTTTTTACCCAAATAAAAATTTAAATTTAAATTCTCACCAAATTTTACTATTTTCAAAAAAAAAAAAAAACCAGAAGGCTTTTTATGGACTTTGATTTGGCACGACCGTCTTCGTCTAGACGTCCACTACTCTCCAAACAGCGTTCATTTCTGTCCCGATGGAATTTCGATCATACGCCGACGATTCGGACGATGATGATTGGCACGTCTTAGCCTCCGAGCAACGTCGCGAGATCACGGCGGCGAAGGACCTTGATTCCGACATCGACTTCGCTTTCCAGCTCCAACTCCAGGAAGCAATTAATGCCTCTCTCTCACTTCAACCCTCCTCCTCCACTTCACCCCCCTCGCCGCCCAGGGATTTTACTGAATCCCCCTCTTCTAAAGCCTGTGTTAACGTTTCTGTCTCCGATTTCCAGTCGAAATATCTTTTAAAAGTCGAGCAAGAGATTAGAGATCGCAAACTCTCTGAATCGGAGTTTAAGAGAATTAGGGATGATCTGCATCGTCGGATTCACGATAAGAAATTGGCTGAGGAGATTAATGATATGAGCGATGATGATTGGGAAGAATTTGGGGATAATGTTGAGAAGCCGTTTGGGGAAGGGAGTTCCACTTCCACGAGTGTGAGTGATGAGGTTTTCAGGGTTTATTTCAAAGGTTTGGTGGAGAAAGAAGTGGCGGTGAAGGATGGTAATAATGGTAAATGTCGTATTCATCATGGGGCTTTCAGTGGGATTGGAGTTGCAATTTGCGATTCTCGAGGGGAATTGTTGTTTCAACTGGCGAAACCTTTATACGGGAATGGATTCAGTCGGCAGATTATTGAGTTGGAGGCATTGTTTGAGGCATTAAATACTGCATTGGAGTTGGATTTGAAGAGACTTGTCTTCTATTGCCACTATTTTCCAATATTTCAATATGTGTGTTTTTCTATTTTGCAATTACTCCTATTTGATTTTTTTGGCTTCTGTTGTTACTTGTATTTGGGCTGTTGCTTTTAATTTCGAAATGTTTTGCTCTCTCATCATTTAGAGTACAACTGATCGGTGTGTATTTGCATGGCTCGTAATATTGTTTATTAGTCAAGGCCCCATTTGAAGAAAAGTTGTATTCCCTGTCATTTTTCTGCGAAGGATCAAATTCTTGTTAAGGCACCGCCATAATACACTGAGTCATCAACTCTAGGTTTTCACTGATGATCATATTAATCTCACTGAGTTTTTTTGTGAGAATAATGGGTCATGATAGTTTAATATTGAATAAAGTATGGGTTCTGTGGCTAGGGGTTGGAGCCCTTGCAGGTGGAGCATATGTTGTCCTGGTGCTAGAAATTAACTGGCCCTGCTGTGCCGAAGGTATATATATAGTCGGAAGGGGTGGGAGTGAGTGTGGTTGATTGTAGTGCTGATTAACCAGGTTTGAATGATTAAATGTTTGTAATGACCTGGTTGATTGTCATGGACTAACTTGATGCATTTAATCCATATTATACATGTTTGTCTGGAAGAAAGAAAAATCAAGATCTTTTCCGGGGGAATTTACATTTAATGTGTGGTTTTGCTGCTACTCTCTAGACACTGATTTAAAACCTGGAGATATTTAGCACAATTTTTTTTTTTTTGAATGTAGGTCCTCGTTTGAAAATTCACATTCTTTGTTTTGTAGTAATCGGAGCATTGTGGCTTCTTAACATTAATTTATATTGTGAAAGAACAGGGTGATGATTCATCTTATACCCTTTTGCTTTGAGTGTATTTTCACACAACTTTTGACATTGTGTTCTGTCTCTTGGCTTGTCATGATCCATAAAAAGCATCAAGCTTTTTTATTTTCTGGTTCTTAATGTGCAACTCATTTAGGTGTTGGAACCTTATGAAGCCTATTTTAAAGCATAGCTATTAGATGCTATTAATTATTGTAGCTGGTGTTTCTTTTTATTAAAGCTGTGTAGGCTTAAAGATGAGGCAACAACAACAGCTGTTGACATTGTATTTGAAATGCAGGTTACTGGTCGTTGGACTCCAAAACAGCGAAAAATCATACCATTAGTTAATCAAGTTGCTCAGCTTCGACAAAAATTCATGTACTGTCACCCACTTTTAGTGCCCCGTAATGATATAAAGTTTGCATTCAAGCTTGCAAGGGAGGCAATAGTTGCTCAGGTTAATAAGCCTGTAGAATCTAGTGGTGGAAGCAGCTTATATGAGACTTGTGTAATATGCCTTGAGAATACATGCACTGACCAAATTTTCTCAGTTGATGGTTGCATGCACCGTTATTGCTACTCGTGCATGAAACAGCATGTAGAGGTTAAGATGCTTTATGGGATGGTTCCTACATGCCCTCATGAATCCTGTAATTCTGAACTGAAGATTGATAGTTGCAGCAAATTTTTGACCCCTAAGTTGGTTGAGAGAATGAAGCAACGCTTGGAGGAAGCTTCAATCCCTGCCCCAGATAAAATGTATTGTCCATATCCAAAATGCTCTGCTTTGATGTCAAAAAGGGAGGCGTTAGGAAACTCCAAAAGTCTTTTTAGGGGAGGATCACAATCTGGAGCCACAGTGTGTGTAAAATGTGAAAATATCTTCTGTGTCTTTTGCAAGGTTCCTTGGCATGAAAACATGACGTGCTCTGATTATGAAAGGAGACATCCTTATCCTCCTCCAGAAGATCTGAAATTGAAGAATCTGGCAGCAAGAAACTTGTGGCGCCAATGTATCAAGTGTAACCACATGATTGAACTTGCCACAGGTTGCTACCACATGACTTGTAGGTACGTTCTTCTCTTCCAACTTTGCTAAGGCGATAGATGATGAACAATCAGGTTCGTTCTTGTTGAGTGAGCTCATATACTCAGAAATTTCTTGGCCTAATTTTGCTGTTACAATTGACATTGTTTTTCAGGTGTGGCTACGAGTTCTGCTACACTTGTGGAGCTGAGTGGAAGGACAAGAAAGCAAGATGCTCCTGCCCACTTTGGGACGAGAATTATATCATGGATGATTCTGATGAAGATTTTGATGACGATGATGACTATGAAACAGACTTTGATGATGATGATTTACTTCATTTCATCTCGATCAATGAATAGTTGACCAAAAATCTTTAAAATGAATATGCAATTAGTATTTTGCGTATTCATTTTGGGAGAATTCTAACAATTATCTCCCATAAAGATGTTAAATGTGGCACCTGCCCTCACTATTAATATGTCCATGGCCGATGGACATATTAAATGGCAAATTGCCATCAAGAAGTGAAAGTTTTGGTGTCAAATCTTTACATGTTTCGCTTCACTTTTTGGACTAAAGTAGCCATTAAGCTAGTTTTTGTGCTGCTGTATTTATGTATAATCACGTATGCTTTGGCTGATTTGATCGGTGGAATTTTTCATACCATTTTGGTCCGATATCGAATGCTTTAATGCCTCATTTTCTGCATTTGCCTACCGCATCATTTAAATTTTTTACACTGCCTTGAAGGAGGCTTTTGTGCCTCGTTCGTATCTCATGCAAGAATTGAGAGGTTTTAGTTTAGAGATTTATAGGACATTTGAGGGTTCATTCTTTATGGATTTGATTCATTTGCCTGTTCAACTCTTTTATTTTACATTTATAGTGTAATTGGTAACTGTTGTTCATTGAGCATAAATAGTGAATTTGTTGAACTTTCACCTTGTAACCTTTTGTCCAATGCTGTATTTGAGTTGTATTTTAAAATGCTGTTTTTATCATTTATAAGATAATTTTTTAGATAACTAATACACTTCTAATCTCATAATTACTATTTTAAAAAGGTGTTTTACAACAGATTTTATACGCATCTTAAATCATGTTAAATTGAATTCCGGTGCATTCTTATTTTAAATATTTTGAAGTTTGTTCCCTAACAAAACCTCAACAGCCCCCCACCCCGCCTTCCCCCTTCTCCCATCCCTAAAATGCAACCACTTGATTGATTAATATATAGTTTAAGAAATCAAAGAGTCATGCAGTAATGGCAATGGTTACAATTCTCAAATATTATGAATAAAATCACCTTCCCAATACATACATAGTACGAGAGGATTCACACTGTGAACTGTGACTTCACTAAAGCACCCATCTTTTTCTTTTTCTTTTTCTTTTTCTTGGGCGTACAACTTTATCATAGTTCATCATATTATAGTAGTTTTTGGAATCCATTAGTCTTTCCTTAGTCAAGCGGTAACCAAACTACAAAGACACTCACTCTTCTCCTACTTCACAAGTACATCCATTTCTTAATAATCATGGCCACGACTAAAGAAGATTCAGAAGAAGCATGGTTAAACGATGAAGGGCCGTCGTCATCAACGTCGGAAAACATGTACAGGGTTGATGATGAAAACGAGACTTATTCAGTTTATTTCGATGGTTTTGTAAGCGAAGAGTGGTTTGATTGTGATGGGGAGGAGGTGGAGAAAATTACGGTGGTTGGAATTGGAGTCGTGATTTGTGATTCGATGGATAATTTGGTGTTCCAATTGGGCAAGTGCCGCAGCATCACCGGCCACACGTCTCCGTTGGAAGCAAAACTTGAAGCTTTGATCCAAGGTTTAATGGCTGCTAAGGAGCTTGAGATCGAGAATTTGTTGTTCTTCTGCAAGAATCACGAGCTTTACAATTATGTATGTGAGTTTTGTTTAATTCATCGATACACTATCATCTAATCTTCACAAATTTATTTAAACATGCAGTATGCCATCTCATAATTTTATTTATTTATTTATTTATTTATTTATCCGTCCAGAACAAAACAACAAAAAAAAAGACTTTCAAACAGATACAATTTCTTTTAGTGAAAAATTACAACACATTTAATTATCTTTTTTAAGTGTGCAACTAAAGTGAATTTTTTTAGACAAAAATGTTTAAAAAATAATTTTTCTTATAATGGAGGGAATATTTATCTTTTTATTTATTTATTTATTTTTGGAATTGAGGAGGGGAGAATTGTGTTGTTCAATTTTATTTATTTAGTGGCTTTCATCCTTGGTAATGTTGTCACAAAATTAGTCCATGTTAATTCACATATGTCACTATATTTTGTTCTCTCCTTTCAAGTTGTCCCCTTTTGTCGACATGGAATTTTTATGCCGTATAATTATATTTTACACTCTTCCCCCCACCCATCCCCAAAAAACCCACCAATATTTTCAATCAAATTTTAACTGGTTTTAATTGTATATTTTTCCAATATAAATAACAACATTAAAATTGAGCCAAAATTAATTGAGAGAGTTGATTGGATTAATATGCACATTGCACACGGTCTAGTAAGACTAACTAAGGTCCGATTTAAAGTGACCATAGATGGGCTTCCCCATCTCTATCTATATTATATAAAAACAAAAGTTTATCGGCCAACTTTGATGTAATTATCATGATATTTTAAGATATTGTTGTATTTTTTACTATTTTTACTAATACAAGAGTGGTATAGAAATTAATTGCTATAAAAATTAATATGTAGGAGTTCTATTAAAGGTTGGATAGTAATATAAGAGTTCTATTAAACTTTTATCTAATTTTAATTCATACATAAATATATTTATAATTATTATCTGTATTTAAAATGAATAGTTATCTATTAACATATAATCCTAATATAGCTATAAAATATTAATTATTTTATCAAATTTTTCTCGAAGTTTCAAAATTAATCAGTAAATTTGATTGGTAGTAATCTTAATTGTGCAAAGGCGAATGAGTTTTCTAATTTTTTAATATTTAGAATAGAATATATTTGTTTAAAATTTGTTTATCTTACAAATTACAAAAATACAATTTAAAATTTAATCAAACTTACAACTATTATTCTAAAAAATGCAAAAACTTACAATATCAAATAACACAAAAACGCGTTGTCAAATTTAACCTTGCAGCACCCTGAATTACAACTCCTCTTTACTGCGTGGGGTTATGTTGCCTATTTATAAGCTAATTGCCCTGTTGTTAGCCATAAATATAGCATAATAGCAGCCTTTTGCTGTTCCCTGGAAGTTCGTCCCACCTCGTAGGTTTATGTTCTTTTCACTATCACCATCATAATCATCATTGTTCGCCGTTGCAATAATATGGTAATCAGTTTTCTTTTCCACTACTTTAGGTACATTGTATTGTTTGATTCTTGAATTTTGTTGATGTCGATATTAGAATATTTTCCTGTCATCACGAGCATTGAACCATTTTTTCCGGTTTCCAGGTCAAATTTTAAGCCTGGAATTTGGTACCAAATAAAGACACTAAGAAAAGGGTCAAAGTTTTAGGCAAATTGAATACCCTGGATATAAATTAATTTGGTTTTTTTAGTTCGTATTTGCACAAAGAGGGTTCGGTTTAGTTGTACTTAACATGATCATAATGGCTAGTTTCTTACCTGTTTTACTCTTGTGTATTCCGATTATTTTCTTTTCTGAAATATGGTTCTGGTTGATCATGATGTGTTGGCTTCAGTTGAATATCTCTCTTCACCATGACAATTCATCAAGCACTGATGCCGAAGAGGGATTAAAGGTAAAAACTGAAGAACAGTTAAAGTTGAGACAAAAAATTGAGATGATAAAGCTCCTGCGACAAAGGTTAAAGAAAGGCAAGCCCCGTCTTGTGCTGGAAAGTAATACTAGGCGTCGGCATAAGCATGCATCGAAGCTTGCTAGAGATGCTGATTCTTTCAGTGACCACGTAGAGATTGTGAAAAAAACTTGTGAGATTTGTTTAGAGCAGACCGATATTCTCCAGATGCATTCAGTTCATGATTGCCTTCACAAGCGCTGCTTATCTTGTGTGAAAAAACATATAGAGGTGAAGTTAAGGGAAGGCACTTTGCCTACTTGTCCACATGAAGGTTGTAAATCCAGTATTAAAATCAGGACGTGCAAAAAGATACTAAGCCCTGAATTATTTGAGGTCTTGGAGCAACGACTACAGGAATCTCAGATTCCAGTTCTGGACAGAATTTATTGCCCATATCCCAATTGCTCCAATCTGATGTCGAAAGAAGAGGTTTTGAGTTATTCTAAACTCATATCCCAGGATGCTATAATAACTGGATACAGGAAATGCTGGAAATGTCGTGATGAATTTTGTGTCAATTGTAAGGTTCCTTGGCACAAGGGAATGACCTGTTTTGACTACAAAAAGTTACATCCCTATCCATGTGCAGAGGAAGAAATGCTCATCTCCCTCGCCCAAAGGCACTCGTGGCGGAAGTGCATCAAGTGCAGCCAAATGATTGAACTTGCTGCGGGTTGCTACCACATCATATGCAGGTAATTTGTTTGAACTACATTACTTAATTTTAGTGGTTTACTAGTTTATGTTTGGAGTACTAAATAAAGTCAGAAGGGTTTTTTATTTTTTGGTTCCCTGCCTGTTTTTGAGATGCCAATGAGTTGCAGGGACACGATCTCTATTGAGCAATACTATAGATATCTTTACAACAGCATACCAATTTATCACTGTGTCAGGATAATTTGTAGCTGATGCCTTGGTCATTGCCCAAATATTTGGTCAAGGGGCTTGATTAAAATGGAGAAATTAGATGGAAAGAGACATTTTTTTTCCATCTTTCTTCCTTAAAAGTACAAAAAATAGTTAGTATTTGCTTTTGAAGCTAAAGATGTTTAAAAGGACTAGAGTGGAAGTTATCTGCACTTTTAAAGTCGGGGCGAGCCGTGATGCATCATTGATTTATATGTTATGGTCACATTATTTTTGCTCATTGTTGTGCTGTTTGTTGAATTTGCTTCACCCCATATCATTTTCTATCATGTTCTCATACTGGTTCCATATGCCATGTAGCTGATGACTTGACTGCTGGATATGTTAAGCTGACATCTTCTTTGGTTCATCTTTGCAGATGTGGATATCAGTTTTGTTATGTTTGTGGATCGGAGTGGCAGAATGACAAAGTTTGTAAATGTCCACTCTGGGATGAGCGCCTCATCATTTACTAATCTCTATCACCATAGGAAACATATCTGCTCCTTTTATGTATAGATCTCATCCTAGCCACGTTCATGGTGTGGTATGTATGTTTCTTAGGATATGAAACTAAATGACGGTTGGCAAGGTTTTGATTTTGTTCATATCCTATGTGAACTCAGAATGAATCTGGCATCTTAACTTGTGCAAACTTTAATAATCCCACATTTTCCGCAAGCATGTATTCTCAAGTTAATCATTAAGTGGCCAACAATTTTATTATTATTATTTGTTTTTGTGTGTAAGTACTAAAAATGAATGTCTAATATTGATCTTAAGAATTTATTTGTAAGACATTTTTTAAAAATGAATTTCTAAGATAATATTTTACACGTTCGTTTTTGCTCGGTGTTGCTAAGAAGTAGAAACTTTTCATCTTTGTTTCGTAAGAAATAGAATGTATATGGATTACTTCGCACATAAAGAGGAGAGAAGGTTTTGATCATATGAATATGAATAGATTACCTTTCAAAAAAAAAGAAAAAAAAAAGAAAATGAATAGATTTCTTTCAAATTGTAAAGGCCCTATTCGGTTGGTAAGAAATTTTGACTTAAAAAGTAATTTAATTTTTTATTTTTAAATTTCAGTATTTGTAAGTAAATTATTGGGTTCCGTTTAGAGTGTAATGTATTTAAGAAAAATTGTATTGGAATATGTGAAAATTTGATAGGTATTTTTTGATAGAAAAAATATTTTGAAGGGAAAAATAGGTGGGAAATTTTTTTAAAATTATCTGAGAGGAATTTGAGTGGAAAAATTTTAATTTTAAAATTTGAAATAAAAATATGTTTAGATAGTTTATTTTTGTTTGAGAAAATGCTTCGTTCGGAGTGTGATGTGTTCGGAGTGGAGAAAAGTTGTGTTGGAATATGTGAAAATTTTGATGAGTATTTTTTGATAGAAAATGTGCTTTGGAGGGAAAAATATGAGAAATTTTTTTAAAAAAATATGTGAGATAAACATACATGAGAAAATTTGAATTTTAAATTTTGAAATAAAAATGTATTTGGATAGTTTATTTTTGTTTGAGAAAAGTTAATTTTTTTCTCATTTGCAAATAAAAATGGCTTGTCCAAACATAGTCTTAATTTTTTGTTCATTTATAAACAAAAATAATTTGTCCAAACATATTTTTAATAAAGAATAAATAATTAATGTTAAAGACTGATGATTAATCTCCGAGATAGGAATATATCTTATTCAAATGGATTCAGAAAATGAACAAAGCCATCACATTGAAGAAAGAACATTACCTCTATGACACTTGACTACCCCAGTCGGCCAATTTTTTCTACTCTTTTTTTAGCTCTGATCACTATTCATAACTATTATCTTGATTTCAAGAAAGAGTTTGGTCTAATATTTTATTTCTGCCATAATTGTTGCTTTACTCTTTCTCAAAAGTTGATGATTATTCATAACTATTATCTTGATTCTAAAAAAGAGGTTCGACAAAATATTTTTTTTTTGTCGTACTTAATTTCGATTTGTCATTAAACATATACTAATTTGTATGTAAATTTTGCATATTTGATTTTATTCGTAAATTGATTTTTTTTTTCTTATGAATTTGAGTAGTATTGTTTCACTAGTGTTTTAAATAAAATGATATCGTTTTAATGGAAATGAAACACTAAGGTTATATTGGTAGATGATAGTGAAGCAGATGATTTGGGCATTGTTGTCTTCACGGATATTGTTTCACATTAAAGAATTAAAATATCTAATAAGTGACAAGAAATTAAAATTCACTAATTTAAACATTTGGATTTATGTGAACGTTTACTTCTCATTGAGTCGTTATAGCTGGGCTTCCATTGTGTAAAACCTTCTCGACAGACATAATGAAATGTAATAGAAGTCTTAACACCAGTAATTAATTATTTTGCAAAGTTGCTGTGAAGGCTCAAGGAAGCAAAGTTTGTCTTTTCATTTACATCATTGTATGAAACCCTGATTTTGGTCAGGTTCAAAGGGGAAGAGGCTAAGCATTGATTTGAAGAGATGCTAATCACTTTTTAGGTCATAAATTAGTGGGGCTTTGGCATGGATCAAGAAGAGTCATGGAAACACCTGTCAAAGAAAAGAATATTGGCGGATCAATTTTCAAAATGCAAGGAATTATAAAAGTTGTTATTTTAATTACTTTTATTAGGATTTTAGTTTAATAAATATATTATTAATTTTTAATTTTTTTCATCTATTTTTTTCTTTTTTAACTCTCATGTGTCTTTTATTTTTTAAGTATTAATTATGTGATATTCTATTTTAATTATTATTAGTTTTACTTTTTTTAAAAAAAAAATTACTTCAAAACTTTTTGGGAAATTTACAAATATAACACTTTTTATTTTTTTCTAAAAAATAATTTTTTTTTTTTTTTGTTATTTGTTATATTATGAAAAAAAAAAAAAAAAACCATATACCCATAAAGCGAAACAAGCACTTCACTCCATCTCTTTTTTTTTTTTTTTAAAGATATTTGATCGATAAAAAACAGAGAGAAAAGAAAAGGAAAAAAAAAGAAAAAAAAGTAGAAGAAGAAAGAGAAGAAGAAAGAAGAAATTAATTTTTGATGTTGATTGTTGAGTTGATTTGAATGAGTTTAAAATTATAAAATTTTTAATAAGAGGTCGGTTTAGAGTCGTCGAGTGAGTTTAGGTCGAATGTTGTTAGGTCGACAATGCTTTGGTCGACTTTTTCGTAGCATTAAATTTGGTCGTAGTTTTAGTGAAAATAATTTAAGTCGATTAAAACTAGCTGCTCGACCTAAAAAACGAACCGTTAAATTTTCTATTCAATTCATAAATTACTAAGATGAAAAACTATGTAATTTTCTATTTTTTCTCATTAAATTTTTTGACTTGTGATTTGATTTTATTCTAAATCTGGATTTTTTTTGTTTCAATTTTGCTACTAAATTATTAATATTATCATTATTATTCTTTTTTTTACGAAAATATAAGTTATTTGTTGTTAAAATCACCTTTTTCACATTTTCCTTCCTATTTATATTTCTTTAATTTTCTTTATATTTTTTAATTTTTATTAGGCTAATTCTTTGTATTTTCTTCATATTTGTATTTTTTTAATTTTTATACATTCCTTTTAGTTTTCATTATGTTTTTTTTCTTAACTAAGAAATCCGTAACCGCTACCAAGAATGCGCACTAGGTAAACCCCACAAACCACACAGGAGATGTAAATCATACTAGGCAAACCCTGTGCGACGGGCTCAACCAAGAAATATAACATAGACATTAATTGTAATAGTATTAATACATAAATGTTTTATAAACTATAAATATATGTCTTTATCTAAAAATATTATTACAGAAGTAATTTTTTTTTAAATATTGTTATATATTACAATTGACAAAATTAATAAATGCCAAATAATATTTTGATTAAAAGACCAAAAGAACTTATCTCTATCGCTAATATAAAATAAAAAGAATAATGCTAAATAAATTATATTTCAAATATATTTGTGATTTACTATTATATTATCTTTCTAAGAGATATTTTTATTCTATCTAAATATAGATAATTATTCAAAAATTTCAAAATTAAATTCTTAAAAATTCAAATTCCTTAGAAAAGTAGTCATTTTGTTAGAATTAAATTCTAAGAAATCATTTTCCTATCTAACTTTATTTTCCTGCCTCTTAATCTACCAAAAGCACAAAATTAAGCATCAAATTTCCATCCCCTACTTCCAATTGCTGTGAATTTTCAGAGCCTTTACTTTACCAAAGTGGAAGAAGTAGCCTCCTGCTGCAATGGCTTCGGTTACTCTTGTCACCACTGACCTACCTCAAGGATCCTCTTCCCCTTCTTTCTTATTCGCTTCTTGATATTCTATCCATTCCAGTTAGTCTGAGTTAATGTTTCCTAGGTTGAAGCAGGAAAACCAAGAAAGAAACTTAAACGTTTCAAATTCTTCTGATCCTCTCATTTTTAATGGCAACTCTGCTTGTGCTGCTGTAGCAATTTATTTTTAACAGTTGAACGGTTCAATTTTGGCGCCAATTCCAAATGGAAGCTGATGACGACCTCAAAACCCTACTCTACGAGCAAAGCCGGGAACACACGGCGGCGCAAGCCCTCGATTCCGACCTCTACGTCGCTTACCAACTCCAAATGCAAGAAGCTGTGACCGCATCCCTCGCTCAAAACGCCGGTCTCCCCAGTTCCTCGAACCCTGTCTTCACTCTCGAGGACGTTTCTGAAGTTTCTACCGTGGACACCGTTGATCTCCTTGCGGACGAAATATCTGTCTACGAGCTGCAACTCCTCGATCAAATGGTTGCAGAGGACGAGATGAAGAAAATCCGCGATGATCTCAACCGACGGATCCACGATCACGCCTTCGCCCGCGAAATACTCACTGTTCCGGACGAAGAGTGGGTAAAGGTTGGGAATAATATTGAGAAACCTTATCTTGAGGGGTCTGCTTTTGGGAAAGGTGTTGCTGTTGATAGTGAGGACTCTTTTAGGGTTTATGTGAAGGGTTTAATGGGCAATCAGGTAGTGGGAAATGGAAAAAGGGATACTTTTGTGGGAGGGATTGGAGTGGCGGTTTGTGATATGAATGATTTGTTGGTTTTTGAGGTGAGTAAGGGAGTTGTTGGGGTTGAAATGAGTGGGGAAGTGGTTGAAGTGAAGGCTTTGATTGAAGGGCTTCATGTTGCAACAATATTGGGATTGAAAAGGGCTTTAATTGTTTGTGATAGTAATTTGATGCACCAATGTGTAAGTTTCCCCTTTTTATTACTTTATAAGCATTTAACAATGAACCTGTTTTGTGAATGTGTATTAGTAGTAAGTGCTTGAATGAGTAGAAATGATGCAATGGTATTTTGTTTTTGATTGAGTTAGGTGTGTTGAGTTTATATCCAAACCATTGAGGCCTTGTTATTCACAAACTGGTGCCTAGATAATTAAATATCCGCTTTGCTTTCTGAAAACTGTTCATTTGTTTTAGCAGCCTCTTATCATTCTAGCTTTATTTTAGAAACCCAACTCCAAAAATGAATTGTCAATTCACCGGGAGAGTGCCACATGCACTTGTTAATGGATTTTCCTTCACATGTTTAAACCTTCTGGGGGTAGATCAATGTTCTGATTTTGAAATTGTGGCATGTCTTTTCTTACATTAGCATTACTGCACGGTGACCAATTTCCAGGTGTTTGTTGCAGCAAATTCTTGATGGTTCTTTATGTTGTGTATTTGTCATGACGGCTGAGATTGTTTTTGTTTTCACATTATTTTCACCTTTTTTGTTTTAGCCTTTCAATCCTCTATCCGTTTGGGTAGTTGTATATACTATTAGACTTGATCTATTACTGATTATTAAACATTTCAGAAAAACTCTATTTTATTTCTCCCTTTTAGATTTTTATTTCTTTGGATCATTATGAGCATTTCAGAAATTCCCTCTGTGTCTCTCTGTCTCTGTTGGATGGTTTGCATTTTTTTTGGCAGTGTATGTGAAAGTTATAATTTTTTGTAATAATACCTAATTATGTCCTGTCATCGGTATTATGACTGGGATGCTTTATCTTGAAGTGCTGATTTTTAGTTGAATTTGTGATATTAATAGTCAACTTCCTCCAATCAAGAGAATAATGTGAACGCTAGGTTGCTTACAATTTCCTCGTGAACCTGTTTTATCTGTTCACTGCTTTCTTGCTTCGAACTCCTTGTACAGAAATACAAGTGCATAAGATGGTTATACTTAATGCAGTTTACAGGCAAATGGCGTCCAACACAGGGTAATTGTGCAACACTGGTTGATCAAGTTACTCTTCTTCTGAGAAATTTGACTCATTGTAACTTGTCTCTTGTGGCACAAAAGGATGTCAAGTTTGCATTTAGACTAGCTCAAGATGCAATAGTCTCTCAGGCTGAACAGCTGGTTGAGAACTTTGGTGGGAAAAAAGTTATTGAGACCTGTGCTATTTGTCTTGAAGACATCAACACAAATCGAATGTTCTCAGTTGATGGTTGCTTGCACCGATATTGTTTTTCTTGTATGAGAAGGCATGTTGAAGTTAAGTTGCTTTATGGAATGTTACCTAAATGCCCCCATGAACAATGTAAGTCTGAACTAAAAACTGATGATTGCAAGAAGTTCTTGACACCTGAGTTGTTTGACATTATGAGCCAGCACATTATGGAAGCTTCCATTCCTGCCGCTGATAAAGTATACTGTCCATACCCTACTTGTTCTGTTCTAATGTCTAGATCTGAGTTCCTACGTGGTGGACTGACTTCAGCAATGACAATGTGCAAAAAATGTAATCGTCCTTTTTGTGTTGACTGCAAAGTTGTTTGGCATGATAATATTACTTGCTCTGTATACAAGCAACAAAATCCAAATCCATGTCCTGAAGATGAAAAGCTCAAATCTCTAGCAACAGAAAGTCGCTGGCGGCAATGTAGGGTATGCAACTATATGGTATCGCTTGGTGAGGGCTGCAACCACATTTATTGCAGGTATTTGTTACTTTTTCCTCCAATTAGGTTATTACTTGAATACTTTTGTGCTTTTCTCAGAACTCCTAATGCGGAGGATTCGAAATTAGAAATAGGGCTAAGGTTTGGAAAAATTATACCTGCTTAACAGCATTACCTCAAGCCAAGTCTTGGCATTTTTAAGATTTAAGAATGGTTAATACACACAGCTATTCCATTGTATTTCTGAAACACAGAGTTCTTGTATTGAACTCAGAAGTCAAAACAGACTATTGTTACCTATGGGCCTAGCTTTGCCCCTGAAATATACTTGTATTCTCAGTTGACTTCTATGTATTCTCTCCATCTTTCAGCACTTGTCTGCCATATTTCAAGGGTCTTGAATTTTCATATTAGCATTTTATTTACCCCAAAAATGCTTTCATGTGTGCAAGAATATAAAAATTTATACTCCTGTAGTTTGTATGGTCCGTCCTCAAATTTTTAATTCCCCAAAAGCACTCCCAGCATAATATTTGAGCCTAAAATCTTGGGTCTACCACTCAGTAGAAGTAAAGCATAATATTTGCTTATTGGAGGATTGGGATTAAGTAAGAACTACGACATTCATTGAGTGTGAAACTTGCTTAGAGGAGTTCCTTGTTTATGTTTATGATTGTATACATTACCAAATGGCGTATTTGCCAAAATGAATACTAGCCATTTATGTATCATTCTTGTTTTTTTCTGCTAGTATGACTTCGGTAACGTTATATCATTCCAAGCATTGAAGACAGCAGAAGTTCATATTTGTTGTGATCAGTGCCCCCCCCCCCCCCTTTTCCTTTCCTTTTTTTCTTTTATTTGTTGGTAATAAATGTAGACAACGATGTCCACTTCGAGATGATGTCCTCGAGATGATGTCCCCTCGGAGCTCAGCTTCGACTCCTGTATTTCAACTAGTTACTGAATGTTTGTGCAGATGTGGACACGAGTTTTGCTACATTTGTGGAGCTGCATGGAAGAACAAGAGAGCAACATGTTCCTGCCCATTGTGGGATGAGCATAATATTGTGTATGAGCGGTAGAATTTAACAAGATGATGACTGGAACATTGTTATGCTTAAAGAATTTGAAAGGGATGTTTGATGGCTAATGAATAACTAGTAATAATTAAATCAATTTTAAGTTGGCCAACAAGTATTTTTGTAGCTCGACCTAAAATACATTTTTTATTATTTACTAATTTTTGGTGACCCCGGCATGAATGCTCTAATATATAATAAACGCAACGCATTATTTTTTTTCTTTAAAATGTTATATATAGATAAAAAAAAACTAAATATATAAAATAATAAGTTTCATCCCTTTAAAAGTTTAATTTTGATTTAATATAATATACAATTACAATCCTAAATTGTTATTAAAACTGTAAAATTATTATTTTTTATTATTGCAATAAGTTTTGATAATTATATTAATTTCTATTAACAAGTTAAAAGTATATATATAAAAAAAACCTTACAAATGAAAGAGAGATATATTAAAACTGTAGAAATATAAATAGAACCAATGAAGAATTATATTAAAAAATTATTAATTTTTTAGTTTAAATTTAAATTAATTATTTTTAATTTATTTTTTAAAATAAAAGTTTTATTTAAGTCTATTTAAAATATTCACATAACTAAATGAAGCAATCTCAAATTTTTAATCCAAAAAATATGAGTAAAATTTTAATACAAAAAAATATACGAAAAACACAAATATATTCTATTTTAAATATTAAAAAACATAATAAAACGTTGATTAATATATGACAATCAAAAATAATGATTAATATTAGAATTTAGAGTAAAATTTGATGAAATAATTAATATTTTATAATAACAAAGTATTAGAGGTATATTAAGATTATATGTTAATAGATATTATTTATTTTAAATAAAGATAATAATGACAAGTATATTTATATATGAATTAAACTTAGATAGAAGTTTAATAGAATTCTTATATTACTATCCAAGAGTGAATAGGACTCTTACATTATTAATTTTTATGACAGTTAATTTTCTTACCATTATTGTATTGCTATTATTTTTAATTAATTAAAAAGAATAAAAAGGCAATAATATTCTTAAAAAAATAAAATAATTACATTAAAATTGACCAATAAACTTTGCCCTTTTTATATAATAGTGATGATAATTTAATACTAGCAATGTCACAGTCCTCAATTTATATTATCCAAATTTGATAATAAGGGTTTTTCTTAACTAAAAGAAAAAAAAATCTTATTAATTTGGTGGTTGCTTATATTTCTTGAATTTAGGTAATAACAAGTGCTTTGAATCAATTTTGAGTTAATTTTAAGTTGATTAAAATAATTAAATTTGTATGTCAGTATATAGAGATCAGTTATATATATATATATATGAACAAAATAAGAAAAAAAAAACCATTTAAAAGTAAAGGGAAAACTAATTTTGGTTGATTATTCGATTTTTTTTTCCAAAAGGAAAAAACGCCATTTAAAATCTTAATTATTATAATTAACTTAAATTTATACATAATTATATATATTTTTAAATATAAAGTATATAACTTCACTTAATTAGTTATTGTTATATTATTATTATTTTTCTCCAGTGTCAAAGGAGAGTAAAATGGTAAATTATTAAATTAGAGCAAAAATAAAAAAGTTTTTCACAGTGAAGTAAATAGTAAAAATCACATGCGGTGAAAAAAGGAGAAAGCCCTGGTGTCGCATTATTCTTGTTCAGCCGAAGGGCTATTAGTTCACTGTACGACATTCTCCGATCTTTGCATTTCTGTTCAATCGTCTTTTCTTTCATTCTCAAAGCGAAAGCGGGGGGGAAACTCCGGCTAACAAAAGGCGAGTCAGTTCAGTGTGTGACTGTGTGAAAATGAGCGGAGCAGGGAAGAAGATTGCGGATGTAACTTTCAAGGCCGGCAAGAACATCGATTGGGATGGCATGGCTAAACTCATCTTCTCCGATGAGGCTCGCAAGGAGTTTGCCAATCTACGCCGCGCCTTCACCGAGGTCAACTCTCAGCTTGAGACCAAGTTCAGCCAGGTCTATTTCTATCTCGTACATTTTGTGAATCTAGGATTTCTATGATTTGGATGGAAATGGTATGGATCTATGTTAGTTTAGCTACTTAGGGTTTTGGAATTGATATTGAATTGATTTGTTGATTGGAGGGGTTTGAGATGGGGACTTTATGCTTCGTCTGACTGAAATGGCTCCTCTGGAAATATTGATTTAATATTTGCATTTTATTTTGGTCTATTTCAAGATGGAATGGACAAAGGATGTAATTTTTTTTGAAAAAAAAATTATGTTACATTTGGCGCCAATTATGGTGAGATAATAGTATTTGTTGATTATTTTGAAGTTGATATTGGATATGGTGGATTAAAGGCATTCATTCGAAGGGTGGGAATTGTCGGAATGACTGCAAAAAAGGAGTTCTGCTGCCCATTAAAAATTTTAACTATCTGACTATGGAGTTATGCATAACAGGGGTGTCTTACGTGGGTAAGGGAATGGCATGGACTTGCTTATTGGGTTGGAATGGGTAATGGAACCCCAGTGGCAAAACATTGAATGAAGATTTTGGATAAAGTTCTATTTTTGTAGAGGATGCAATTGTTCTTTCAGCAATTGTGCAATTGTTTGTGGGATGAATCTTATAGGTAGCACTTTTTTACTAAAGAATCATCGCATTATTTCTGTTGCTAAATTCCAAAAGTTCCCATGAGAATGAGGATTTTGCAAGGGAGAGAGTGAGTACAAATGCTAGGCGTGTGGACTACCATAAACTTTCCTAAAACAAGAACCTCATTCACTGGCTCCTGCCTTAGATGATTATAGATCAAGCGTGGAAAGATTTTTTGCCACTTACTTTTAACATATATAATCAAGCCTTTGGCAGTTGTTATTCAAAGAGAATGGTAGAGTTCATGCAAGCTGAGCTATATTACCAAGGGCTTCTGCAATGTGGCTCATAGAAAACTTTGTATTTCCGTGAAGCAGTTGTCTATCAAAATTTCTTATTTTGTGACTATCTAATCTCATATAAGTAATATGGATATTTAAAAAATTGTACTTGCATTAGCATCAAACTTTCCTATCGTACTTGTTGAATTTCAGTGACAAGGTGATTATCACTTGGCTCATTTCATGCTACAGCAGTGTGCTTGTTTTTCTGTTCACATATGCAGAAATGAAGTAGTTGTGCTTTCAGTCAAGAGTGCATTTCTGGAATTTTAGGTTACAGGAGGATATGGTGACTAGAATTTCTGCTATTCGTAAATTCTTTGACATATTGCATGTAAAGTAGTTGGTCTAGTCTTATTCTGTTTACAGATCTTTATTTTGCTTCGTATTCAAATTGGATTATTCAACCTTTGTTTGCTTAAATATGCCCATGCCCAAGTGCTTCATCACATGCTACCAAGGAGATATTTGGGCTATGACTTAGACTTTCTTTGTCTTTGAGTGTGGAGTGATTTCTCTTTTCATTCTCGTGGAAACAAATTTCTGAGAGGTGTATTTTTCACTTCTAGTTTGTTATTATCTTCCTGAATAACCTTCAGCTTCTTTATCATGCAGGAACCTGAACCCATAGACTGGGACTATTACAGAAAGGGAATTGGATCAAAATTGGTTGATATCTACAAAGAGGCATATGAAGGTATGATCCTTCTGTCACTTATATGATGTTTTGTGAAAACTGTAACTGTGTTTTTGCTATTTTGAAACTTATTTGCAATCTTTGAAGTTTCTTGATTCTTTCCATTTTGGGTTTGGGAGAGTTATATTTGAGGTTTTGCTAGACCTAATATTTGAGATTATGGTACTGCTGGTTTTCGCAGATAGAATTGCTTTCTCTTTGGGCATTTTTATTTTTCTGTTCACCCCTTGTGTATAAATTTTAATTAGCATCTGGTCATTCAAGTCATAATTCTACCCTCCCAAATCTCTGTATCAATCAATCTTCTTCATTTCTACAAGGATGATTGTACGGATTTGGTAAGAAGGGTAAGAACTATGACAATGAAATTCTTTTCCACAATTGCACTGTGAAGTGTCAAGTATCATGTAACATCATAAACCAGTTATTATCTGTGTTTGGTCAATGAGGCAGTCTTAGCTGTCATACGGCCCTTTGTTATTCATGCTGTAGGCATTTTTGCTTCTTACTCATTTTTTCCCCTTTCTTTTTAGGTTTAAAAGAATGATTTGGTATTTGATTGTTGTTTTTCAGGCATTGAGATTCCCAAGTATGTAGACACAGTTACTCCAAAGTACAAACCCCAATTTGATGAACTGGTGAGAAATATATTCACTTCCTTTGTCACATAAAGATAGAATGTGTTTCAGTCATCTTCCAGTATCAAGATTGACATTGTAAATACATTACAATACAAAATATTAGCAGTATTTATTCTCTCTCTTTTAGTTACTGATCTAGGCGAGAAACTAATGCTACTTTACTTGAGGAAGGTCTTAAACGTGACAATCTCAGAGGCCTTGTTGGGATTTGTACATATGATTTTGACCCCATGCAGAACTACTAACTAAAGTTTTCCGTCCTTTTTGGCAGTTGGTGGAGCTGAAAGAAGCCGAGCAGCAATCTCTGAAGGAGTCTGAAAGATTAGAAAAGGAAATTGCCGAAGTTCAAGAGTTGAAGGTAATATGCACTTTCTTTATTTCATCTGAGTGGAATGTTTTTGTCATTCTTGATCTCTCATTAATGTATTTTGGTTTTACAGAAGAAGCTGAGTACCATGACTGCAGATGAATACTTTGAGAAGCATCCAGAGCTCAGGAAGAAGTTTGATGATGAAATTCGAAATGATTATTGGGGGTACTAGAGTTGATTTTTTAAAGCAATCTTCTGGGGCGATCCACCCTGGGGTGATCCATTTTGAGTTCATCCTCAGTTTAGGAATAAAAAAGGACAAATGGTCTGTCGTTTTATTTTTATAACATTTGAAGAATGTGAATTGCATATACCTTGTCTGAGACGTCCTAATGGGGCCGTCTTTGGTGGAGGAGCAAAAGATGTTCAATCAATGGATGAGTCTACTCCATCTTGGAGCTTGCTGAGTTTGATGCAAAAGGTTTTTGACTGAGTTTTTGTTTTTAATAGTTGAGAGTATATGAACTCTGTGATGTGAACATACTAAATAAACTATATTACTTGCTTGATGGGGAGTTAGAAAATATAGGAGGGTTGATAATGCAGAGTCGGTTGCTGGATTGACAGAATTTCAGCAGTCCTTTAGCAACAGTGGTACTTCATGATTTCACCGGAAAGTAAAGAGCTACTACCTATAAACATGACAATGTAAAGTGTAAAATATAACTGTGATGCATGGCAAGAGTTTCAATTTTGTTCCCAGATGAAATCTTTTCAAACTTCGCCAGTGGTATAGGTCCACAATGGCGGTTGTTGAATGTAGGAATGAAGCCAAGCAGCGTGTGGTGACTGGCATGTGCTCCACATAATGTGACCTTTTTCTCTTCCCGTGGTTTGGCAACTTTGCATGAAGCTTGCAGTCTGTGGACGGTATCATTTATGCTGGTGGTGTTTGAGGCTTGGAAGTTAGACCAATTCCCGCGAGCTGATTTGGCCAAGCATGGGTCGAAAGTTGGTAATTCACGTGCAATTATTAAGCCATAGGACTCCCCACTCCCTGGTACCATCTTTTCAATAATAGAGTTTTAGAAGTCAATTATCGGTTGATTAATTTAATGAATTATTATTTCTTACTCCCTCAGTTCAGAGAAAAAAAAATTAATTTTAATTTAATATAATTTATAAAGTATAATGCATAATTAAATATATAAATTTATATTTATATTTTTTAATGTGAATTATGTATTGCATTATGAATAAAAGTAATATAAAAATTTTATATTAAAAATGATTTTTTAAAAAAAACTAATCTGTTCTTTTTGGACCGAGGTATATTTGATTAGTCGCCGATTGAAGATATGGAATCATTATCATCATGCGGCACTTTATTTAAATCTCACGCCAACCTCTAAAAAATTGCCAATAAATCCCCTCCATCATTTCACCCGAGCAGCTCGTGCTGGGCTTACTTGCACAGGATACCTTGCCACGAACCTGCTGTCTCGTGCATGTACATGCCGGTGGCGGTCGCCATTGCTGAGCTCATGGGCATTGGAGAAAGTGGTGTGTTTTTTTCAGTGAAGAAGTGACAACCAACTGACCAAGGAAAAGCCACGCGTAACGAAAACAGCTTACTTGTCAATGATAAAGGCTTTGCTTACTCATTAATGACAATAATTTTGATGTGTTGTGGACCTTTTCATATGGTTACAAAGTGGTTTACTTTTAACTTGGCCCACAAATATACTCTTTTTTCTTTTTTCTATTTTTTTTAATCAAAATACACAACTTTAATTTATAATGAACAATATACCTAATTAGTATTGAACACATAATTTTTAATTTTTATATGAACTCTTTACCGTTATTATTAATAAAAGTAATATTTTTTGGATAGTTGTTTGTCTTAAAAATTATTAATTTTTTATATTATTTTTATTCAAAATAATAATGTATAATTTAAATTAAAAAATAATATAATAATATAAATTTATAAATTTAATTATATTTTAAATATATTGTACTTTATAAATTTTAAAAAATTATATTAAATTAAAAATAGATTTCTTTTTTAATGGACGTAGTATAAAAATTTATTTCAAAACAAATTTTATATAAACAAATACCAAAATTTAAGGAAAAAAAACACTATCGTTAATCCTCGACGTCCCCGTTAAACTACCACGTCCCCACCACTTCCAACCACCGCTGTCACTCATTGTCACCACTCACCACACCACTATTGTTATCTCAGTTCCTTCCTCTTCTCCACCTCATTCTTACGGAACCACCGACCCCTCTTTCTGCTGACGTGGCCATATTAACATTTTCACACAACGACCCCTACTCTTTCCTAATTTCTCACTCTCGCCCCAGAAAATAAATTTTTTTTTTTTCCTTAAAACCACATTTGGAATGTACTTGCATATCTCCCTGTCCGCACGTACACTAAAATACAATTCCATACACGCACACACTCTGTCACACAGTCACGCAGTCACTCGTGTAAATGAACCACAACTTTTAAGCTCAAGATTTACGCCGGTGGACGGAGTTGAGGTTGTTCTCAATGTCGGAAGTCAACGAGTCAAAGCCGACATGGGAATGGTTAGCGGATGACGGCTCCGGACCACGATCATACAATTCCGGTGCCTCCTCTGCGGGGAAGTATGCGACGAAGGAGAAGGTAGGGGAGGAAGAGGACTGGAAGTTTCATGCGGTGGAGTTTGCCAAGGGATTTACGGAGATGAGTGTGCAGTTTGGGAAGGGAGTGAGGGATGTGGTGAAGCAGAGCATTGTTAGGGAGGATTCTGTCATTGTGAAGATGTTGAGGGGACCCTGTGGGAGAGTGTGTGGGAAATTGAGGTTCTTGAATGAGTATTTGCCGGAGGATCGTGATCCTGTTCATTCCTGGACTGCCATTCTTGTTGTTACGCTTCTAGCCTTTACTGGTATTAGCCGTTTTGATTTATTATTTTGTGTTTATTTAGTTACAGTACGGTTAATCTTTACATATGATGGAGGCTTCAGGTGTTTTTTTTTCTGGTCTGCCATGATTGTTTTGCTTGTCCGAGTTGAATTTAGGTGCATGCGTATAAGCTTTTGTCGTTCCTTCTTTCATAATTTTATTTGCATTTTTTCTGCGTACTCAGCCTCCTTATTCAACTTTTCAATGTTACTCACCACATAAATCTTCCATTATAAAGTCAACATGATGAGAAATTTCGTTTTTGATCCAAGGATATTGAAATTATAATAACAATGTATGATGATTGACCAAAAAGATGTTGAGACGTTTTCCGTGTCAGAAATGCTAAGCTCTTTGTTTTAGAAGGTTTTGTTGTTGAAGGATGCTTGAAGATGTAATGTTATTACAAATTATTTAGCTCATGTTTTAGTAGAAATTGCAATTTCAAGTTTGCTGTCTCTTCTAAGTGACTGGTCTTTCATGAACTGCTCCTTCAATTATTTCTATTTATCTTTATTAGTTCAGAACCTTGCTTATTTGAACATATTGTATGTTTAACTTATTAACATGTGAAATATGCAGAACCTGGGTCATCCTTTTTGGTGTTAATATTCTTGATTGGTACAATGCTTAGGCTTAGAAAGCTGAATGGCCCTTTTTTTTCCCCCTTCCAAATAAAAGGCCATGTCTTGACCAGAAAAAGTTAGCATCTCTTACACAATTTGTTCCACGCTTTATAAGCAATTGAATTTGGCTATAATTATGAGCAACCACCTTGTCACTTTTTCGTCCAATTTAGTAATTTTTACATCACTGCTTTGGACAGATAGAATCTAATTTAGGAATGAAATTTGGCAGGGATGAATAAATTAGAGGAGCTATATAGTGTTTTTGAAATTTTATCTTCACAACGCAAGCTTACCAACTTTGCAGACAGCAAAATTTATACCATCTTTGAAGTAATACCACTCTTAGGTGTAGAGATGTATGGAAACATGAATTTTTACATAAACATTGCTTACTTTGGTTTGAGTTTCTGTTTTCAATAAGCAGTTGGATAATATGCATAATGTATTCAGTCATGAGGTACAATTCCTTCGAAGGATGACCAGAATTGGCAGAGGATTGAAGGTTCTAGCTTCCTAGGTGATTAGGGACTTTAAATGATGAAGACATTTCTCCTCTTCTATATTAATTTTTTAAAATTCAATTTGCAAAGTTATTCCTTTCTGTTTTCATCAGAACATCATACTGACAGCTGTTTCCAATTTGCAGTATTGATTGTAAATACTGATAGTGACAGCAGCTCTACATTGGTAAAGAAAGTGTGCATGCATCCTCCAACTGCAACTCGTATATTGCTTCCAGATTTTCGACACTTGGCTTATAAGGAGCAAGGTGTTTCAGCTGAACAAGCGAGGTTTTCTATTATTGCTCCACATTCTTTTCTTTCATCTCGATTGGCAGGTATATTGCTACCACAAAGATACAAAATGCTGGCCTGAGAGTGATGATGTTTAGTTATAAAACTGACCTTTTCTTGACTCGTTTCTTCCAAAATTTTACCTATAACAGGATTACCTGGAATTAGAGCTTCAATACTTCAAGAATTTGGTATTCGCCTGGTGACGTATGATCTTCCGGGATTTGGGGAAAGTGATCCCCATCCTGGTAGGAACCTTGAATCATCAGCTCTGGATATGTTACACTTATCATACTCTGTGAATATCACTGGCAAATTCTGGGTGTTGGGATTTTCTAGTGGAAGCATGCATGCTTGGGCTGCCCTTCAATACATTCCTGACAGAATTGCAGGTAACTAGAAAAGTTTTTTCAGTTTTCAAGTGATTTTTGAAAATGAACTCCTCAATTGTACTGGCAAATGGATACTTAAGCTGAGGTAGGACCTGTTTTCCATAGAGGACCATAAGTTGCATAGATTTGAACCATATGTAACTTTCTTGAAGACTTCAACTAACAGACAAAAATTGTGTAATTTTTTTTCTTCAGAATAGGATCTGTTTTGAGACTTGAAAGGTTGAAATATATTCATGTAGTTAGCCATCAAGTGTAACACAATCCTTGGAAGGGAAATGTGTGAAAAATTACATTACATCACTGCGCGTGAAATTGTAAATCTTCCAACTTCCTTGCAAATTGGGAGTATTGAGTATGCAAATGTTGTATTAGATTACCCACTTTTAATTATTACCCTATGTTTTTGAGAGAAAGTGTTTAGCATTCTGGGGTTGTATGTGGTGCCAACGGCCAAGTCTTTATGTCCTTTATTAGCTTACTGACTAAATAAATTCAACTTTGACGGAATTCTTGGGAATTGGGATGGCCATTTCAATGTAGATATTGTCATAAATTCATAATACTAAGATGAGACGTGAATTGAATATATTTGCTCCATTCTCAGCTCTGAATTCCTGAGCAATCTACCATTACTTTGTAGGTGCCATCTTGGTTGGTCCAATGGTTAATCCATATGAACCTAGTATGACTAAGGTAGAGAGACGAAGAACGTGGGCAAAATGGACTGCAAAGAAGAAGCTAATGTACATGCTTGCTAAAAAGTTTCCAAGCTTACTCCCCTACTTCTATCGTAGAAGCTTCCTGTCTGGAAAACATGGTCAGATTGACAAGTGGCTTTCCTTGTCACTTGGAAATAAGGTGAGTAATCTTGACTTAGCAATTGTGGTAGCTATTCAGATGCTTGAATATTTAGTCACGGCATTGCTTTTACAAATTTCTTGCATGAAGGATAATTTTGAGACTCCTGAAGGAAATTTTCAAACTAATTGATTACTACTTTGGTTTGTTCATTAGTAATGTTTCTCAGATGGGACCCTTAGTGGTATTTTTTTTAGTCTTATTCAGTCAGACATTTTCTTATGGAAATCATGACATAATTTCAGGACAAAGCTTTGATAGAGCACCCACTTTTTGAAGAGTTCTGGCAAAGGGACATGGAAGAATCAGTTCGACAAGGAAATGCAAGTCCATTTGTTGAGGAAGCTGTCTTACAGGTCTCAAATTGGGGTTTCAAACTTGCTGAACTCAAAGTGGGAAAGAAAAGCAAGGGAAAAGGCTTTTTGGTTTGGCTCAAGTCCATGTACAGACGAGAAGAAGAAATAATGAATGGGTTTCTTGGGCCAATTCACATGTGGCAGGTTAGTGCACTATCCATTTTATGTTACGTGAATATGCTTTGGTCAACTTGACAGGTAGAATATACTGGTACTTCTTGTGTCCTCTAATGATAAGCATGGATAAGATCATGCTTTGTCATGATTCTGGTGTAATGTGCCACGTTTTTTTATTATGTTAAATGATTTTGAGTTTTGCCTTCTATTTTTCCAAGAAACATAGCTTTCTTTGAGCAATTAACTATCATTAAGGCTTTTGAAGGTTTTACTGGAACTGTTTGACAATCATTTTTCATCAGAAAATTCTTTACAACTTCTTTGCTAGTTCTGTTCTCCCATTTCTTTTGAAATTTAAGCAATCTTTTTGCCAAATTGAATAGTGTCATGAGAAGTTTTGTTGGTTTGTTCTTGTTCTTGTGAGTTATAAATTGTTTCTGTAAGCAAGACAAGATGCTGACTACTTGCTTCTGGTGCATATTGAATTTGCAAATGTCAAACAGGGAATGGATGATAAAGTTGTCCCGCCATCAATGAGTGATTTTGTGCAGCGAGTTCTACCAGATGCCATGTTGCACAAGCTCTCACATGAGGGGCATTTTACCTATTTTTATTTCTGCGGTGAATGCCATAGGCAGATTTTTAGCACTGTTTATGGGGCCCCTCAAGGACCTCTGGCCCCAAGGGTGGATCATATCACCACCAAAGGAGGCGCAGAAGACACAGGTACAGCAAACATAGAAGTAGTTGATGAAACCCCGCCGACGGAGAGTGTTTCACCGATGTAGAGTACATCCTCTACATTGGTCTGACAATTCTGGCTTAGGAACAATCGGAATTATCCTGTATTGGCAGTGTGCAGGAGTCTTTTGGAGTAGTCCTGACTCTGGGAAATATTATGGAGGGTTTAGAGGGTAGTAACCTTCTACGTACATAATTACAAAAAGCATTTGCGGCAAAGATGAGATACTACACTTAACAGTATGAATTACAAGATTACTTGCCAGCAGCAGTTTATGGCCTTTAACAAACGTGCTGCCTGAGGCTTAAAGGATGACAAAATTGGAAATAGACTCATTTACACAATGTACTAAGGATGACCATCACCATAGCGCGATATTTGCTATGAATACTGAATTCTTGAGGCCCTTTGGTTATTTTATGGCGTTGGGGGAAGACATACAGGTTGGTGTTTTTGTGGAAAATTGATGGTGGTGATATGGGAAGAAAGGTTTATCCCTCCTAGTGCAATATGCAGAAAATTTTCTTTGTTTTTTTGACTTGCATGCAGAGATGTCGAATAATCCATACGTTATGATACTTCAAAAAATGGAATGGATTTGTCTTTCCAAAATGCACAAACGCTGACATGCAAAAACATTCAGGAACTCTTGCCTTGCTTGCTGTTTATAATCAAGTTCATAGATGCAAAGCCAGTTGATTAAACAATAGAACAAAAGCAGTTACTACTATTATCAATCAAATCTTCTTATTACCTTTTTGTTCTGGCTTAAAATTCATTCCATTTCCCCCTTATATATAGCAAAAGCTCTAATAGTAATAAATCATGATACTCCCTTTTGAGAACAAAAAAAACACAGAAAAGTCAACTAATCTTAGTCAAGTATAATTTTGTATTAATTCTAAAGTACAATTCATTTAATCCCTTAGATCGTGTATTATGGTCAAATGATATGCATTTTAAAACGTGATTCTTTTTTGTCTTATGTAAATATTTTCTCAGATTCAACATGACCATATCCATATGCATTTCTAAAGCAACGTGGTAGTAATCTAGCAAATTTAAGCGCAGTGAAATGTCTTTCATACCCCTCTAACGCATTCCTCGTTGACATTCTGCTCGCCGGTCCCTACCACCCAATGCAACCGCCTTTGCCATATGAGGTTTAGTAAGGTTTAGCAAAGGCGGTGCAATTTTTTTATGACACACTAACCCGTCTGGCTCCGTTCTCCGAGCCTCCCTTACTATTTATAGTAAAAATCTCACCACCGGATTTTTTTGATTTTTGATGTCGGTGGTACCGCAGAAGCTTTTCATTTTCTCTGCTTTCACTCTCTCATTGCATTCTTGCTCTTCTTGTCCTCGTCCTCCGCTGTATTCCTTCTCTTCTTCCAGAAGTTTCATTTCGTTCCGATTTCGCTCTGTTGCGTTCTGCACTTCACTCCTTCACTCCGCCATGCCTCGCACTCAGGTTCCCCGTTCCTGTTTAATTTTTGCCTGAAAATGTTAATTTGCAATGGCGGTGGCTAATAAAATGATGAAAATCTTTTTGTTACTTTTTTTTTTTTTTTTGGTTGTATCGATCATACTTAAGGTAAAAGTATCGGATTGTTACCAGAATTTTTTTATTAAAAAATTTCATTGAATTAGTGTTTTTTTTTTTTTTCAAATAGTGTAAATTGTGTTCTAAAAGGGGGAAAAAACCGTAAGACGATGTGATTTCTCATTTGGAAAAAAGGAAAAATATATATATATATATATATTTTCAGTGTATATAGTACATGAAATTTGTTGTAAATGCTTGTGTTTGGATGATAGCTTTGTTTCTCTTTGTAATTCAGTCTAATTTGATAATTTTCTTGCTGTGGTTTTATTGTTTATTCATATATTATTAGTTAGAGGACAAAGGTGAAATAGTCAAAAGTGGTAACTTTCATATGCATGCGTTAGTTAATCAATTTTTATCCTTCCCCATAGAAAGCTATGGTTGGATGTTTACTGTTATGGATTTTGGAAATGCAGAGAAAGGCTGTTGCTAAAGTGCATAGGTGGATTCCAAATACAAATTTGGACACGCACTCTAGTTCATCGACCACAACAGAGGGTGCTTCTGTTGAAGCTGAGGAAGCTGTCACTGATAAGCTAAATTCACTGAGTATTTCTGAAACGAGTGGTGGTGGCAATGTTTCTGCACCAGGTCCTCAAGTTGGGGGTGTCGAATTGGCAAACCACAATGCTGTGATTGCCCAAAATGTCTCTTGGAAACCCAGGTCATACTCAACAACAAGTGGGGCAACAGCATCGAATGCCATTTTGAGCAAGTCGTTTAGTGGTAATCTGTTGGAGAATTTCACCGTGGACAAGTCTACATACTCCCATGCACAAATAAGAGCTACCTTCTACCCCAAATTTGAAAATGAGAAGTCTGATCACGAGGTGACCTTATCTCTCTGTTTTCTTAATCAGTGGTTTCTATTTTGTATTAAGTATTTTATTGACCATATGGATTATGAAGCATGGCAATAGCTTTTACCATTGCCCCAAGGCTCCCTTTCTTCTTCATTAGTCACAAGTAGGGAAAAGAATTTACAGGATAACAAGTAGAAGATTAATAATTACATGTATTATATGCTTGTTCTTTTTGTAGTGGGGCTGTAGCTTTAGTTGTTCCAGAGCCATTGTCTTTCCCTTTTTTTATTTTTGGCCCTATTATATCTTTACATTATGTACAAGCATCAGGAATTAGCATCTTTCTTATACACACACACACATTCTTGCCAACCAGACATGTTACATGGCTTTTGTAATTACGTCACCTTTTAGCATTTTAGGCAGAGAGTTTGAGAAATGATCAAATTTAAATAACTTTCTGAAGGACAATGGAGTTGAAACAAAAAGAGCATGTAGAATATCATATCCTTTCTTCATCAGTTTTTTCTACCCTCCAATCCACAAGAACTGAAGGAGTATAAGATACACAAAAAAACTTGGAAGCTTGATAAGGGAAATTAAGGTCATAGCATCTGTAAGAAACTTGACAAAGACTAAAATGGTTTATGCAGTTTCAGTGTCATATCATCCTAAGCATTTGAAAGTTGTATCATAGCATCTGTAAGATGAATCATAAATGTAACGGAAAGTGTAATGGGCCTCTCAGATACAACTTTCAAATGCTTAGGATGGTTTATGCTGTTTCAGTGTCATATCATCCTAAGCATTTGAAAGTTGTATCTGAGAGGCCCACTACACTTTCCGTTACATTTATGATTCATCTTTTCCAAGTTTGTGGGTGGTGAATAAATATTAACTCTAATATGAAATTATCGTTCAGTGGCCTTATTTGAGGTTTGGTGCACTTAATTATTAGCTTCTGAATATTTTTATCCTTTTTGGGTTCCAGATCAGATCAAGGATGATAGAGATGGTATCAAAAGGTTTGGCTACATTGGAGGTAGGAATTCTGACTTTCAGGTCTTGTTGTTGCCTTATAAGCTCCTAATGTGCTTTATTGGACCTCAAACTTTTGTCCACATGTGTTGCATTTGGGTAGTTTTCTCTCCCATTTTGATGTCTTTAATGCTTAAACAGGTGTCACTTAAGCATTCTGGATCTCTCTTTATGTATGCCGGACATGGGGGAGGTGCATATGCTAAAAACAGCTTTGGCAATGTGTATGCTCATAATTTAACCTTATCTTCTGATATTAATCTTCTCTAGCCTTCCTCTTTATCTCTTCACCGTCATTAACTTCCCTATGTAACTATTTACATGGTTTTGCTTTTCATTGCTTAGTGTTTTGAACCCTGCTCTGTTCCTTTAACTCTGCGTTGTAGATTCAAAATTAGTGCCTATCTGTCTTTTTACTCTTTTTATTCTTCAATTTCTTGTTTTATCATGTTTTTCTTTTGCTCTGGAGTGAGTGGGGAAGGTGCTTGACAAATAAGCAATACTGGTTCTCCCATAAAATTTTTAATCTGTTTGTGACTGGTTGAGGTTTTCACTCCTTGTGACTTGTTTAGAGTGATTTATTGGTTTTGTTCCTGTCATTCCCTCTTCTATAATGTGATATATTTTATCTTTTTTAAATACTTAGTGGGCTATTTGATGAAACAAGCTATTATAGTTGCTAAAAGCTCAGGAGCTTGACTAGGAATGCCAGTCAGGGACTCTAGATTCCCCCACACCCCCCTCCTTCTCCTCCTTCTCCTCCTTCTCTCTTCTTTCTTCTCAGTTACATAAGCAATTAACAGGTTCTTTTTTGTTTTAAATGTTATTATTCTTGTATGGTCAGTGTGCTCAATTCCATTATTATCACTGTGACTTTGTATGTATTTATTTAAAGTTTACACATTCTTTAATTTTGCTGCAGTTACACGGCTGTTGGTGTTTTTGTACTTGGGAGGACATTTTGTGAGGCATGGGGTGCACAAGCCACCAAGAAGCAGGCAGAGTTCAATGAGTTTCTGGAGGTACTTTCCACATTAGAATGTCCGATGTTTTGGTTCAATGATATGTATTTTTCTTGTATATTGATTGTGCTTTTGATTTAACAATATAGTGAAGTTATCTTGAATTGCCAGTCATAAAATTGATGATAATGGAAGGGCCCTTCGGTGATCCAGCACAGGGCAGTCTTGGGTTTGAATTGTTTTGTGGAATGAGTGCTTGGTAATTATTATTGAAGGCATCTGTATGAAAAAATTTGGTTAAAATAGATAGGTCTAGCAGAAGAGTGCATTTCAGCTCTGAAATTGTTTAACCATTGCTTGATGACATTTTTATGCTGTCGCTTGGAAATCAGAAAAACTCATGTGTCAGCATTTCCTTGTATATGGAATGTGTCGAATGACTGGAAAGACTTTATTTTATTGCACTAGATCTCTTGCCCTTGCAATCCAGAACTGGCAAAGAATATTTAGATGCGTCTGAAATTGGGATGGGGCAGTAGGTGACCTTGTATTTGTTTTCCAGTTGTCACATGAGTTAGTTGATCAAAAAAATACTGACAAATCTCTATGGCTATCACAACTTATAGCTTATATTCTGATGCACATTAAACTATGTGTTTGTGTACACAATTGAGCATCACACATTTCTGCTTATAATTCTAAACTATCATCTTGTCTAAAGTGATTGTTAAATTTTGTATATTATTTGTGCTCGGCAGCTATGACAGAATAGGAGTGTTCTGACTAATTAACTTATTGAATTATTTTATGTACTTTTCCAGCGGAACCGCATGTGCATATCAATGGAATTGGTAACTGCTGTATTGGGAGACCATGGACAACGTCCTCGAGAAGATTATGGTAAGGGGATGAGAGATGCATCATCTATGTGTATATATGCTGAGATGGTACTTCTGAGAGCTTGGATGGTTTCTTTTTTTTTTTTTTTTAAATTTTCTTTCTGTTGATGGATTGTAAGTGAATTTATTTATTTTTGCTGAGGAAGCTCAGAAATTTTGGTTGGTTTTTGATGGATGAAAGTTCTCAAATAATGTGATGGCATGATGGTACAGATTATTTGCTGATAGTTCCTTGAAAATTTTATTGAAGCATTTAGTAGCTGTGATGTAACGTACAAGATTGACCATTTGCTGAGTTTCATTTTTACTCGGATGCTAGTTACTCTTTGCTACCTTCCTGATGTTCATTTTATGAAACGTAGATTTTAAAAATGGAAAATTTCAAGATATCTACTGTTAGATGGAAACATGTTTCAATTGAATATTTTCTGCTAAGCACAGACATGATTATTCATGATTTTTTTGGATAGATTTGTTGATCGTGTTGTTCTCATGCTTCTCCTAATCTTACTTTTATATCCTCTATTGCAGTGGTTGTAACTGCAGTCACTGAACTGGGCTGTGGAAAGCCAAAATTTTATTCAACTCCTGATATAATAGCTTTTTGCCGGAAGTGGCGTCTACCAACAAATCATGTGTGGTTGTTCTCCACCCGGTAGGGCCTTTATCATATGTTTTGTGTTAAGAGTCATATGAAAAATTGTAGTAGCTGCTTTCAGTTAGATAAATATTGCAGTTTCTTCATGCTGATAGTAAGTTTTTCTGATGTTTAGATCCTGACAGTATGGAAATCTGTGCCAAGATTTTGAATGATGAGCAAAATTTTCTTGGCAGAGATAGTCATGTTCATTAATGATCTGTTCTCAGCTTCTTCTTTCCATTTTCCCCCTCTATTATATTTCTTGCATAAATATCAGCATCTAAACCTGTTAAGGACATTTGTCTCCTAAATTAACATGACTTTTGAAAAGTATGTCCTTTGATGAACTTGTGCTGTTTTGAGAAATGAATTATCAGCAATTTTGTAAGTGTGATGGTATAGTAGTTATGCTTCCATTAAAGAGAATCTTGTTTCCCTAGAGACATCTGGGATATTTGTGTGTATTTGTGCATGTGCATGTGCCAACGAGGCATTTCATCCATCAATTGTTAATAGAAAGGTGAAATTTTTTTCCTTTCAATAGTTAATGTTGATGGAGAACCTTTAGAGACTGAAATTGAAAGTTTGTTGCTTCTCATACATGTTTGTTTGCATATTCAGGAAATCAGTGACATCCTTTTTTGCTGCATATGATGCGCTATGTGAAGAAGGCACAGCAACTCCTGTTTGCCAGGCTCTTGACGAAGTTGCAGATATATTTGTTCCAGGTCAAATTAATTTCTAGAACACTTTATATGTTGACCAGCAATTTGTCTGTCTAGTACGATTTGTTAAAACCACCTTATGCATGGATGAGTACCTTCTTTGTATACTATGTTTGGGTGTAATATCTCCATCTTTTTAAATAAGATCTGTTACACTTATTAGAGTTGGAGAAAATTGCCATGGGTTTTGTCTTCTAACTTTTCTCAGCCAAGCTTTGCCATGATTGCATCACTTTACTTCAACTTTATATCATCTAATTTAATCATTATTAGGCACTTATGACAACCAGCAGCAAAGCTACTACATTTTTATGCTCATCCATCAGATCAAGTGAAATAAAACCACCATTATAAGTACTTAATTAGCCGGTAGGTTACCAATTCTTATGACTTATAGGTGTTTTGACCACATACAACTTTTGATCTTGCTTTTATTAATTTTGCGTTACTTTTTTTTTCATGATGCTTATGAGCTAAGAGATTCATCCAGCTTAGTCTATTGATGGTCCAGCTGGATGAAGGATCGAGGAAATTGGGATCACATTCTTCACAGTTGTCATTGAGCATATCTATGAATTCTGAAGACTTAATTACCTCCTTAATCTTAGCTATTATGGCATTGTGATTTGGAATAACTTTCATTGAATGCATGCCCTTTTCATGTTGTGAAATTTAGTGGTTCGATGTTGTTTCTTATCTTCTTTGTAGTTGGGTGGATATCAATTTCGCTTCTTGGGATATTTGCTCTTGGTCACTTTTTCTTTGCTGCACCTCCAGCTTGTAGTCCCCCCCACTTTTCATGATCTGTTGGTTTTGTTTTCTTCCTTGAGCTTTACTCTCTCTCACTGGATGCAGGATCAAAAGACCACATAAAGGTACAAGGTGAAATTTTGGAGGGCCTTGTGGCTCGCATAGTAAGCCATGAAAGTTCGAAACATATGGAACAAGTTCTCCGGGATTTCCCTTTACCTCCATTGGAGGCAGGTACAACACTCTCTTCTTCTAGGGTTTAATGTTTCTTCTCTTAATTGTTTTAATGGAGCTTAAAGTTTAGTTGATTAGTTACTTGCAATAGTTCTGGAAAAGTAAATTTGTTTTCTTTGCTTGAGAAATTTGGTTCGTGCAAACAACTGTGTATGTTTTAAACATCTTTCTGCGTTGCATGTCTTTGCGTCCAATTACAGTTTTTGCTGTATTTGTTGTAAACTTTTATGCATGTAGTAAATATAGATTATGTGCTGTAGTTTATTACTTCCTAGAGAAAAGTTCACTAAAATTTTTCGTATGGAATAATTTGTTGTGTCTGACTGGTATGCTGAGCCCTTCATAGCATAAGATCCACAATCCATTTTTCCAAATTCCATGCTCTGGCCAAGTGACTTTATTCTAACTTAGAACTAGAATCTAAAAATGGTTATAAAAGAGGGATGGCTAAATCCTATGTATTCACCTTTCCACGGATGATCACCTTTACTGATCACCATAGAAAGGAAGGGATTGGCTGAAGGAAGGCCCATCATTGCACTCGTAAATCAGTTTTTCTCAGGGGCCTCTGCTATAGCAAGAAGGAAAAATAATAGCCTGAACTTAATGAGGTGCAATCAGGGGAGAGTCAAATCTTTTCTGTTTTTTTTAATTTTTAATGGGAGAGTCAAATCAAGCATGTGCAAAATTGGTGAAATATTTACAATTATTTCTTGGTTCTGCTACCAAACTGGACTCTCTCTCTCTCTCTCTCTCTCTCTATATATATATATATATATATATATATATATCTATCTATCTATGTGCCTTTTTTTCAGTCAATTGTAAAAGAATTAGTACTTGGTAATATTTACTTTTTTTGTAATTGGGCCCCACACATGCATTTTAATTGGTTGTAATGGTGTACTGGATGCCAGCTGGCACAGATTTAGGGCAAAACCTGCGGGAAATTTGTGCTGCTAACAGATCTGATGAGAAGCAGGTAATTTTTGTCCTCATAACATAATATGGTTCCCTAACTTCTGCAGTGTGATTACTTCTAAACTTAATGATATACCTTTTATGCATTTTTGTTTTTCTGTCAAATAACTTGCAGCAAATAAAGGCACTGCTTCAGAGCATTGGTACCTCTTTCTGCCCAAATTATCTGGATTGGTTTGGGAATGAAGGGTCTGAACCACACTCAAGAAATGCTGACCGTTCTGTTCTTACAAAATTTTTGCAAGCTCATCCTGCAGATTTTTCTACCAAAAAATTGCAGGTTTTGTCTTTATCTTCGTTAGATTTCCTGCTCTAAGTTTATTCATTTTTCTGACATGATTTGCATGATATGACTGATTTCCTCCACATCTTTGTGTTATTCTTGTTGTGTGTTATCATAAAATATACCTGTGATGTTTCACAAATGGAATCCTTTTATTCCATATGGAAGCTTTTGTGGTACTTTCTTGGGTCCTTGATGGCGAGAACTTTTTCTAATTTAGTTTCTTAAAATTTTCTTACATAAGAGTAGATGTATTTTAATATTATGACACTTTCCTTGAGCTCATTGACCAGATATTGCTTCAAGATATGCCATTGTAAAGTGTTTCCTTCTCTGGTTTTCGTAGTTTTACTATTTGCTTAATCTTCTGAAACAGGTTAAATTACCCAAGTTATTGAGTTGTTTAATAACCACACTAATGCTTCGTTTAAATATTGTCTTGTATCAGGAAATGATTCGCTTGATGCGGGACAAACGCTTCCCTGCGGCATTTAAATGTTATCATAACTATCAAAAGATGAACTCTGTTACCAGTGATAATCTTAATTTCAAAATGGTTGTCCATGTACATAGCGATTCGGCCTTTCGACGATATCAGAAAGAGATGAGGTCTTGTCTTAATCTGATTCATTAGTTGATTGTGCTTGCCTTCTGAATGAGGGAATACTTTCTTCTTGCTGCTGTGTCTGTTTTAAATTTAAATAATGTTATGGATTCTTTTACTGAAATAAGGGATCGGAATGTGCATATCTCAGGTACAATCCAGGATTGTGGCCACTCTATCGAGGTGAGGTGACCCTATTGCTTGCCTTTCATGGCCATGCGTGACCCATAGGAAAAAATTTAGAGTGGATATTGATTTTCCATGGTGGCCTTTCTGATAATATGTGGAATTTGTACTATGTATAGGTTCCTTTCTTCCTGCTCTATATCATTAAGCTCCAAGATAAATGGGGAGGGTATTAGTCTTACTTCTTGACAGATGCTTATTTTCTCCATTTACTTATTGGCTCTATTTCATAAATGAGGGTGTAGCTTATTTTCTCCATTACTTAATTGCCTATCCCATGTCTAACCACTTTCAATCCTGTTTATTGCTTTTGTTGGCTCAGTGTTTTCCCATACCATTCCTTTCCTTCTTCTTCTTCTTTTCATGCTTGTTCATATATTTCAGTTTCATTTTTCTTAACAAAGTAGTTGGACATTTTTCTAGTGCTGACAGCTGATTGATGCTGCTTTGCACAGGATTTTTTGTGGACCTCAACTTATTCAAGGCAGATAAAGAAAAAGCTGCTGACATTGCTAAAACTGGTCAGCATGTAAATGGTGCTGGTAATGACAATGATACGATAACAAGCAATGGTTTAGCAGATGAAGATGCAAATCTGATGAGTAAGTTGAAATTCCTCACGTACAAGGTAAGCTGGTGATTAATGCGCTTATTCCACACAGACCCTCTCTTTCTGATTTGAATTTGTTGATTCCGACTAGATTTGACCTAATCAGGCTTGGTTTTCTTTGTTGTGTTCACCTTGATATAGTGCGTTGAACTATTGTAGTTAACTGTAATGGCACCAACTATATGCCTACTCTCAGAGGCTTGATCTTCTTTTCTTTTTGGAGGACTATGGCAGATATTTTGATGTCCTTTGATTTTAATTGTGCTTGGGATACTATACTCTAAAGTGATTAGATTGGAAAATTGACCCACACTTTATTAATTTGTATGGTTTTGGACATGACATAGCCCTTCTGTTAAGCATGTTATACACTCTGACTTAGAGCTATCTTTACTGTGAGTACATCACTTGTGGATTTTGGGTTTTGCATCTTCGAAGCGTCCTTGAATATTAAGAAGTCCAATTAAATACTTGTTTCTTGCTTCTTCATTGAATATCTGACCAAACGTTTTATATAGGGAGTTAACTGGAACACATCTGCTATGTTCGCTTCTTTGTTTCAGTTCTCTTCTGAAATTTACTGCAGACTCATTGTTATTATTCAACCAATGAGAAAGTGGAGCAGAAGTCAATGAGTTTAGGAATGACTGTTTGGAAGAAAATTGTGAAATTAACATTATCTGGCTTACCATGTTTGACAATTTGTGTCCTGCATTTTTTTCAGTTTCTAATAATCACATTAAATGAATAATCTCTGCTTCTAAAGCCAATTGCTTAGATTTTGTAAACAGAAAATTGTTATTATGACACTTATCTAATGTAATGGCATTCTGCTTTAGTACTATTGATTTTTTGTGGTGCAGCTGCGAACATTTTTGATTAGGAATGGCTTGTCTATTCTTTTTAAAGAAGGTCCTTCTGCATACAAGGCATACTATTTGAGGTAAGTTCAATTGACATTCTCAATGACATGATTGTGAAGCATAAAAGTCGGAGAACAATATTGCCGTATTTAGGGGCTCCTTTTTGCCCCCCTTGTTGTGTGTTCATATTTTTAGCTTGCAAGTTGCTGCAAAAGATTTTACAGATTGAAAGAAATTATCTTCATCATTTTTGGGGACTTTACCTGTTATTTCCTTTTCTGTTCCAGTCCTAATTCACATGCAAAATGGTTAAATAGTTTAAAAGCTATGCAAGCTTGTTTGTCTAGATGCAGCAATATGTTCACCAATTTGGCTTTTGACTTTTTCCTCGTGTCCACATTGATGCGTGGATTGGTGTTTCAAAGTAGCGTTGAAGAGGCTAAGGGAAGGTTGTAGGAAATCCTGCTAGATTTCTTGAGGCTGAGATACTTGTGCTCCTTTTTAAATATGGGGATAGTTTTCTGACTAAGGAAATCACAGAAAGAAATGCTGATTAAAAGGATGTTGTTTGAATAAGGATTAGAGGAATCTGTTGCATACAAAAATGTACAAGCTATTTGTTTATAATCATTTTCATTCTTCCTGATTCTACAGACAAATGAAGATATGGAACACTTCACCTGCAAAGCAAAGAGAACTGAGCAAGATGCTAGACGAATGGTAATGTTCGAATGGGTTCTATGATTTAACTCTTGACTGGGTTTTGTACTATGTTGTGGTCAATGTCTTATAAGGTAATCTCTGTTTCAGGGCAGTATATATACGCAGGAAGTATGGTCACAAACTGTTGTCTTCTTCTGTGTACCTTAGTGAAGCTGAGCCTTTCCTTGAGCAATATGCAAAGCGTAGTCCGCAAAATCAGGCTTTGATAGGATCTGCTGGCAATTTGGTGAGAGCAGAAGATTTCTTGGCCATTGTTGAGGAAGGAAGAGATGAAGAGGGAGACCTTGAACCAGATAGGGATGTAGGTCCAGTGAGCCCCACTAATGTGGTTAAAGACACTGTAACCAAGGAGCAGGGTCTCATTGTCTTCTTTCCAGGTATGATTTTTCAACATTTGAGGATTTTAAATGCCAAACAAGTATTGATTTATTGTTCAATGCTTAAGAAGTTTTAGCTATTTGCATATGTGTCCTTTCTTTCTTCATTTCCATGTGCTTGTACTCGGTCATTCCTAGATGCACCAACCCTGCTGTGTTTCAGGGATACCTGGCTGTGCCAAATCTGCTCTCTGTAAGGAAATTTTAAATGCCCAAGGAGGCCTTGGAGATAATCGGCCAGTTCATAGTTTGATGGGTGATCTTATCAAAGGTGCAAGACTCTCTTTTACATCAATCAAATTTGTGCTGCTATTGAATAAACATTGTTCTTAGTAATCTTGTAATGGAAGATTGGGGATTGAAATTAATTTGTACACCATTTTGCCTGGCAGATTAACTTTATATGAAAGTGGTATACTTTCTGCTTTGTGATATAAATTCACTGTAGGTGTATCAAATGTGAACAGGCAGGTATTGGCAAAAGATTGCTGATGGACACCGGAGAAAACCGTATTCCATAATGCTTGCAGACAAGAATGCACCAAATGAGGAGGTTTGGAGACAGGTGACTTGTTGATCTCCTCTGCCCATCCTGCTGCCTGTGATTCCTTTGGTCTTGTTCAAATAGTGCTGGGGACACTACCTATGGATTTGCACCTGTGAAAGTTACCGTGATTTTTACCCAAACATATTGGTTTACATATAGCTTGAATGCAGATTGTTCTCCTACTGCTGTGTACATACAGTCCTTAGTTCATAACAACAACAACAAGAACCAAATCTTTGTCCCACTTTTTGGGGTCCGCTATATGGATCAAACCTTGCCATCGCTTCTATTAAAACACATATTTTCATTACAGTCCTCAGTTCATAAGGCCTTCTTTATTTTCTGGTTTCGTGGTGCTGGTGATTTTGATGTTTACTCAAGTCATTTCATTTGTTTCTCTTCTTCTATCCCTTTCAATAATCAGATATAGTATGGTTTCCTGCAGTTAAAGAGGTTCTTTGACTTTCTGTTAGGCTGGTTGATTTCCTTGTTCATTTTTAGGATGTAGTGATGAGTGCTTTTACATTTTGTCTCAGGATGTTTGAGATTATTATTACTGTTATTATTGTTATTATTATTGCCCTGCTACTTCTTTGAGTTTGGTAGTCAATCTGACAACTGATCAGTTGCTCACCTAGAGTTGCCTGATGTTGATTTTAATTTCTGCAGATTGAGGACATGTGCCGAAGCACCAAAGCATCCGCAGTTCCGGTTGTACCTGACTCAGAAGGTTGCAATTCTCTATTTCCTTAATCTATTATCTTTGTCTTTGGTAGTCACTATGTATAGTCCATCTCTTGTATTCCTTTGTGCAGCTTGTTTGTTGACCTGCTGAAGTATTTGCTTAATCATCCACATCTTTTATTTTCCCCTTAAACTTTTTAACAACATTGACAATGGCTAGAACTTGTTTTATTGAAAGTTCTCTTTTTCCCCTTGGAAGAAGCTCCCAACAATAATTGTTGTCACAGGTAAAGATTAGACATTGTTGCAACTAATCATTATGCACTTGCTGCATGTCATCTTCACCAAAGGCTTACATGCATGTGTAACAAGCACTGCCCACCCACTTTTTGTCTAGAATAAGCATGCACATATGGTGTATGAAGAAGTGGGCAAGTTAGGCAGTTGAACTGAACTGCATTTTTACATTAATATTAGTCAGCTCAAGCTCACATCTGTACCGGTCATGCTCATTGGAGATAATTAGCCTTCCGTATCCTAAATCCTGCACCTAAAGTCAATAGTGCTTTCTGTTTAGTACTCCAGCTGACAAGAGTATGTACAGCTGTTCTAGGAATGAATTTGATGTGTTTAATTTTCACCCGCTTCTGATTTACTGTTTTCTTGAGTAGGAAATTTAAATTAAAACTGTTGTTTCTTGATTCAACAATTTTTTATTCTTTTCTGTTGGTCCATTCCTGTAACAGTACCTAACTGATTGATTCAAAGAGATTAGCAATTACTATTGCTCCTTGTTTTTGCTTGTCAAATTAATGCAATAGAACTTTTAAGAATAAAGCTGTAGGTGCTTTAGGTTATATTGATTTATTCATATCATAACTTGGGGAAGCTTGTGTATTAATTGTAACGGGGGCTAAACCTGCAGGAACTGAAACAAATCCGTTTTCTCTCGATGCACTTGCTGTTTTCATATCTCGAGTACTTCAGCGAGTTAATCATCCGGTACTTCTCACTTTTTTCTCTCATTCTTTAGCATTTGAATTTTTTCTACTGGGAAGTTCAATAAAACATTCTTGACCCTTTTTTTTTTCTTCCCCTTTCTTGGCATTTGAAGGGGAATCTTGACAAGTCCTCTCCAAATGTTGGTTATGTGTTGCTAATGTTTTATCACCTTTATGAGGGCAAGGTATGTATTCATCCAGCCAAATGTTCTAGTCTTCGTGGTTAGAAAGGGTTATTTGATTTTATTATCCACCATTATCAGAGTCGCAATGAATTTGAGGCTGAGTTAGTTGAACGTTTTGGCTCACTTGTGAAGATGCCTTTACTGAGGTCTGACAGGTAACGTCTTTTACTCAGAAAATCTCTCATAAAAATTCAATCAGGTTTGGGACAGGTCATATTTGTGGATCTTCAAAATTGTATTTGTAGTTCAGTAGTTGACATTTTATTTGCCATGCTTCTACCCAACTGCTCATTGCTTGGCCTTTTGCACACATGGTGTAAGCTATCTTTAAGTTTTTATATGCATACCACATAGCTGTCTTGGGCTGTTGTTTTACTTTCTGGTGCTGGAATCATTATCTTTACTCTATTCATCTAACCATAACTTGACTAAATTTATGCTAGTATATTAAAAAATGTTTTGAAATCATTCACTCTCTGATTTTGTCAATTTTTTAGTTGAACTTGCATTTTAGAAGCTTCTCATGTCTAATAAGGGAGATGACAAAGGAAACAATTTGGACGGTGAGCTATCAAAACACTCAATCTAATCGGTGTAGAAGTTTTTTAATTTTGAATTGTGTGTAAACAATTTAAGAAGTTTAAACTATCATATCTGTATTCTCCTTGTTGGTTTTTAATATTACTATTTCTTACATCACTGAGGCCTGTGGAATGGAACGTGCTTATTTCATACCTTATATTTTCCCATTTGCTCAAATAGTGTCTTCTTTCTCACTTGCACTTGTAGGTCTCCTCTGCCTGATTCTGTGAAATCTGTTCTGGAGGAGGGGATAAACCTATACAAGCTTCACACAAAGGCGCATGGAAGGTAGGTAATGAGATTTTCTAAATCTCTCAGATCACATCTTGTAGGGACCGACTTTTTTCTCCTCTAGTTGGTGCTATAAGATATATTGTATCTCCTCCCGGACTCTTGACATGTTTAGATATTGATTTTGTTATTTTTTTGACCATCTGAAAGTAGCAAGATCAAAAAGAAACCTGTTCACAAACTTTGAATAAATGGAGCTGAGAGGAGAATGAGGAAGAAATTTTGGAAGATTTTAAATAAAAGAGACTTATCCTGGTGGATTTTCTTATCTCACTTCATATTTTTAGGTTGGAGTCAAGCAAAGGAACTTATGCAAAGGAGTGGGCACAATGGGAGAAGCAATTGCGAGAGATGTTATTAAAAAATGCTGAGTATCTCAGTACAATTCAGGTAAATGTTAATTCCCAGACAGCCATTTGGTTTGTTTACCTCTGCAAAACAATATGGATTTTATCTAACACAGCTAGGAGAATTTAGTATAATAATAAGAAAATAAATGGGAACAGAAGATCATAGGAAATTTGCTCTAGATTTTTTGGGTTTATTCTAAGATAAACGATTTCTTAAACAATCCTGTTACTTTTCTAATTATTTTTATATCAGGTTCCATTTGAATTTGCTGTCCAGCAAGTGTTGGAACAATTAAAAGCTGTTGCTAGGGGCGAATACATAGCACCAGTTGTCGAGAAGAGAAAGCTTGGGACCATTGTTTTTGCTGCTGTGAGTTTGCCTGTTGCAGAAATTCATGAACTCCTCCATACAGTAAGTAAATGGGTTTTACTCTTCTCCCACAATGAACATTAAATTTCGGCAATTTTTTCCCGATGCAATTAATTAGTCTTCAAAACTATCAAAATGTCTCCCATCTTCCACTTGCTCTTTCCAAAATTGTCCATCCATGGCGGATCTAAAATCCTGTATATTGTAGCTATGGTTAGGTTGAAATATTCGTGTATTTCTCCTGTTTCGCATCTTTAGTTCACAGGGTAGTTAGAATGACTTTTAGCTTGTCCCATTTCGAGGTTGAGAAAAAGTTTTAACCAAGCCCGTGGAAATTTTCGCATGTGACATGAGAAGGGTCTTTGATGTACTTCCATATTTATGTACAAGATTCTAGACGATTTTGTTTTGCATTTTCTTGACCTGTCTTTTACTGAGTTAGTGATATGAGAAACACTAGAATAACTTCGTATTGTTTCTTTTCCTTGAACAGTTGGCTGAGAAGGATACCAAGATCAAAGCTTTCTTGGAGGAGAAAAACATAAAGGGTAGCCTCACGAAGGCTCATCTTACACTTGCTCACAAGAGAAGTCATGGTGTTACTGCTGTGGCAAGTTATGGTCCATTTGTTCATGAGAAAGTTCCGATAGGTATGACTGCGCTTCTGTTTTCCGAGAAATTGGCAGCATTAGAAGCTGACCCAGGCTCCGTGAACGGCGAGAAGATAACTGCAAAAAACCAGTGGCCTCATGTCACATTGTGGACTGGTGAAGGAGTTGCAGCCAAAGAGGCAAACACACTGCCAGAATTGCTTTTGGAAGGAAAAGCTACTCGTGTTGAGATTGATCCTCCCATCACAATAACTGGCATCCTGCAATTCTATTGAGTCAATTTTCCTAAGCAGTTGCCTGTGCGTGAAATGGCCCTTTCAGAGGATTTTTTTTGGCGAATTCCATGTAAATAAACTTGAGAAAAACAGTTTTGTAGTGTTTAATTTAGTTATCCCTTGTGAAAAAATCGACAAAATGAGTTGAATGAGCAAGAACAAACATAAAGAGGACAACTAAAGGAGTGTAAATTTACCTTCTTGTCAATCAATCATACAACACACAATTCTCAGTTTGAAGAACCATGACATTATCAAACCTTTGTTGTTGTACTTTGGTCGGCTAAATTGATTTGCCAATAAGTTACTACGACTAATAAGAAATGTCACAATGCACTTGATTGAGAAATATACATAAATACATATCAAAATGCTCTTGATAGATTTGGCAGAAATATGCACGAATCTTAATACTTGCTCTAATGGAGGTAAACTTATTACAGCTTCTGAAACAAATCACAAATAAATCTCTCTATTTTGGAGGGACTGCTTAATATTTAGCAACGGCGATGAGCTCTAGTTGCAACATTTCAAAGAATTACATGATTGAGAAAATCACTATATACTTTTCTACAAGAATAATTGACAGATTCTGGACTGAAGCAATCAACAACAGATTAACTGAGATGATCATCTTCAATTGTGAAGAAGCTCATCCAAATATTCAAGCTCTTTCAAAGAGGGGCCGTATCATTTCCAGTTTCCTCAATAAATTGAATGAATTCAAACTAGAAAAAAAAAAAAAAAAAAAAAATGTTACCCGTCTGTTCTTAAGCTAGGTGAGGTGGCCCGTTCCACATCAGTATTTATTGGACATTCGGAAGAAAACCTACAAAATCTGCATTTCCATCGCTCCTCCTCTGGAGCGTAGCTGGGCTTTCGTTCTCCCAGCCAGAATTCAAGACAAGACTTAAGTTGACTATTCAGCCAATCTGCATCATAAGCAAATTGATCTTCTCCAAGCAGAGATTGATCTTCTTGCAATTCATACCTGTTACAAAAGGTATTGTTGCAACTCAAAAGACCAAGCAACTGCAGATCATATCAATGGCACAACCAGTGGTATGGTAATTGAATAGTCTAAGATGCACTTCACAAGAGAAGCCAAATAAACTGCTTAGGATTGAAGAAACAGTTGAGACCATGTAAACAGTGAACGTGGAAAATTTTGCTTTCAGAAGAAGAGAAGGACATGACATAAGAAAAGGAGAAGAGTAATGAAAATTTAAGTATTGAAAGAAATAGAGCTTCAATATTCTCAACTAACCTTAGTAACAGTAGGTCATGAGCCGGAGGAAGCATGCAACAAGTATTTCGGTAGTAGCTCACTAAATCATTGAGAGTCTGCATCACGAAAAAAGATTATAATCAAACAAACCATTGAAGCAAGCATTCAAATATTTAAGTACAAATGAGCCATCCTGCTGAGTCAAATCAGCAATAGTAATAGGCATTTGATGCCTCCAACAACACTGATAACCTTGAAATAACTGTGTTTTACAAATTTCCCGCTATTTCATTAACATAATCTAACCTCTGCCGGAAAACCTGATTTAGCTGTAGACTCCCTGATATCTGAGGATAGCATATAATGAGGATTCAGAGCAAAAAAATCAAAAAACTGTCCAGAGGGAAATTTGTCAGCTACTAGGTTGTCCCATAGACGCTTATAGCACATCAACTGAAGCCTGTCAAAAGAAGCATTTCACCTTCAACTAACTTGTATAACTAATATCTCAAGAACTAATTGTATAAGATGGCAGTTATCCTCATGAATTGTCTAACCAAAAACCATGCCAGAAGGTACCTTCCATTTCTCTGTTGTGGTTCGGCAGGGAGCTTTGCTCGCACACGAGTTTTTGTATCAACTAATGTAGGATATCCTTCAGTTTCTGACTCAGACATTCGAATTTCATCGATTATTCCCACCATCCATAAACCTTCTTCAAAGCTTACTCTAGAGGATGAAAAAGCCATTAGACCGTAGGATGAACAAATCCATCTCTGAATCACCTATACAGAGAAATGCACTGCATAGAGCCTAGGAATTCTGTATGACATGCATTTTTTTGTGGGATGTACACATAGAGGAGCATGCTTATGCAAATATCAGAATCTTTGAAAGATAGAGGCCCAAGACAATTGCCATGAGTACAAAACTATGCAAACAATAATACTATTTTCGTAGCTATCAGTAAATAAAATTACGTGCATGGAATTCAAGAGTGCTGAAACAAAAAATAAATTCAGAAAACAAATCAAACCTACAAGGGTAATTCACGCGTCAGTCCTTCGAATAATAACTGATTTGCACCGATTATAAAGTTCATAAATTTCAGAGCCCATTTGTCTTCGTTGGATGTAACTTGAATAGGGACCTTCTTGACTACCTGCGCATATAATAATTTCAGACAACGTTAAGTAATTGACATAAATCTGTATCACACTAAAACTAATAAAAAAGACACTTGACTTGTCATGCAAATAGATATTAAAGTCCACAATAGTACAAGAATACCTCTTCTTCAAGCGCTGCATGCCTAGCAATGCCTACTTTCATAGCTTTAGTGGGTTCTGCTCTGCCTCTGCCAAGGTGCAGAACAAATTCCATTTGTTTCTCACACCATTCCTGAAGTGGAAATGGGATAGCAGTCAAACATAACTGTGATTCAATTACATCAAATCGGGATTGCAAAAGAACAAAGCTTCCTTAGAGATGATGATATTCAATATTGAACGAGATACTAAAAACAGTAACATACTGCAAATCAATCCTGCAGTATTTTTCCCACACAAATAGCATGTCTAGAATTAATGTTAAAAAGTGGAAGTGATTTCTGTGACTTTCAGCAAACTATCTATTTAGCAGATCATGATCTATCAGTACTGCAACTACAATTAACTTCCAAGAAAAAATATCAATCTTTAAGAAATTACCACATTTTAGGACTGAAAACACGTGAACACAAATTTAACTTCTTTGAAATCTAGTTAGCCAAAAGCTTACAGCTTTAACAAGAAACAGACGGAGCCCATTCTGAAAAATCAACAAATTAAACCCAAAATTGAAAAACAGGAAGAATTTTCTTTATTTCTTACCGCGGAAGTTATATCAGTAACGGACAAGCCTTTTTTTTTTCGAAACCGATACAATAGTGATTCATTCACTTTACTCTTCTTCTTCTGACCAAAGCCATCATGAGCTGAGTCTTCTATATCACCAACTGAGTCTGCACCACTTCCGCAAACGCTCGAAAGTCTCTTCTTGGACAATAAAGAAATGGACTTTATAGACCTTACAGAACCATTTCCGTGGAACTGAGTCAAAGGGAGAAACAACGTCCGAGTTGCTGAGGCAAAAGCAGCTTCAATGAGGGCCATTTCTTCATCTGGGATGATTTCAATAGGGATATCAGGGGGTGTAGAGATGGTATCTTCAATTTGATGGAGAGGGGAGGGAGTGTTGGACTCGCTCATGTTGGTCGTGGACCGAGTTTTGAGCCGTAGTGACCGTTAGAGGCGTAAGCCACGATCTGAGGAAGGGACAACGGTTAACTGAGTCGGAAATGGCGTTTCGTAATTTTGGGGCTTTGTATTCTGTATTTCACTCGGACCGGAGGATTTGATGCGAGTGAAAGCACATGGTCCTCCAAAATTATGGTCCATGATATGACCTGTCTCTTTCCCTTTCTCTTTCTTGCAATGGAAGATGAGGAAACATTAGTTCTTTAAAGGGCTTGTGGGGCAACGATAAGTCACATTTCCAAAGTGTTTTCTTTCCCTCGTTTGGAACACGTTTTCATTAAACAAGGGCGTTTTGGTGGTAGGGATGAGATGGGCTCCCAATACTTGGGAGGACCGACTTAGGCTAGCTAACTTAGGGCTTGAAAGAAGCCACAAATTGGAACTTCAAAGGGAAAAATGGGCTGGTTACGTGGCTCATTAGTCATAGTGAGTCTATCGAATTCACAAATTACTTTATTTTTAGGAGAAAGTCCCATTTGTAAATACCAAACTCTCCATCTATACTAGATTTGTACCAGAGGTCCTTTAGAGATCCTTTAGCCAGGCGAATGTAAATAAAAGGATGCGCACGAGTTGGCAGGCGGATGTAAATAGAGGAATGTGCACGAGTTAACATAGATTTAAGGGAAAGAGTCAATAGGCCAAACCCCAAGACAGACCTTACAATATTTCAACGGAAAATTTGCTCTTATCAGAAAATTTCCTCCCATGTCACCCCAAACTTACCAACTCCTTTGGAGGGGAATCTACATATTACTGTTTGGAATGAAATTTGAGACACACATAACCATTAAATATGGAAATACTTCTTTAAAAAAAAAGAAAAAAGAAAAATGGGCTCTTTGTATTGGAGGGTGGTGCTATATTTAATGTAGCAATTTTCAGGAAATATTGCTCTATGAAATGAAAGTCCCATCCATGATCGAAAACCATTAAGGCACTTATTTATCTGTGAACATATTATTGTGAGTTGAATCAATTAACATAACGCTTTTGAAGCATTAAAAAAAAAAATCTACTATTTTGTTTTGTATATGTATCAATTTTCACAAAGAAGAACCAAAACGTATAGACCATTGCCCATATTGACACTGTTAATTTTTGCACTTCGACCAACAAACAAACACTCCTTGAATTGAATGCAAGTTTTTACTACAATTTGAACAGTAAATTGAAAAGGTCCATAGAGGGCAAGACTTTGTCTCGTGTATAGAACGGATATTGCTCCTGGACATGCCAGCAAAGCCTTCCTGAACATGCCAGCAAAGCCTCCCAAAACATGCATGTCGGACACCTGTATCCCTTCAGTTCTGCTCACCCCTCTATTTAAACCGCCCCTAATTCTCACATTTCACATAGACTTGTCAGTTATTTGCCAAACCCAAAAGGAAAACAGAATAATAAAAAATGGGAAAAATTTTCCTTTTGTTGTTAGCCTTGTACTGTGCACTAGTGGCCGCAGTTGGTGGTTATGTTTATCAAGATGAAGGTGGGCAGCATCGCGAAGGGGAGGGGGAAGGTGGCAGCGGAGGAGAAGAGTTGCCGGGGGGAAATAGCAAGTTCTTGTTGCAGGACTCAATGCATGTGGTGAAGACTGATGCAGGGGAAATGAGGGTGATGAGGGGTGGCAGTCACAGATTTTGGAGAAATCCAATGCACATGGGCATGATTACTATGGAACCAAACAGTCTCTTCATCCCTCAGTACCTTGATTCCAGTCTCATTCTCTTCATCCGCAGAGGTATTGAATTCATCTCTTTCTTGGTCTGCATGGGAACTGAGACATTTTAATTAGTGTAAATATGTTGGCGGTAGATCTTTGAGGACTATTATTTCTTAAATTCCAAATTTCAATTCTGGGATAAAACTTTTTCCACGGTTTAGGAATTAGACTAGATAATCTTTGGCAGAATACATGAGCAGTGATTGGATTTTATTGAATGCTGATTGCAGGGGAAGCAAGAATTGGACATATCCACAAGGATCAATTGGTAGAACGGACATTGAAGGCTGGCGACTTGTATAGAATTGAATCTGGTTCAGCTTTTTACATGGTTAATATGGCTGAAGGCCAAAGGCTTCATGTGATCTGCAGCATTCACACATCAGACAACTATGGATGGCAATGGAATAGGCAAGGTTTCCAGGTATTAACAAATCAGTCCTGTCCTATTTGTTCTGTATAATAAGATTTCTGTTTTACTGTCTTTCAGCTGTGTCAATTTATGGTTACTTTGTGACTATGCAGTCTTTCTTCGTTGGTGGTGGAACAAATCCTACATCTGTACTTTCTGGATTCGATCCCCAGACTTTGTCAACTGCCCTTAATGTAAGTATCAGTCCTACATAATTTTTCAAAGCCATTTTTTTGGTGTTTTCGGTTGATAGTGTTTGATAATTGTCTATAACAGGTCTCAATAGATGAGTGTAGAGAGATAATAACAAGGCAACATTCCGGTCCAATAATATATTTATCCGGTTCTCGCGTACCAAGCATATGGTCAAAATTCTTTAACCTGAAAGAGCACCAGAAATTGGCCCACCTGAAGAGAATAGTGCATCTTGAAGAAGAGATGAAGCAAGATGAACAGCAAGCAAATTGGTCATTTAGGAAGCTTTTGATATCTATTCTAGGAGATGAAAACCGGAAAGGTGATGGCAAAAGAAGAAGAGATACAGAAGCTTACAACATTCACGATAGAAAAGCCGACTTCAGGAACGATTACGGATGGAGCAAAGCCGTGACTGAACATGATTACTCTCCTCTTCGCCACTCTGACATTGGCATTTTCCTTGTCAATCTTTCCGCTGTAACTTCCTTTTCTCCCTACATTTTTGCATTTCTTAGACCAGTTCAATTCCCAAGATTTGCTTTTTTACTATCCTGCTGTTAATTCTGCAATGCAGGGATCAATGTTGGCACCTCATGTCAATCCAAGAGCAACAGAATATGGAGTGGTCTTAAGTGGAAGTGGTAACATTCAGATAGTATATCCTAATGGAACACTGGCAATGAATGCAAGAGTAAGCGAGGGAGACGCCTTCTGGATTCCACGATACTTCCCCTTTTGCCAAATTGCATCAAGAACTGGCCCTTTTGAGTTCTTCGGCTTCACCACTTCTGCTCGAAACAACAGGCCACAGTTCCTTGTAGGAGCAAATTCGCTCCTGCAAAACATGGCAGGGCCTGAATTTGCAGCTGCATTTGGGGTAAGTGAGGAGAGGCTGCGAAGGATCGTTGATGCTCAACGGGAGTCCACTATTTTACCATCTGCAACCGCTGCACCACCGGACAAGAAGCTTAACATGGACAAGACAGGGAGGGGTTTGAGTAAAGTAATCAGGAGCTTTGGCAATGACATGATCACAGGATTTGACTAGGAAGAAGGGCTTTGTTTTTGCAATGCTAGACGGATGAGGCAGCCCTCTCTGAGCTGTGGGCATTTTGCGTCTATGCTCAGTTTTTAATCAGTTATTTTGTTCATTTCCATGTCCGCTGTTTCTTTGAGACTTTGGTTGTGAATAAATTTGAGAAATTTTCCGGCATTTGGCTTTTTCTTCGTTTTCAGTTTTGGCTACTATTTCTTATTTCCGGAGAGTTTGTGAATAAAATCTGAGGCCTTTTTTTTCGGTGTTGAAATCATGTTTCTGCTTCATTTCAGTGGCAAAATGCCAAAAACTTCTTCAACTGCCAAAACAATTTGCTATTTGCATCCATGTTTGGCCTTTCGCTTAGCCAAGGCATTTGTCCAGGGATTCCAAATTGGAATGCAGAAAGAAGATCACGTACTGAAGCACTTGTTACAAACGATGTTATAAATTGCTAATTTTTTTTATCTATAAATTTGACACGAAGTTACGATGATTGATCAATGAACGTAGCAATAGTTTTTGTTACATTTAATTATTTTCAATTTATTTTTCTTTGTTGATTGATACTGCCTATTCTTGTGAAGACATTATCCTTGCATCCTTTGGGTAGTTGGAGCATAATTTTGGTAAATGACTAATAAAAAATTACTTCCAACTTGAACTATTCTCATCATTAAACTTCACTAATGTAATGCAAGTATACCCTCTCTTCAGAAAATTTTATGAATGTCCAAAATTTTTAAAAAGAAAATCAGTTCACAATGAGCCCAAAGAAACAACTTCAATTAAATAAATGATTAAGAAATTTCCTTAAATATGGCATAATGTCAAACACAAAATATAAAGGCAAATGATAATAATGATATCATTAATGTGAAAGAAAAAGATTTAGGACAATCTCAAAACTAACCCCTAACATAGTTTTAAGTTAAAAACTTTGATTATTCAAATTGTGATTATTCATAAATTAAGAAAAGAAAAAAGAAACAGAAAAACTTTGCTTAATCTTCTCTCACAAAACCTGGGGCCGCGGAATTGCATTCCTTTTGAAGATTCCGACGAGAAACCTCCAATTCCTGCAAGTTCCGCTTGATTTATAAATTTCCCGGCAATCGTTAGACGCCGTTCGCCATGGGAAATGTTCATCGTTATCTTCTCTTTACAGTACTATTGGCTTCTGTGTTTTCATCCAGTTCGATGTACAACATTAAAGCGGAGGTGATAACCTTAACAGCCGACACTTTTAATGACAAGGTAAAATCTTTAAAACTTTCATGGTTTTGTTTCTTCTTTCCGGGAAAAACCCAATATTTTGTTTTTATTGTTATCTGCTCTAAGTGAAGATCCCAGATCAGTTTTGCCATCTGGCGTCGTCCCTAAAGGTTGACACTTTAAGTATCCAGAATTAAGTTCTAGTCAAGCAATTTTTTCTGGGATTCATACCTGTTATAATTGTTGTGATCTTAGGGTTCTTGAGCAGCCCAATATGTTACTTAGTTTATTGCAGTTGAGTATGGACATAAATTATTTGTGTGCAACGATGCTGAATTGGGTGATCAATTAAGGTCATTTCTCTAAACATTTTATGGTTGGTTTCCCTCGATGTTATTCCTTCACTGTAATATCCAAGTGAACGAATTGTAAGTAGATTTTGCGGGTGGCTGTTTCTCGGTTATTTTGATTTTTGATTTTTTATTTTTGGTTATCTGGAGTCGCAGATTCTGTTCATGGAAACCTATGTTCTCTGCCACTAAGTAACATCCACAATTTTTTGTCCTGCATCTTGAACCCAAATGGACAGTAGGAAGGACTGTTTTGTGTAGGTCCAAGTTTCATATTTCACAGTACATTCAGGACTGTTTTGCTTGGAACTGTACATTCAGAATAGAAATTTACTTTTTGTTGGGATGTTATTATTTTTTGTGTAGAACTTTAGCTTTATTCCTAATTATGGTATCCATTTCTTGGGATGGATTAAATCAACTTATTCTAATGCATGAACTTTCTAACTATTATTATTAGGTCCAAATTTGAGTAACTGTGAAATGTGTTTTATTTAGGTGAATGAAAAAGATACAGCATGGTTTGTGAAATTTTGTGTTCCTTGGTGCAAGCACTGGTAAAGTTTCTTCAAGATCTGCTGTGTCTTTTCATTTGTGCTCAAGTGCATCCTGTCATGGTATAATTCCTTGGTAGTAACTATTAGTTTTACAGTAAAAACCTTGGGACATTGTGGGAGGATTTGGGGAAAGTGATGGAAGGTGAGGATGAAATAGAGATTGGAGAAGTTGATTGTGGTACGAATAAAGCAGTATGCAGCAAAGTTGATATTCATTCATATCCTACATTCAAGCTATTCTACAATGGAGAGGAAGCTGCAAAATACCAAGGTACAAATTCCTCATTACAAGATTATTTTCTTCCCATTTACTGGTCCATGCTTTCCTGAAAGTTTTCCTGCCATCATTGTTCTTTCACTATGTTTTTAGCCTCTGTTTGTTGATAAATTTTGATGCTTGATGATTAAACTTGGCCAAATTTATGTCTTAGTGTGTTTTTCTGTGTCTTTGAAAGAATACCTGATATGATATCAGGCAAAATACCTGTACTACTTATTTACTCGCAAGAAAACAGAAATTAGGAAACAGGCTTGAGTTCCTACCGTTTAACTGTGAATAACCCTTTGGTTCTAGTGGAATAAGCCCGTAGTCACAGAAGCACCAGAAATAAAAAGTTGAATGTCTTGTGGGTTACTTTCCTTTTTCTAGTATGGAAAGGTATACCTTCTCTCTTCCTTCTGTTGTCGTCATCAAGTCATTTTAGTAGAGGAGCAACAAAGATTATAGGAATTCCAGGACTGTGGTGGCCACTGGTAGATGGAGAGCAATCAGTAGAGTGAAGATATGTGTCCAAGTTCAGTTTGGCTCGTCTTCAGCTTCATGCATCTAGGCAAGCAAGAATATCTTTATTGGCTATGATTTTTGAGTCTTAGTTTCCAAGAGGTGTAGATGGTGTGGTGAAGATAGAAAGAAGAGTGTTTGATTAGAACCCTGGAGAAGACGGGAAACATGGGAGATTTGAGTTTGCTGCTAATAATAGTGACGTTGATGTTTTCTGTCGGCAATATTAACTGTCCAATTTTGCAGAGATAGCTCTGTGAAGCTGACAATATCAAATTCCATAAATGTTTCACCCCACAGTCTTGAATTTTATCAAAATTATATCACAATTGGACAAGGTAATAGGCATCTGGTTTGATTGTTCTTAGCTGCCTTGATGATTTAGTGTCTTCGAATTGGTTAACCGGAACATAAAATCCTAAAGCTTGAGACAGAATGATCAGTCATCCTTGTAGAATTTTTTCATGTGGATCCCCTAACAGGATCATTATGGAAGTTATCCTTTTTTCTTTATCTCTCTGACTACTTAATCTCCCTGCTGCATCTTTCTCAACAATATAAGAACTGATGGAACTGATCTGTTACTAATTGGTTTTTGGGTCTATTGTTTTCAAAATTGTGTGATTTGTAAAACTGTGCAGGATCAAGTGCATGATATGTACATTCTTGGAAGTCCTTGTTCCACAATCATAAATCTCTCTCTCTCCTTTTTTGGTCACATTAGTACTACCTGTTTCACTTTATTTGAAAGCTGAATCTATTAATGATATCATAAGATATTTGAGACTTGTTAATTTGGTTTTTCTGTGCGATGCACATATAGGAATGCGAATAATCTTCTTACTGCGTGATATAGATTCTTCTGATTTGATGACGTCAACTTTTGTGTAGTTTTTCCTCTTTTTAGTGGTAGTTACTGAGTCCTTTTCGAGTATGGAGGGTACCATACAACGGTCACAGAAACTATAACTGATTTTATCTAGTTGATGCATAACAGGACCAAGAGATGTTGAGTCACTGAGAACATTTGCCTTAGAGGAAGCAGAAAAGGCAGCAAGAAAAGCTGAAATTCACAATGACGAGTTGTAATTCTTAAACAGGTAACATGATTTGTTTCTAGTTTATGTCTCAAGTTCTACTAAGAAGATCTACTATATGGTGCTAGTTGAATTTGACATTGGGTTCTTATCTTCCTCTATGATGAGCTGATTCATTCCTGGTGCAGTTTTGTACCTTGAGAGGAGAAGACAGGTAGAATACCAAACAAGGCCTTTTTAAGATAATGTCATACTTGGTCTTTTTCCCCCCCTTCCGTTTTGACTGTAACGAGGTTATTTCTTCTTCTTTGTACTTGACCAGAGAAAGGAGTTGTTTTTTGATTGAGTTGTTAGATATGATGGTGTAACTTTCACAGTAAAACCATTTATCAAACTACATTCCCATTCCAGCAAAATTAAACACTGCTGTTTTGTAGAACGCTTTGAGTTCATCATGGGTAACTACCTGCAAGCTGTACTAATTCACGCACTCCCATTTTATCTAGGAAACATAAAATAATACTTGTGCTGATTCTTCAGTGCGTAAACATTCACTTTTTTAGTGTCACTGATTCACAATGACCACAATAAACAACACTTTCAAGGGAAAAAAGTGCTTTAATGTAGTCGTGTATATATAAGACTTTATATTTCTCAGCAGAAAGATCGATGCCTTATTGCCCAAAGGAGTCGAGAGAAATCTTATGCAAAGGATGTTCACTTTTAGATAGGCATTTCACTATGAGATGCTGCTAGCGTAACCATTCTGATGCTGAGTTCCAAGAATACGTTGTAACAACCTTCCATCAATACCCCCTTCCCCCTTTCTGAATTAGCTATCCTTAGTTTAGACCAGGTTAAATAAAACGAATCAAAACTTTCATGGAACCACTCGAACAGTTGGAAGAGTCATCCAGTAGCCCCTAAAAAAGAGGAGAAGAGAGACTTGCAACTGAAACATTTGCAAAATTTCGCACAAACCCAATAGTAAATTAATAATAGTAATATCATCAAATGCAACCCACAAATCTCTTGAGCTGCCTGGAATCCAGAGCACCTCAAAACACAATATTCAAAACCAAACAAGACAGACTCAATTCAGTAGGATCCGCCACCGCCTGTCAAGCACCCAATTCTGGGAAAGGCTACACAACATACAGGGCAGAAAACTACGACACAACAAATAAAACATGGACAAAACTACTGATGCAGTAGTACTTAATAAGTAATCACGAGACACTTTATTGTAGTAGATTTCATTTGGACGAGTATCAGCATGAACCTGCACGGTTCATTTGGCACCCTTCTTGGCAGCAGCCTTGGTGACCTTGGCACCAGTTGGATCCTTCTTCTCAACAGCCTTGATCACACCAACAGCGACAGTCTGACGCATGTCCCTAACAGCAAAACGACCAAGCGGTGGGTACTCGGCGAAGGTTTCCACCACCATTGGCTTGGTAGGAATCATCTTCACAAAACCAGCATCACCATTCTTCAAGAACTTAGGTTCCTTCTCAAGCTCCTTGCCTGATCGCCTGTCGATCTTGGTCAATATCTCAGAGAACTTAACAGCAATGTGAGAGGTGTGGCAGTCAAGAACAGGGGCATATCCATTGCCAATCTGGCCAGGGTGGTTCATGATGATGACCTGGGCGGTAAAGCTGCCAGCTTCCTTGGCTGGGTCATCCTTGGAGTTGGATGCTACATAACCACGCTTGAGATCCTTAACAGCAACATTCTTCACATTGAACCCCACATTATCACCAGGAAGAGCCTCCTGAAGGGCTTCATGGTGCATCTCAACAGACTTAACTTCAGTTGTCAGACCAGATGGAGCGAAGGTCACAACCATACCAGGCTTGAGGGTACCAGTTTCCACACGACCAACAGGGACAGTTCCAATGCCACCAATCTTGTAGACATCCTGGAGTGGAAGTCGGAGGGGCTTATCAGAAGGCCTCTTGGGCTCCTGGATCAAGTCAAGGGCCTCAAGGAGGGTTGGACCCTTGTACCAATCAAGATTGGTAGACCTCTCAATCATGTTGTCACCCTCAAAACCAGAGATGGGGACAAAATTAATCTTATCAGGGTTGTATCCGACCTTCTTCAGGTAGGATGCGACTTCCTTCACAATTTCATCGAAACGTGCCTTGGAGTACTTAGGAGTGGTGGCATCCATCTAAGAGATAGAACAAGGAACAAGTCAGAGAAAACATAGGAGGACATGCTAAAATATGATTCAATCATTCAATCTAGATAAATAGCGTAGGCTTCTTGGAGATTCACCTTGTTACAGCAGCAGATCATTTGCCTCACACCAAGGGTGAAAGCAAGCAGAGCATGCTCACGAGTCTGACCATCCTTGGAAATACCAGCCTCAAAACCACCAGTTGTAGAGTCAATGATAAGAACAGCACAGTCCGCCTGAGAGGTACCAGTAATCATGTTCTTGATAAAGTCACGATGTCCAGGGGCATCAATGACAGTGCAGTAGTACTTCGTAGTCTCAAACTTCCACAAGGCAATATCAATGGTAATACCACGTTCACGCTCAGCCTTGAGCTTGTCAAGCACCCAGGCATACTTGAATGACCTCTTGTTCATCTCAGCAGCCTCCTTCTCGAACCTCTCAATCACACGCTTGTCAATACCACCAAGCTTGTAGATCAAGTGCCCAGTGGTGGTGGACTTGCCAGAGTCGACATGGCCAATAACAACAATGTTAATGTGAACCTTCTCCTTACCCATACTGAAGCGTTTCAAACTGTGATTCAACACAAAATTTTCATTTCACACACATAATCCATAATTTATAATCAATCAACCTCAAGAATTTACAACCAATAACACAGCCTAGGCTTAAATATCAAATCATATATCACAATTTTCATTTCACACCCACAATTCATAATTCTTAGTCAACCAACCTCAAGAATTTACAACCAATAATACTGCTGAACCTTAAATCTCAAATCATATATCACAATCTTCTCAAAACATATGCCGAGTTATAATCCCAAAAAAGGCCCAAAAAAGTTCTAGCTTTTTAAAAAGCTAGCTGAGATCAAAACATAACTCAGATCAAAGGGTCCTGAGTCATAAGGAAAACAACCCCAAAACAACGAACAAATAATCAAACATCAGATCAGATCAGCCCATAGACCACTCAAAATAAAAATTATGCAACCCAACAAAACATCTTTATGCATAAAAAAAATCTAATAAAATAACTTTCACAATCTAATTACTACTTCCCAAAAACCAAAACCCAAATCACAAATTCAAATAAAAAACATGTAATTATTCATAAACATCAATTTCATATGAAATCACCCCCTCCTTCCATCCCCAACCCCAATACCACCAAGCAATAAATGATAACAAATCACCGCATAAACAAAAAGAACAACAATTCAACCAAAATTTTCCAAAATGATCTGACCTAGGAAAAGTTTAGAGAGGTGCGGCAGCGAGGCAGAAGTGCAGCAGCGTTGGAGTAACAGAGTAGTGTAGGGTTTGAGAGGTTTTCTGTCTGTTTTTATAGGCACCAGACAGGAATCGTCTTAGGGCTTCAGCTAATTTATTATGACGAAAATGCCCTTGGATTTTTAACCTAATGGCGGCGTTTTGTTGGGGCACAGGTAATGAAAACCTCAAGCGTTGTCAGTAGGGGGCCGAACTTGAAATTTTTGGGCTGGGCCGGTTCGCGGTTGGTGATTTCGGGCCTTTCATTTTGCTATTTCACATTTTGGTAAAATCACGATTTTAGTCTTCAAACTTTCACATTTTGACGTATTTGGTACAATTTACTGCTATTAATGTAAGAGTGATAGAATTTGTCACGTGAGAGTTATGTGGTCATTAGTCAATCTCATTATTAAATCTTTTACTATTTCTGTTTCAAAAAAAGAGTCTAATTTTTAAAAATATTCTTGTCTTAAAAAAAATTTATTTTTAGTGTGAAATTATTGTATTACACTTACTAATAATGATACTATATAATATAAATTAACAAAATAATGATAAAAATATAAAATAATATATTTAATTATGCATTAACTATATTATTCTTTATAATTTTTAAAAAGTTGAATATAAATTAAAATTGAGCTCTTTTTCCATACGAAATAAGTAATTCACAAATTTAGTAAATTCTTCACTTATCCTCTAATAACGGCTATATGATATTTACGTAATAAATTTTGTTACCCCTCCTTTTCATAACTAACGATTATATTAAATGGGTCAAAATGTAAATTTTTAAAAATTAAATATGTCAAATTTAAAATATTTAAATGACTAAAATTGACATTAAGTAAAATATTAGAGACTAAAATTGTAATATTTTTCTCACATTTTTTCAGAGTCTTTTTATGCGATGTGATGCCACGTGATTGGTCGGGGGCTTTTCACTTTGACACGCTGCCCAAATGGACATTCTTGTTCTGTTTGTTTGCCGTCCAAGTACCGTTTTTTAGCTTCCCAATTTAATTATATTAAAAAAAAATGTTGGAGTACTTTGTTGGGTACTAAATTTTTAATCTTACTTTGTTGGGGGGAAATGCAAATTTAGTTTCAATGTTCATTTGTAAGAAACAAAAGTAGCAAGTGACAGACACATCCACGAAATTAAGGAGCATGTCATTCATGAGACATGTAAAATATTAGTTCTAAAAAGGATCTCTAAGAGGGACATAGTGGGAGTTTGTTCCACTGTCTAAATTCTAAAATGTGAATGTGAGGCAGATGAAACATTGATGGAGCATCTCCTTCCTTATCTCTTTGCTCTGGTGTTAGAGAGGTTTGGAAGTTAATATACTTCAAAATGGAGTAATGATAGAGATAGTAACTTTATATAGTGACTGACGTGATAATTATAAAAAGATAAAATTATTTATTGATTTTTATTACAAAACTCAAAATAATGAGGGATAATTTTACCTTTTTATAGTTACCACGTCAGTCACCACACAAAGTCACTATAATTTATCACTATTTTTATCATTACTCTTCAAAATATTCAAGAAAAAATATATATGGTTATGTTTGGATTGCATCTCACATGCAAAAAGTTATTTTTTCTCATAAAATAAATAAAATATTCAAATGTTTTTTCAATTTAAATTTCAAAAATTTCATCCTAAATTCTCCTTACATGATTTTATAAAAAAAAAATTCTGTAATACAAATTTTATTTACCCTTCAAAATAAATTTTTTTATCAAAAAAATTTATTCAAATTTTCAGACGTTTTAATACAAAAATTTTCAAACAAATCGTAATCCAAACATAGCCAGCGACGAATATGATCGAATCATAGTTAGGTCAGGAGTGCGGTGTCAACTTGGATTATTAACCATTTTTTAAATCAAGTTACAAAGTGAATCATTTGATTTATAGTAAAATCTATTCGTACCCACGTGTATTACATGCCTAACAATATTGCTACTTCGGATGGCGTTGACATTCTTCATAAATATTCTCACCATGTATGAGTGGAGATCACATAATTTCATACAACCCAATTCATTTTTTTTCTCTATTTTCCTTCCTGTTTTTATTAAACCTCCCCATAATAATTTAAGTATCGAAATAATTATCTGAAAATTGAATCCCAAAACCCGCTCTCACTCTTATCTTTAGTCTCGATTTGCAAATTATAAACACTATTTTTTAGTGACTAAATTGTGGCTTCATCAGAAATAAATTCAAGCACTGTTCTAATCAGTGAACTTGGGATTCAAACTCTTGATTGGATGTAGGGGTGGCAATCAAGTTGTATTTCGAGCTCATGTGTCATGTTTAAATATAGGTATTATAAATTTGATACGAATTTAAATACAATCCGTTTAATTATACATGTCAATCAACATAATTTGAACACGACCTATTTATTTCACAAGTAACATGAAAACAATACGAAAATATCTATATATATGTGAAATTTATGAAAACTTAATTACTAATTTAATTCATGGGTAACATAATAAAAAAAATACTTATATACTTATCAAAGATTAAAACAATAAAAATTCCTGAAAGTATATCTTATACAATGCCTTTCAATTTTATAAAATTATGATTAGATAATTTTTCAAATTATCTTAAACACGTGTCGCCCAGGGCATAAGAGGCATGATGACTTGACGTCATCCTCACCTTCATCCGGCTTATCACCGACGGTCTGTTCAGGATTCCAAACTCAATGGTGGCAATTAAACACGAGGGTTGTGCTCGTTGCGGGACTTAACCCAACACATTACGGCACGAGCTGAGGTCAGCCATGCACCACCTGTGTCCTCGTTCTCGAAGGCGCCCCTCTCTTTCAAGAGGGTTCGCGGTATGTCAAGCCCTAGCAAGGTTCTTCGCTTTGCATCGAATTAAATCACATGCTCCACCGCTTGTGCAGGCCCCCATCAATTCTTTTGAGTTTCATTCTCGAGAACGTACTCCCCAGGCGGGATACATAACGTGTTAGTTACATTACTGTACAGGTTGATATGCACAGCGCCTGGTATAAATGGATTGACTTGCCAGTTAATCTGATTGGACCTGTTTATTTTTTGTATTATATAAGTTCGACATGATTTTGACTTGAACATACAAAGAGATATGCCTATAACTATTAACTACGTGTCAAGTTCGTATCATATTTTTGTGACGTATTACAAATTGTCACTCCTAATTAGATGGTTATGGATCATTCTAACAAATTTCTCAATGATCAATTGTGCCAGGCTTGATTTTTGCTGTTGTGACATTCAGAAATCTCAAAAAATTTCAACAAAAACCCATTTGTAAATATGCGAAACAATAGTTATTAGGAGATAGGGGTGTGCAATTTTCGAATTAATTCGAATATCCGACCAAATTCGAAAATTCGAATTCGAAAAAAATCGAATCGAATTCTGATTTTTGGTTTTCGAATCGAGTTGAATTCGAATTCGGTTTTCAAGTTGGTTTTCGAGTTTGGGGTCCTGAAACCGAAAACCGAATCGAACCGACTCGAAAACCGAATTTGGATTCGAAATTCGAGAAAACCGAATATGAATTCGAAATTCGAGGAAACCAAATTTTATACATATATATATATACATATATATATATATATGCATATAATTATATAATATAAAAAATATGCTTGATTGTGTTTGATTTATTGTATATGTGTGTGAAACTTTAAAAATTAAAAGAATTTGTAAAATTGTTAAGATGTGTATTACTGTATTTTAACTTTTCAATTTGCATTTTATTGTATACAACACAACACATATTTATAAATTATATACAAATAATGTGTATATTGGAAATGATTGTATACAAATAATTGTACTTCTTGTTATTAGTATAGTAAATTAGAAAAGATTAAATGTTGGAGAATATTAAATGTAAATTTATTAAAAATGTGTAAAATGATGCTTTTTTGTTTTTTTTTCTCCAAAGTGTTGCTTAGCTTCTTATGATATTATGTTGAGTGCTGTGAATTAATGCAATTTGGTGCCGAAAAAATTGAATTTGAATTCAATCAAATTGAATTCGAATTTGGTTCAAATTCACCCGAATTCGAATTATCAAAAAATTGAATTCAAATTTGGTTCAAATTCACTCGAATTCGAACCAAATTCAAACCGAATTTGAAATTCGGGTTCTTTGGTCAAATTCGAATTCGAACCAAAAATCAAATTTCAAATTCGGTTTGAATTCGAACGAATTCGATTGAATTTGGTTCGATTTTCGAATTTGACTTTGAAAATTTTCAATTCGAACAAATCGAAATTCGAAGAAACCGACCGAATTGCACCCCTATTAGGAGAGGTTTTCCCTCTTCATAATCTAGCATTGAATTGGTGAACAAACGGGAACTTGATCACTCTTATTTTATGGATCAAGACAGGATTATATGTCGTGTGTTTGTATATTTCCCAACCAAAGTTGCCGATATATTTTATTGCAGATATGTAAAAGCCACTTTGCTTAATTTCATTGGCATGTTAAACTTTACAACACTTTCAAGAATCAAATGCGTAATTTTTCCTGATACAAATCAAGCATATAATATACAAGTATCGGATCATCGAATTCCCATGTTAGTTCATGAAGAATTGCCTTAGCCCAACTTTTGATGTTCCTCAAAGGGAACATTCTAAATAGGTATAAAAAAGAGTAAATTATATTTATTTCCCCTCAAGTTTCATTTTATTATTAATTATCCATCAAAATTTGAAAATATTATAAACCCATCATTCAAAAGTTAATATTCTGTTATAAAATTTATGAAATGACAAAAAAAATTAGACAAATATATAAACAACTCGTGTTTAAAAAATAAATTAAAAACATTTATTTAAAAGAGTTGTGTTCAATGAAATTAAAATTAATATTATAATACAAATTAAATATGAAAAAAAGTGAATTAGATTACACTTTTATTTATTTATTGAGCTATTTCATAAAATTAACTTGTTATATAGTTAAAAGGGAAAGACAGTAATATTTCCAAATATTAAATTTAAGAATGAATTAGACCATACTTTTACCTATTTTTTCAGCCATTTCATAATTTATATGACAGAAAAACTAATTTTTTAGATGAGCTAAAAAAGACTTTAATATTTTTTAATATTAAGAGACAATTAATAACAAAGTTAAATCCCAAGTGAGGTTACCCTATAAAAGAAATGTAGTGACGGACGGCAAGGAAGAAATTTTTTAACAAAATACATGATAAACTAGTTTTGATTTTGACTCCAAGCCACCAAAGAAAACAAGAGAAAAACGGGCCCTCAATTTGCCATGTGGAAAAGCTAGCCTCTCAAAACGACAAAACTCGAGTATTCACTGAATCACACTGATTAGTGATTCATCCCCTCCGCCTTCAGCTCCCGGCCGCTGCATTCCGCCTATCGTTCCTCCGTCTCCGAGCAGTTTACTCAGCCAGATCTAACCCGCCGTTTCATCATCTACCTAACTTTTCACAACCCAGTTTTGGTGGCCAAATGTTTTACCAGAAAAGTTGGCTGAAGGCTTGAATATCTGATATATCAGTATCTTTTTTTTTTCATACCATTTCACAGATCAAGAACAAATTTTTACACTAGCATAGATTTAAAAGAAGAATACAGCTGTCTGCCAAACCCAGAAATAAAATATATATACCTAAGAAATAGTACTGAAATAAAGCTAATTGGAAATTTTATGCAGCCTTGGCTGTACAAGATGATGAAGAGATGCATGAGAGATGATGTAGCAGGAGCGCAACAGCAGCCAGATCTCCAGCAACTTCATCTCTGGTTTCATGAGAAACTCCCCCAACTTGAAGATCTTGATGGATCCCTTGAGTTCTAGCTCCAAAATAATTATCTTGATCAGCTGCTGCTGCTGCATGCAAGCCTCCTTTTCCAACTCTTAATCTTAATTTCTTGAACCCTTTTCTTCTGCGATCATGATCTGCCATCCTGAACCATTCCAATTTCGAAGAAAAATGAAAAAAAGTACTGCCCTATAAACGGGAAAAAAAATAATAAAAACAAAAAACAAAAAGTGCATATATACTCTTTGGAGAGAGCAAGAGGATGAGTGATCCCAGAGAGACAAAGGGGGAGGCCTGTGCTGGTTTGTGTGTTCGAGATTGGAGCCATATCAAGAGCTAAAAGTGAACTTTCTTTTGCTGTTGCTGAAATCTCCTGAAGAAAAGCTAATCCGGGGTTGGAATTTTTTCTTTATTTTTTGGTTTTTTTTTTTAAAAATTTATAATAATGGGTTCTGACAGGAGAGCTAGTACAATTCTTGGGCTGAATTTGTTTGGAAATGGAATGGATGGAGAAGAATGATGAAAGAGCAATATCAAAAGGAAAAAACTGAGAGAGTTGAAGTATTAATGACATTGGGGCAGTCACAGGAAAGGAAAGTGTTTGAAGGAAGTGAAGGACGAAACCAGCTTCCCTTGTGGGCATCCACAGTAATCAAATCCCTTTTCGAGTATTCACTCAATCACACTGATTAGTGATTCATTCCCTCCGCCTTCAGCTCCCGGCCGCCGCACTCCGCCTATCGTTCATCCGTCTCCGAGCAGTTTACTCAGCCAGATCTAACCTGCCGTTTCATCATCTACCTAACTTTTCACAACCCAGTTTTGGTGGCCAAATGTTTTACCAGAAAAGTTGGCTGAAGGCTTGAATATTTGATATATCAGTATTTTTTTTTTTTCATACCATTTCACAGATCAAGAACAATTTTTTACGCTAGCATAGATTTAAAAGAAGAATACAGCTGATGTTAAACCCAGAAATAAAATATATATACCTAAGAAATAGTACTAAAATAAAGCTAATTGGAAATTTTATGCAGCCTTGGCTGTACAAGATGATAAAGAGATGCATGAGAGATGATGTAGTAGGAGTGCAACAGCAGCCAGATCTCCAGCAACTTCATCTCTGGTTTCATGAGAAACTCCCCCAGCTTGAAGATCTTGATGGATCCATTGAGTTCTAGCTCCAAAATAATTATCTTGATCAGCTGCTGCTGCTGCATGCAAGCCTCCTTTTCCAACTCTTAATCTTAATTTCTTGAACCCTTTTCTTCTACGATCATGATCTGCCATCCTAAACCATTCCAATTTCGAAGAAAAATGATCAAAAAGTACTGCACTATAAACGGGGAAAAAAAAGAAACAAAAGAAAATAAAAAGTGCATATATACTCTTTGGAGAGAGCAAGAGGATGAGTGATCCCAGAGAGACAAAGGGGGAGGCCTGTGCTGGTTTGTGCGTTCGAGATTGGAGCCATATCAAGAGCTAAAAGTGAACTTTCTTTTGCTGTTGCTGAAATCTCCAGAAGAAAAGCTAACCCAGGGTTGGATTTTTTTTCTTAATTTTTTTTTTTTATAATAATGGGTTCTGACAGGAGAGCTAGTACAATTCTTGGGTTAAATTTGCTTGGGAATGGAATGGATGGGGAAGAATGATGAAAGAGCAAATGAAATTGGGACAGTCACATGAAGGAAAGAACGGAGAGAGTTGAAGCAGTAATGACATTGGGACAGTGAAAGGAAAGCGTTCGAAGGAAGAGAAGGACGAAACCAGCTTCCCTTGTGGGCATCCACAGTAATCAAACCCACAGGCACGTGTAAAAATGGCTGTGCCATTCAGGTCACAAAGTAACTTTGTTACGTTTGAGCTGATGATGGCCCGGAATTCAGATAATCTGTTGCTGTTTATAAAATTGGGGAATTCTGTTGCTGTTTATAAAATTGGGGAATGGCCCTCGAAAATTTAAGCCAAAAAAAAAAATTACATTTCAAAACTTATTTTTTACAAATTTTAAAATATTTTTTATATTTTCAATACATTATCTATCTTACAATTATTAATTTAAAAATCATGACTGTAAACATAATATATGCGCACCCCTAGCTTTGACTTTGCTTTCGTTTTGAGAATTTCTATACTTTGGAGTTTTAAGTGCAAAAGCAAAATCAGGTTGGTAAATACTCCTTTTTGTAAAAAATAATAATAATTTTGCTTTGATTTTATACATTTTTCACATAACCAAGGAAGCCATTGGAATTTCTTTCGAGAGAAAAAAAAAAAGCCTCAAAATAGTTGGGAGTAAGTAAAGGTTATATATGAATTATGAATCATAGTGCATTTTTAATTTTTTTTGAGATAAAAGTTATAGAAAATATAAAAATATAATTTATGCACTAAACATTGTTAGATAACTAATAAAATAAGCTAATGCTCAGATAACTAAAACTAATAACAACCATTGAAGGTGCCTCAATGGCAAACAAGGACATCATTTCTTCCCATATGAGAGGATTGAACTTCTTTTCCTTTGTGAGGAGCCTCATCCCTTATCCTATCCTGTTAGATGAATGCAAAACTTGTAGTGTGAAAGCTTCATCCTCCATTGACTAGCTAATCAATAATGGATTGAAATTTAAAATTGTGGGGAAGAGGCTGAGTCTACTATGGTGTGCATGTTCTAGATCAATCATACATAGGGCTAGCGTTAACGTCATGTTATGTCATGATTTTTTGGGAATTTATTACATGAGCTAATTTTCGAGATAAAAACCTTTATATAAAAATCTTATTTTTTATGTATTAATCAAGTTAAATCATTACAATCTATCACGGCTTGTATGTCCTGTGTATGAGTCATTATTGGTTTTGCATTAGATGGAAATCTCATATTTTTCATAAGAAAATCAAGTAAAATCAATGATAATTGAAATAAAATATTTAAAATTGTAAGGAAGAGCTCGACGCTACCCACCACAAAACCCTAACATCATGTTATGTCATAGTTCTTAGAGAAACTCACTAAAAAAGTTAGCTTTACCACGCTTTGCTAGTCGTGTACCAAAAGAAATCATTACAATCCATTAAGATTCGCATGTTGTGTCCACGTAGAATTTTTAACTTTGCGCTAGATGGTTGTACACTAAGTAACCACATCCATACGAAATTATTAACTTTGCACTAGATAATTGAATCATTAATTTTACACTAGATGACTATGCACTAAGTGATCGTGTTTATGTGAAGTTATTAGTTTCGCACTAGATGACAAAATTATTAATTTTGCACTAGATGTCTATGTACTAGTTGGCCGCGTTCACATGGAATTATTAACTTTGCAATTATGATTGCACATTAGATTCTTCGGCACGAATACTAAAATATAGGCGAACATGGTGGAATTAATAACTTTGCACTAGATGGTTGTGCACTAAATTTTTCAAGACGAATACTGAAATATAAGCGTCGCCAATTGATCATGGTACAGTCAAAGGATAGTGGTTAGTTTTGATACTATTTATCATCGCTCTTTGGAGAATTTACTAAAAAAGTTAACTTGTAAAGTGAAAAAAAAAAAAAACGACATAAACACTGATTTAGAACCCAACATCGCTGGGCCAGGAAGGAGGATTTCCAATTGGACCAAGTGTATAAAGTCACTGGATGAGCGTATAATCATTGCTTTGTTTTGTTGGTAGTGCCAACAGGCCCAATGGTGCCTCATGATCACATTTCCAAATTCCATTGCCAAACCTGTTAGATTCCGACGTATCTATGCTTTCAGGCCACTCACGAACCAAGAAGGCTTAGCCCAAACCCAGTACCGTGCATGACGCGAATAGGCTCATTCAGTTCAAAGTTCAAACATTGACCAAGTCGTTGGTCAAAAGCTTTAACTATTCATGGATTAGAAACTGACAGTTGGAACCTTTTTTATTCCCCAAGTTTTTTTGGGTGATATTTGTAACTTTCAATCATGTATTAATCGTCAGCCTGTCCCGCTTTTAACGTATTCTCGTCTCGATGCTTTGTTTTCGTGAGTTATAACTAATCGCGACACCACGAACTCAATTAAATTTCTCATGGCTTACGTGATATCACTATCGCGCTTCTTTTAATACACTATCGTTTCTAGAAAAAAAAAAACATGTATTAATCCCAACTCTTTACTATAGCTAAGTGGCCCATACAATTAGGTATAGAACTAAATATTTCAAGGCAATCAAGACACCCCCAAACTCTGTCTGCAGATAGTGAGAGTCAATCTTTGGTCATTTATGAGAATGAATCCAAGTCCAATTAAGTGGTGAGTGAATGTGAGGATACCTCCAAGAGAGAAAAAAAAAACATGCATTAATCTTGTATTTCCTTTTCAATCATAATTACAAGTCTTCTTGAAATTATTAATAAGGCATTTCCACATCCAACCAACAATTTTCACAGTGATTGATTTGATATTCACGCGATAAGAAATTATTAAATAATTAGACTAAATATTTTTATTATAATTTTCTCATTTTATTTATTATCACTATTCAAGAATACGACCATGATTAGACTTGGTCTTTTTTTATTAATTAATTAACATCATTAGTAAGAAGTAATAATGTATGGCTCACAATTATATGGTTAATTGTGAATTTATAACTTATAAGAAATTATAGCTTAAAAAAATTGGATTTTTACCTTTGAGGGAGTGATATGGTTAAAAAAATGCATTGGTAATTTTATATTTTGAATGCATGTCACATGAGTTACAAAATAAAAATATAATGTACGAATAGCTATTTTTAGAATTTTTTTTCCCCTTTAGACTGGATCTTAAAATTGTATGAGAGTACAATAAAAGGAAGCCATAACTCATAAGTGAAAAGAGATTCACTTATATTATTATTTTTTAAAAAATAAAAATAATAATAAGGGAGGAGTACACTGCTTTGATTTGGTTTGTCATTTTTGCACGCTGAAGTTGGTATCATGTCTTTTTCAATCTTTGTAATTTGTTTTTCGGTGGGGGTTAGATACTTAGATTAAATGATATATGATCACCCTTGAATTTTCCGGTCAACTTTGGTGCATTTGTTTTTGTTTGATCTCTTGTGGATGGCATTTCATTTGGTACCGCTGGCATTGAAAAAGATGTTAGTATATGATAAGAGAGGCCTTCCATTTCTCCAACCCAACCAAGTAATTCCATTATCCCATTTCTCCATTGCCAATTTGGAGTCTCCACGTATGAAAATTGGTTCTGCATTTTTATTTTTGATTGATAACTCTTCATAAATTCTTACTCCCGCCTTAGGAAGAAAAAAAAAAAAATTTACGTATAATTTTAATTTTTTAAAATTACAAAATACAACATATTTAATGTATAATTAAATTAAGTTACATATTATTATAATTAGTAAAAATAATATAAGAATTTCACTCCTTTTTTTTTGGATCAAATAAAAATTTTCAAATTGATTTTTTTTTTTTTTTTTGGGATGGAGGAAGTATGATTTACATTAAATGCTTCCAAAAGAAAACACACTCTGGCAGAATACTTGAACTAGCAGCAAAAACAGAGAGGAAAAGGCCATAATCGAAACTTAGTATTTACATTTGTTGTGTTCATAGATAACATTAGAAAAGTAAGAAAAATTGGAATAATTCAAAATCCACTAATTTAAATTTTTTTAGTTCAAATGGGTTTTACTGTTTATTAAATCGTTCTAATTGAGATTTCCATGTGTAAAACCTCTAATCTCAAAACATATTTTTCTAGATTTAAAAATAATTTTTTTGTATATATTTAATATATGTATTATTTTACAATCTTTACTTTAAAAATAATAAAAATATATTTTGAAAGCATTTGATACATAGCCAAACTCAAATGCCGATATCATATGCCTATTTACTCTGTGACTTTAAAGTGATCCTCCACCAAAACTAGTACTGAAAAACATATAAAAATAAAAAAAGCAAACCTATCCAGTTATGTTATAACAAATGGCTTAGATCTAAATTAGATAGCCTTTTGTTCTTTTACTTTTAGGAAACTTTGAATGGAGAACAGAATAGTTTCAATGATGAAATTTTGAAGAGACAGGTAGGGTTCACACTCACCGTCTTCATATGATATAAACACTACATAGTACATATATAACTTTCACGCTTTACAAAACTTTAAAAGTTGGAATTTTCCACTATAAATGTTAAGTGCTCTTTCAAAATGCAGAATCAGCTTTGAATCTTGAAAGTGTACATTGAATAAGAATAGAAAGATTCTTGCAACAATTATCAACTGGAACTTCTCACAACCTTCCAATCAATGCAAGACATAGATAACTAAAAAAACCAAAAATGCCTTCCTGACTTCCTCCAGTTGTTCCATCCACGTTTCCAATTCCATTTGCACCTTCCTCAGTTGAGCAATAAATTGGAAGTGTTCCTTCAATCCCTGTAGTTTATAAAGGGTGTCACTTGTGCATGCATATGACACAGCTGAATGCTCTCTGCAAGCAAGTCTCCATCCCAGGTCCCAGCAGCAACAAAAGGCCATAGCTCCAACATGGCTTTGAACATAGGACCACTAGGCACTAACACTAGGCGTACAAAACTTACATGCGGACAAAGCGCATGCCCTCCTGCATAGGGGGCCTTTCCATTTATCTGCACTTTCTCAAGGCTGCATGGGGGCCAGGAGGCGGCGCCTTTCTCCAAAATAATATTGAAGCATTAGTACTAGCAAGCTGGGAATTCAGGAGTCAGGACCACGATTCTTCACCAATTTGTTATTGATCCACTTGGACTTCTCAAGAGACTTAACAGCTACAAATCATTACCGAAGACACATGAATGTTTAGTGTTTGGCCTGAAGAGCAGGCAATTGCTGCCAACTCTTCCTCCCCAGGACTTGGACATTTTGGATAACTATTGAATCGAAGAGCTCAGGCAATGTTCCTTCACCCAGAACCATCACTTTTTATATCACTAAGTCGACGTCGATTAGTGGGTTTTGCAGTAAGTTCCCTTTTACCTTGGCACTAAATTTTGTCTAGTTTGAAAAAACATCTGCACCCCTCCGTTATGAAAAACTAACAATACTAGCAGCCCTTGTGGGAAAGATGTGCCTTTGACCATACGAAAAAATGAAAAGGAAATTAAGATGCATGATTTATAGAGATAACAAGAGTATTCATCACCTCACCTGTAGGTTTCGCCTCATTTATCCCCCGTGGCCGTGGGGGCCGGTGAAGCGGGATAAAAATTTCTCTCTACATCTAAGCTTTTGTCCCGTCACTCTCCTGGTTTATTCGCATTAATTTTTAAATATATTAATATATATTATATTTAAATTTTAATAAATATATTATTCATGTATATTAGTAAATATATTACTTATATATATATATGTTAATGTTTTTTAATTATTAATATATTATGTTTATATTAAAATTATATTAATTAAATTTTAATTATCATATTTTAGTATTAATTGCTATTTACTATTAGTTTATTATTATTTATCTATTAGTTATGAATTATGATACATTGATTATTATCTATTTCATTATAACATATTATTAGTATCACTAATTTACTGTTTAATACTTATATTTATAAATTAGTGTTAATTTGATATATTTATAGAGTATCCTATGTATTCTAAATTTTATTATGAAAAAGAAATAATAAGAAAGTAAAGGAACGTTCATATTACTTCTATAATTGAATTAAACAAAATTATAATTAAGGAAGTACAAAAAAATGATTTTGATGAATGTAATACATTGTAAACTTTTAAACAAAAAATGATGATTATGATTTGTTATATTCATCTAAACTATATTTGACATTTGTATGTTATGATATTTTAAAACTTTTTGTTATATTTCATTCGTATGCTTGAATTTAGAATTTGTTAGTTGTTACATTAGAATTATGTCAATTTTTTACTTAAGTTTTGAATTGATTTTAATTATTGTTCTATAATTTAAAATATTAAAATTTTAATATATATATATATATATATTTTTTTATTTATTTATTTAAAACGAAACCCATTGGGTGGCAATGGCCGACACAACACAATAACACGACATGAACCTAACTCGAAATTAACACGACACGAAAATACTAAATTAACAAATTCAGGTTGAAATCAAGTTAAATATAATTAACTCGAAAAATAACGAATTGAGCCGGCCGACTGACGGGCCGACGCCTACCTACTTAACCTATTTAAAGAGTAATTTGTAATTCGTAAACCTGAAATTGCCACCCCTTACTTGAACATCCGCGGGAAAACAGGACAGAGGGCCGGGTGGCGGCTGCTACTTCTCCTGTCGCGTGCCTGCCCATTGCCATACCATACTCAATGATTATTATGTATTATATTTCTAAAACTTGTATGAACAACATTAACCAATCAAACCATTGTTTAATGAAATGATTGGTCACGTACCTATCAAACTATCTGTATATTGAAGTCAGTCTAAGCTTTGAAATTGTCAAACAAAAACAAAATAACCCATAGGACAAAAAGATTAAGATGGAGACAAAATACATTATCAAGAAAAGCCTAAAACCAAGCATCTTGCATGAATTTGGAGATATTAACGATGATAATAACAATGACAACTGGTAAAGAAACTCTATAACAATAAACTAGTCCAAGTTAAATAATTAACGTGCTATTGTCGACGTTAAAGCAACTGACGTAGAGCGGCTGACATAGGGCAAAATTAAAATTTAGAGTCATCTGTCCATGTCTGCATGATTACAATGGAATTCCAGCCACATGTATGGCAGATTAAACTTGGGATGAGCTACAAACAGTGAAAAAAATTAATTGTTTAAGATTTACGGGACCAATTCAAATAATGAGCAACAAGGAACACATTCATATCATTTCCTTGGCTTGCTTGACTCTTATAAATACTAGTGTAAGAAACTTAACTAGCCCAGCAAGCAATCATTTCATTTGCAAAACTAAAAGTGGCAAAGCAGTGAGAATAAGAAATCATTGATAAGTTTCCAACGCAGGAGAGATGACGTCGAATATGTGTCTATATTGGTTTCCAGGGAGTCTCTCTAGAGATTGAGATACGATGGTCGGCGTCATCCTTCTGCATTGGAAACCTTGTATCTTTGTAGTCAAAGTTCATCTCTTGGAGAATTTGGTAAGATTGGGGTTGCTATGCGTAATTCAGGTAAATGAAAAGTTCATTCAGTTGGGAGAAAAAAAATCAGAAAAAGGCTGCCCTTTATGCAGTTTATTCCATTTCAATTCCCAAATTTTGATTTGAGTGAAAGCTTTGATTACTTATGCATGTGTTCTATCAGACAACATCCAGCGATCCCAATATTAGGCTAAATTCTTATTTGTACAAATGGTACTTTGAAATTGGAACGAGCTTGAAAAAATTAACGATACTTTTTTATTTTTTAAATTGTTCTGTCGATAGATCGCTCAAGATCTTTGGTCTCTACTCAAACCCGATGAAAAAAATAGGATCACTTCTTATGGATTCGTTAAGAATGATTCAGATCTAGTTCATAGCCTATCAGAAGTAGAAGGTGCCCTGTTGAGATTTTCACGGACAAAAAAATATTGCAGTTAATTTGATATGTTATCTTTGGAATTAGCTTAATTTCCCAATTCAGATTTGTGTCCGTTTGAACTTCTTGAAGCACTATATATTTTTGTTACTCAAATCATTTCAATGCTTCTCTTGGTCTCCTGTTTTATGATTGATTTCATTTCAGGTGTTGAAGAATTCAAGAATCATCTTCAAGGCTTAATTTGCATGATGTTCAGATTTGTATCCGTTTTGAGCTTTAAGTACTGTATATTTTTGATACTCAAATCATAAAAATGTTTCCTTTGTTTTCCTGTTTTGCGTTCGATTTCATTTCAGATATTGAAGAATTCAAGAATCACGTTCAAGGTTTAGTTATGCATGATGTTCGACCTCCATGCAGCAGGGGATTGACGAAGCTAGACCAAGCAAATCGATAGATGACATTAAGGGGAGGCTCCAACGTGATTTGACATATATGGTCTTTCACCACAATGAAAACAGTCAACATCTTGGATCATGCATTCATGCCATCGAGCTAGCAATTCTTCCTTGTGTTGAAAACATGGGTTGGATATGAGCCTGGATTTGAATAACACACGCATGAAAGTGTGACAGGTCATGATCCTGGGCTAGTACTTCGCCACCATCTGTATGGTCGGATAATATGGCAATTTGATTCGTTTGAATAGCTTGTTGGGAGGTGCAACATCATCATTTTCTCATAGTTATACGAGTAACAAAAATATGTACGCATGAGCACAGCGAAATTAAAGAACGGATGCAGTAGTCATTGACGCTTTGTTTGTCTCTTTAGATTATTTTCATTATGAGGATAGGCCCTTTATATATTTTTTGAGATGGTCAACTCTTTTTGTTTTCACATAAGATATAACCAGAGTTCCTTCCCAAATTTAGGTAAGCAATTGAATATCCAATCTAAGCTTCAGATTAAGGCACCAGTGATCGATCAAAAGTCTTTAAAGTGATATTCAAGACATTCAGACTTGATAAGTACCAGCTATATGCGCCAATGAAAGTACATGATTCCAGAAATTAGTACAAATGTATGGAGGCTCTCATGATGCCTGAGCTTAATAAACGAAATTTTGCAATACACTCTCAAGGAGACGACTACCATGAACCCACAGCACCTGCTGTCGGATTCTGAAAAGCAGAGAGATTCCAGAGAGTCTTCAACGCATAAGGCTGATAGATTGTCACATCCTCTTCAGTGATTTTTGCTATCTGCAATTTTCCAAGCATGCCAATATTGTTCAGTCACAGTAATTGATTTGATACACTAAGAACAACAAAGAAGTACAATATCCAAACCCATCCAAAGCAACCAAACTCAAATCGAAGAACCAAAAACCTACAAGATAACAAAAGATATGTACCACAAATTTAAGCAATCATTGACCAACAAAGCACATTTATAACTGAAAAGTTAAACTTGTAAGGCCAAGCATTTTGTGACCCACAATCAAAGCAAAAATAAAATCACAAAATTCCGATGTCCTGCTGATGACTGTCTCGTGTCAAGCACAATTCAGAAATTAATATATACAACTATTTCTTTAAAAGGGGATCTCAACATATTGATCCCTTCTTCAAGAACTAAAGCCTAGCCCAGAAAGTAAAACTACGGAATCATTGCCAAAACAATCCTTGTTCCCTGAAGGGTGCATTGCACCACAAAAACACCAACAAACACTTTTGAGCCTTGCCAAAACCTCTTTCACTGCTAGCAGACAGTGACATTTTAATCAACATCTGTCTGTTAAATGCATAATCCAGATCTGAGGAGCCTTTCACAGACTTGTGAGTCATGGATTACTTCATCCCCAGAGCAATATTTAGTTCTCTCACTTTATAGAGGTTTAATTACTTATATCTATTTACAAATTCCAAAACCTTTCCCCAGCACATTACACATAGATGTTTTTTTCACAAGTCCACAACTCTCCATCTTTCCTCCTTTTTCCTTTTTTTCTTCTTCTTCTTTTTTTTTTTCTTTTTTTCCCCTCTGTAGAACAGAGATGCAGACTTTCAATAGGTAACAGCTACTCACATGGTATTTAAATGACTATTTATTATATTACTTGATCACCAAAAATCAATCTTCAACAGCAGTACAAGAATTGTGATCAGAAAACACATTATCCAACTGTGAGAGCTATCAGTTTACCCAGTTTAGGAAATAAAGATGTTCTTTCCAAAGATAATAGGTGTTTTATAAGTTGGTCACAATGACTGCGCAGCTATGGTTCTACTTAGAGTGCAAAGAAGTTCACAACCCTTATTATCTTTCCTGCAACTCATGAAATGTTTAAATAAACAACCCACACAAAATATGTTTCTAGTGAAACCAGCTCAGGTATAAATATACCAATTCTATCTAAAGTACAAAGTTCTGAGGCTTTTGCCAAACAACCAATCACATAATACAAGTGCATCGCCAAATTCTTAATGCACACAGAGGATTTAAGAAATTATCAAATCAATTTAATGGTAAAAGAGATATACCTGAAGCTTGTTCACAGCTGATCTATCACGATAGAGAAGAACACGCATGCATTTCTCCAATAACTTGACACCATCTTCAAAACTCAAGTCTTCATGCCATTCTTCTCGGAGAATAGGTCGCGCTAGGTGATTCCCAAATCCAGTAGCAACATGATTGTCCTCATAATGTACTCCAATCATATTAACCTGAGAGCAAGAGAAAAGGGCAGCATCCAGAAAAGTCAAGAGTGCGTGTATGAAAACAATATTGGTCATCACTAATGTATGCTGAGTAAACTGAACCAAGATTACCGTTCCAAGATACTTCTGTCCATTTTTCACGCCCCCAAGTACAAGAGAGTTCCACAGAGGATTAAACTTATTACGACGATTGTACATCACCCGGACTAAATAATTATGAACTTCTTTAGGGCCGAAGGAGTTTCCGTCATCCCACATATTATCATTTAGTCTGCACACAAGATGTATAAACCGAAAAAATATTAGCAAACATAACAAATCAACCTACATAGAAGAGATATGAAATCAGAGTTGCAGACAGTTATTCTCTGATCCCAATTATGAACTTTTAAATGTACCCCACCACCACAAATCTCACTTACATGAGTTCATCAAGGAAACGTAATATCTCCTGGAAATCACTGATTTCACCACTTGCGCCAATAAGTGAATGTTTTCCTACTGGCTTAATTCGCTCCACACTTTTGTAACGAAGGGTTGAACCATACGAACCTGAAGGTGTTTTCATCACAAATTAACACTGACACGGAAAGATGTACTTCTGATATTGTAATGAAAATGTACAGATTGTTACATCCTTCTCATATTCTCAGTTAAGAAATATTAAGTGGAGATTAACTACAGATAAAATCTGCCACATGAAATTCATCTTAAGAAAATTTAATTTTGTATTAAAAAAGAAAGACAAGTTTGGAAATCATCTTTTGCTCTCCCATAAAGCATGCAGCTTTGAGTGCATAAGGGATACTCAGTTAAAGCCGTTTGGTATGGAGTAATTTGGACAGATTAACTTGAGGTTCACTTTCAAGTTTAAGACCACAATAACAATTAAACCTCAGTATAAGCCATCTTAATTCAAACAAAAAAGAACTTCCACTAAGTATATCGGTTGAAAAAGAGACAGATCTTACTGACCTCCCATATCAGCAGCCAGAAGAATGCCATCCTTGTACTTAATCCCAATCACAGAAGTTCCCGTCACATAGGGAGTCCTATTATATCATGGCCAATCAATTCAGATTCAAAAAAAAAAAAAAAAAGACAAACAAACAAACAGCCAAAAAAATACTTACATATTGAAAAACCCATCATCACAAAAATTCAAAACAAACAAATGCCAGAGAATTTTCCAAAAACCCTCTATTCCACGTGGCTCAGTTCACTTTAAAAATAACTAAAGATTCTCACCTAAAAATTGCCCATTTTTCAACCACAATCTGACAACTTTTTCAGCAAAATCTATAGCAAAACCCTAGCATTCTAAAGACACTGAAACAGACTGATCTCCACCCATTAGACTCAAAAATAGACACATAAATAAGATCGAAAGAGCCCTACTGAGTTCTCTGAAAACCGTTTTCGGAGGAGCCGAGCAAGTTATTCTGAGTCGTAGCTGGAGCCGAAGATTCCACCATCTGCAGAAAGAGCAAATCGAAAAAAATTGAATAGAACAAAATCGAATCGATTCTTGTAAAGATCAGTGCCTCATTATAAAAACTTAACAACAACATTCATTCATTCATTCTCATAAATAATTTGGTACCTCTTTTGTGGGTTGGTGATCGAAGAGAAGCGGCTGTGTAGGAGAGACGACAGAGCAATTAGCAAATGGGGTGCTGTTTCTAGTTTTAATTTTAATTTTTAACCCTTTCTTCAAGAAAGCGTTCTCCAACGAACGGGTCGGGTTTTTTTAAAAATGAGAATGGGATAGCTCCTTCAGGATTGCTTGGTATGGCCCACCCATATAAATCGAATAAAATTTAAAAAAAAAAACAACTACAATTAGAAAACTCCAGCAAATTTTGTTTTGTTTTAAGATTAATATACATTTGAATATTTACAAGAAATATTTTTAGGGACAACGTTGGGTGCAAATATAGGTAATACATAAATAATTAAGTCTAAAATTTCTAAATGTTGGATAATTTATTTAATTAATTAATTTACGTTGATAGAATTAGATTTATGTTAAAGTTACAAATTAACTTTTATTCATACCTCTTCATTTCGTGACTTAAAAATTAAAAATTAAAAAATTACATTTCAAAATATATTTTTAATTATTTTTTAAAATACTTTAACAATTTCTAATACATCTCGTATATTTATATCACAATTATTATGTCAAAAAATATAAAAATATATCTTAAAAAATATAAATACACTTCTTGAAATACACCCTAAAAATTTGGGTGAGGCACTAAATTAAAATCTAATTAGAATTTTCTTTTTCTATTTTTAAGACCCAATATTCAGAAAGGAAAATAGCCTAATAATTGTTGAGCAACTTGACATCCTTTAACAACACAGTTGAGGATAATCTGACCATTATTCATTCACTTTCCGATGGAAATATTACATAAAGTTAAAACCATGAAAATGCTGATTTGACAGACTCCTAAGGAGAATCTGCCACTCTGACCAATCTAATTGGAATGCCAAACTCTATCATTGGCAAAGCCTTATGGAGGTCAAATTTTCCATGGACAGCATATATTAGCAGCCTATTTTATCTCCCATTGTAATAATGTCAAGCGCTTCCCAAAAACAGAAAAAAAAGCTCTATACAACTTTTTTACTATCAAACTTAAACAAACAACAAAAAAAAAAAGGGAAAAAAAATCATTGCATCCTATAAGTCCCCTTCAACAAACTGGATCAAAAACTTGTTAAACCATATTTAGAAGATAGCTTACTAAATTTGGGTGAGGTACAACATTTACAAGCTATTTGCTTTCTCAACATGAGAGACAAAATGGGGGGATATTCTCATTTCTAAAAATTGCTCCCCACTAACACCCATGGTAATTTACCACCGGACTCTTTTCTCCATTTTGTCACCCTAACTGTCCCAATGTACAGCTCAGAAGGGAAAAACCTATTGAGTAACTATCACCATCAGCAAAAGAAGGAACGCCTCCAGAACCTGTTGGCAAGGAAAAAAAAACATCAACGCATCAACGTAATGCTCCACAAACAACGGGAAAAAAAATCCCATCAAGAATACAAAATCACAAGTCAACTGCTCACCAATTAAAAAGAAATTCTGTCATGACAAAACTCATATTCGGGATATTTCTTTCAAAATTCTCCTGCTGTGTGCCTGCCTATAACTAAGTCAATTGACTGTCTGAGAGGAATAATTGCAGCTTCTACATTGTACAAGTACAGGTGATCTTGGCAGCAAGGATGAGTACCAAATTTCCCTATTTACTGTCTTCCACAAACAAAATGATGTCTGGTAGCATTCTTGATTTTTGCAGAAAAAAAAATTGGCGCAATTTAAATACAACTCATTCATTCAGAGTCTGAATCAATTGATAAATATAACCTTGGTCTCACAGATCGTCGCTGCCGAGGAAATGTAAAAGGGCTATCTGATCTTTCCCTAGTTGTCCTTGCAGCTCTACTGTTGTCATTCATGCCAAGAAGTAAAGAAGCTACCCAAAAAATAAAAAGGGTAAAACAGAACTTCAGTGCAAAACAAATAATCAACAGATAAAAGCGAAGAATTAGACCTAAAAATATCACGACAAAGATAACATTCACCAAATATGCTCATTGCTAAAATGCACAGAAATGATATTTTTCTCAAAGCTTCACCCCAAAGAGTAAACAAGTGGAGACACAAAGTAACCAGTAGAAAACCAACAACAGACTAATCAGGACCTCATTCACCCAAAAGCAGAGAGTTTCAAGCATAAATAGATCCACACTCAGGGGTCAGCCAAATAAGCACATTAAAGATAGAAGAACAGAATATGAGAAAGAGCAAAGAAATACCTTCAGCCAATGAGTCCAAGGCACCACCTTCCTTTGATTGCAATTGCTGTCCTGAATTTATCCCATCTGCAGCTGCAGATTCACCGTTTCCCCCTTCACTACCACCCCCCAACCTAAGAGAAATCCAATCCTCAGTATGAATACCATTTGACAAATCTGGCTGATCCCTGAATTCAGCCTCCACGGATGCGTCTGTCGGCCTTGTAGGAAGAAATATTTGCAGTGATGGGTCATTACCACCAAATGCTAAGGGATTATCAACCAAACCTTCATTGATATTACCATGAGGATGTTGAGTAGAAGACTCAGGAACAAGAGCAGCAGATCCCATTGCAGTCTCCCTAGCCAGGGTGTAGCCATTAATCGATGAGGGACAGGGAATGGAACTTGGTTGCATATCAACTAATGCATCAGAGACATCTCCATCTGAACCAAATAACTGGAAACCAGGGCCCGATTGGCCACCAGGAGGCAAGAGAGACCACAGCATCAAATCATCATCATTAGCATGGAAAGCACCAGGGCATGCATTTACTCCAGTGTTAAGAACAGAATCGTCAGGGTAGGAATCAGGAATTCCATGTTGAGCAACTGAATATGAGACTCCACCACCATCACTCCGATGATTCTTGTAGACAGGACCAGAAGAAATTAGCGGCTCATTTTCTTCCTCGGAGTCACTAAGGACAATAACCTCAGGATCCCCCAATGGTAATGAGGGGTTTCGGTCATTGTATCCATAAGTTGGGTCTATGTTTAGAGACATTGATTCAAGTTCAATTCCATTAGCGGTTGAATAGTCAATGTTCCCACCTCCATCTTGGTTTACACTGGGATCTTCACCATCTTTCCCACTGCCAGTGGCACTACTGCTCATGGGAATGATGTTTTGTCTTTGGTAAAACTCTTCCTGCAATTTATTTCCAGAAGAAAATGTTTGCACATCATCTGGTTTGCTAATCTCCCAATAACCATTTCTGTTTTTCTTCATTCCAAGTTTCAAACCAGCATGGCCATCAGAACCACCTTCCTGTTTAATCTGCTTAAGAACATCAGGTTTTTGTTTCGAGTCTATATCCATGGAGACACAAAGAGAACCATCAGGTGCATGCCACAGCCCAAGATCCCCAAGAGCCCTACGGTCACCATCTGCCTTCGCCCGCCAAGAGCCATCAGGCTTCACTTCAATCTCATTCACATCTTCTCCAAAACTCCGCAACTTTTACCCAACAGAGAAATGACCACATAGCTTAGTAGTGAAAATATTTTCTAATGATATTTTATCTAAATACAATGGACAACAATACCTTAGACGTGATGCGATTGAAATATGGGTCTATGATGATATTTTCCAAGCAGTAGTTCTTGAGGCAAATGGGGCATTGCCACTGCAGTCATGTAAATATGAATCAACAGTGAAATTGGGTAAGTGGTGCTCAAAAAATTGGTACAAATCCCCCCAACACCCAAAAAGGAAAAAGAAGAAGCAGCAGCTTGCCTTCCTAGACCTCATGTTCATTTCCACGAAAACCTCAAGATCAAAACATCCCATGTGAACACATGGTTTAAATCTTCCAGCAACCTTCATTCGTGAACCACTCATCTGCCACATAAATGCAAAACATAAGAAGCAATATTTCAACCCAAGCAGTAAGCGCCTCATATAACAAATTCAAGTTAAATCAGGCAGCATTAGACCTGACACAGAGGTTAAAATGTAATCAGGTCAGTGTATCTATTTCAGCTATAAAAGGCTTTCACAGATTGCTTAACTGTCTTGCATGCATTTAGCACAAAGTGTACCTTTCTAAAGAATTAAAAAGTTCTGATTTCAAATCCATAATTTATTACCAGCAAACTACATAAAAGGTTTACAAAAGTTTTGCTGCAGTGAAGAAAAACAAGCAAACACAGAAGACACGGAAGACATCTTATTCTTTGAAACTGTTTCAATGGATAAAAATCACAAAACAAAAAACATGGAAGACACATGTAAGCTCAAGATATCTTATTCTTGGAAACTGTTTACCAATCAGCAAAGATTGAGGGGAAAGAGACATTGCTCATAATGCCTTATTCAGATACAAAACCAAATGTTGTACACAACCTGTGATGGGAAAATATCCATCTACCCCATCCCTACTCTCACCCCACCCCCACCCCACCCCAAAAAACAAAGGAAAAAAAGATTGGGCACCTATAGACCTATAGACTGAAAAAGGAGACTAAAATTCTCATCCTTGCGAGTGGACTGGGAGCTCCTAACAATCAGAACCACCCTTGGTTGGTGGCTTCACGAACAAAACCAACAACCTCATCACTAAGAAAATATAAACAGAAGGTCATTTGCTAGAAACTGTGGTATATCAACAAAAGAAATCTGGGAAAAAGTTCCTAACTATGGAACATGATTTAATAATTGAGTATGATAGAAGTTGAAAACTATCACAAAGACCTTAGTGATCCTAATACAGATAGGTATAATAAACACCAAAGTAAAAACCAGGTCAACAAAAGACATTCAGTCTTCTAGGGGAATTTAATAATCTTTTTAATCAAAGTGAGATTCAAGAAGAAATCAAGGCAGATGATTCAAAAGTAAATGAAACAGCAAGATCACACAAATTCCATCAATAAAGGTTCTGAAATTGGGTCACCCTCTATTATATTGTAAGCAAACACCGTGCTTATGCAGAAACAAAAGACGCCAAAAGAAGCCAAGCAGAAACGAAGAGAGAATCAAGTGATAACATAATAATAGTTAATGATACTTGTATAGTCTCAACAATAATTTATTTTCTTTTTCGGGTTCATCGATCGCTGACCCCAACTAGTTTGGGATAAAGGTGATGTTGATGTTGATTTTCAAATCAAACTCTATGAAATCAACCATCTTGTTCCTTTAACAAGCAAACACACAAATGTTAACATTCTTACCGGACAACGAAGATTCACGGGAATAAAATCTGCAACAACTTCCAAATCACTGTCACTATCAGCAGCTTCAGTGGCAGTTCCACCACCAACACATCGCCTAACACGAACAACTGCATCTTCAAATTGCTCCCCTTCAGATTCTTTAGGAATCAAGCTCAGAATCTAGAAAATAAGGAGTAATATGTGAATCGATGAAAGTATCAATAAGCAACCAAACCAAACAAGAAAGGTACATATAACTTTCTTCAAAGCGATCACTAACTCAATGAGGTGACATACTGAGCTATACAAATGGATCCAATCTAAATTCCGTTTTCAGAGGGATGAATGAGTATAAACCATACTAAACACGAAGTATTTTTGTATCACAAAGATGCATGAACTGTTAATGCTCTGTAGTCCATAAGTTCTGTATTCACCAAAATGAATCCTAAGCCACAACCAAGGCTTTATTAGGAGAAAAGAAACTTAACCTACATATTGAACAGTTCGACGCTTCACAATTCTGACACCAAGACAGAACACCCGAGCATCACATCCACTCAAGGAAATTTTATTAATTCCATCTCTAGTGCATGGCGTGATCTGAAAAAAAAAAAAATGGGAACAAGAACCAAGGATATCATTGGCCAGCAACAAAAGAAAATCCTTGCATAGATCAACTGAAAAGTTTGTTAGCACCTAATTTCATCATCAAAAGCATAAACATGTATCAGCATTGAGAAACAATAGCACATGTATGCTACCCCACTTGACAAAAGAAGTAAACACAACATGCATGGAAAGTAAATAAATCAAAATCACTATCCAATCAAGAAAGTGAATAGCTACTAAGAATTTTTTATCCAACAAATGAAAACTCACAATAGGTCCATCATCTCGACCATTGGCACCTAATAACTGTGATCCTGGCCTATTTATTGCCCGCACTGGTACACCTATTGTCCGATGAAAGGGTAAAAAGACAACAGATTAAATCCAAGCATACAAGAAACCATCCAATGACTAGCAAGATCAAGACAGTAAACATTATATCAAAGGCAAGTCTATATAAACTTTAGGTGAACAAAATCCTAGCAGGATTTTCCAGACACAGAAATGTTCCCAATCAAACATGAATCAACAGTTATTTAAGGTATGCTGACTTAAACAATGGCAAGTGATTTCCAACAGCAGATACCAGCAGAGAAAGGGGATGGAGGGGCCCCTTTTGAGGAATGCAATGCTCTTTAAGGCTATATGGATCATATCTAGACATTGCAATCTATTAAAACAAATTTTCTTAATGCTCTTTAAGAGGATACCACCAATACTTGCAAACCATTCCCTCCCCAACCCACCCACCCCAAAAAGAAGAAGAAGAAGAAGACAAAGTGTGCTCCTTAAAGACCACACACATATCAGGTCTTAATTCATCAACTTAGCTTCATGATGAAACATACCATTAACTTGTAGGTCTGCATATTGTGGCCACTGCATCCTGAACAGAACTTTGTCATTAAGAAGCATGCACCAAGCCTGAACAGGGAAACATCAGTACAATTAACAACTGTAGGCAATTTACAATAGCCAGGTACATGAACAAACAGAGAAATATAATAACAATGCTTGATTTTCAATTGCACATAAATATACATAAAATTGTTAATCAAAACAAATGACCAACCTGGACATCATATTCTTGCTTCAACAACAGGTCCTTATCCGCCCTATTAAGCTGAAATGTTTTCTCAATGCTCTGAACAGGGTTTGAGCTGGAAGATATACAGATTTCACATAAGCTATGGAAGCATTTTACTAAAGCACTTACCTAATCATGTTTACAAAAGCCTATAAGGTTAATAAGAATATACGAATATATTCCCACAACTACCTAATTATAGATGCATAATTCCCATGCCTCCCCAAACCCCCAGCCCACTTTCTCCTTTTCTTTCTCCTGTAAGGTTAAAGGAACTAAAAAAAACATTTGCAGAAATTTTAGCAAATTTTCTGGATTGATGGGGAGTAGACAGCTGTCTTTAATAATCCATCCCTGTAGATGGTAATTATAAGTTCCTAACCCAGGAAACAGCTAAGATATTACAATCCAGACCCGTAGCAATATAACAATACAGTAATACATGTCCAGGAAGCCACAGAAAAAATAATCATCAAAACAGATACTTGCCTCCATGACCAAACTCCAAAGCTTTTTACAAGAATAAGGGAACAATAACCAATCATTATATGTATTTCTAGCATATACCAGTAAAAGCATATTCATGTCTCTATGGAATGTAACATCGCTACTAAACAGAAAACATGACTATAACAGAGCATTCCTAATATACTGATTCACAACCATGTTTACAAAACTGTGGAGATGGGTCAAAAGCACATCAACTGCAGCATTTATCTTAAAGGAGGAAATAAAGAAGCTAAACGGCTTACCCATCTGCAGGAAGACTTGTAATCACTAACTTCACAGGATATAATGGATTGGCCATTGTCCCCCAGAAGCTGCATAGAGGCAGAATCAATTAAAGCATAAATCTTTCAAGTTAATGGAAGAGAAAAGAGAAAAGGGGCCAAAAAAAAAAACAAACACACACACACACAACCCTAAAAAAGAAGCTCAATGTTTCAACCACATCAAGTGATTTGTGGAAAAAGTAGTCCCCCTTTATCAGAGATCAGTAAACTAGAAAATGCAATGGAAACAAAATCGAAAAAGAACTTGTCAGTTCTTTTCATTTTACTCTGAGCTGAAAGCCTATACACACTAATTGAGCAAACTATCTAAAAGGATCTAAATTAAACAAAGTGATGGTTCAAAGAGGATCAAAAGCAGCCAACAATTAATCACAAAAAAATAAGAAGTATGACTTACGGGTCTGCACGATTCAATCTACAGAGTTCACAGTAAAAAGTCTCAGGCGGGATAGGTGAAGCACAATCATTAGATTTCTCAGGAATTACAACACAACCTATGTGTTGCCACACGCCACATCTTGGATCTTCACACTGCAGCCATAAGCAAACCATTCAACGATGGTAAATATGAAGTGCATGAGCTAATAGAAGGTGAACAACCATAAAACAAACACTTAAATGCGTTAGCTAACAGAAGCCAGACCATAATGAACACATAAAGATCCACATGATACTAGCTCTTATATAGAGAGGAACAGTATGTAATCATCAGAGGTAAGCAGATACCCTCACATTTCATTGTAATTCTGAACCGAACACGAATAAGATAGCATTAACTGTAATGTTTTCCCTCAGTCTTTGAGATAAAAGGACATTATCACACCCCATAAAGATAAACTATCATTCGCACTAGAAGACAATGAAAAACTACATAAGAGTCACACATACAATAAAGAAAAAAGCACATATCCACAACGCTTCAAGGTACTTCACAAAATAATGAAAGCTACATGAGTTTGCAACATGAACACAGGGGGAAACAGAAAGAATGTGTCATCTACATGGACAAGAAAAATAATTCAAGTATGACCTTAATCATTGTTTCATTCTGCAATGAGCTTCCACAAGGGCAACGGATTTTCTCTGTTTGATAAGACTCTTCAGCTTCCTCTTTCAGCCTTACGTTACTGCTTTCTGAGACTCCTTGTGATTTTGTTGCTAAATCAGTTGCTCCAGAACCCTGCATTTTCCTGGAAGCACCAAGAAAAATTTAAATGCATCGTGTCAATTCAACGAGATTTCAGAAAACCTACGTAATCCCACCCCAAGAGACGCTGTTATCCAATTTATAATTAACTAGGCCTTTTTTTTTTTTGGTGGGGGGGGGGGGGGGGGAAGCCAATATGAGACAAACATCAAATACAAACTTTTTTCAAAATCTATCGATACAAGGAAGCACAACTTTATCATTGCAATGGAACTGAAATTCAACCCAACAAAAGTTTGCCAATCACTCAATAAAGTCACAGGTGTCACAGCAAAGAGGGCACCTGTAAGTATCATCCACTAGTTTTGCTACATCATCCTTCCCAATAGCATTTTTCTTTGCCCATGATACTGAAGCTGCACAAGATATACATATAATATGGAAAGAATTAACAGGACACCAAAAATTTTAACACAAGAAAGTTCAAAACCACTACCATAATGAGCAATTACCTAAAAAAAATACATGGAATATGATTAAGAAAACAAATATAAAAGATATGTACAATGGCAATGAATGAAATTGAGAGCTGACAATAATGTCATGGTATGCAAGAGAGAAAATCACCTGAACTCTCATAATTATAAGAGGGAAAGGGAAGTATAAGTACATTAGTAAAAGGATGAGATGAGTTAATAGAAGGCATAGTATTATCGTTGAAGTTGAAAGGCTCCGTGCATAAATGTCTTGCAACCTGTTTACCATCGTCATGGTCATTTTGAAATTACAAGAGACTAGAAATCCACGCTATGATTCTAATTGGATTCGTAATATATATGATATCATGTTAGGAAGTAATAGTTGATGCCATGGTAGAATTAGCTCGTCAAATAGCTACAATAGCAAGAATGTGTCTCTTTTTCCCAAATAACAAAGAGCCAAAAAGGAAAATAGTTATGCACCTCGATCATCAGAAAGAATCTTCAATATCCGATCAACAAGGTCCTACATCAACAGAAGGGAAGAAAGGAATATTTTCAATAATATGAAGAAAAAAAAAGAAAAGAGGTAATTCTGTCCAAGCAATGAAAAAAGGATCAGAGATAAAAACAGCACTAAACATAAAGCAAAACAGATTAAAAACTTAACGAAGGGACATCATGACTGAATGTAGTTGAACATCAAAAACATGAGACAGGTATTCTCATATCACACCTGCTTCTTCCCTTGTTTGGAAAGCCCTAGTTGAGTAAGAACATCCTTGAGCTCCTTTATTCTAAAATAGGCTAATTTGTCCTACAAAAGAGAACAAATTACCAGTGTCATTCAATTCTTAAACAAGATTCTTATACATAAGCCTTGATGCTTTATCCAGAGGCAAAACTACACGCACTAATTTTCTCAATCCCCTTTCATGAACAATGGAGCCCGAACAGGCTCAAGATTATTTAAATGCAGCCTTCCTTCCCTTCCTTAAGAAGTTCAAAAAAGGGTAACAAAAAACAATACCAGTCTACCCTTTGTCTTGTTCATTATGCCAAGTTCAAGCAACCAACTTATTAATGTTGCATCATAAATGCACTGTCAAAACGAGATAATTAATGTGATCTGGAAATGGTAAAAGCTACCTACTATGGATTAGGTCAGAAAATTTAAATAAAAAAAAAAAAAAAAATGAAAAGGCGAAAGAACTACATGATTGTAGTACCATCAATCAGTCAAAGAAGCAACATTTCGTAATTCTGAAGTTGAAACTAAGTTTTGAACATCCAGCCGTAAAACATTACATAGATCACCAATTAACACAGTCATCAAAACACTCTTCACAAATATCAAGCCACCAACATCTTTTCCTTTCTATCGTATCCTTAATTTCATGTAAATAAACTAGAGATATGCGAAATGAGCCAACCTCGTTCAACAAATCAACTTCGTGTAACCAATGAAGTTGAATTCTAATGTAGTAAGAAAGTAACTTCTAGCCAACGAATTTCCCAAACTGATCACAGGCCGCTAAAAAGCAAGGAGAAACAAAAAACATAAACAAGTAAAACAAACACCAAAAAATTAGTAAACTAAAAACATAACACTCGTACTTTCAGCAGTGAAACCAATGCACATTTCAGGACCCAAACCAAAGAAAAAAAATATATAATCTCAAATAAAAATTTAGAAAAAAAAAATACATACAAAGCATACATAAGCACACCTTGCAACTCGCCACCAAATCCATATTTAATTACCGTGCTGCCACTGCAGCCGCCGCCGATATGTTGCAGTTTAATCAGCGTCGATGTCAATCAACACAAACCATGCCTTCCCCAAAATTTCAAATGATCTAGTTACTCGAAGAATCGAAGAAACCAAGTAGATTAGTCTAATACAATTCCAAACACACACGACAAAAAATTAAAAAAAAAAAAGAGGAAAAAACAAGCAAGCACGCGCACAGAATCACGGCTGACGACGAAATTCGTCGGGAAGCTTACGGCGGTGGAGAGGATTAGGGAGACCTCGCCAGTATTGAGGTTGGGGGATTGATGAATTCCGCCTGCCAAGGGTTTAGAGAAGTGAGTCTCTCTGCCTCTCACACCGACTCCGCCGTTTTGTTTTTGCTTTTTTTTATCTTTTTTTTTCCCCTTCTCTTCACAATTCTTTTGCGTTTTGCGCTGCCTTTTTGACTGGGACGAAGCCGGAAAGAGGCTATCCTCCTCTTACTCACGGACGTATCATCGTTTCATCAAATCCGGTTTTTTCCCCCGAACACGTCCGGGTTCCGATTATGTGTTCTCACGTGCAAACGGCATTGTGATGTTGTCTTTTCTTTTTTTTCTTCTTTTTTTTTTTTTTTAAAGTAGTTATTTTTTCTTTTTACTTTCTTGTTTCTTCTTTTAAATTTTTTGGATTTTTCTCAAATCTGGTGCTGGCACTGAGCTAGCAGAGATATTATGGGATATGAAAAACATGTACATTTGGGGCCCAGATTTTTTGTGGGTCTAACGTTGGGTTTAGAATTCCACATTCTTAATCATTATAAAAATAAAAATTCTTTTTATTTTCTATTTTTTTTTTATTTTTTGCTATTGTGGATAAGAATGTGTATAAATTGTATTTTATAATCCCTTTGTTTCACTTTTTAATGTATTATTCGTCAAATATAAGATATATTGGAAAGTAGAAAAATATGTTAAAAACATAAAAATGTGTTTTAAAAGTTCAATTAGTATATAATTTAATTTTTTATAAATGACATTTTAGATACAAATCTGTACAAATTTTTTAATAAATTTTAACAAAACCTTTAATTTTTAAATTATGCAACTGGAAATAAATTTAAAGAGAATAATATTTTATTATAAAAATAGTTAATAAAATAGATGTTTTATAAATGTTTATATCTTATAAAAAAAAAGTGTTATGTTTAATGAAACAAAAGTTTAATAAAAAAATATTCTAAAAAATACTTGCCACCCCTAATTAGTTAATAAAATAAATGTTTATAGTTTTAGATTTAGTGTGGTTTCAACTATTTATGCCACAGGCCAATTAGCTAATCAAATAGTACATATTTTTATTCGATAATTTTTTAAAAAAATTTGTCTAAAACTTCTATTGAAAATTGAACAAGTATGATTAGTATGAATCGGGTTCATAGTATTATTTTTAATTGGCAAAAGTAATGGCTTTAATCCCCTAAAACTTTTTATAGAAAACCGAACAAAGGCAATCGGTATTAATTAAATAATATTTTAAATTAAATATTGGATTCGTATTATTTTATCACCATCATATGAACACAAAAGGGTTTGTCAGCCAATAATTTAGAAAAAAAAAATATTCACCCATTTATTTTGTTATTTTAAGTTTGATAATGTTGTTATTGTTAATAATTAACAAATAGTAAAACAAATGGCATTAAATACATATTTTCACTACATATTTGGTAACTAATAACTGCAAAGTAAATGGTGATTTTGTTGGTTACTAATTGGGAATGCCCAATTTCTCTTAGGGCTACAATATTAATTGACTATGAGATTAGTAGACATTAATGGTTAATCCCTAATGGACTTTGAGTTCCTGAGTTATTAACTATTTGAGTGATGGTACTGAAAAATTTTAGTCTAATCTTTTACTCACTACTGTCCAACATTTATGGTGAAACCACTAAACAATAAGTTTTGAATAAAATTATAAAAGCAATTTTAATAAAGCTTTTATTGCATTGACAGCAAAAGTAGAGGAACACACTAGTAGACCTCTAAAAGACATTTAAAATGGACATCTAAGATCTATAGAGTCATATCACTTGTTATGGTAAACTTTGTCCAAACAAAAACCCCATGGGAAATTGTTCAAGCCAAATAACACAATAGTTAAGTCATCATCCATGCAATAAATACACATTGTATATATAAATAAGGAAATTTTAAGTAATAAAGTAACTAGATTTTCCAGGACAAAATGTTATTTAATCAATGATTATAAAATGAATAGTGTACAGGTAGACAATATAAAGCTCTGAACACAAATCACCATTTCAGCTGTACTATAGAATGGTCAGATTTTTCAGTGCTCAATGAAACCATCATTTAAATACAAAATTTGAGGAATAAGAGAAACCAGCTAGCTATTAAGAACTACCACATCCCTTAATCCAGTTTTCATGTTCTAAAGATGTGTTGAGTTAAAACCAACCAAGCTGCATAGTTCCGCTCAAAGGCCGTTATTTTGCCAGTTCTCTGGACTGAAAAGATTGTGTAAATAACCATGGCAGGGAAGCAGAATTTCTCCTCCATGCACTGCCCATCACATAAGAATTCTGCACTACAAATAATAATTTTGTTTGCGTGAAGTCACAAGCCCACAAGTCACTTCCTTTTTATGCAATTCTCTGTGTGGTTCTCTGTGTAGGTCTCTGCTCAAGATCCTGCCTCTCCAATCAGAGTATACAACAACTAATATTCTTATTGTCCCTGATGCTTAAAAGTATTGAAGCACTCAATATAGGGCAAAAATAAATAAATTTCATTCTGCCATATCAGCTACTGATTTAGAATGTTTGAAGCTCTCACAACCAGGACAATTGTGCAAGCTCTCATGAATATAGATGTCACAATCGAGGCAGAAGTGTTGTTTGCATTTGGGACAAGCAACACAAGACCCTGAGGTATTTCCTACGAGGAAATCCAGGAATGAACCACAATTCAGTTTGATGTCAGAATAAAATCATATGTAATAGAAGGAGGCAATTTTTCAGGCACTCTAGACCAGTATTTGTGAATTCAGGCCACATGCAGTACAAGTGAAAAATTAACCAACAGATCTGCAGGAACCATGATATCAATTTGCATATTTTTCTATTAAGATGTACGATAAATATTCAAGAACAACCTCAGTAATATTTAATGTCCAATGTTACTAACTAATTACAAATTAATTTTGTCATATTATTGGGAATAATCCATGTTGATCCATGTGGCATCAAGAACTAGCCCCTTAAGGATGGAGAAAATGATGAACTGCACACTCTATCCTAATTACTTATAATTTCTTTTAGACAAACATTATCACATTGTTTCAGCTATCAATGTCAAGAATGCTAACCTCAGTGGATAAAAATGAAAGATGAGAAGTTGAATCCCTTTCATTTGCAACAGTAACTACACATTAGTAGACAGCAAGTATGCAGCGAAAGCCTATTCTTATCACAAGAAAGAGCAAAGCTCCAAAAGAAATCCTGGTTTCCAGTTTAAACTTAAAAAGAGCAAAGTGAAGAGTTTTCCGTTGACTGAAATGATCAAAAGATTCCTCCACTTACAGATGTCAAATCAAATCTTTATCTTCATTTATATAACACAAAATCAAGTTTGACAATATCATAAGATTTGAAAGTTTCTTCATACATAAATTCCTTGACTCCTCTCTTTGGAGAGAAGGGGAGGGGGGAAAGAACTTATGAGGATGAGTTATGGATGATTGTTCTCTTCTGGCTTTCTTTCTTTTCCATAGGAAATAAAAGCATACCTATTTAAATCTAGAATATCACACAAAGCTCAAACATTTCAACAGCAAGAAATCGCATTATGACAACCCCAAAAAAGTTATAAAAGCCAATATTCAGTTCAGTTTTACACATCAGTTTCAGCAATGGAAAAATGCATCAAAATGCATGTCCTTACCAGGATCTAGAAGGCTTAGCTGGCAACCAAAACAATTCTTCGGTTGCTTACGTGGGTTGTTCCCCAATGATACATCATCAAAAGGTGTTATCGGAAATAGATGATGATATGATCTCGCCAGATGCGGAGAAGAAACAAGGGTCAGCCCACATATGCAACACTCAGTAGGAAGCTCACATACGCGGGCTTTGCATCTTGGACAAGTGTATCCCCCACCCACCTTAATTTCTTTGTGACATGAACAGATTGAAACAATACCTTCTGCAGCTCTTTGAGGGAAACCCATCTTGATTAAATTGGCAATTGCAAATTCTGCTATTGCTGGGGGTGGTGGTGCATGCTCCAACACTAATTCTTTCAAGTGTGACTGGCAGAAAGCATATTCACGAATCAGATAATTTCTAGATTGATAATTATATTCATTTAGCATTAATTTTAATTCATACTGCAGCTTTCCTGGATTCTCAATACAATTTAATGAAATGCTGAAAAAAATTTTGAGTTTACATTATGTAATCTATGCAGCTAATTTCAGTAATTTCAGAGGTGCACTCCCAAATATAATGACAGATTTACACCCAAATAGGAACTCACCTCATCCAATGCAACCGAGTATACTCCACCAGTTTCTTGGCAAAGATACTTGCATATGTATAGTTCAGCTGACAAACCAATGATTGAACACCTTATTTTAGATTTTTTACATTTCTGGATGGTTTCCATAATATCCCCTGGATCACAAGTACAAAGAGCTGAATACAATATGAGAACTTCACGATGACCATATGTTGGGATTTGGTTTAGAAGGTCATGCACAAGATCGAGGCCATTCTGGAGAGAGGCATCACCTGAGCATCCCAGCTTACCCAACAAAGCTTTGATATGGGACTCTGGGCTGCCACCGAGATCTGTTAAGCATTGTGCCACCCCATCTTTCAATGTTATCAGGCCAATTTGGCTTAAAGGATTCTGATCAAAGAACTCCCTAATGAACGCCTCCACTTGTCTTGCCATCACAACCATTCTGCTAGGTTTATAATCCATTTCACCTGCTGCCTAGATGTCAGAATTTAAATTGATTATATATCAATGAAGATCAAGTTGGAAAAAAGTACAAAACCAGTGAATTATTTGTTAATGTTTTCACAATTTTTGACTATCATCTATGCATTTTCTATTGCAGCTTCAGATTACCACAATCTTATCTTGTCAGTTAAAGAGATTTTCCTCGATAATCTGGGGCCATAAAAGAAAACTTTCAAAAATCCAGTAGTTGGTCATTGAGATCAAGGGACAATCTTTGTTATAACTTGTAGACTAAGTGTATTTTCTCCTATTTTCACATCTGCACCCAAAAGATAAACAATGCAAATAACCTAATCACATTGATCAATGTGTCCTTAACCAATGCACAATCACTGCAGAGTACAATAAGCCAATACAATTTCGTTACAAATAAATCAAAAGGTATCAAGTGGGAGGGAGAGAAAATTCTCAATTTGCTAATACAAAAGTTCACAATCTCAATCTGATATGTCAATACAATATGACCAATTAGATCATCATATTCACACATTATCCAAAATTCAACAGCTACAATCTCTTCCAAGTCTATAATACCTTCAACCAAAAACCTTTTCAAATTAACTGATGTGTGACCATCAACCTCATAAGGATGGGAACACGATAATTTTTCGTCTTAACAGGTGATCCACTCAACTACCACTAACACCTAGCCCTCCAACCCGTTTTTAATGGTTACTTTGACTAGACACAACATCAACATCAATATCACCTTTATCCCAAACTAGTTGGGGTCGGTTATCGATGAACCCAAAGAAAAAGTGAGGAAAAGAAATAGTTATAAAATGAAATAGAAAAATAAAGATAAAAGGGTGAGGACTAGAAATGATAGTCGGGAACATAAGAATTTAATTTGACTAGACACAATTTACAAAAAATGCAATTCAATATTTGAGATTCATACCAAAAATATGAAAAAAAAAATCATAAAATCTCGTTCCAGTTGGAAGTCCTAAGATTAAACACTCATATTCAAACCACAAAATTTCACAAAGAACTATATTTGAGGATTAAAAAGAAAAAAAAGAGGATCTTTTTGAGGACCATAAAACAAAAAAGGATGAAAACAGGAGTGACAGGATGATCAATAAAAATCCAAGAAGGTTATCTCATGATTTACAATTGCAAAGATGTGAATGCCAAATTCTGTTCTACGTTAATGATGCAATTAAATATTCCATTCATTAGAAACTGATCAATGAAATTACAATAAAGTGTAAACACAACCCTTTAGTTCTCATACCCGGGAAAGATCAATGACAATGTAGACATAGCGAATAAGGCCCTTCTGAATTCGTGTGGTAGAAGTGCTGCGGAGGCGTCGTCGATATTGAGCATGGTGGAGAGCTTTATTGTCTATATGCCGAAGACGACCATATTCATCCTCTTGTAGAGACTCCCAAGATCTTTCATCTGCATACATCTTTTCCCACTCATCACGACCTCTGTTCTCTTCCTCATCTTCATCCTCCTCCTCCTCTTCACCTCGATTAAATTTTCTTCCTTCCCCATTAACGCCTCTTTGCATCTCAAGTTTCTTCTTTCTACAATTAAAATAAAATAAAAAAAATAAACTTTTAACCAAATCTATTCTTGATGGGGATCATTCACCTGAACTTTTCTAGTTTTTAGTATTTTCTTATTCTTTTTGATTTTTTAATATATTTTAGGATTTTTATTTGGAGTATTCTAAATCTAGTAGAATTGTGTTTTAGTATCCTAAACTTAGTAAGAATTGTGTTTTAGTATCCTAAACTTAGTAAGAATTGTGTTTTAGGCTCATATAAGGGTGCTTAGGATTTCTTTGACAGACACAATTCATTATTATTATTCAGTTTTTTCAGAATTGATTTTCCCCAAATATCTCCCTACGCTGAACGCTGCGTCAATTCTGCCCCTTCCAAAGCACCAGTTGCTTTCTCACGCTCAATAAATCTGTCTTTCTACATCCAATGTATAATCATTGGCCTAAGCTTAGGGGAACAGAAGCTTAAACTATAGAAGAAACTTTTACCAAAATATTCAAAATATTCAAAACATTCAAGCACCACCCCATCAACCAATATCGATAACTAAATTTCTTTTAAAAAAATCCCAGATATTTGGATGTTGCAGTCGTATCAAAAGATTGCATAGAATGTCCGAAACCTACACTTCTATTAAGGGATTCATGGGACTTACCAGCATTCTGATTTGCCTCTGTTTCCTCGATTGAAAAAGGCAATTAATTTTTTTAAAAAAAATTTCCGCCGTGAAACTATGCAGAAGCCAATAGCTAGAAGGAAACTTTGCAAAAGAAGATATTACCTCAAACGGAGATAAGTATGGAGAGCTCAATGGTGTTTTTTCCTTCTTTCCTGAGTTTCAATGAGAGAGAAAAGGCAGATGGTGGTCCGCGGTAACGCCGTTGAAGGCCGAGAGATTTGAGCTGCAGAGCACCCAGGGGACTGCTTAGGCCTGTCGGGGTTTTGGTTTCGTATACAAGATAAGACCCGTCCAAGTACCACGACTTGTCGTGTGTATAATTATCGGTTGAACAAGTGGTAAAAAATGGTTAATCCATTTGTTAAATTGGCATTACATTTTCGATTTTTATTTTATTGGATAAAAATGGTTAATTCATTTGATAATTATCGATTTTTATTTTATTTTCTGTTTTTAAAAAATAATAATAATAACCTGAACAGACACGTTGGTGTTACACATCAATCGCTATAAGGAGTTACTTTATTAGTCGTTGTCTAGATCATTTTGGGAAAGAGTAATAATACAAAATTAGAATTAATTTAAATTTATACATATGATATACATTTTTTAATTCAAAATTTAGAAGAATTACAATTTTTTAATTTTATTTTACCCTTTAACCATAGATAGTGTTAATTAATAAGAATATGTAAAAATTTTATTTAAAAATAAATTTAAGATAAAAATGTAAATTATTTTTAAGATGAAGAATTATGTCTTTGTGATTGTTTTAAAATGGATGATGGTATCAAATAATGTTTATAATCTTTAATCACACTACTGTAATAGTGGATATGGAGGTACGAGTACCATTGTATCAAATATGCTAAATATCTTTAATATTTTTACTAAATATTTATAATATTTTTAGCCACTGTTATTGTAGTGGTTTTTTTGTTTTTAAGCATATTTTGAATTGATTTTTTAGTATTTTGTTTTAATTTATAAATAATTGACTGGAAATGTTGGCTTTAATGATAAAGTGTAATGAATTTTAATTAGGAAGTTATAAATTAGAGACTTCAAATTTGGAGAAAAAAGGTGGGAAAAAAAATGCATATTTGATAGCAATTGGGAAATAAATATCTCTTTAGTGGAGAACGGACATATATTTCTATTTTATATGGAATTAAATCAGGGTAATATGTAGTAGTCAAAATTTAAAACAAAACTATTAGTTGTTTATTTGATTATTTATTTTTCATTTGTTTGTTTGGTTATTTATTGGATCTACCAATATTGACCTCACGTATATTAGCAAAATAAAAAAATTCTTAATAAATTTATTTTTAAAATTGAAGTAGGTGAGTAATTAATTAAAAAGCTATTGCTTTTGCCATGATTTATATTGTGGTGTTTTTTCTTTTCTTTTTGCATTTGATTGTTAGATAGGCCAATTATCTTTTTGCCCCATGTTTTTTTTTTTTACTAAACTTGAATTTTTTAAAATATTGAAGGGTGCCCTTAAACTCATAAATGTAATGAAAAACAAAAAACAAATATTCTGGTGTATTAAACTTAAGCAACGACTAAGAAGTCGGATTTATCTGATATTTTTATTCAACAAATATGATTTTATACCTTTATTAATTTTAATTGTATAAAAATTTCTCTTTAATATTTTTTATTTTTATTTTTCTCTCTAATTTTTAACAATATATATATTTAACAAATTATCAACAAAATTATTAAACAACTGCACAAAAATCGTGCACTAATTAACAATAAAAAAAAACCTATCAATACTTATACTACATTCTTTTTGAACTGAGACTAACCCCCGCAAATAATCCCAAATGAAATTTCCCAAGAACAAAAAACGAACTCTTAAATTTATCACTACCATTTAACCGCAGAAACAAACAATTAAAAAAACACATTAAAGCTACAAAACAAATGGATAACAAATGGATAAATGAAGCGGCCGCAGAGAAAATGGAAAGGAAAGCAGAGGACAAGTGAGAGATTTTGGTTGGAAAAAGAAAGAGAGAGAGAGAGAGAGAGACTGTTAAATTACATTGACGGCTGACCATTGGCATTGATGACTCACCCAAACTCTCTCATCCCATATAATATACCTAATTAATTTTACATTTACCTAATATTCCTAATTAATTTTACTAACTACATCTACATAAAATAAAACCCATGTACAACTAAACTATGTTTAGATTGTGTTTTATTTAAAACAAAAATAAAATATTTAAACACTTTTTTTATTTTAAAATTTAAAATTTTCTTAATAAAACATGATTTAAAAAAAAAAAAATTTCAAACTTGTGAATCTTTTCTTGACCTAAACTCTCTCGTGACTCATCCCATATAATATACCTAATTAATTTTACATTTACCTAATATTCATAATTAATTTTACTAACTACATCTACATAAAATAAAACCCATGTACAACTAAACTATGTTTAGATTGTGTTTTATTTAAAACAAAAATAAAATATTTAAACACTTTTTTTATTTTAAAATTTAAAATTTTCCTAATAAAACGTTGATTTAAAAAAAATAATAATTTCTTTTTATATTAGAATCCAAACATAACCTAACATTTTTAGCAAACATAAAGTTACCACCGTTCATTACTGTCTGTCTCTCTTATTTTTTTTCTTGTTTAAAAAAATAAAGTTATTATATAACTAATAATGATAAATAATAATACAAATAAAATGTGTTAATTTCCACCGAGTCAGAAAGCATTTGAACACTGCGTGTAATTTCATGAAATAATTAAATTATAAATGGTGGTAAGCGGTAACTCTCCTCTCTCCCAATTCCAATTACGTGCTCCTTCCTACTTCCTACCACTTTCCTGAGTCGGGAACAAAACCAAAAAACACTAAAAACACAAAAACATTGAAAAACAAAACAAAACAAAACCAAACCTTATAAGACACTACCCTGTTATAGAAACTGCAAGATTTGTAAAGGAGTATGTTGATGCATGATGCTTTCTCGCAAAAAACAACACAACCATGAGGAATATCCAGAATGTGATTATAAGCTCAGGCATTGAGAACAAATTAACAGGTTCATTATGATCGTATCATTGTTCAAGCAAGAAATCAAATACACTCGCTAAGCACTGAGACAACAATGAAAAATGTAATCAAAGAAAGCAGCAGCTGAAGTCAGTCTAGAGGTGTTCCGGAAGGCATTCCCAGAAAAAGTATGCCATTCCCTAGCCTACAGATATGATCCCTCTAAAATCTAAATCTACAAAATGCTTCAGTACACCGAGAAAATTGTTCGCACCTCATGTTAATTGGTATTCCTACCATGTTAATCAGATGTAAATAATGATCATCGAGTTAGATTTCTTAAGCCGATTACTCTGCATTAGAAAGAATGACGATTGGATCCACAGGATGCATTCTTCAGAGTCCATGTAAAAGCCACTCAGTCTTCAGTTTCAGGATAAAAAACAGGGAGAATGCCCAGGGCTGATGAACCAAGATGCATGCCCCGCACTACCTCTCCATAGCTAGTCTTAATCTTGAAGCACAAAAGCAAGATAGAGTCCCACACTGCTGTTCTTCCCTGGCAACAACGGTAAAAATGGTGTAAAAAATCCAGCATCCAACTTATATATCTGGAAAAACCACAAATATTTGCAACAAAAAAAACCATATGCAACCAACTGACACGTTTGAAAGCTAAATATATGAATAATTCACATTTTCACAATCCAAAATTGACAACCATTTTGACAGTTTAAAAACATTCACAATGACAAGGTCTGTGATGGAAAATCTTCAATTGCTTTAAATAAGAATGTATTGTTTCCTATTTTCTGAAGAAAATTATCGAGGCTAAGCTCGTAAGCCAAGAACAGTAGGACTTTATCCCAAACTCAAAAGTTTTCTACTTTTCAACATCCCCCAACACCAGTCAGCCACTACAACCCCAAATATGAATTACCAATGAGTGCATTCAAGAAGATTCCACCAAGTAACTATTCAGGGTAAATGGGAAATCACATGCTAATATATGCTTCATATTCTTTTATTCTAATTTTTCATTCTAGGAATATTGTAAAATTTCTATTAACCTAAGCAAACCATATATCCAATATTATTAATTTCACTTGCCTGTAGAGAGAATTGAGCCTTTTTATCCCAGTACAAGGCAAAGATTGGAGGGCTTTGCTTCCCAACTGTCAGTATACAAGCTCCAGGATGCAGCACAGAAGGAACACCAAATACAACAGCTATGTACTTTTCAGGAAATCTTTCCTTCGGAGGCAGAACACCTAAAAACAAAGGGTTTTTGCTTGACTGGGCTCCAGTATAAGATGTAGGATCAACATGTAGCATCCAATTAGGGTATTCCAAGAAAGCACAGAAGAGATACAAGAGTAAATGAGAATCTGTGGGAAGCTCAAGAGTCCACTTCTTGTTTACATTATCATCGACTTCTCCGCTTCCAAGATACTCATAATTCTTCACACAGGTTCCTTCAGCAAGCTCTGTAAAATGATGAAAAGTGGATAACTCACATAAAAATTCCAATTATATTGCGCATATCAAACATTCGCTATGGGAGGCAGTTGCTCTTAGCAATGCAAGCAGTAACATGATCAAATGAACAACAGATTTACCTCCAATGAAAAATCAACATGAAAATAATATTACCTCGAATTCTTTGTACAGTATAGTCTGCCCGGACAAAGCTGTGTGGTAGCAAACCCTTACCCCACTCTCCTTTCATCAAGCTATGAAGTCTCTGATGTTCTGTTATTGCATCTATACACTCTTGCAGTGTGGGGACATATGAATTCTGCAGTGATGACTGCTGGATATTGCCAAGAGGTGTCTTTGCTGTAAAGAAAGAAAAATGTTCATATAAAATCTTCAAAAGGAGCTTGATATGAGTATCAAGCACTTAATCATGATGATATAGAGAACAAATTTACCAAAAATGAAGCAACTTACACAAGCAAGCATCTAGTGCTTGGATAAGAGTAGTCCTTAACTGATTCAGAATACCATCCTCGTCAACAGCAACTGCTGGTTGCCATTGATTAGTTGTCTTAATTGGAGATACTGCAGCAGTTGTTCCTGTTCTTTGCATATCACTTCCTACTTGACTGATTGTAACTGTAATACCTAGCTTAGCAGCTGTTTTCATGACCTGGAGAACATTGAGAAACTTAATACTTCCACATAAAATTAGAAAAGAACAATCATGCAAGTAACTGTGCTATTGGTCATATCACAATTTCAGTATCATCTAACTGATTATATTAGCCTTATATAGTACATAAAAGCTGTATATATTAGGAGTGTAACCAACTAAAGGTGAAGATCCCTTGACTCAAGAAAAAGAATGGATTCAAAAGGGGAAAAAAAAATAAAAAAAGAAGAAGGAGCCCACAACCTGTCAATCCATACCATGAACATGTAGACATGCCTATCCATATCCATCTGGAAGCTCCATTCAAATTCAGAATTCAATACACATAAGAGATATGCATGATTTCTAGGAAACGTACTGCTTATCATGACTGGCAATATTTACTAAAGATGCATTGAATAACTTACCCTTTCATGACTGGTATTAATTTTGACAAGTAGAGGATTCAGCAAAATTGAAGAAAACCATTGTCTAAGATGATCACGCCACTGTTCAATCTCTGGATAGATACCCAGATGCTCAAAAGCTTCAATTGACTCTTCCATGGACATAGGAGGAGGTAGATCACCCTCCCCTTTCTTTGGTGGGGTAGAGAACTTCTGGGTTCCGGGTGACATTCTAACTGGCCTCAAAGGTGTGCTCCTGCTAGCTCCAGAAGTATTAGCTGAACCCACAATTTTATTAGGACTGCCTCTGCTGAACCCATTGATGGTGGGAGGAGGAGTTGCCAATTTACTTGCTGATTCAGAAATTTTCTCATCAACATCAGCTAAAAACTTTTCAAGCTCTTCTTCAGTTGATATCTCCTTGTGAGAAGAAACGCGTTTGTTTGACCAAGGATTAACAACAAGTTTATCTGACTGAGGTGAACTCAGAATAGATGGTGACTGGGATGACGTTGCAGGAACAAGATACATAGACGGTGAAGAAGGTGATTTTGATGGGGCGCTGAAAGAACGCATCTTATTCCCACCAATGGTACTTGAGCTATCACCCCTTCCTCTGGATGAATTACTTGAAGCATTGATTGGCTGATGAAGTGGGATAAGGATTTCCGAAGGAGATGCAGATTTAGTTTTAGATTTAGGAGGTTTCTTAGAAGAATCTGCTGCAGCCTGTTCAGCTTTAGGCTTCATTCCAATAAGGCCAAGTTGCCTAGCAGTAAGATGCACTTGCTCCCCAGTTCCATTAGAAGAAGATACAATCCTCACCTCTGCAGCATTCCTCACTCTCCATACTGAAATAGCTTTGCCAAGTGCAAGCACGCAAACAAATAAAACGATGCTCATGATAATTTTTATGAGATGTAGCAACACCCCTGAAAACAATACAACCCAAAAAACTTGGTAACAATTTATGAAATGGGTGGAAGTCTAAGCATATCAAAGAATATACAGAAACCATACATATAACTTACATGATTCTTCTTGAGAAACAAATCTAAGCTTGAAAGACTCGGTCAATCCATTCTCCCTTCAAAACATTCACCAAAAATTCCATTAAGCCATGTGAAATGAAGAAACAAAAAGATTCATGCATGCAGATAATTACCCTTCAAATTTTATGCTGCATGATTAATTGAAAAAAGCATAAAGGCAACCACTTTTTAACTTCTGCAACCTAAAAAAATGAACCCTTTTACCCAATTATCGAAATATTCAACATAAATCGACCAACTGACTCCTAAATTTAGCTATCCCGGATACAGTAAGTTACTAAAACCCTAGCTTTAAAATGTCCTCATTTAACATCAAGCTCAACCAAAAGCAAATAAACTGCAGTATGATATGCAAGGCTTTTTGAAGAGCTACCTTGAAGAGGCGGTAAATAGAGCAATGGCAGAGGCTGATAAAAGGGATAAGATGAAAAGGAAAGTGTACTTATGAGGACGGAGGCTGTTGGATGTCAGGGCAGCTGAGAGAGCTGGGTTCTGGTACACCGTGAACCTCGACGCCGGCTGCCTTCCTCGGCCGCCGTCCATATTAAGAAGATCCTTATCGAAGGATTTGAAAAACTCACTATTTCTCCATTGTTGAGTGCAAAGCTTTTGGTTGCTTATAGCATGTAGACAAGCAGCCTGGAAGTCGGAGCATCTAGCAGCTACGTTCAAAGTTCTAAACACAAATGAAGGCGTGATTCGTGCGCCCTTCATTTCATTCTCCTATTTAAATGCGAACGATCTACAAAATCACGCCTTGTAACTTATATTCGAAAGCGTGTATCCAGACACGATTTCCTGTAACCACCCTTATAAAATCGTTGTTGTTATACAACCCTCAACAGTTTTCTTCACCGCCTCTTATTTTGTTTTCCCGTCTTTTTCTTATTTTCTTTTCGCTTTTTCTCCTTGAGGTGTGTACTTATTTTAAAATATATTTTCAAAATTTTTAAATTTTTTTAATATATTTTATATTCCATAACTATTATAAAATAAATAAAAATATATATTTTAAAATACAATTTATATACATTAATAATTTGCTGATTTTTTTTTCCTTCTCTTCAAATACCATTTTTCTTTATTTGTTTTGGCTTGTGGTTGGGTGTTTTTTTGCTCTTTTTGAGTGAAATTAATTTTGCTTCTAACTATAATAGAGTTTGTAAGAATTAAAATTTTCAAAATCTCCTAATTAATAAAAGATGATAAAAAAGGTAATTATATTCTTAAAATTTATTAATTGCTTCTAAATTATTAATTATTTTATTTATTACTTCCAATAGGACCCGTAAAAAAAATCATTTCCCCATTCACGAGGAAACCACACACGTACACTGCAATGCAATTATTATATCCAAATGGCACTTTTGTCAAATAGAGGAAAAAATAATTTATATATTTATTGTCACATTATTTTTGTGTAATTATTCATCGTGTATTTTCTTATCCACTTGTAAATTATTCTTCATAAATTATCGAATATTCCCTTAATTATTTTTAACTACAGAATGTTACAATGTTACATGACAAGCAAATGCATGAATTCAATAAACAATTTTTTTTTTTTATAAAAGTAAATGACTAAAAATAATATTTTTAAACATAAAAGATAAAAACAAATGTAAAGAATAAAAATATGATTTACTTATATTTTATAAGAAAAATATACATTTAATTAATAAAGTATATACAAATTAGGATATTAAACTTATTATTTGATTACTTAATTAATTTACTACTTCTTTTGGGAAAAAATAATTTACTTTTTAAAAAATTCTTCAATAATATATGTTTAAAAACATTATATCAATTATCAAATAAGAAGTGAACCCCAAATAAATGGAGTTAGACCATGATGAGGTTGTGCCCATGCGTATGTTTAGCAACTTCATTCCACGTCAAATGGTTGTCACTAACATTATCCACGGATCCACAATCATTACTAATCAAACCGAGCTGCCATGGTGCCCCCTCTCCCTTAATTTTGCCTTGTACGTTAAAAACTGAAGTACTGGTTCGGCTTTGCGTCATAGTCCGTCTGTATTTGGCAATGTCGCTTTAAAATCTCGTACTACTAACAGAAATCGTGAGCATTTGTGTTTGTCTTTTTGTTTCCTTAATTCCCAAACGGGGTACCCCATTGACCCCATATACCTGAACAAGCGATACTTTGTGTTTGTTTTTTTGTTTGGCCATATTCAGTATTCAAATATTGGGAAAATAGTTGGGAAGATGCACAGAGCGTTTGCAGTAAGGGCTTTAGCCTATGGTGTTCTCAGAAAGCAGAAAGGGGGTGTTTTTGCTGCTTTCTCTACTTCCCCACTCTTTGATGATACTCGCAAACAGGTCTATTTTATCACCCCCTCTGTCAAATAGAATGGTTTTATGAGTTGATGTGGTAAATTCAGTAACTGCATGAATCTGCAGAAGAAGGGATCTGCAAACTGCGGTTGGGCATATTTCGGGGGGTTTCAAGTTTCTATCTTTTGACACTTTTGTGTTACAGACAAAAAACCCACAATCTGTTTTGTTTTTTGTTTGGTGGTAGGAATGTATGGTAAAGATTATCAAATGTATCAAACTTTAGTGGGATGCTTTTTAAGTTGAAAGTTTCAAAGCTCACATTTTGTTCCTTGTTGTTCGTCGCTTTTTTTTTCTTCTCAATTTTGTTCTGTACTCCTTTTTGAGTTCTATGTGGTTTTGATAGGAGCTCACTGTTTTGTGGCTTTGAGATGTTATTGATTATGCTGTGATTAAGCTTTATTATCTTGCTTTTTGCTTAGGGTGGGGGGGATGGGGAATTACGTGATCGAGTCTTTCTGTTGTAATGAAATAGATTGTTTTATTTGAAATGTTTTCACAGTTTAAAGAAGGTGTGGCACGTTTTGCGCAAGAAAACATTGCTCCTCATGCATCGAAAATAGACCAAACAAATTATTTCCCAGAGGTTGTATGAGTTGATTTTCCTGTATTTTTTATGATTACATTAGCAGAATGCTAGAGTTTGACTTTGTTATTGTTCCAGGAGGTTAACTTATGGAAACTAATGGGAGATTTTGGTCTTCATGGAATAACTGTTCCAGGTGCAGCTTTCTGTTGACAATATAATCAGTTTTGCTTCCTCTATTGCTGTGTTTTTCTGACAAGAAATGCTTATCCAATTCAGCTTGTAATGCCATGGCTATTAACCCAACCCCATGACTAATCATTTCCTGTTTCTCCTCTTTCTATCAAAACTTGTACTGCAAAATAAACTTCAATATGTGTACTATGTCGTGGAAGAATATTGGTTGCTTTCAAGAGTTTCCTTGTCTATACAGACTGTACAGTTAAGGCATGAATTATGCTCTGTTCATAAAGGTGGAAATTCAAGCTGTATATAATAGGGTTCCCCTGCATTAGGTAACTAACAACTAATTTCAGCCCAAATTGTTATGCGGTGGTATCCTTCATTTAAAGTTTCTTCCTCTTAGTAAAATCAGATATAAAACGTAAGGTATACTTACTTTGGAGCAGCATCTGGAGCTACTGCAGCTTTCCAGTTTTGTGTTGCATCTATCACTTTAAGAATTCAACTAGCTCATGCAGTGTTTCAGAAAATTTGTCACCTTCATTTTCCTTGCATTATTGTTCAGACTTGCTTATCAGATGCTTTCATCAAAGAACTCTCTTTGCATAGGAAGTCCATTTTTCTGACATGATATAACTGTCTGCATCAAGGGAGATCATGAATGTCAATGTGTTGACAGATGCACATATGCATTTTTTACTTACTGTAAACTATTGCAACATAACTTCCAAGATTTAAAGTCCCTGTCATCTGTAGAGAAATATGGAGGACTTGGCCTTGGTTATTTGGAACATTGTATAGCTATGGAAGAAATTAGCCGTGCATCTGGTTCGGTTGCCCTTTCCTACGGTGCCCACTCCAACCTTTGTATTAATCAGTTGGTATGGCATTTTACTTGAATTACAGTTCCAGGCAACTTATGTATCATTTTCCTTACAATTAACCAAAGTTGGTGACTTCTTGTAGGCTAGGCATGGAACCCCTGCTCAGAAACAAAAATATTTGCCAAAGGTTTTCTTTCCATCAGTTCTCTGAGACTTTTTTCTGCTTCCCCATGCAGTTACTTGTTATTATCCTATCTTACTTTTATTCTGATACTGGAACAAGTGGTACTTAATGGAGTTAGTTGGTCAAGAGACTACATGTTGATTTATGCCCTTTTGTTTGAAAATCTCATTGTTAGTATCTTATTTCCAGACAGATAACAAAAAATTATCTTGATTGACAAATAGTACTTAGAATTTTCTTCTCTGCAAAAGTATATACCAGCGTAACTATAACCTCTTTCTTGGAAGATTACTAAAATTTAATTTCAGATACGTACATTCATCACATACCAAAAGCTAACTAGAGTTAACTTGTGTTACCTTTATACACACACACACACACACATATATATATATGTATATATGTATATATGTTATTCTAACTCTCTTTTCTAATACCCACCAAATTATATCACAATTAACTCTTATCATATGCTTTTTCAACATCAATAAATATCATATGTAAATCTTGTTTCTTTTTCTATAGTATTCACATAGTCTTGTTATTAAATGTGTGGCTTCCATTGTAGACTTTGGTGGCATAAAACCAAATTTATTTTTTAATAGTCTCATTTCTTAATCTTTCCCACAATTTTATAGTATGATTCATTAATTTAATACCCCTATAATTTGTACAATTTTGTATATTTCCCTTATTCTTATATAAAGGTTCTAATATACTTGTTTCTCATTGATTAGGCATTTTCTTAGTTTTCATAATTAAATTAAATAGATTTATTAGTCACATGATGCCAACTTTTCTAAGGGACTTCCATGCCTCAGTTGGAATATCGTTAGGACCTATTGTTTTACCATTTTCCACTATTTGTACTGCTTGTTTTGCTTCCAAAGGCTGGATTTTGCAATAATATGTAACATTTATTTTTGATTTATGTTATTCTAATCCATCTAGTATGACTTCGGGCATGTTTGGATAGCATTTTAAAACGCTTTGTAGGACACTTTTTCTTTTTCCAATACATCTTCTATCTCACAACTACTACCTCGAAAAATGCAAAAACGCATTTTATGATGCTATCCATACATGCCCGAATTGACATCATTAAATAATTTATAAAAGTATTCTTTCCATCAATCTTTTATTAGTTTATGACCAATTAAAACATTTTTAGTTTCATCTTTTTTACATTTAACTTGTGTTAAATCTCTCGTTTTTTTTCTTAATTTTTTCTATTTTATGTATCCTTTTTTCTCCTTCCTTAGTATCTAATCTTATATAAAAATTTTCGAAAGCTTTCGCCTTTGCCTGATTTATTACTTTTTCATATTTTGATTCCATATATATAATGAAAATTGGTTCTTCTAGAATTTTGCTGCATATTACTTATAGAGTTAGTTTAAGGTTGGAATCAAAGACTTTACGTAGATAAGCATAGATGAGGATGCTGGCTAATTCTCTGGTTTTCTCTTACTTTCAGTACCTAAAGTAGTTTAGATCTTTTGGCTACACAAATTTTCCTCTAACAAGTACTTATTGCAAAAATCTACAATGATATGCTATAGTTATCAGGTTGTTGATAAAATTTTATGCAAGTATTCATGCTGGAGTTATGAATTTAAGGCCTGTATGATGTGTCTTGGAAACTTAATTTTTTGCTGCAGTTATCACTTTAAAATTAGAACCATAAACCTTAAGGTGCACATTTGTGACCATCAAAAATAGGTTCAGCCTGATTTTTTATTGTGTATTTTCTGGACAGTATATTCAAAGTGTGGAGTTAATGGACTATATTTCTAACAATAGTTGGTTTTAAAGTTCTTCTTCTGTTCTCTTTTTATCTCTTAATCCATCAGCACCGTTTTTTGGTTCTCCTTTCTTTTCTTGATATTGATGTTATTAAAAGAGCACGGATTTTAAATATTTTTTGTCTTGACTTCTTGAAGCTAATCAGTGGGGAGCATGTAGGAGCTCTTGCAATGAGTGAGCCAAATGGTACTATATGTAAAACCATGTCTTACATTTCTGCCAAAAAAATTTGTACCTGCTTAGGCTTTTATATCTAGAAACTAATCCCATATTTGCATTGTTTAGCTGGTTCGGATGTTGTTAATATGAAGTGTAGAGCTGATCGGGTTGATGGAGGTTATGTTTTGAATGGAAATAAGATGTGGTGCACCAATGGTCCTGTTGCTCAGACCCTGGTACTTTCTTCATCATTTTTTTTGGTTGTAAATGTTTTCTGCAGCTTGTTTTTTATCTGGTAATATCTTTCCTCGGTTAGAAGATAATGATGAATCAATTATATTAGGTTGTTTATGCAAAAACGGATATTGCTGCTCATTCAAAAGGAATCACAGCATTTATCACTGAGAAGGGAATGTCTGGGTATGCACCGTTGATACTATTCAAATAAATGATTGGAACACTTATTTGTGTCTATTACTTATTACTATCCAGTAAGATGCTGAAGCTGCATACTTAGCATGATGTTTACAAGATAATAGATGGAGAGCTTGTATCATTTCCTCTAGATATGTTTTAGGTCTTCATAAATCATTCCTAGTGATAGAATTAAGTAGATGGCTAAGCACCACATACATGAGACTTGCTTAGATTCTTAAGCTGATGAAGAGAGCAACAGTGCATAGGACTAGATTCTGGATTATCCAACACATTTGATGATTAAATAATTATGAGAATAAGAGCACATTGGAATATGTTGTCCTACTTCAGAGTATGAAATGAATGAAATGGTGAATAGTCTTTCTCCATTCTTGATGGCAATGAAATTTAGACTATTTAATGATGTGAGCAAAGAAATGTTTGTTCGAGCATTTCCGTTTTGACAAATTAGCTGTTTAAGGGGTTAAGTTTGAGATGGGTTGTTGAACTGCTTGTCCTTGTAATAAGCTAGCTTTAATAATATGCTGATGTGGAAAGAGTTTACTGCTGAGCACTTTTTAAGCTTTCATTAACTTTCGTGACTGTGATAATTATGCAGGTTCAGCACCGCACAAAAATTAGACAAACTTGGGATGCGGGGGAGTGATACGTATGTTAGCATTAATTTCAATAATTGACCTGCTGAGGATTTTCATATTTTTCTGAAGACAACATGGCCTAACAATGAATTGTCAACAAAATTGCAGATGTGAACTTGTTTTTGAGAATTGCTTTGTACCAGAAGAAAATGTTCTTGGGCAGGAAGGGAAAGGTATAAATGACGACAAGGCAGACTATTAGCTTGTAAAAAATGGTCCACTAGCTTTCATTTACACTAGCAAAAAAAAAAAGAAGGAAAAAAGCATAAACACATGGGTGGTGTTCCTGGTAACTGTGCCAAGGCTCACTTATTGGGCAGCATTGTCCAGAATCCTATCTTTACATGAGGCATGTGCCAAAGTAGTCCAACGTGTTATTAAGAAGGATGACACAGTATAAACTAGTGGTCTCGATTGCCTTTTATAGTTTTAACATTTTTATTTATTTCTTTATCTATTTATATATCTATTTATTTTATTATATTTTCTTTATTTTATGGATTTATGTCTTTGGGTTCATCAACCGCCGACTCCAACTAGTTTGGGATAAAGGTGATGATGATGATGATGATGATTCAAACCTGCATGTGTTTGACAATTCATTCCTTATACCTATTATTAATTGGGATACTATAAGCACAAATTGTTATTGATCTGTAAAGAATTACATATGAAGGTTTTCACCCTTTAGCACCAGCAACTAGGCATGCTGAAATATAAAGAGCTAGGCTAGGAGCTTAATTGGGGTTAATGAAAGAGGGCTATCTTCCAATTATGTTGGCATGTGTAACTGAATTCAGGACAAAGAATAAACATGAAATTCTTTCTACTGCAGGAGTATATGTTATGATGTCCGGGCTAGATTTGGAGAGACTAGTTTTGGCAGGTGGACCTCTTGGTCTTATGCAGGCGTGTCTTGATGTTGTACTTCCATATATCCGACAGAGAGAGCAGTTTGGCAGACCAATTGGAGAATTTCAATTTATACAGGTTCTGAGCTGGCTTCTTATCAATCGCAAGCCCCCCAGACCCCAAAAATATCGGTATATCACATTGCTATTTGTTGTGCATATGTGCAGGGAAAAATTGCTGATATGTATACTTCATTGCAGTCTTCAAGGTATGATATCTTGACTCATTTGCACTCTCAACTTATTGCCTTTTTTATTCACGCCGCAACATAAATATTTTTTAATTTGTAACAGATCATATGTGTATTCTGTTGCTATGGACTGTGACAATGGGAAGATTGACTCCAAGGTTCTGGCAATTTAATTCCATTTTTCATTGTTAGTGTCACTCTGCTTATATTTCAGTTTAGCCTCAATGGATGAATGTCTTCTTGAACTCTGCAAATGTAATTTACTTCTCTGTATTAATATTTTTGTCAGGATTGTGCTGGAGCTATTCTAAGTTCAGCCGAAAAAGCCACTCAAGTTGCTCTTCAGGTGAAAATATCGTCTTTAAATTTCATGGTTTGCATATCACCAATTTTCTTAATTAAAAGGAACTTCCCGATGAAACTTTCCACAAACCTCAGGAGGATTTGAAATTAGCCCTGTCTTAAAATATTGGGGAGCTCTCTCATTCCCTTCAACTTTCTAGATGGCCTGTTGGAGCAGCTTTGATATATGAACGAGGCAAGCATGCTTATTTTTGTTGAAGCATCCAGTTATAGCTGTGTTGCCATAAAACCTTTGGCTATTTCAAACTGCTTAGGACAAACATACATAAGCAAAAACAAGCACAAGACCGATTTTATGTTAGAGAGAATGAATTCTGATGAGTGTCTTTTAAATTTGTGTCACAGGCTATTCAGTGTTTAGGTGGTAATGGATACATAAATGAATATCCAACCGGGCGTCTCCTTCGAGATGCCAAACTATATGAGATTGGGGCAGGCACCAGTGAGATTAGAAGAATGATAATCGGCCGTGAGCTCCTGAAAGAGTAGAGAAAAAGGAAAATTGCTCTCCATTTGGGTCTCTGCTGGAGTAAAGCATCTTTTGTTCTCTCTTATGGTTGCTTTTGACTTTTTCAACTCCAGCTGCTTGACCTTGATTGGAGCAACACGAAATGGCTCTATAGAGACGCAGATTTACCACCTTTGAGCCATGTGGTAATCTTTTACTCTTTCAAAAATGAAAAGTAACCTATATGTTCCCTTATTGTGTTAGAAAGTTGTTCCCCATATTAAACGCATTCATTGTGTGTGTCCTGACCTGTGGGGGTGGGGGGGCACCTAAGGCCATTGCGCACTGCTCATCCTCAATGGAGATTGATGTACTACCTACTGGAGACAAACGAAAAGGAATAGTATAAGATAGTAATGAAGCCAACCCTCTCTTTGGAACTCATGACCACAATTAAACCCTGACATATACTCCATAAATGATTATGTAGAATATATCTGCACCTCTAATGAGAGTTGAAATATTTGATTGTATAATAAAAATAACAAAAATAAACATTCGCATTGACGAAAGCAATTCAATTATAACACAGTCTCGAGTGCAGGTGTAGCAATTCAATTATAACACAGTCTCGAGTGCAGGTGTTGATTATGTGTGTTCACTGCAATTTATGTTTGGAAAAAGAGATCTTGGACCACTATAATTATCTGCCATAATCCCAGATTGGTGAAAGATGCTAAGCCATTTGTTTAACCTGTATTCATATATTTCATTTTTCTGCGAAAATATGATCAACAATAGGTACGGAAGAAAAGGCAGTATCTAGGAGATTATCTTTTTACACTATTGCATTAGTAATAGTAGTAGTATTGGCAGCCACTACCATTGAATGCATTGTTTCACACAACTAGCACACAGTCGACCATTGCAAGCATATTTCTTAGGTTCAGAATAACCATACATTAATACGACTGCCGCAAGTTCACCATGAATGGCAGTTATATGCATCTAGGAGAACCAGAAACCGAAAGAGAGGCAACCAAGTATCGTGGTCAATAGGAAACATAGAGCAAATTCAGTTCGGGACAGAAAGAGACACAGGTAATTATAGTGGCAGACAACAGCCCAGAAACATCAGCAACATCTTCCTTGAGAGAGACAGGAATTCAAATCCTGACTACTGTTGGAGATGAATCGGGAGCACTAACTGAAGATGACTTTGAGACATCCATTCCCGCTGGTGATTCTTCCAAACAACTTCGAGTGTCCTCACTTATCACTCCAAGGGACATCTTCTCTACTTCTTCTTGTGTGTATATGTGGATCTTTGACACAACTTCACAAAACTCACTGCAAGTCAAGAGTGACGCTATAACCATTTAGCACGCCTACATGTTACTAAAATAAAGCTTACAGAGTAACCCAAAAATTAGTTCTACAGAAAAGCACAAAACAATTTTCTTTCACCATGAGAACAGCATAAACCTTATGGCAGTCTCCAACATCTTACATTGTTGCTTCCTGTGTTCTTTCAGCTCAGTGTATGTACCACACCAGTGAAGAAAAGATTAAAAAAGATAAGGTTTGTTGTCATAAAGACATAAACCACCTTCTTGACAATTGTCACTTAAGAAAGAAGACAAATTTGAATGACGGCAAAAACAGCCAAAATCATTGATACAACCAATCATGAATGCAGCCTGTGACTTGCAGGCTTAGTATTATTGTACAAGGGGAAAACCAAAATAGTGTCCTTGAGAGAAACACTTACTGCCATGGGTCATCTCCTACAACCATCATGTCATTCTCACTGTCAGTATACAGGATTCTCCATCCCTTGCTTGGGTCTCGTAAGAGTCCCTCCATGTTAAAAAGCCTCTCCAGCTCAATCAGCAGGTCCTCATAACTATACAGTTTGGAGAGATCAATAGCCCTTCCCACCAAGTTGCCTTGTTTATGAACCTTAAACCCAGAACACAAAAGTAGCATTGGTGCACACAAAGGTACATAATCACAATAGAGCACAGTGGTACAGAAACTAACCTTTGTACAACTTCTCCGGCTGGAACTCTGTGAACTTGAGGTTGGGGCTTCTTCTATCAGGGAAAAACCAAATAGTTTACAGACCGAACCTGGACCCTTGTTTTCATCCCGTTTACTGTTCAAAGGCTTTCCTGAATTGGGAAGAATAGACGTCTTTTCCAGAGCCTTCTGCTCATTCGTAAGATTAGGAAGTCTCCCTTCCTCCCTGGTTAGACCATCTCGAAAGGAAGGCTCCCTTGTTAGCACATGATTTTCTCTTTGAAGATTGGTCACATAAGAAACCATTACAGGATCTTGACCAGCTTTATAGACTCCACTGTAAGGAAAAACCATGCTTCGAATGCCTTCAGTTGCTAGAGGATACCCACCAGAAGATGTTCTTTGATTGAAAATGTTGCCCCCAAGCTCAGGCCTTCTCCAAGTTCCAGGATTTAGTTCAGTTTTTCCCGTTAGGGATTTCAGTGAGCAAATTTCTTGACCTTGCAAGACCTTTGGAAAACAATTTGATTCCAGAGAGCCTGAGTAGGTGATTGAAGGCTGGCTTCTACTAAAATCACTATAATTTGCCTTTTCCATCCTATTGGACACAAGATTTTGATGTGCAACAGGATGCATCTCAAAATCCAACTGGCGGTTTATCTTATCCCCCCCATAAAGAGGTGAAGCTAAACCTAAATTTTCTTGACCTTGCAAGACCTTACCGGATCTTACAGACTCCGCAAAGTCCCAAAGGGAAACCTGACCTGCAATTTTTAATACAGGAAGAAAAAAGATTCGCTGTTCAAGCTTTTATTCTTTGGATCAAATGAAAAAACTAGCCAAACACAAGATTTGTACCAGGAATATAACCATTCCATGCAGATGGTACCATGACAGATCTACCAGCATTAGAAACATTGTCATTAAATGGTAATGGCTGCAACAGATCAGAACCATTCCTAGTGCTGTTTTGCGTGTCTGCCTGCAGACAGGTGCGTAGCTTTTTCATCCTGGGAGATGTCTGGATGCTCAGGGTAGGAAAAGAAGCTGAAAAATCAATTTCCCATGGAGAAACTCGTTCATGATGATTAGCAACATCTTCATCCCATCTGACCTATTGTTGCAAAATCACTCATTAATCAAATTTATTCTTACCGATAGATACATCTGAGCATTGTGGCTTTGTTATCCATCTCAATATGGAACATCTAGCTATTAAGTTACATGGGAAGAACAATATTACAATACATTACATATCTTCAGTTTTAAGAGGAAGGCCAGCAAAAAACCAGAAAAGTAAATTGGGATGAAGCAATAATCCATTCATAATCATTTACTGGGCATTTTGGCATCATTATTATCTTTCTCATTCCAGCGTACTAACAATGACAATTGATCAACAGCAGCGTGTTACTGATACATGTAAAAAGAAAGGATACACTTTCAGATATAAAAATCTGCCCAGATATAAACTAATTTAGCCAATGGGAACATCAAACAGATAGCAGATATTGGATGCAAACGCATTATGTCACACATATCATGCCCAAGCCATTTTAAGGAGCTTGGCAAACAGCAAACAAGAATATGTCCAGACAAGGAGATTTTGTGTATAACCAAAATAATAGTCATTACAGTTAAGCATCTCCACTTTGAGTTGGGCCATCTACGAAGATCTACATCGCCAACTCCAGTCACCACACCACTGTACCTGGAAAAGCACAAAACTTTACTGTGAAAACACAACTCAATATGATTTTTTCAAGTTCTACTAAAGTTTCAGCACACCTTCTCTCAGGAGCATCATCCAAATCAACACTGATTTTGAACCTTGTCCCAGTAGGAATTGGGTTGGTGATGCTTTTCACATACTTTTGGTATGGCACAATGAAATCAGCATGATTCACCCTGTAAAGCAGTTTTGGGGAAGTCAAAAAATAGTCAAACCAAGTAGGAAGGATTTCTATTGAGAAATTAAGGAATGCCCTGAAATCATGACCATAGAATGTTTTGATAGAAAACCGTCATCCTGTTTAACATTGTTCTAACATGACCGAGTAACAGCCACAATAACTAGTGAAGGAAATTCAGCAACGTCAAACTCTTAACCATTAAGCATCTTCAACACTACAAATGGAAACAGAACTTAGTCCTTAATTATGTGTAGCTAAGACTCCATTTGTGCTTGCTATATCATGGCATGATTATGTTTTCATCATCTTGACCACTCAATGAACCTAATTTAAGATGAGAAGATTGTCTAAAATTCACCAAGGTACAAAACAAATCCATTTCTCCCCATGTAAAAGCAGTGACATAAACTGGAGATAAAAGGCAAACATCCTTTCTAAGAATGTGCATTTAATGTAAGAAGCTAACGCTTACAACCGGGAAAATCATCTTAGAAAAAAGAAAAAATTTGCAATCTTGCATGTTGCTATCTAGCTACCTACATAACAGTAAACTGAAGACACACAAATTCTGTAACCTAAGAATGATCACACAAATTTATACACATGATGAATACATAACATGGGGAAGAGAGAGAGAGAGAGAGAGAGAGCTGTGCATTCATGTTCAAGTAGACTCAAAAGATGCATTAGACAGAACCTTCCAAGGTACATGTACTCATCAAAGACGGATACAAAATCTATGTGCAGATACATGATGCTAATTTTACAATTAATTCTTAATTGCTATAGTGCTTGAGAAGATCTTGAGAGAAGCCAGTCTAGACTGGTATAATACAAAAACACAGCCACCTAATTGAGAAATACTGGCTGTTAGTTTGAAAGCATTTGACAACTTTATAACATCAAAGGTAGCTATGATAATAACAAGTCGAATCCAAGAGTGGCATGGAAGACCTGCTTCTAATATGACTAATCCGATTATCAGCCAAAGTTTAGGGAATGGGTTCAAGTCAATCATCACCAAACTTTTTAAACAAACACAGAAGTTATCTGAGAGTTTGAGAGCATGAGAGCATGAGAGCATGAGAACACTCAAACTGAGAGAAAATCAAAACCACAAATTTTAGGGCTCAGGAGTATACTAGTGCTTCAATCAAGCAGAGAACAAACCCAAATCTTTCAAAAACCATGAGATCACAAGTTTACCGTGCGCTATAGAAAATCTTAAAAGGTGAATTGCTTGAGACAGCATTTGCCACTGCTGCAAGAACACTGGGGTAGGAATTCTGACTTTTTATAATTGAGTCAGACAGGCCATTTCGAAGTCCAGCAGCTCTTCTCACTCCCAACCTCAAATCCCCGCCTTCTCCCCTAAGATGATAGTTACAAATAGTAAAGACATTCATACACAAGCCATAACATACTATTTCAGAGACAGAAGAGTTCAAAGGAAAGTAAGAAATATAGATTGTGAGACTATTGGACAAAAGTAAGTGTACATCCATTATGGTGGAACATAACCAGTTTACTTTTTGACATATTTCAACTGTACGTCTCCCTTGGCTTGCACAAAGATATTCATGCTTCTTTTGCACTGAAAATGGAAACTTTCCTAGCCACTTTATAGAACATAAAATGGTTTGTCTCCCTCAAAATCATCTTTCTTGAAATTCTTTTAGATTGATTCCAACATCCGACCATGTTTATTGCATCTCTTTTTTTATATAGCACTGCCCTCTGAAATCATGCATTTCTTCATCACACCCCAATCCACAAAAACTCTGATCTTAGAAGTACTAATATACCTCAGGAATAGGACTGCATCCCCTGAAACAAGATTCTTTTGGCTCACAAAAATGCTCCATCCAGTAGTAAGCAAATGTCGCCTTGGCTGGCCTGTTTAAAAAAATAAAAAAGAAAAAAGAAAAAGAAAAAGCATCAAATCATGAAACGACAAAAAGAACATTTGTTTTGGTTTGATAGAATGTTCAATCCAGTAGTGAGCAAATACCCCTGTAGATATGCCGAAATTTCCATTCCACTCCATGGAGATCCTTGGCAACCAGCTCCTGAGAGGGCCTTTGTTCTTTATAATCCTAGTGTGGCGCAAAATTCAACAGAAATACTCAACCCGGGAGGAAAATTTAACACCTTGACAGACTAACAACACAAGACTCAGACTGAGTGATACCAAAGGTGGGAAACAGTCTTCAGCAGCCCTTCTCGGAACTGAAAATCCACCATGTGTGCTGGTATCAGATGCCGTCAGAGTTTTGCAGAACATATGAGAGGTTGATTTCAAGGGCACAGCTTCACTCCCCTCCTCATCTGTGCCGGCCTCTTCTTGTTCTTTTCCCTCCAAACGCAAGGCTAACAGCTAAAAGCAGAGTATGATATCATCAAGAAATGAAATCAACTTCTAAAAGAAAATTCTTGAAGAACACGAAATTTCAAAACTAGTACACACTGTAATTCAGATACGTGCAAGTAGAAGAAGTATGCAAAGATTACAACTTTTTTGTTCGACTATCCAACTTAAGACTACTCGAAATTAAAATTTACGACATGCACTAAATCACAGTGATACCTCTGATATCGGAAGCAGAGTCAGCTGCGTATAGACCTCATCATTTTCCTTATTAGCCTGTATCCAAGATTGAAAAAACAAAGCATTCGAATTCAAAGAAAGAAAGAGAAAAATAATGAAAATCAACAAAAGAATAAGCCTCACAGTAGTAGGCTAAATTAAGAGGATTTTATCAGAAGACAGCATAAGGCGTTCAAGCAAAAAAGGCAGCCTATGACTCACAAGTAGCTCGACATCTAGAACTCTGCAAAAGATCTGGGGTTGGAGATCAAAAGTAGGTACATCCAGGACAGGGAAAGAAGAGACACAGGCAGCCTGTTCCAAGTGACCTTGCGGAAAATAGACCACGACATTTCCTTTCTTGGGCAAATTTGTTACAGGCCCAGCACAGGCATACCAGAGCTCCTTGAAGATTTTTGAAGGAGCATGAGGATTAGAGGAGTCGTCATTTGAAGAGCAAGAGGAAGTGGAGGTGGACAAGGAGCAATATGCACAACCTCCCCCTTTGTCACATTCTCCATTACAGCCGCATACATTCTTCTCCACCTCACTCTCTAATGCATGGTTCAGATCAATTTCCATTAAAACCCCAGCGTTGTGTAGTTCTCAGTACAGCATTACACCTGTGAAAGAAAACCCAAGAGCCAAACCGACCCAACAAACACAATAAATGAAAAAATAACGAAAACAGAAAAGCAAGGATGCACTAAACAATTGAAGATGGGGGTTTTGAGAGCAATCAAGTTGTTTTTGAAAGAGTATTCACAAAGCTAAAATCTTCGTATTAGAAAATTGGAAATGAAGTCAAATCATGGCAGGAATTCCAAATATTTAAAGTTGGTGCCTTTAAAGCAAGAACAGGGAAAGAAATTCAATAAAACAAGAAGAAAGTCATGTTTTACAAAGAGGGAGAAAGCAGCAGGAAGCTATAAAAGATTAAAAAGGATTAAGAAAACATAAACAAAAGGCATCAAATAATTACAAGAAAATTCAAAGTATGATTCCTTCCCCATTTGCAGTTCTGAGAACGGGAAGCAAGCAGGCGTAGCAGACATAGACAATTGCTTAGGAAGCACAGAAACAAAAGGCAAAAAAGGCCAATGTGGTAGTGCCCTTTTCGACTCCAGAGAGAGAAAGAGAGACTGTGTTGAGTGGGGGGGACAGGTTTTAGACAGTACAGAACCCACACATACACACACAAAACACACACTTCTCCCCTCACCCCACCTTACCCTCCCTCTCCTTTGCTTTCCATTAAGCTTTATCTCTGTTTCAAAAAAAAAAAAATTAAGCTTTATCTTTTCTTTCTTGTTTATAGAGTGTTTTTTTTATCTTTAAGTTTCATACTTACGTATTTTTTACTGTGAGATTGAGGCCCTCCATCCACTAACAAGCAACACCAAGACAAGAATCGTATTTTTCCATTTTTTTCCATTGCATGCAAAACAAATACAGCTTTTCCAGTCCCCAAATCAAAAAACTGTTGGTTGGTACATTTCCATACATAGTCATCGTCATAGTTCCTGTAGCATACAGCTCAATCCTTGTGGAGCTTTTATTCAATTCTGACCCTCACCCAGCTCCTCATTTCCTTCCAACAACTCATCCCTCCAAAAAAGACGGAATCTTTTTACAGCCCAGTTAAGGAATTTCACTCTAATAATCTCCATGTATTAATGAGGAGAGTTGCAGTGTTTCTTGGCTGACTTAGCGGGGGGGCAGTTTTGGTCTTCTGTTGAACTCAAAAGGGAAAATTAAATATCATTAATTAACACACATTTTTAGACAAAAAACCAGGGCTTAATCAACACTTATCGTACTGCCACATTTGGTTTTTCTCTAACAACAATTACTACTGTTATCATGGATAGAGATAAAAGGATTGAGAAATCAAATCATATCAGGGGCAGAGGCAACAGAGATTCATTAATTTTGGGAATTAAATATGAATACAGTTATAAAGAGGCGGAAGGAAGTGTTGTCAATGTACATGGACCCCCTCACCTTTGGCTGCAACTACGTGTGTCTTGGAGGTGGGGATGGGGGAGTGGGGGAGGGGAGACGGGAGGTGTTGGTCGTTAGAAACCCAGTGACTCAGTGGCCAAAGCATAAGCAGTCCACTCTTTTAACATATCTCCAGTCTCATCACCCTGTCTCCCCTCTATCTTGTTGCTTTCAATTCCTCAATTCCCCATCCGCTGGTCCCGCGCGTGTCTTGTACTTGCTCCTCAGTCCACCAACCATGCTGTAGTAAGTAATTCCTTTTGTTAAGGAAAAGGAAGAACTCAATTTTATAAAAAAATGGTGGTGTAATTTTGAGTAAATTATATTAAGCTCATGGATACTTTATACATACATATATTTATATCTATATGTATTTGACTTTTGACATGCGAAAAATAAACATACCATGCAATAATGAATCCACTAATATTCATCTTTTGAAATAGTATCGATGATGGTAATTTTTATGTAAAAAAATATAATTAACGATATAATTTTATACATTTAATAATAAATAAAAAGTATCAATAATAAAAAATTGATAATAATATTAGCATCCGCCAATGCCAATTTTTATGGACTCTTTGAATATATATATATATATATATATATATATATTATCCTTGTATAATGAGTTTTGTGAATCTTTGCATTGAATATTGTTCTAAAAGTGAATATTTTAGTTTCTAACAATGGTTACAACTTTGTGCATTGGTATATATTATAGTAACATAATATTTTGGAGCTTATTTAATGGATGAATAATATTTTATTAGAAAAATATTATATGATTGCTAATGTCACATATATAATACAAGTATATACAACTATTACCTCTTGTAAAGATATCCAAGACATTTGTTTTATTTGCATTCTCTTGGTGCCGTCTCATATACTTTAAGCAATAATTGAAGCATTATATGATAAAATTATTATAGCTAATTTGGATTCTTTTTCATTTATCTTACATTGGCCGTTTTTGTCACAAAATTTGGTTTGTTTATATTGACATTGAACTGAATTTTTGATATACTTAGATTTTTGTTATTCTAAATTTTAAAACTTTGCCGGTACATATTCATTTAAGAACCTCTTATACCATTTGTGAGATGTGATTATATTTTCCAATTATTTCCTAATAGTAATTGTTTTTGTTATGAGTTATTTTAATCAGTTTCTCATAACTAAAAAACCCTCATTATTTTTTTAATTTATTAAAGTAATTAGTCTACAGAAAGTATTTCAAAATATATTTTTTGATACAATAATGATGAGATAAAAAATATATTAAAAATAAAAAAATATATATATATCAAAAATCATGAAAAACAAAATTTGAAAAACTATTTATACAGAAGATCCTTTATTAGCTTTTGGAGGGCATAAATGTTAAAATCCATGATCGAAGCGTACAAAATGGACGCTTTTAGGGAGAGCGTGGGGGTAAAAAATGGTCCTGCAAACTGCAGATAAAAAGTCGAGAGTATCGGGTGGCCTGCGCCTTTGGCGCTGCCTAATTGCCCCACCGGCCACCCCAATACAATCCGACGCCTAGGAATTACCGACTCAAACCGCCCTCCAAATCCGGGATTAATTGCGGAAATGCCACCGTGTCTCCCACTTTTTACGTTGCCGTCCTCCACTCAGTCACTGACTCGTACGCATATCCATAACTCAGCACTGCTCTAAGCTTTTACAGCGCACGGGCATTTTTATTTTCTCTGTTATTAAAATAGTTTTTTTTTTTTAAAAAAAAAAGAAGGAAAAGAGAAATTTTTTTCCCTTTTTTCCCAGCGATTCTACCGGAGACACCTACGAAAGTGATTACATTACACACACTCACACACTAATTAAAAATATTCTTATTCTCTTATTTATTTGTTTGCCTTTTGCTTTTTGTTTCTCTTATTCAAATCAAGTGCGGAATTAATACTTCTCAACAAATAGTCTTTACTTCTATAACTGCTTGTTACGGTAATTGCGATAGTTTGATCCCAGATTCTTCTGACGTGAGGCGTTTGTTGCCCTCCAAGTAAAATCAGTAGATCAAGCATTTCATTTTGGTTTAACAAAATCATTTCTTTTTGCACAATAAGTTATCAAAATTTAGGAGAGGTGACTCCATAGATGTATGGATGTATTATCTGCCGGTATTTTTCAATACTATAAAGTTTCCTCTAAACAAAAAAAAAAAAAGTACTCAATTTATATGAGACATAATTTTGAAATTATGCTATGACCAAATCAATTGGTTGGGAAAGAATATTGAGATTTTTTCTTTTGTTGAAAATTAAATTACATATTATGTAATGCAGTAAAAATCAACCAGAAGAAGATTACATATAAAGGTTGCATTTTTTTTTTAAAAATAATTCTTCCATCACGCTAAATTTAAAAATGAATTATTTTTTTAACACAAAACAAAATGTTAATTTTTGAGAAAAAATCGACTATTAGAACTGAGCTGAGAACCGTCACATTACAAATACGACCTCTAACCCCTTAATTAAGCTGAGATTTATATTATATTTATTTAAAATCTATTTCACCTGACTTATTAATCAAGTAATTAGATGGTCTTTTAGTTTAATCTCAATTTTTGTGAACACCCCTCGTAGATAAATTTTCGTAGTAACTTTGCCTACGATGAACGTGGGATTTCCCCTCCAGTCATTTATTAATGGAATCACAATAATGTACTATGCATATATCTGTGATATTATGCCTAATTAATGTTTCGACGATTAATAGAGTTTAAGATACACTCAACACAAAAGTACAAAATTATTGACTAATTACGAACATTTGTTACAACATTAATCACTTCTTGGTTCATTAATTACGTACGAATTAACAGTGACCTTCAGGTTATACAAACTGCATCACTGCATCAGTACCTTAGTAGTACTGTACTTGTAGCAGTTCCAAAATTTCAATCCGCAAGCAACAAACTTTGAAGCTCATCTTGCAATTTGTCCAAGTTATGTTTTTCATTTATTACCTTGAGCCTCAAAGGTTATTTTTTCTTCTTTTTTTTTTCCCTTCTTCCTTCTTCCTTCCATTTTTTTTTTTAAAAAAAACATCTCTTGATTTATTACATTAAATATGTTGTATTTGTAGTTGGCGATAATTGAACCTATTTTATGAGTCAGCCATAAAGCATTATTATTATTGCTCGATCCAGATTCTTTATTGATATAAAAATTATTTGTAATTATATCGCAGTTATTTGCACTTATCACATTAGGGTTTCAATTAGAAAAATAATGATATATACTTATTTCGTCTGAAAATAAAAAGTTCACTTTTTATTTTGTATATCTGTGTCAAACTTATAAAATACAATACACTTAATGTACCATTAAACATTTAATTTTATATTTTTATCCTTATTTTTTAATTCATATTATACATTACATTATTAGTAAAGGTAATACAATAATTTCGTACAAAAAATGAAATTTTTTTTTTCAAGACAAAAGAAAATTTTGAAACTAAACTATTTTTTTCAACGGAGGGAGTACAATTAATAAATTTGACCGCATAACTTTATTTAATGATTGACATAACATATCAAATAAATTAATGAAAGTAATCTTACTTAAAATCTTGAGATGGGATTTAATATTGTAAATTTTGCAAGATTAACTTAAGTTTTGTCCATTCCTTGCATGACCTACCCCACAAGCAAAAGAATATTATTGCAACTAAAAAGTTGGAGAGAAAAAAAGGAAGGAAAAGAAAGTCTTTGAAGTTTGAAGGGAAGTCTAAAAAAAAATAAAAAAAATAAAAGGTTGTAAAAGTTGGCACCAACACAAAGCTTCACATAAGTGTTAGTACATTTGTAGTAACAGCTCCTTTTGAACCACTTTATCATAGTCGAACTTACTATCATTATTATTTTTCTTTTTTCCACACAAGCCAATTGATCAAGAACTAATTCTTAAATGGAAGAAAGAATCAACAAAAGCTATGTGCATAAATTTTTAAGAATATTATTAGCAATCAAAAAATGACCATTAATTGGCCATTGCCAGAGTTGGGATGTCACTTTCTACTTGAGTAAATTAAAAAGATGGAGTTGAAAACAAAAGCATCCCAATTTTTTGAGCAATTGTGGTATATGGAATTTCTAAGCAAAGTTCCGTGATCATCAAGGAAAAAAGAGATATCTTTATTCTTGAAATAATATTGAATGCTACCAATAATCCACAAAATTGATTTATTATTATTATTATTTTGGTTTGGGGGTGTCTCTCTCTTTTTTATTTATTTATTTTTCTAATTTTCCATAAAAGATATTGAACAGAATTAATCTAAAAATATTTTTATAGGAAAACAATTACATATATACATGCACATATATATTTACTATTTTTCCCTTAATTAATAAGTTCTTGTTGTTGAGAATGACCTTATATAATTAATAGCACTGTCACAATTTTGATAATTTTTTTGCCCCAAAAAAAATCATTTTGAATTATATAGATTTTTCAAAATTATAAAATATAATATATTTAATACATTATTAAATATATAATTTTTTTTATCTTTTTAATTTTAAATTGTAAATGATCATTGTAAATAATAATAATATGAGATTTTCATTCAAATGTCAATGTTTTTTAGAATTTTCTTTTTTTTTTTGAAAGTAACCTATTTTTCTCTGTGTGTGTATGGGTGGGGTATTTTTTTTGGTAAGGCTAAACGTCAATGTCAAGGAGATCATTTTCCAAACACATGCATCTTTGTGTTTGTGTTTTAATTCCATCTTTTTAAGGCCATTGGTCGTGGAAGTCATCGAATATTCTGCTTAGAATTCATCAAATTAATAATGTCTGTCCACCTTTGTTTTTATTTTAAAGGAAAAAATTGTTGAAGTGCTGGTAGGCTTAAATTAAAATAATACAGGAACACTTTCAAATTCAGCCAATACATTAATCTAAAAGCGTGGTTCTCGTGATGTAGAACATTTCTTCTTCACTATTGCCATTTCATTTATTTATCTTAATGTATCAAGTCCATGAGAACATAGAATGGATTTTTAGTTGATATATTAGATAAACCCTAGATTTTTCATTCAATTTTACTCGAAAATTTTTTTGTACTCTATTACATAGCTTGATATGGGTAGAACTTTTTTTTTTTTAAATATTCTCTACATTTCTTTCTCTCATTGTTTTGAAACCATTTATTTTAGAAAGAAATCATTGACTAGCACCAATTTTTTTAACATTAATTTCAAGGTATTTTTAATTAGTCAACTAAAGAAAAGACCTAATTTAATCCATAATTGAACTAGAACGTTGAGAAGTACACATGTTTCCCTTTTAATCAAAGCTAGTTTGCATTGTTATCTAAAAGATTAATGTGGAGTTGGAGGTAAATAGTACAATTCGTTTATTAATTTGATTGCAGTGTCAATTAGAAACAGCTGGATTTTTCCCTTTTCGATGAGACGTTTTTGGAGGTTTTGGGAGATTAGAATAATATAATTGACCACTGTTGATGCTAAGACTAGTAAGCTAGGTAGGATAAGCACCCAAAATCATGTAAAAGACAATAATTATGCAAAAAAAAATATAATGAAAGGGAAAAAATTAAAAATGTACGTTGCACATCAGGATTTGGTATAGATTTTCACCAATAAATTTGTAAGAGAGAAAAGTGAATATATTTGTTGAATCAACTATTTTGGCAGCAACACTTGTCTAATCCTTCCAAACTGATTTGGATAACCCCAGATCCAAAAGTAGGATTTGGTCCATAATTATTTTTCTTGGAAAGGTATCTTGTTATTGATAAGAAAAGAACAAATGAAGCCTAACAAAATGGAAAGAGTCTCTATAATATCACCTTAAAACTTCATTATCACTAAAGAAGGTATTTTATTTATTTAGTCATTTGTCTTAAAATATTTGTTTCATGCTCCCAAAATCAAGGAGAATTTCAGCATTTCCAAAATTAAAAAAAAGAAAAGAAAAGAAAAGAAAAGGGTTGGATATAAGAGCATTTTCTTTTTTTAATTATACACTAACCTATTTAGTGAGGGTCACTTACAACATTTTCTATTTTCTATTTCTATCTCATAGAGAGTCAAATCTGTGACTTGAATTTCGAGTTTTTAACTTATTCATTATTGAATCAAGTAAAGTTGATCATAAAAAAATAATTTCATTCAAAAGTAAAATAGAACACGAAATCAATCGTAAACTTTCAAAAGATGAGTTGAATTGAGTTGAGTTGAATTAACTTCTCAACATTCTCATTACTGACCCATGCAACATCTCCATTCGGATATATTTCTATTTTGGATAGTTATGAACTATATACGTGCTTCATTATTAGCTTAAAATAAAGAATATTTAAGCACATATAATTATGCCCAACACCTAAAAGAAATAGAAAATTTATTACAACTCATAATATCACTATAAACATTCCAGGCAATCAATTATTACAGGAAGAAATAACATCATAATCAGCAGAAAATCTCCTGAAAAACTACCAGCGAATTAGTCCACAATCTCATGATCATGGTTTGTCTCCAAACCATGAATTGTTGTCCAGGTAAGGCATGGATAAATGGACCAACTTTACAACCATTTTTTTTGCCTCTCGACTTTTTAAAAGTCACAGTTTTTTGGTTGTAGTATCATATTCATCTGTCGCTATAGCTACTAAAGAAGTACGTGAAACAATACACAAAGACAGTGTCAAATATATGGCGATGGAGACTTAGGAGAGAAGCTGCTAGCAAAGGCCCAGGGCATCTTCTTTCATTTATTTTTATTTTTATTTTTTTCAATAGAAATCCCTCAAGATTGACGCCGGCGATTATCCATTGTGACCATTCAATGGTCGCTGATCAATGCATAAACCAACTCTCGACAAGTGTTGGCTATCATTAGGGTTTATGAGTTAGAATTCTGTCGACTATCAATTGCAATATTTAAAAAAATTAAACTTATTTTGTATGACTTTTTGTTTCACATTTTTATCTTTTCGATATAACTTTTGTCCTAAAATTTTTACACGATATACGTTAAAAAAACAAAATAAAATACAGTTCATAGAGATCGTTGAGAATTTTTAACGGAATATTAATTTTGATATCAAATTTCACATTCAGTATATCAATTTAAAAAATTATTACATACTTTTTTAATCTTATGATTGATACCTCAATATTTTAACAATTCTTTAATTGTTTTTTTTTAAAAAAGACATTTATCGACACGATATATTTATTTAACGAGATAAATAAAAAGCGTCAATAATAGAAAAACATAACGTCAATATTAGGAGACTTTCACAAAATAGGTTAGATGCAAACGACAAAAACAAATTGATTATTCAGTGTTGGGACGACAAGTACACATGAGGAGGGCATACCATTATGGTTTTGCAAAAGAGTGCTAATTATGTTTTTGCTTTAATCAAAGGTGGTAGGACTGTGTGAGGGTGGGAGGGAGGAGGAGGAGGGGTGGGGCATGGGATGGCAGTGGTTTCTCACGTCTGATTATCGCCCGCGTTCATCGTACCCTTTGTCATCTGTCTTTGTCTGTCTCCCAACACACACTGTTTGTCACTGTTTGTAACAATGACCATTGCGACTATTTTGGGACTTATTGGGGAGTCCCCGCTGCCCATCCCATCTCACTCCATCCATGCATGGCGCCCATGATTGTCCTACTTCTTTTTTCTTTTTCTTTTTCTTTTTTTTTTCAATTATTTGTCAGCATTTCTTGGATTGCGATTGATCATAACATTTACAGCTTTGCTGTGAATTTATTTTCTTCTTTTTTTTGGTATTTATAATTTATTATGCTTTAAGTGATGGAGTAATTTCACGTACATACACACTGAATTTTATAAGTGACTTATAAATCTTGAAGAAGATATTTCACGTACATACACACTGAATTTTATAAGTGAGTTATAAATCTTGAAGGAGATATTTGAAATTAATCGCTAATTAATTTATTCACTTTTGGCTTATTGTGATACTGTGTGAGGGAGATTAATTTAGTGCAAATTAATCACATATTGTGAGAATCAACAAGTTTTGCAGATTTTGTTGATTTTTTTGTGTGCTTATATGTATATATCCATTCACAATTAAAAATAAAACATTCAAAACTTCACTTTTTTTATTTTTTTTCCTTGCTGTTGATTTTGGTATTGATTCTCAAGATAATCATTTTCAAGTTTTAATGCCTGATTTGAGAAAATTCTCACTCCAACCAATGCATCAAATTGATTTAACGGTAAATTTTCTCTATAATTTTCTTGTAATCTAAATTAAATATTGTTATCAACACTCAACTGTGTTTACAAAAAAGAACATTCACAATTCACTAGCTTTTATAAGCATTTTTTTTTAGAACAAACAACAATGTGATGATAAAATATGTAATGTTCATTTCAAATGTCGAAAATTCAAATGCGTTTCAAACAAAAAAAGAAAAAAGAAAAAAGAAAATTTGTGTTATGTCTCATAAATGCAAGTTTTCGTGAATCTTGATGAGTCCCTTTTCTTTTCCTTTTGTTTTTCTTGGACCAAAATTATCGCCAGGCCATTCGTATGAGCAAAGTAATTAAAGTCATGCAAGGCTTTAAGAGGGTCAAAATGTCGAAAACCTATTTAGTACATGTGTCAAATTTCTTATTCAGAAATGGTGTTATTGTTACAATGTTTCTCTCGTTCATGAACCATTAATTAAAAGCTTCTTAAATTCGTCCAAACAGGATCTTATTAACCAAGCTTAGGCGTATTTTGTGAAAGCCAAAAACAAAAAAACTTAGAGAGGTAAGAAAAATTTTCGCATGCTATTTTAACATGCACGGATAAGTTGACGTTCTCAAGTTTAACGTAATTTCTACATCATATTAGATTTATTTTCAGAAGGGAGTTAGATTGCCCAAATAAAATTTATTTGTGAGGACAAAAATAGAGAATCGATTGCCATTTCAATGTCATGGTACTACTTTATCAAATGATAAACGTGAGATATAGATGTGTAAAAATGGAAGAGAAGCACATAAATGACTATAATGAAACAATTTTTTTTTGTTTCCCATGAGGGTAGTTAATAAATTTGTTGGAGCCAAATTATTTTAAGAGTTCAAATTAGTAAATTTTTATTCTTTTAATATCAATAGCGTGATTGTTTTATATTTCTATATTTTAAAAGAGAAATTTTTTTTGAGGGTTAGTTCATGAATTTAAAAGAAAGTATTTGAATTCGTCTAATAATTAAAATGTGTAGCATCGGTAAACTTAATTGAAGTTCGTTGTGGGGCAGGAATTAGATTAGAACAAGAAATAATTTTAATTATAAAATATTTAATGAAATCATTACTGAAATTAAAATTTTATTTGAAGACAGAAAATTTAAATTTGTATATTATATGAATGATCTGACTCACAAAGACGTAAAATTTATGTTTTCTTCTAGGACACATTTGATTGCATGAACATTTGACTAATTTTTACTAAGAATCTCAAGAACTTCAAATTAATCAACATCACATGAAGCGGGGTAGGTTTGGGCTGTTGGTTTCAAGTTTGTGTGGGTGAAATATGAACTAATGGGACCATTGAGTTACGCAGAAGCGAAAGATTTAGAACCGAATAATGTTGGGATGATTTGTAGCGTTCAGGAAAAAAGTCATTCTCTATCATGGGGGTGTTTTTTTGACAAGTCCTCTTGCCCCCTCTCATGGCAGCTACGAGACCTACAACGTATTAATTTTGGGTGTTTGGACTGCATGTGCTTCGAAGCAATCAAGCCATGCATATTCATGAACAGTTCAGACATTTTGGGAAGTTTCAATCTGCAACGACAATGGTGGTTGCGATATCCCTTCAAAGGAAGACTGATTGGACCTCCAAAATTTCATGCCATTTCGTCCTCACTCTAGCTAGGTATATTAGACTACTGGTAGATCAATGGCAATAGTTACTGCTTACAATGGAATTATATTTCTATCAGACAATCTGTCGTAGACAATTTGGTCAGGTGTTAGTTTTAAGTCACCATTCACTTTGTGCTATAAGTGATTATTTTCAATGGGATTCAAAAGAGGTACCACCATTTGATGCAAAGAATGGTTATGAATAAAATGATATTGTTTTATGGGATGAGAACACTATTGTTACCTAATAAAAGGGACATAAGATTTTTTATGTTATTTAAATTTAGTTGTAAGAATAACAATAAGTTAAAATGTTATGTCATTTGATAAAACAAATATTTGAAACCCTTCGAGATAAACTTTTGTCAAATTTCTCAATTGATATTATGCTTTCAAAATAAATTTGAAAATTATTTTCAAAATAAATACCCTAATATTGAAGTTAATTTTAAGGTTTGAAATAGTTGAAAACTCAAAATATAAGAATTCAAGTTTTTCTTTTTTATTTGATATGATTATGATGCATTTATATTTAGAATTTAATATTGTAAAAAATCTATACAAAAATGATTTAAAGTTATTAGAATTCACGCACCTTCAAATACTATCATCATTATTACTTTGGAAACTCTTCATAAACTTAACTTTTTGTGCATCATATTTTGGATCAAAATCTAATATTCATCATTACTTATTCTCCCAAATAGTCACAATTGGTACCAAGATATAAAATAGAGAAGGGAAAAGGGAAAAAAAGAATGCAGGTACACAAATCTAACATTTTCTACCACAAATCGTAACAAAGTTTAAATTTACGTGCACCACAAAATTTCCAAGTTTTCACATGTTTCAGTGTCAAAAATACACACTTTTACCCCTCGGAACTGGTGTAAAAAATGCTAACCAAAACCGAAAATATGTTGGATGTTTTCGTTTTCCCCTTTTGTTTATAGGCAAACAAAATCATTGGAGGAGGTGAACCCAAATGAAATCAACAAGAGAGGTAAATATCAAAAGCTTCTCATTATGGCAAACCAGCAAAAGTAGGCAGGCATTTTTAACCCAAGATCATCACTATTTATACACCTTTTGGTAAGAATTGTAAAACCAGTCCAGTCTGAGAGCAAAACGTGCACACAACTTTTTGAACTAGTACAAAGGAAGAAATCTACACCCATCTGTCTGCCTTGCCTTGTTAAGTATAACAGTGGCCATTGAATGACAGAAAAATATCGTGTCTTCTTCATAATTGGATTTTAGTGATTGCAATAAGTGCATTAAGGGTCAATATGTCTGGGATGGCTTTTTTTTTTTTTTTTGGTAAATTAATTTTTTAATTTTTTGATGTGGGACATTAAATTTATTAGCTGTGTTTTTGTCGCATGCATTTGTTCGAGTTGTCTAGTTTTCGCTTGGGCCTCATATCCCATCAAGTTTTCTGTAAAAAATTTCAATTGTGGGCCTTCCTTCTTAACTGTATGGTTTCAGTTTTGTTTGGTTGGTTGGTTGTGTCATCTATTATTGGATTTGGCCAATTTGGCCGACTTACCTACTTACAAATTATTGGTCACGATCTTATATCAATATCACACAAATAAATATGTACCTTTTATAACGTGGAAAAATAAATTTCTGTCCTTTACTCACGGATTTTGCGTCAATGATTTTTGGCAAATTGCAAATGTCCATTTTGATTAGTGTGGTGGTCTGCAAATTGTTATTAGGCTTCTTTGTTTGTTTGGTGTGAGGAGGTAAGTTTTATGGGCCAAGGCTCATTCAGAATAAGGTCTCAAAAAGTTGTGGTTTTAGGCTTTGGGGCTAGTTTGATTATTGGATTGAGACCATGATGATCCACAAAAAGAAAGAAGTATTGTTTTTCCCCATTATTTAGCAGGCTTAGAGGTAGTTTTTTCCCCCCTTCCCCCTCTAATTTCTATGCTTTTTAGTTTGGATGAGTCTTTCATATTGAAAGTTGAAATAGAAATGAGTAATGCTACATTTAGTTTTAAAAAAAAACATCATATTTAAAAATTATAGTTAATGATGTCATTATAATTAAAAGATAGAAAATATTTATCACACTTATTGAAAAGTTCAAACAATAATTGATAATTTTTTAAATTTTTTTTTTGCTACACCAATCATTAATAGAAATATTTCAAAAAAAACCCTATGATGAAACTGACAGCAATAACAAAAACGATAGAAATAAATGAATTCATGAGAAGTCCCTTGGTAACAAAAAAGAAAAAGAAAAGGTTAATGATATTAACGTTTGACAAAAAGAAAAAATAAATTTACAAGAGAATCCATTATAGTCTCGATTATAGTGTATACTATATCACTATTTTTGGATGTACAAAAACAATACTAGATTGATAAGGTACAAAGTGTCCACACATATGGACCTGAATGCTAGCCTACTAAATTTTGTTTCAACATTTCTCCTGCCAAACTTTGGCAAACATAACCATGTCATTTACCTTTAACTATGCATGCGTATTCCAAACCCAAAGCTTTGTAATTTAATCATCCAAAACCCACCAGTTAAAATTTTTGGGTTCAAATAGGTTCTTACTATTTATTGAGCTGCTTTAGTTGGACTTTCCAAGTGTGAAACTTCTCCAACAAATGGCATCAGAGTCCAAAATATTGGACTATTTAGCGAAGTAAGTGGTTCATCTTCTGATTGGACTAGATTAATATTCGGCGAAGCAAGTGATTCATCTTCTGATTAGACTAGGCTTAGTGGGAGACTCTAGATAAGTAAGTTCGATGGTTTATTACTTACATGAGCACTAAATGAGTTTATGGTGAAAATACTAGACAAGTAGGTTTGGTGGTTTATTACTTGTACGGACACTAAATGAGTTCATGGTGAAGAGATGGGTTTGTTGGAGTAGAGATTGGATTTGTGAGGAAGTGAGCTTTAATGTGATAATGTATCAATGAAGGGGGAGGTTGGTTGGATCGGGGTTTAGTAAAAGACTCGTAAATAAGTACGTTTGATGGTTTACTACTTGTACGGGTATTAAATGAGTCCATAATGAAGAGATAGACTTACTGGAGTAAAGATTGAGTTTGTAGGAGAGTGTGCTTTAATGTGATAGTATATCTTTGCTAGAGTAAAAAAGATTGAGCTTGTAGGGGGTGTGCTTTAATGTGGTAGTGTATTCTTGTTAGAGTAAAAATTAGGCTTGTAGGAGAGTGGACTTTAATGTGGTAGTACATTATGAAGGATGAGGTATATTGTGTTTATGATACTATTCTACATTGAAAAATTAAAAAAAATTAGGACACTTAATAAGTGGTAAGGACCAACACCAATTATTTTAAATTTTTGGGTTTAGATAGGTTTTTGCTGTTTATTAGACCACTCCAGTTGGGCTTCCTATGTGTGAAACGTCTCCAACATAATTATACTTTATTGGGCTGCTGTAATTAGGTCCCCCCCATGTGTGAGAAGATGTATACAAAAGAGAGAGATTTATAGAGTGAGAGATTTTTAAAGTGAGAAAGTATATATAAAACAAGATTTTTAAAGTGAGAAGATGTATACAAAAGTAGTGAGAAGTAGGTTATTTCTAAAGGTTTAGAAAAATTCTTGTAATTTTCGAAATTGTTAATAATATCATCTTTGCCGTGGACATACGTTTAAATTGTCATGTCAAGTCGAACTATGTTAATTTGTGTGTCTCGATTTATCCTTTGTTCTTATTTTTTTGTTATTCGCGTGTCTTGATTTATTTTTTATTCTCACTAATAATTTTGGAAATAATCACAACAATTCTAATAGGCTTGAAATTGTCAAGACGAATCACGTTAATTTGTATATCTCGCTTATTTTTTGTTCTCACTTTTTTGTTGTTGAACTATGTTAGGAATAATCACAACACTTCTAACTTGGGTTGCTTGAATTTCTATATCATCGTCATCGACAGGTGAAACAACTGAGATCTCCCGAATATCGTCGTCTTCATAATCACTGTGAACTTGTTCTTGATTGGGCTGTTCTTGTATTATTCCTTTTCCAGCTCGAGAATTGAACTCTGCAAGAGCTGGGTTTCTCTTATGGGAAGAAGAAACATCAGGGGTGCTGTTTGTGCTGATGCTCCTTGCAGTTGGAGAATGGTCACTATAATGATTAGTAGTAGACTTGGAGGTTGTTGATGAATTTTGTTGTTTCCTATTCCTCTTCTTCCTCACATCTGCATGCCATTCCTTTATGGCATGCACTGTATGTTCTTCAAGCACTGCCGTTTTGAATTTCGTACCCATCTGCCAAATTAGGAAAGATTATGGCAGCTATTTGTAGAATTGTTATCTCATTTTGTACTTTTATATTTTTTTAAATAAAAGTTATGAACTTAAATCAATGTTCAAAATATAATTATTCATATACAAATAAAAAATATATAGATTCTCGAGAAGAGGGGCTCGCGTGATCCTCTAAACCAAAAATTATAAAGAGAATGTAAAAACGTAAAAAGCTATTTTATATATTAATTTTAGGAAACAAAAATTGAGAAAGTTTACCTGGGTAACAAGAGCATAGAGAGGAAGTGTTATGTAACTACAGAGGAATTGTACCGTGACCCTGTAAAGATTTGGCCAAAAAAGAGTTAGTTTTGTAACAATTTATGAAGGATTCACCTTGAATCCTTACAAAACAATGGCATCAACTTTTACTTACGCTAATACTACTCTAATGACAATGATTTCCACCCGTTCATGGTAGCAAGATTTGAAGCCGAATTGTAGCTGAAAATTAAGCACCCACAACAAAAATATATATACTTTCGTTTAGAAATAGAACATTAATGAAATGGGCATGCATGGAAGAAAATAGTGAGAAAATGTAAAGGTACAAAAAACAGAAAAAAGTACCGTGACCCAAACGAAGAACGCAAACTCGAATGCATTCTGCAATAGCACATTGATTGAATTAGACCAAGAAAATTCAATATCGAAATACAAATTACATATCCATTAATTTTTCCCAATTTTTTTTTTAATAGGTGATTAGAGCTTACCATAAAAAGAGTGAAATGAAGAAGCGTTAAGACGAACTGTGGATTGTCCAACCAAAAAAGGCTATCATTGGGTTCAACCAATGGGGCTCCTTTGACTACAGAGTTCTGATCTTTGAGTTTAAGGGCCATTTTAGCCACTATTACTTCCAGCTTAGTTCCAATGGTTAGAACCATCTACACAAAATGGTGGTGTGCAAGAAATTTGTTATATATATATATATGCGCGAGCCAATAATTATGATATTAATATATGTTACAGCGAATAATATTAAAAAGCGTTATAAAACGCTGATTAACAATTAGCAACATGAGTAACACATATTTGTTTAAAAAAAAAACATGAGTAACACATAGAAATGCATGGATAGAAATAGGGATTTAGTACTTACAATCAAAGGGAGAAATGATACCCAAAGGTAGGCGTTCCAACCTGATTTAGTTAAGAGCAATGGTATAAATAGGCGGGTTTACATATAATCTAAATTGGGTTGTCTGGATTACTGAAGAAAGAAAATTAATGGAGCCTTGGACTTACCATGAACATCAACAAGCAAGAAGATGACAGCAACGAACCACATGAATGGGCTGCACATTAAAGGGAAAAAGAAATGTGCATTACTAGTAATGGCAAGCGTAATAAAGGGGATTATTAATTCCATATGGGTGAAAAGAAGTAATAACATGGGGCAAAAATTAATATTTGGCCCAAATGAAAATAAACCCAAATACAACCATGACTAGATATATACTCCTTTATCCGTCTTAAAAAAGAATTCAGTTTCAAAAGTTTTTTGTCTAAAAAAATTTTACTTTTTGTGTAAAATTATTTCATTACTTTTATTAATACAGACATCGTGTAGTTCAGATTAAAAGATAAGAATAAAAATAAAAAGTTACTCTCTCCGTTCCAAAAAAAGAGTCAATTTTGATTTAGTTATAATTTTTTATTAGTTATTAAATATAATACACTTAATACACTAACTAAATGTATAATTTTACATTTTTATCTTTACTTTTTAATCGTGAGTATATACAATTATTATGAGTAAAAATATTTTAAAATTTTGATTTAAAAGTGGACTCTTTTTTTGGGACAAGAAATTTTTTAAAAGTAAACTCTTTTTTTATTGGGACCGAGGAAGTATATATTTGGTCATGCATTAAACATGTTGCATATTGTAAATTGAAAAGATTGTATCAAGTGGACTTTTATTTTTTTGATGGAGGGAGTATGTGGCTAACAAAAAATTTGAAGAAAAAGAAGAAAATATATGATATACCAAAACTAGCCAACTAAATTTTCATATATGATATATTAAGCTTTCTTTCTTTTTTTTTTTTTTTTTGGTTGAAATTGATGTGAACACAAAGTTCTAGTCAACCAAGGAAGAACTCAACCCAAAATATTAGTCGGTCACGGTTAGTTATTTGTAGAGTTGAAATTGCAATATTTATTTTGTCCATATATAGGCAAAGATTCATTTTCAATAAGTCAACATTAGCAAGGAGTTCAACTACATTAGCAAGGAGTTCAACTTTATACACTAATTTGGGCACACACAGAACAGAAAGAATGGGAAATTTTTGGAATGTAAGAGAATACCTTATTCCAACAACCATTTTGAAATCATCTTCCAACGATCTCTGTATGTACTTTTGAAAGTTGAAGTTCTTGTTTGTGGTGGACAAATGAGCCTGCAAGCATGCATACTCCATTTATTAGCCAACGTTGGTGTAATTAACCTCATGTCCCATGGTATAACTTAATTGGTACTTTAATTTTGAGTGAAAAAACATTTAACAATAAAATACCCACCGAAATGAAACCATGGCGCAGAGTGAGGTAGTCAACTTTGGCTACCGAATGGAAGAACTGTCGGAAGAAGCATTTCTGTTCCATTTCAAGACATTATTATCACCATAATGAAATCACTCAATCAATCTATTATTGAATTAATATACTATATATCAGAGTTTTGGAATCAGCTAATAATTACTAATTAATTAATAATGAGTGACTCACCATCCACAGCTGAGCTGAAGTTTGTGTGCAAGCACTCATGTGTCGCCTTCCAAACGTTGTTTGCCTCGCGAACCTGAATCTCTCAGGATCTGAGGAATAAACCATTCAACTTAATTAGGGATTTTTTTAGGTCTTAAAATTACGTTAAAAAAATATATATATATAAAAAAGAGATCCCATGTTAATTTACATGTTAGTTGAGTTCCAAGTACACCTTTAAAAATGATAGGTGTTCTGAATGATTATGTTTCAAATTGTGTTTTTGTAATTGTCAAAATGGTGATTGTGAAATATGAAATATATTGAAAAACATGTGAAAATGTATTTTAAAAGTTCAATGGATACACATTCGACATATTTTTCAGAATTTGATCGAATCAAAATCGATTCGGCCAGTTCAATTTGGTAGTGCCACAAAATTATTCCAAACTACAAAAGGAGCAAGGGAGGAAATGACAGTATATGTATTGAAGTGCATACCATTGGCAGCCATGTATCCCACCGTTTGAGTTTCTTTCTCCCAATGTTTCCAACGCTTCATCTGTGACAAAATCCATGGAAACAAAACAAATTAAAATAAGTACAACATAAGAAAATTAATTTGTTAAGATTCTTGTGACTTCCTTTAGTTAACTGTATCTCTAATGTTCACAAAGTCAATCATTCTAATGCTCCTGTATTATTGCCAGAGGTCTATTTTACTTTGACAGGGTGACTTTTATATTTTTTAACTGATATTTTTTCCAAATTTAATCAGTATAGTGACATATCAATACAGGGATTTATGGTCCAAATTCGGGTAAGTAGAAAATTTAATGCTTGAATTGATGAAATAAACTAATTGTAAGGTGAGAAATGTAGCTGTTACCTTGGCTCTGCCCAAAGCCATTGTTGCAACACCATAAACAATCTGCATTACTGCCAGCACAAAAATGAAGATGTTGAGCTCATTTATACCTTTAGCTGACATGAAAGAATACATCCCCTGCAGCAACACAACAAACTTCATTACAACTTAAGATACATAAGACCAGTTGAAAAGCAAAGATTAATCAAGCATAAATTCATCAGTTTTAGATACAAATGTCTGATTTTTTTTTTATTCCCCTTTTTTAAGTCTACTAAATTCGCTGCGAGTTACAGTTGACGACGTTCGAACTTTTAATCTATAGGATGACACTTTAACTACTAATTGTTCGACTCATTGGTCGTTAAAAGTTGCAAGTGTTGATAAGTTCATAGACACGAGAGGTACACACAACATACCTTAGAGCCACAGTGATCTGAAGAATTGGAGGCATCAGTGGCAGCAGCCAGCAGTCTTCGGTGATCAATTTCATCTTCATATTCAGCTCGTGGCAGATGATTTTTGAAGGTGGTCCTTTGCTCAAAGGATTTGGAGGTTTTGGAATAAGTTATTTTCCGGCATGGAAGCATGGAATGCGCGACGCTATTTGGTAAACAAATTTTGGATAGGGGCATTTGTGTCGCCGTTAGCATTAGCGACATGAATCCCAACAACATCAAAACTGCACCCAGTCAATTAGTACAGAAAATCAGAACAACCAAGAGAATTAACCAGTTGATCTTCTAGGGCAATTTTAGAGGAGAAACTAAATTAAGGGACCTGATTTGAGCTTCTCCACTGCTTCAAACAAAGCATTTTTCCTATGTTTCTTGAGCCACTGCATCAACAATGATCATAGCACAAGAAGAAATTCATTAGACAGATGCAGCTAAGTAATTGTACAGAACATCATACATTGATGGTCGGAAAAACCGCTCACATGACCAATAAGATGTATCACGTATTCGATTCCAATTCCCAGAAAGATGAAAATGAAGCAAACCGTAGCCAAAGCCCAAGTGGGAGTTTCTTGCAAAGACCGCGATGTTGCTGATCCTTCTCCTCCAGCCATGATTTCTTGGAAGATGGATCAGCATAAACACACTACTAATGCTACTATGAGGGAAGAAATTTCAGAAGCAAAACAGTACAGCCAATTAAAGCTATTGAATACTATGAAGAAAATTCAAAAGAGGGAGAGCGCAGAGGTGAGACTGAAAGACATGTTCAACTGAGCCAAGTCTTGCAATTGTATAATAAATGCTGCTCTAATAATTTCACTGCAGCAGTACCAGTGAAGGTGAGATCCGTGGTTTGACTTGGTTTGAGCAGAGAGATTGGAAAAACATAAGCATATGGTAATTCCAATGGCTTCACATCGTACAGTTCTAGATATCAATTGAGACGGCTGTGGCATTGTTGGTGATACCTTTCCCAATAAGTTATGAGGATAATAGAATCATTTCCATGGCATGATGAGGAATGCATGTGCCAATAAAAGAAGTATGATTAGTGGAGTATGCATATGAAATTTCTCACAAAATTAATGACAACAATGGTATTCTTTCCTCCTAAAAAAATGTACAATATATTTAATATATTATTAAATATATAATTTTTTAAAATTTAAATTATACATAGTTATAATTAATAAGGATAATATAAGATTTTTATTTAAAAATAAATTTTTTGGCATAAAATTTTTTGAAAAATAAACTTTTTATTTTTTAGTGAGTATATTTTTTGTCAGTTCAAGCTATGCATAATTAACATTTGGATTGAAATAGTGGACTTCATTAAGGAATCGGTTGTGATGCAATACTTGCCATGATTGACTAGTCAAGGTTGGATGGGAGCATCTAGATTATTGACAAATGGTATTGACTCAATTGACTTAAAGAGCTACAACAAGCACATGGAAGTGGTATAATTTGATGTAACTCTTCATTTCATGATTTTTTTAAAAAAAAAAATTTCATTGCATGAATTTCATTAGCTAAATATTGAGACAGTTATATCTTATTTTCGTTTTATTTATGTGAAAAATTCATTTTTGTTATCTTTTATTCGCTAGATGTGAAGACTAATTTTATCATATTTTCATTAAAATTTAAACAAATAAAATTGTCAAATTTTAATAATATCGTGACGATGCATTGATTTACAAACAAAAAAGTGACATATTTCTTTGTATCTATACGATTAGTTTGTTACACTGAAAATAATAATACAATAGATGCATAAAATATTTTTTTCTTTAATATGTGATTGTGATGGATTGGATTAATCAAATTGCTCTCTAAGTAAGAAAATTGTACCAGATAGTTATTTGTTACCTTAATTGCAACCAAAAACAAGGTGGTTTATTTTTTTATTAACTAAAAGTTATTTTTATTCTACATGCCAACATTATAAGGGAAAAAAAAGTATATCATAATGAGTTCAGCGATTTCTGTGGACAAGATTCAATGGTCCATAAATAAATAGTGTCTTTTTAGCAACTAAATTGACTAAATTAATATTGTTCTTGTTTTTTTTTTTTCTTATTTCCTTTCAAAATTCCGTTCAACCCTAGAAGTTCTGCAGCCATACAAAAATACATTTATTTTTCCTACTAAGTAAGATCTAATCTTAGTATAAGAGAAAATGATCCATATATCCGTTTCAATATATAGGATGATAAAGTCGAGACAATTAAGGGAATAATTTATAATTTAAAAAAAATAGCCTATCTACATATTGAGAGGGCAAAAATATAAAGCTTATGTGATTAGTTTGTAATATTAAAAATAAAAATACAACGGATAACGGATGTGTAATATTTTTTTTTAGTGCAAGTACCGAATCTTTGCACTAATATTCATAAAGAATTAATGGTTAAAAATTAAATTTACTAAGTGTTAGTATACTCAATTAGTTAATTGAAGGGAATCTCTTTGGATTAGAGTAGAAATATTGACATCTGACCGAAGGAAATTGTATGATCCAAGTCAATACAGTTCAGATGGCCCCATGAATTGGACAAAGTTACCTAAATTTTTGTCAAAGATTCTTTTTTTTTTTCTATGCCTTTAATTAACTACATAAAGAGAAAAACCGAGTGATGTGATCAATTTAACATTAAAAGGTAAAAAAATGGGTACACAATGTGCTACAAAGTATATAGGTAGTTTATAATAATTAAATCTATTCTAAACCAACTTAGGCTTCTTTTAGTGTTTGTATTTGGCTTGGTTCACAATATTCCAGAATTCCAGTGTTGTCCTAATGTGTATATCATTATGAGTTTATTTGATTGCAAAAATAGGTAGAAAATTATATATTTAATGGTGTATTAAATGTCTTATATTTTGTAAGTTAAAAAAATTAAATTAAAATTTATTTATTTTTAAAATAGAGAGAATATATCTTTTTATTTTTTATTGCCTTTTATTAAAAAATTGACGATGATACTCTATTTATCTTTCAATAACTCTATTTTTTCCCTTCATTTTGATCTCTCATTTTTGGCCGACACATCACACAAGTACACATCAAATTTTTTATTTTTTATTTTTAAAGAACGATAATTATATTTACTTTTAAAATGGTGTGCATGTGTGGTGACCTTACCTTTCATTGTCGGATGGACCTTGTCTGATGACTTGGTGAGAAGTGATGAACAATGGCGACGAACTTTTCTATCTTGGCTGCCGAATCCAGAATGCATGGACCATGGAGCCCAGGAAATAATGAGCAGGACCATTGGAGAAACTATTCTTGATGGACAGACGTCGATGGAGGGGCTTCTCTTTCCTTTTCGTTGTTTGATGGCATGAAAAGCAATTCGTTACACAATAATGTGTCAATTTAAATTGCAACTTGAAGAAAAACAAATACTAATAATAAGAGAAGTAGCTATGCAACTTGAAGAAACACAATTGGTAATAAGAAAACTACTAAAAATGTTTGATTGGATTATGAGGGTGGTGTTATTGATGTAGGGAATGTGTCGCACAATAATGTGTCCATTATAAACTGCAGCTTGAAGCCATGCAATTGATAATGGGAAAACTACTTCATAAATGTTTTGAAGGGATCATGTTGGACATGCAAAATATATCAAGGGTTATATTATACTTCTTTTGTCCCAAAAAAAGTTCAATTCAAATTTTTTTTGCTTTAAAAAAAAGTTTATTTTTGAGGTGAAATTCTTGTATTACCATTACTAATGATAATAATGTGTACTCTAAATTAAAAGTTAAGGATAAAAATATAAAATTATATATTTAATTGTGCATTAAATGTGTTGATTTTGTAACTTAAAAAAGTTGTATTAAATCAAAAATAGACTATTTTTTTAGGACAATGGGAGGATTAGATTGAGCAATGTAAAAAAATTAAGAAGAAAGTTATGAGCTTTGAAGTTACCAAAAATTAAAGGAACAAATACTTTTAAAAAAAAAAAATTATTGTACTGAATATTCAAATGCTGGATGCAACTGATGTATCATATGTACCCCTTTTTTGCCTCCTCTCTTTCAAGGGACTTGGTCAAGCATGCACAAATCAAAGAGAAACACATTTGAAAACACAACAGCCGCTAAGTTTGAAGTTTCATCCCCACTTGAGCGTCATGTATAAATTTGTCTTAAATACTTGTGCAAACTAATATTTTTTTTTCTTAATTGATGTATTAAGATATATGAGGAAAAAAAAAAAGAAAAAGGAACCGTTTGGATGGTCAAACAAGTCAAACAATAACATGTCAAGGAGATGGAAGAGAAAGGAATATCAAGCATTAAACCATGAACAATATACCATGCAAAAGCTTCAAAACCATTGAGCAATACCATGGAGGAAGAAGTAGTCCTTAGGTATTTATTTTCTTTCTTTCTTACCTTAATGGTGAAAAGAAAATTGAAAGAAAGAAAGAAAATACTATATAAATGAAGACTAGTTCTTCAACCCTTGTTCACAATTAAGGAACACGCGTAAAGTAATGCACTATAATTGTTTTTTAATTGAAATTCATGGAGGTCTATGTGATTATTAAGCAACATGCACATTTTAGGCAAAGTAATTAATTCTAAAGAATGAATATGGCACATTCAAAAAAACAATTATAGGGTTCACCTATGTTTCTGATCCCCTTTTGCATTTTTATATTTTCAAAACAAATTTTTGCATTTTTTATGTAACTTTTGTTCTACAAATTTGTATCTCCTAAACTTAAAATGCACAGATTAGATCATAGTTTATAAGATCCAGATCTTACACAAAATTGATTTAGGGTGGCATAATCAGATCGGTGATATTGGATTGTAGAATAGTAAGGTTTTAGAAAAATAAGAAAATATAATTTATAAATTATTTTTTAAAAAATTATTAATCAATATTTGAATAGATATGTAAAAAATTCATGTATAGTTTATAATTAAATTATCTTATTTCAATTTTTATTTCTTATGATATTTTATATGATTTTTTTAATATTTCAGTTGCTGTGGTAGACGAAGAGTACTTAGGTCTAATTCATTTATTTACTGTTAAAAACTAATAAAGTATGATTACACTAATTAAATTATTTATATAAAGATAAATTTTAATTTTACTTAGATATAGAAAGTTTTTTTTAAGTAAATCTAATTATATTTTATTTAAACAATAAGGTAGGATCGTAATTAGAATCAGAATTATTTTAGTACATTTGAATCGTATAGGATTGGATTATTAGAATTCTAAAAACTATGGATTGGATTGCACTATGCTAGGAATTTTTCCAATTCGTTAAATTAATCTTTCTGGGCTTCAAACAAAATCACTTCAAGCGAAAGAGGGCATTTGGTCTAGTGGTATGATTCTCGCTTAGGGTGCGAGAGGTCCCGAGTTCAATTCTCGGAATGCCCCTATATCCAATTTGCAACTTTTTTCGCTTTTTTATTTTCAACTTCAAGAAATGGTGTTGCCTGAAAATCAATCTAATTTTTTCCCTATACATTTTTTCTCTATAAGCATTTTTGCACTTTTGTTTTCAACTTCAAGAAATCTTGTCACATGAAAATGAATTTATGAATTTTTCCTGTAACTACGGCCCAAAAATATATTTAGAAATGCATTTCATAAACACTGACAAACAGACACTTTAAATTCCTTCCAATATGTTCATAATACATAGCCATTACCACACAAAATATCAACTTTGTAACACAATTTTTCTTTTTCTGATGCACCATTATCAGGCAACATAATACAACCTAGCTTGTCACCTTCATTCATTCCCAGCTTCCGCACCACCTTCTTCCACATTTTGCTTCTCTTCTTCATCATCAATTTTTGTGGTATCTGCTTCATTTGTCTCTTCCTCTTGATTATCCTGGTTTATTTTGCTTTTTTCCTCCATTAATCCATAGCTAACACACAAATCTTTCCACTCATTTTCGCCCCACAAGTGCTCGTGTCGTGCTAAATACTTCTTCAGCTCAACTTTCGTATTGCGAACGGGCTACAGAACAAAAAAAAAAGAAGCAAAATCAGTACGCTTTTACTGTCTTACACAAAAGAAACTAAGGATGCAAGACATCAGAGAGCCCAATCAGTCTTTTTGTCACTTTTGTGTCATAAGGTACCAACAATGGCATGGTTTTGAACTACAAAATAGACTATGAGAAGCGGCATTAACATTTAGGAACAAACCTCTGCTTTGCATTCAGAGGCCAACCTGAAAAATGCAGCGCAAACAAAATGCTTCCCGACAGACTCAGCCAATCTGATTTGACCGACCCAATAAGATGATGTTTCAAGCTTATCGAACCTGCACTTGCTGCATCTCTCCGCACTATGATAAGGCGTGCCAAAGACATTAGGCTTAGCCATAAAGGGAGATCTCGAGGGAGTTTGAGCCCCTGTCCCTAAAACCTCACCTTCCTTTGATGTCTTCTCCTTAATTTCCTCAACTTTCTCGCAAAAATTCACACTTTTCTTTCTGGGCTTAACAGAGAGGGGCGGAGATCTCAAAGGGGTTTCAGCCCCTGCCCTTGAAACATCACCCCCCTGTAATATCTTCTCTGTGTTTCCCTCAACTTTCTCACATAAACTCACGCTTGTTTTCTTGGCAGCTGCTAAATTATTCTTCTCAGACGGTTTCTTCGGTGTCCCATCAGTTTCTTTAACTGCAGAGGAATTAATTAACTGTTTGGTCGATTTTTGTGGAATTCCAGGCTTTCTTGCTGGCTTTTGATCAGTAACTGCCTTCGCCAGTGCATTCTGGTTTCTCACAGTCCCGAAAGCTCTCTTTTCCCTGCAAACATAGAGGTTTGAATCCATGCCAAAGGTTCAGCATCCCCATACTAAAAAAAAAAAACAACCAAAACAAATTCCATACCTGTTGACGAGGGGTTCTTTAATTTTGGATTTGGGAGCTTCAGAAGATTTTCCATCAGTTCTGGTCTTCAGGGTTTTGCCTGTGACTAATTTGAGTAAGGAATTTTGATTAATCCACCATTAATGCAATAGACGCAGAAAATGGAACAATCAGTGCTTTAAACTTACCCGTAAATGGAGGGCGAAGATCCATGGGGTTTGCAGAGAATTCAACGCAGAATATAGTACCAACACGCTCCTGATATGATCTTTGGATGATTTCGGTATTTACTTTCAAAGTGAAAAAGCCTGCCAGTGCCAGATCCTCTGTTTTGCTTTTATTTTATAACGAACTTTTTTTGTTTAACAAGTTCGAATGGAGAAATGGGCGGGAACGGGTTTGTAAGGCAGAGCAGTTATAGCAGACGCTCCAAGATCGGACCCATTGTTAACGCAAACCTGAGGCCATTTGACCAATTCAATTGAATTTGATTGGGCTGCTCCCTTCTTATTTTATTTGCACATTTTGTCTATTATTGTTATTTAAAATGCATGTACTTTTTATTTTATTTTATTCCTATCTATGACAAAAGTGTATCCTAATTTAATTTATATTATAAAGAGGTTTAATCGAATCACGAGTATATACATTCGCTGTATTCTTATTTTTAGTATAATAAGTCAATCACTTAATTTTTTAAATTTCCTATTATGTATATAAACTGTCTCTTTTAATTAATAAGTTGTCTCCTCTAATTGTATATGATTATATAATTTTAAACGGTGTAATAAATGCATGAAATATTTTTCATAAGAGTTGGCATCATAATTGAAGAGTGTTTTTTGTCTCAACACTTGTATAATAATGTTGTTCTATATTATCAAAAGGATATCATTTCATAAAAAAAAAAATGATAAAATAATGTCGTTCTAATGAAATGAAATACCATTAATGTATCATTAATGTATAGAAGTGAGAGGAGAAATTGGCCTGTATGAATGACCTCGCAAAACTTATTTTTAATGCTTTTTAATTCATGTTTTTTGATTTCTAATATATTTATTATTTCACACTCATTATTTCAAAAAATGTAAAAATGTATTTTGAAATGTTATTCATGCAGGTCGCTACAACTATTTTTTTATTTTTTAAGACATAAATGCTTCGGGATCAAAAAATCTTAGACTCCTCTTGAAGTGTGATGTATTTGAGAAAAGTTGTATTGGAATGTATGAAAATTTTAGTGAATATTTTTTGATAAAAAAAGTATTTTGGAGGGAGAAATAGGAGAATTTTTTTTTTAAAATTATGTGAAAGGAATTTGAACAGGAAAATTTGAATTTTAAATTTTGAAATAAAAATGTGTTTGAATAGTTTATTTTTATTTGAGAAAAATTAACTTTTTGCTCATTTACAAACAAAAATGGCTTGTCCAAATAGAGCCTTAAAGCCATTCCTAAGGCCGACATTATATATACAACATAAGGAATTATATAGCTCCGGGATCAAAAGATCTGGAAGCCATTCCTAAGGCCTACATTTTATATATTGCACCATAAAGAATTATATAACTCCCACTTGAAGTTTGATCCTGTGGTTGAGTGATTGTTAATAGTCTTCCATCTTCATCAGTTTTCAACATTGACCAGCATATATATATATATGGATATTGTCTATGGCCTCCTTACAAGTTCAAACACATGCATGGCTTAAAAAGTCGAGAGAATTGAGACGTTGCAAGCTTCAAAATAGTTGGGTTAATTGTGGCTATGGAGTGATGGGAGGAGTTTGAAATTGGGATAAGGGTCTAGCCTTCTAGGTAGGAAGAGTTGATTTTTGGGAACTGAATTTTTAGTCATTGGAGTTTGTTGAATTTTATGAGAATTTATGAGATTCGTGACTTTAGAACATAGTTTTGGTTATATTATTATTTAGATTATACGACGGGTAACACATTCGTTTAGTTAGTAATTCATAATTGGAATAAATATTTTTACCAATATTTTTGTTTGAATAAAATAAGGTACGACTCCAGGTTACTCGACTTGCGAGTGTAGGGAATACAAAATATTTTTGTTTGAATACAAAATAATAATAAAAAAAATACCCATATCAATTGTTGATTAGCCATTTTGTAATTCGAAATTATTAAACAAGAATTTTCTAATTACAATGCCTCTTATTTTACCATCTAATCTAATATCTTATTTATTTTCTTGTCATTTTGTAATTTGAAATTATTAGACTCGAATCTCAATTGCTCTTACCTTTCCGCCCAACGTAACATTTCTTCGCTTTCTCACGAACAGTTCCCCAACCTAACATTTCTTTATGGTTGTCTTTGTCTCTTGTGGACCATATTTGCTAGCACGCCGGAAAGTTGGTCAGAATTTGAACTCAACACCTTTGAGACTAGTGGATGAATCTCTTCTACTTTGGTTATGATTAATCCGAAGAATACGTTCCTCATTTGCATCCAGAAAACCGCCGGTACCATGAGACTTCAATTAACCAAAGAAATGTGCGTTCCCTGCTAAATAACCTTTACTTTTCCATCATTAATAATTCAATGGTCGATGAAAGGAATATGCGCCACTTAATCTAAAATAAATTTACCCTTCAATTCTTTAATAAGAAGAAAGTTTGCAAAACAAATTTTAAAATGATGGCTAAATTAATTTAAGAGTTGTATGATAGTTTAAAACAATAAGGTCTCATCATAATATATATATATATATATATATCTAAAATTTGAAATTATAAAAACATATTATCGTAAAAGTTTGATGTCAACTATATTTGTCATTTACAAAAATTTTCACGAGTTGAACTTATAAGGTCTCACATGATGGGTCGAGATCTAATACTCATTAACCAATATTGCACGTGTCCCATTATAGAGCAATCACTTGAGAAAAAATATATGATGAGTCGAAATCTAATACTCATCAACTAATATTGTATGTGTTCCATATTATAGAGCAATCACTAGAGGAAAAATACAAATGGCTAGCATCCCAAAATAACATATACCTAGATCTAACCTTAATCATCTGTTTGGGAAAAATTGCAATAACACATAACATTCCAAGTCTCTCGTACCTTCTTTTGTTGATTTTTACAAGTAATTATGAGGTGTAACATCCCAGTTGCCAGACTAATATATTCTGCGTGCTGATTAGCCACGCATGTTCAACTTTTGAGCCCTCAAAGCTTGACAACGTTACATCTACGTTTTGCCAAACAAGCCGAAGTCCAGTTTTGTAATAACATGGTATTCTAGAAAATAAAAAAAGGTATGGTACTAATGAATTCTAATAAATTCTCCTCCGGGCAAAGTCCGCGGAGGTGCACTGTCACCGGTTATGCCCACTTTGAGAGAAGATATTTTCTTGTACATTATGATCGCGTCCCCAATCTACTACACAACTACATTACGAGCCACACAAAGTTGGAAAGTTGTAATTCTTCTATTCCTAAAACTCCCTCCCTCTTGGAAACATATATAAAAAGAGTAATGATAGAGTTAGTGACAAATTATAGTAACTTTGTATAGTGACTGATATGGTAATCATAAAAATATAAAATCATTATTTATCCTCATTATAAAACACAAATAATGAGGGATAATTTTGTCTTTTCATGGTTGCTACGTCAGTCACTATACAAAATCACTATAATTTGTCACTATCTCAATCATTACTCATATAAAAATTAGGAGGCGTTTGATATAATCTGTGGGTTTAGGAATAAAATGAATTTGATAGAAAGAAAGATTTGGAATGAAATAGAATGGAATGGAATGATAGTAATTATATTATTTGGTATTATTTCTGGTAATAGAATGAATTTGAAAAAAACTGTTTAGTTATTATTAGTTAATTATTCATTATAATATTAAATTAATTAATTATTAATAAAAATATTATTGATTAAATTAATTATAAGTAATTAATTAATATTATCAATTAATTACTTAAAATTAATTATAATAATTAATATTAATGAATGAGATTAATTAATTATTAATTACAATATTAAGTAAATGAATGATTAATTAAATTAATTTTAATAAATAAATAACTAAATAAATTATTAATAATAATAAGTTAATTAGAGTTGGAGAAAAAAAGTGTGGAACTCATTAATCCATTCTAATCCATTCCCACCTAAATCCACCCCCATGGGTTTGAACAAAACCCACACTTACTACTTTTAATCAATTCTAAACCTACAAACCAAATACTAGGGTTTGTTTAGATAGACAATTTTGATTTGCAAATAAGTAAGTTCTCATGCAAAAACAAACTATCAAAACACATTTTTATTTTAAAATTTAAAATTCAAATTTTCCCACTCAAATTCTTTCTCACATAATTTTTTAAAAAAAATTTCTCTTATTTTTCCCTCCAAGATATTTTTTCTATCAAAAAATACCCACCAAAATTTTCACACATTCTAATATAACTTTTTCCAAATACATCATACTCCAAACAAACCCCTAATTTTTTTATCCCATTCCAATCCATTCCTACATAAACCCACCAACCAAACACTAATAATTCTTAGGCAATAAACAAGAAAATAAATAAAAGAAAAATTCAATTCAAGAAAAGCTTTCAACCATGGATTTATTTTTGTTGTGATTCTAATTGATTGATCATCGATAAAAATAATTTTCTTTTTTTCAATAAATTAGTAGTATAGTCACATAATCCATCCTAACAACAACAAATCTAAAAAAAATTATTTATTATAAAATACGATAATATATTATATCTCTATTTTAACAATTAACAAACATAATCTATATAAATAATATAATATATAATATTATTTTATTATAAGAAAAAATCTAAAATCCTCTTGATGGTAAGTTTAAAATATTTTTAATATTTAAATATAAAATATATTATATAATATAAATCTTAGGCGTTGATTACCTTTCTTTGCTATTTGTCACTAGTTGGTCTAATTGTTTTATTTTTTTTTTTTTTTTTTTTTTTTTTATTTATTTTACAAACATTACACAATTAACATGTTTTAAAAAATAATATAATAATAATTTTTTAATATAATAATATACATCAAAAAAAAAAATAAAAAAAGAAAAAAAAAAAAAAAAATGAAAATTGGTTGAAAAGTAAAAATTTAGCTAGACATAATTTGAATTATTAAAAAAAAAAAGTTGAAAAGAAGAAGTGCTCCTTGGCTTGTGCGGCTCTCCGAACTCCCCTTTTTTTTTTTTTTTTTTTTTTTCGAAAAAAGAAACTTCGGAAGGAAACTTTTTCTTTTTTTTCTTTCTCTCCTCTTCTATTATACTTGTTCCTTCCTAGGAGTTAATAATAAAAAACTACTGAAATTTTGATTGATTGATTTGATTTGATTAATTTTTTTTTTTTTTTTTTTTTCCGTCACCTTCCTTAATGACTTATGAAATGCATGAAAATTAAATTATTTTTTATTTTCTTTTTTTCTTTTTTTTTTAAAAAAAATTTTTTTTTTTTCTTTATCTTTTCTTCTTTCTTTCTTTTCTTTTATCTTTCTCAGCTAAAAAATAAACAAAAAAAAAAAAAAAATTAATTAAAAAAAATTAAAAAAAAAAAAAAAAAAAACAAAAAAAAAAAAAATTTAAACTTTCCCAAAAAATAAATATAAATAAAATTAAATTAAAATATATTAAATAAATAATTAAATCAAACACCACCTAAAATAAACTTTATATACACAGATGTTGATGTTGTTGGCACTTTATATGTGTCGTTAAAAGTATAGAATTTTATTATCGCTAATATTATTTGTAACAAAAGTGAAGTGCTAATATCATCATCTATATATATGAATACTTTTTAAATTATTCTTATTTTTATCAAAAATAATAATACAAGCAGACAAAAATCACAATAAATTTTTGTAAGTAACTGATGTAGCGTGTATAGAAAAAATCACTTCAAATATTCATTCTTCAAAAGACACGTAAATATCACATCTTTAACAAATGTGCGTACTACGCACAAAGCTTTTATTAGGGGCGCTAAGGGTTAGCATGTGCATGCATGAAGTAAAAAACAATGTAAAGGAGTTTCCAATTGTAAAAATAAAAAATAAAAAAAATCAATGTAGTACTATTATACGATTGGATTTATAAAAAAAATTATAAAAGTCAATTAAATTTATTCAAAAACAATTATTTAATTCTATTGAGAAACCAAAGACACCCTGTGAAGTACTTTTTTTCCTTTATTTTATGCAACAGATGACTTAATTAAAACCTGGATCCTAGCTACTTTGATGATCCTTTTCTTGTTCATGCTCACATTTCTACTTGTACAAATTTTGCTTAATTAAAGAGTCTCTTCCCTACCGAACGCACTTTTCTATACATGATTATTATTCAACAATTAGCATTATTAGCTAGAGTTGGGTAGTGTGTATTATATAAATAATGATATTTTTAATAAATTTTTATAATGAAAAGTCATGTGATAAAAATAAAAAAAATAAAATTATCTCTTATTATTTTGTTTTTTTTTAAAAAATATGATAAATAATTTTATTTTTTATTTTTCCCACACCAATATTTATAATCTTTTGTTATGAAAAATTACTAAAAATATCATTATTCACACACATATCTTATTTTAAGGCAAAAAAGTACAGAAAGAGGATACTATAATATAACCAATATTTAAAGAAATCCATTCAAATAGACTCGCTTGCCAAATAGGAATTTATATTACTACTTCAATTATGTCATTGGTTTTTGGTGAACGCGTCACCACATACTATAGATGTAATAAGGGTCATTATTTCCTCCATTCTATCAAAATTGGCATTTTAATATGTTTTAATTTTTTTTGGGTCTTTCATGTTAGTTTTAAAATGTTTTCCTCTTATATTTTTCTTTTATGATTTTTTTAAAATTTTAAATTTTTATAGGGTAATTTTTTTAAACCAATATTTTAAAATATGGTGTAATTATGCTTTGCTAGCGACAATGAAAGAAATGGCATATGCTATCCTATGGAATATGAATGCAAGTCTGAGTCAAAGATCTCACACAAGGATTATCTGAATCATTGTATAAGATTAATTTTTTTATACTCCAACAAAATGACTAGGTCATTTTTTAAATTCGAAAAAACAAAGAAAGAAAATTTGACACAATTACGTAATGTACGAAGTGAATGTACCGCACGTACCATTAATCCAAATGTGTTAAATTTTGTGTCGAAAAGTAAACGACAATTAGAATATACTATAAACTCTTATTGAGTAATGATACTAATTATAATTATAATGACTTTTTGTAATGACTAATATCATAAGTAAAAAAACACAAAATTTACTTATTGCTCTTTTTAAAAAATATAAAATAATAAAAAATAATTTTATATTTTTATACTTGTTACATCAGTTATTTTTAAAGTTTATAAAGGCGTCGTTTTCATTTTGGACTTGGATACAATTACATTTTTAGACACATTCCTTCAAAGTTTTTTAAAAAATTAATTTTTTTGTCGTTCATATATTGGAAGTTGGAGATTATTTAGGCAGGCAAAACAAACATAAAACATGTTCTTCATCCATTAATAAGGTAGTCAAATAGGGCTTGCAATGTTATTCACACAATAATAGTTCTTTGGCAGTTAAGACCTTACTCAAAATCCTACCACCGCCAAGAAATCATCAACATCACATGTATAGAGAAAAAATGTTTTTTGATCTTCTTTCCAAGAAAAGAATGGAGAAACTAAAATGTTACTTAACATGTATAGGTTGATGAAAATATTTTTCTTTTTAACGCATTTTGAGATTCAGTGTTTAAAAATTAGAAAATTATTAATTTAAACTAAACAAAGAAGGGAAAAATCTAAAAAGAATTTTAAAAACCTATTAAAAAATTGAATTATCTAATATATTTTAATTGATATAGGATATATCGTAATAGTTTTGGTGTTCTATAAGTGTTTAATAAAATAAGCCTTTTAAGTTTTTAGAATTATAATAAAGATAGTTTTCTTGACCATCTAGAAATATTATGATCCTTAAAATATTTCTTAGTTTACGAGTAATTTCTTTGTATTTTCTAGTTTTTGCAAAATTATTTAGGTAATAATTGTGTGCCTCATATTTTTTGTCGCCTTCCACCCATTATTAACAAAAATTAATGACAAGATATGATTCATATAAACGACCCCAAATAATAAAATAAAAGTTTAGTTGTTATTGTTGCTATAATGCATTTTGAGATTCTTTCGAAGACAAACGAACAAGAAAAAGATATTACGTACGTAATAGATGATCTAATGTCTTAGAATTTTTTCACGCAGATCACATTATTTGATATTTAATTGTGCAATCTTTCTTAATCCAAAAGTATTCGTTTCCACAAATTTGACCATAGATACAAGTACTATCCAAAAACATAAAATAATCATACATCAATTGGCTTTTTCCTCAAGTGCTGTGCCAATTTTTCCTCTGGTTATATCACCATTGTCTTAAAGCACAATGTACGATCATTCAACAATTGCTAAGAGGTCAGACAAGAACTGTTTTCAATTTGACCCAACAGATAAAAGAATTCCATCCATTATTACGTTGTAGTGTTGTATATAATATAGGACCAAGGATACGGGTGGACAACGTTTCACAATGTCTTTTTATATTTTTTGAATTAATAATTATAAGATAAAATATGCATTAAACATTAAAAAAATATATTAAAAAACGTTTTAAAATATTATCTAAACAAACCTTAAGTAGCATTCATTTCAATGTATCGTATGTACGTAAATCAAATGTTGTGTTCCACATTTGCGGCATGCTTGCTCGACACCAAATTTGGACAATGCAGATTGACGTCAAATGCTAGGAGTTCATGAATGCCTGCAGGGTTTGATTATTGCAAGTCGAATGCTTCTTAGCGTACTGTTCCTGATGTGGAAAACATAGTCAGCGGCCGACTACGTATTTTATATATTAATGATGCAGACCTGAAAATTTCAAGGGTTCCTAGTGGTATGCTTCCCTCACATGCAAGGCAAAATTTGTACAAACTTCTACGTATAAATGTATGAAAACATTTATGGTATTTTCTTCCGCGTTGACAAATGATGCAAAGGGGACAAGTGAAACAGTAAAACCATCAACAAATAGAGTGCATTCTTAATTGGTGAAAATATAGGTAAAGAGAATTTTTAATTCTACCATGGAAAGAAAGTGCAAAGTATTAATTTACTCCGTCAACAAACATATCCTACAACTAAGAAATCATATCATTTGTTTTAACTATGGCGTACCAATGATGTGTTACAATTTCAAATCATTTTTTTTTTAAACCCAAAATGACAGCATTCTACCTAGTGGAATGATATTGTTTTCCCTAGTTATAAGTAAATTATAGTACATTCTGAGTTAGTAAAAAATATAGTTTAAGAGAACTCACAATTCTACTATATATGGAAAATAAAGTGCAAAGTATTAATTTACTCCATCAATAAATATATCCCATCGCTAAAAATCAGATTTTCTATTACAATTACGATATATTAATGATGTGTTATAATTCAAAACGATATCTTTTTATTCAAAATAATGTCGTTTTACTTAAATTATAAGTCAAATATAAGACATTTTGAATTAGTAAAAATATAATTCAAGAAAACTTACAATTCCACTGTAGAAAAAAGTGCAAAGTATTAATTAACTCCATCAACAAGCGTACCCTTTGGCGAAGGCAATGACTTTTGTATCTCAAATGTGACTGGCAAATATATCAACTTGCAAGCCCTGATTTATTTGTCCCCAAGAAAAGAGGTCATTTTACTGAGAGAAGCATTAACGTCTGTTGGGGTGCATGGAGTGACTGGAGTCTGAACCTCCCACCATTTTCGTTCTAATGCAATTTCAGTATTAATTCTAAGGTGGGAACCCTTGATAGCTAGGCACATTGGCTAGCTAGCAAGTCGTCAATGGTGTGTGCATGGGATCCTCACCCCTCGAGTAATTGCCAAAGAAGAAAAATGATACGCCCTCAAATTGAAGGACCACCATTATTACTTACACACAAACATTTGTCCCATTTTTACATACCTTGATTGACTTGTCCCGTGTTTATTTGCATTTAATTATAAAGAAATTTATGTTATATACATTTATCCAAGTGAGTGGATCTTGATGTTAAATACATACTTGAGGATGATAATATTTCTTGGTGAAATTTGGTGATGGGGAGATTTAAATCTCCCGCCTATTCTGTGCAGGTGAATTCTTTTCTTTAATACAAATTCGTCTAGCTAACCCCCAAAAGCTTGCTGAATTTTTGCTCGAATTTCTTCATTTTTTTCTTTTTTTCTTCTAATTCTTTAATTTCCACACCTAAAATATAAATTATATCAAAACTAAGTAATTTCTCTTTAAAATAAAATTAATATTAAAAAAATATTAACAAAAACTATGCACATTTTAAGCTCCATCAGCAGGTCATAATGTCCTCAACAAATGAAATAGTGATAAACAGGGTGGCACAAATGAACATTGACAAAACTACTGAACCAAAATCAGTTAACGCTAATATTCTTTAGTTTCATTGTATGACATCTAGAAGGTCAAGTTGCTGGAGCTGATGAGCTCAACTTTCTTTTGTGCCATTAATTATAGGCAAATCTTTTCAAAATTGTATGTACTTTTTTGTACAGTTATATAAATGTGGGCAAAATTTTGCTTCATTAAAAATAGAAAGGGTAACTACAAAGTGATTAAAATAACTGTTATTTACTATTATTTCCATCCTAAAAATAAAATCTAGTTTTAATTTTTTTATCCCAAAAAAAAAATTTAGTGTAAAATTTTTATATTATCTTTACAAATAATAATAATATATAATTTAAATTAAAAAATATAAATATAAAATTACACATTTAGTTATGTATTAAATGCGTTATATTTTGTAATTTAAAAAAATTATATTAAATTTAAAAAAAATTAAATAAAAAGAGTATTATTTTTTACCTAAATATTACATCAATTATTTATTAAAATTTGTCACTGTAAATGTCTCATCAATCAATCAATCAATCGTGTAGAAAAATGCATTGGGGATGCTGGATTACAGTATACCTGGTAAACGGATACTTAATTGAAGTGGATTAAATCAATGGACGCAAATTGGCATGCGAATGTGCATTACGTATGATAACCATGTCAGATTATTTAGTCCCTTTTACCAGGAACATTGCAAGTTACCATCTGAGAGAAACTTTCACGTGAGCTTTGGACAAAGTCATCTCCCACAATATTTTCCTAGGAAAACCAAACTAAAGTAATTAATTATACGTGTGATTTGTAGGTATCACTGCGTGTTGTTTTGTTCGAATTTATACTTAATAATTTCTTAACCCAGATTTGAGAATCTTTCAAGATTTTGATTGCGTTGAACTTAATCAATTAAACTCCGTTTACCTACTACTTCTGAAAAAAATACAACTATGAAATATTATACTTTACATTTTGATGGAGTCAAGTCTTAGGATGAATTTAATATAACATGCAAGTATTTAATTATTATCTTTTTCTCTCTTTGAATCAACTCAATCTGCATGGCAAAATAATGCATATATTTTTTGTATGGATGGAATGCAGCTTCTCTCCTCACCTAACTTTCTTCTTTTCTTTTTCGTCAACCATATAGAAATGTTGACAACTTCGTTAAAAGACCCAAATCCCGATTTTTTTTTTTTGAGAACTAAAAATACAAATTAAAAAATATTTTTAACAAAACGAACGCCAGAATAAGGGGTTCTAATTTTCGTCTCCAAAAATACAAAAAAAGGATTGAAACATTTGACTTGATTCATGGAGTAAACGGTCTTGCCAGTTACTTGAATGCTGAGATCCACTATCATCCATGCATAAAAATGCCAAAAGATGCAATTCCAAAACTATATTATCTTTTAAATTCTAAGATTAGACAGCCTACCATTCAGATAATTAGCAATGTATAATGTGGACCAATAGTTTGTACCATTTTTTTGGCATTTTTCCCTTTTGGGTTTTTGGGAATTTTTTTCCTTTTTTTTTAAAAAAAAATAATTCCCATTCTTAATGAACATTTATAACGGTATAAATTACGTTTTAAAATACATTTTTATATTTTTTTGAAATAATAATTATATTAAAAAAGTATAAAAATATTTTAAAAATTAAAAAAATACATTTTAAATATGCATTCCATACATACGTATGTATGTGGGAATGGTGTAGTTGAGACTTAGAGAGGTTTCTGACACAATCACATAGGTCATGTCTCAAAAATATCTAACTCTCTAAGTTTGATTCAATGATTCTACTCTAGAGCAGTGATCTGATGGACTAGAGATCAAATGAGAAATGTGGGGAGTCTAAAATCAAATTTGAAAAGCTGTGAATGTAGCAAATGAGGAGTGAGTGAATGTAGAGGTTGTAGCAAACCAAATCTGAAGGGATTCAGAAGTCAAATCTGAAAAGCAATGAATGTAAAACCAAATTTAAAGAGCAGCAAATGTGGAGGTGGAGAGTCTAAAGACAAATTTGAATAGTAATAAATGTGAAGATACCTCCTTTAAGAAAAAAAAATCTCAAAAATATATTGCTCAACTCTTACGTTGTATGAAAACAAAAACGAGTATTAATTCGGCATAAACGCTTGGAGTTCACTCTGTCTCAGATTCTCTCGGTTAATGAGTGAAATGGCGGGTCGGCACGATATATTTAATTTTCTTGGCGATGTAAAGAAATTTTTTCAAGAAATAGGCTACAAATTTAATGTTTTTAAGTTCTCCTCTGTTGAAAAGTCTATTGTTGATCGTGCTAGCAAAAGAAAATATACAATTAACGTTGTAAAAGTAAATAAACCAATTCTAACCTCATTATGTTTATTTGTTTATGTATACAAAGAGAATAGATGATCCCAAATCTTTATTTTGATATCTAATTAATTTAATACTATTATACTTATATAAATCAAAATTCTGAATTTTTAGGACCCTATTAGATTTATATATGGGGACCTAAAATTAGCTTTGGCCCTTTTAAGTTTATGCCTTAATAAAAAAGGATTAAGGCATCTGAAAAAAAGAGAATGAATCTATACCAAATTTATGCATAAAGAACTAGTACTAACTTAATAAATAAATAGAAAATATATAAAGAGAAATGACAATGAGGGCAAAATATGCGATTACATTATAAAATCTCAGTAGAATCATAGTGAAATTTTTTATAAAAATTGTGACATTTTAAGGAGCATATTACCTATCATTCCATCAAACAAACTGGATTGGATCAATCATTGGCCACTTTATTGGATGACTTGATTTAATCCAAAGGCCATAATAATTAATGTCCATTTTGTTAGAAGTTAATCCAAAAGAAGTTGACTTGGAGAGTGATTTAACTCAAACATAGCAAGTTGATTCAACCAAAGCTTCAAACTTTAACATATGGTCAGAATTATAGTCAAACAAAATCTGTGTGGTTGCCACTATTTTATCTTTCTCCTCTAAAAAGGATAGCCGTTTGATTAAATCAATAGCCTCTTTGTTCCTCTCACCCTTACACACAGACCCACACTAAAAGTAGGAACCAAAAACAAGCAAAAACGTTCTTGTCTTGTGATTGTGCTCCTTTTTGTTTTTATTTTTATTTTGGGTTTTGTAAAACCGATGCCTCATTCATCCTCCATTCATGAATGGTAATGACCTCCATGGTCATCAGTCTTCCAATCAATCTTTCTCACGCGGCCATAAAGTCAAAGTCGTCATCCGTTTCTTCTTTCCACGCAAGCTTCCCTCCTCCTACCCAACTGGGCCGACTCTGAAAACTCCTCCATTTCGCTATATATATTCATTTCAAACCATATTACTCTTGCCTTCGTTAATTTCCACATAAGTCTTGTCACTCTCTCTTTTTCTTTACCGCCCATCATAAAGAACATATTTACAAATCTATAAATATTCTTTGAGATCTTTCATTTCTTCAAGAGTTTAATTACTACTGAACCTGAAAAGGGTTCAGAAAGTTAAACTGAATTTGGCTTGAGGGAGTTAATTATAAGATTGGGAAGCTGAAGAAAGACTCTTACCAGTTATCATTAACTAGCCGGAAAAATGGCCGGAGGGGGTGGAGGAAGATCTTTGGAGGAAACGCCGACGTGGGCTGTTGCCGTAGTCTGTTTTGTGTTGGTTGCAGTTTCAATACTAATTGAGCACATCCTCCATCTTATTGGAAAGGTAAGCCATTCGATCTCCCCCAGAATTAATTGCTTCTTTCTTGAAGAATTAACCTCTCAAATTTGATTCTCGGATTTTGCAGTGGTTAAAGTCAAAGCATAAAAGAGCACTTTATGAAGCACTTGAAAAGATCAAGTCAGGTAAAGAAAGAGAAAAATGGTCGTTTCGCTTTCAACTATTTTCATTTTTACTTTTTGATTCTTTTTGGTGGGTTCTAATGGCTGGTGTGGCAATTATTGATTATGATGATAGAGCTGATGCTGTTGGGATTTATATCCTTGCTCCTAACGGTGGGACAAAGTCCAATCACTAACATATGCATATCAAAGAAAGCTGGAGCAACTTGGCATCCTTGTAGCAAAAGGCAAGAAGTCAAGTTGGATAAGTCTTCCAATTCGCACATTGAAGAGCATGTACGGAGAAGACTTCTCTGGGATGCTGATGGCCAGGCAAGGCGCATCCTGGCCGGTGGCGCCGGCGACGACAAATGTGCTGCCAAGGTTGGATTGGTTTTCATTCTTTTATAACAAACTGAAATAAGTTTTGAATTTTGTTGTACATCTAAAAAGGAGAATCAACATTTGCATGCATGGAAAATTTTGCGTTGGAATCATTTTGGACACACAATTTTTGCAGGGAAAAGTGCCATTTGTATCCGCGGATGGAATTCACCAGCTTCACATTTTCATCTTTGTTTTGGCTGTTTTTCATGTCCTCTACTGTATATTGACCTATGCCTTGGGTAGAGCCAAGGTATTGTATTATTCCCTTCTTCTTTTTTTCCAAATCTTTTTGTTCTATTTTCACTTTGCTTTCATCTTTATATACTTTAGAATGTCCTGCATTTTATTTTATTTTTTTGTACTCATTCCTTCATAATGTTTTGAGAAACATTTATCTTGGTGGTATCAGATGAGTAGTTGGAAGGCATGGGAGAAGGAAACAAGAACTGCTGAATACCAATTCTCACACGGTAAAATTGCAACCCTTTTTATTTTTTGTGGAATTTAGTATGATGAAGGGGAAAAAATCATGTAAATTCATGATTTGATGCATAGATGAAAAAGGGTTCAATTAAAGCACAAGTAAAAAAAAAAAAGAATCAAATTAATACTTGCTTACTCAACAATGGCATATTAAACATTTATGCATTGCATTAGTAGCAGATGATTAATATGACATCAATGTGGTGCAGATCCTGAGAGATTCAGATTTGCAAGAGAAACATCCTTTGGAAGAAGGCATTTGAGCTTTTGGAGCAAATCCCCCATTCTACTTTGGATTGTAAGTTGGAACCGACCTTTCTTTACTTACTCATTTGATATCTGAAATTATTGCACAACTATATATTATAGCTAGTATCCTATGCATCTATGTACGGATAATTTTTCTTTTCTCTTTTTAACCTATACATGAATAATTAATAGAATCAGACAGTGAAATACACATATTTACAATTTCCTAAATAAAGAAAATATATGTAACATGAGCCCACAACTCTCAATAGATAAGTTCACATTTTCTTTGGCATAATTGATTCACAAGTTGATTGTTTTATGCGTATAAGAGTAAATTTCTTGAATTAGTTGGACATAAATCCAGTCAATATTACTTCAAATATACCCATGTAAAACATATGAACAATTATTTCATACATTTGATGTAACACTTAGTATGACACAATAAAAAATAATTAAAAATACAATTTATAATTTAAAAAGAACAGTCTATTTACATACAGAGAAGAAGAAAAATAAAAAGTTATTATACTAAAAATAAAAATACAGCATATATACATATATTTTTTTTTTTGGTCTAAATTCTGGGTTCATGAACTAAAACAGGAAATTGTGAAAATGAGATTTTAATAAAGCCAGCATTGCCTTTTGTGGCCTGGCCAGCAAACAAGGGCAATGGGGACCTTTACAGGAATTAGTTATTGTCACTTTCTTCATGTTGTAGAGATTCCATAGGTATTATATTCATCCATCCAACATCACAGGATAAAAAATAAAAAAAAAAAATCAACGTGTTGAATGGAGAAATTGACTTTTCTTCACATTACAAGTTAAAAACAATGTTGTTAATTTCAAAATCAACAGTTTAAAATTAAGTAAATAAGGGGGAAAAAAAGAAACACCATTCAATCATAAATAGTAGAAGTCAACAAATGCACTTCTAGGTCTAATGTAAAAGTCACATAAGGCGAGACCATGGTTATGGCATGCCAGCCAAGTCAAATGAACTAATTAAAGGCACATAAACCGCGTACAAATGTGATTGTGTGCTTGGTTTGACCTTTCCAAGAAGCCAAAGTTAAATTGATTAATGATTCATGATAATGATTAATGATTAATTTCTCTTTTCTTACAAACTGTTGTGATTTTGTTGTGGTGTTGTAATAATTTTTATGATAATTAATACTTCTTCCGTCCATGTTTTTTTTTTTTTTTTTGTTATTATGAAATTTTTGACCCCTTGATTTGGGTGTGGTTTTAGGTTTGCTTTTTCCGGCAATTTGTAAGGTCGGTTCCCAAAGTTGATTACTTAACCTTAAGACATGGGTTTATCATGGTAATTTCTCCTCTCAAAAATAATTAAATTAGTCATATATATATATTTGGTTGAATATAAGTTTAATTCAAAAGAAAATAATTTCAATGGCAGGCACACTTGGCACCTCAAAGCCACACAAAATTTAACTTTCAAAAGTACATCAATAGATCACTGGAAGAGGATTTCAAAGTGGTTGTTGGTATCAGGTAATTTAATTAATTATTTTTTGACTTTTTTTTCATTTTTTTGTTTAGCTTCTGTCTTGTAAAACTAACTTAGATTTCCTGTTGATTTTTTTCAGCCCTCCAATCTGGCTTTTTGTTGTGTTTTTCCTCCTTTTCAATACCCACGGTGAGTTAATTATGTAAATTTGGTACATCATTTTCTTAAACCATGTTTAATTAATGGATTATTGGGTGTTAATTATTTATTAGTGATAATATTTAGGGATTATTTCACTAATCTTTTCATTTCTTGATTAATTGGACAGGATGGTACTCATATTACTGGCTTCCATTTATCCCATTAGTGGTGAGTGTATTTTTGATGATGATCTTTATCATTATTATTTGGTGCCCAAGCAATATATTAAGTGGACCATAATATTGACTTGAGCTAACAGCATGATAATGAAAAATGAAATTGCAGATAATCTTGTTGGTTGGGACCAAGCTACAAGTTATCATAACAAAAATGGGGCTAAGGATTCAAGAAAGAGGTGAAGTTGTGAAGGGTGTTCCTGTGGTTCAGCCAGGAGATGACCTCTTTTGGTTCAACCGTCCACGCCTCATTCTTTACCTCATTAACTTTGTTCTCTTTCAGGTACTAATCTTTACTAAAAATTTGCCTCTGATTATACCTAAATGAACTTCCTAATCTTAAACTTCATTTGTTTGTGTTTTTTGGTACAATGCAGAATGCATTTCAACTGGCCTTCTTTGTTTGGACTTGGGTAAGTGATTTACCTTCCTACTTATTTTCACCACTTCAAGACAGCAGATATATCAACGTAGTACAAGCTTTGATGAAATGATATTTTGTTTTGCAGTTTGAATTTGGTTTGAAATCTTGCTTCCATGAGCATTTGGAGGACATCATAATTAGGATATCCATGGGGTAATCCTCGCTTTGATTTCGAGTTTCAACCCGTTTAAGTTTATGTTCTAAGGCACATTTGTTTTGAGTAATTGTGGTAACAAACGTTGTTGTGTGATGGTGGTGGTTTTCAGGGTTCTCATACAAATCCTTTGCAGCTACGTTACACTTCCTCTCTATGCCCTTGTAACACAGGTAAGAACAACATTATTTTTATCACAGTCAATTCATTCATTCGAACAATGTTGTTTAAAGGAGAGTGCAACATCAATCGTTCGACAAAATTGTTGATGGCACTTTGCATACGCAATTATTCAATCAAAATCAAAGCATTAATTTGTTGAGTTTACTAATGCGTGCGTGATGTATGAACTAATATGGACAGATGGGATCGACAATGAAGCCAACAATATTCAACGAGAAAGTAGCCACAGCTTTGAAAAACTGGCACCACACTGCCAGAAAACACATCAAAGAAAGCAGGCACAATTCAGGGCTTCCATCTCCACTCGACAGCAGGGCTACAACGCCATCACACGCCATGTCGCCGGTTCATCTCTTGCGCCATTACAAGAATGATCTGGATAGCTATCAAACATCGCCAAGAAAGTCAAATTTCGATTGGGAAACTTCACCTTCCATTTCTCCCAGATATTTGCACCAGAGCAGAATGTCTTCATCTCTGCAGCGGGACGTTGAACTTGGGTCCTTAGAAAACACAAATGTGGGGATTCAAGGTGCTAGCACGTCATCCCAAGTGGCTCCTCTGTCACAACTCGAAATCACAATGCCTCAAACAGATAGTGGGAGATCAAATGATTTTACTTTCGGTAAATAAATAAATTGATTGATGATGATGATGATATTAATGATCATGATGAGGCCAGAGAACTTGTACATTGTTCCTGCCCGGCCGAACCCATTTTGGCAAGACAAAGATCGGCTAAAATGGAATCGGCCGACACAACATGATATTACCAATTGAAATTTTTCTGGGAATTTTTTTTTCTAATAATGTTGGTTTAATTGTTTATCTTCTTGTAATCAACAATTTTTCATTGTAGAAAACGGAAACCTGCTCTGTGTACATAGTACCATGACATTGAAGAAGTCCAATTTTGGATCTAAAGGGTTTAGCAATGTAAAAAAAAAAAAAAAATCTTGGACTTGGAAGTTTCACAACATTCTCTATAAATTGTTTTTCCATTTTTTCTTTGAGTAAAGTTAGAAACATTGTGGACTAAACACAATAAACACTTTGGAATGTTCGATTTGTGGAATCCAATTCATATGAGAAATTAATTCTAATTCCATGGTACAGAATTCCAGCCCGCCAACCCTTTTCAGACAAGAAGGATCAGTGGTTTACCTGAACAAACAAGACAAATTTGACAAACAAAATAATAACATACAAAGATGCATTCAAACTTCCATTGCATTGGGACATAAATTGTGGTTGGACTTTGGACAATTTTGGGTACAGGCAAACATGTTGAACTAACTAAATGGCTTGAATATACGAGGAATTTGAGGTTAATATCAAATTTGGTACTTATAGTACCGAACCCGGTCTAAGATGGCGTCGTCCCGAAAAGGACAAAATGCTATCAGCAATTCCAAGCTATCAATCCATTGCTTGGTGGAAAATGTAACACGTTTAACTTATCGAAGGAATCCAGGAAAAGCTTACCATAAGTGTCTTTTTATTTTTATCTTCGAATCTTATGCTTTTCCAATTGCTTGCAACCTTTTTCCAAATCGTTTGAGGAACTCAAACATGAATTGTGCTGGGGTAAATATAAAAACCATTCCTTCTAGTAGCTGGCTGATGGGGTAAAATTTTCTCATTAGTTTAATTATACTAAGATGGTACTTTCAATTGTGATCCATAATTTGTTGTTTTCCACTGGATAATTAAAAAAAAAATAAAATGGAGGGAGTGGTATTAGTTTCTGAGTTGCCTTATTGGAACTAATAAGATCATATCTCAATACTTAAAATTTTATATTTAAAATGTGTTTTTGAAAAGTTTATTGAGTTTTAGCAAAAGTTACTTGTCGGAAAAGTATCCATTAGTTGAAAGGTTTGAAAATAAAAGATGACTATAAAAAAGGGTAAAAAAAAAAAAAGACTCAAAAGGATAAGAAATCAGCAAATGTGTAAAATGAAATGAGAATTCTTTAAAATCTGTATAAATTGTATTTTCAAATATATTTTTTACACTTGTTAAAATAGTAATGGTGAGATAGAAAATATATTAAACAATATAATTTTTTTTAAAAAAAAGTGTAAAAATATTTTTTCAAATTATACTCTATCGCACCCTTGGACTGGAGCATCTACTTTAGGTCCAAATTAACGATGCTAAAAGCCCATCACACTTTCTCCCCCGACCCTGCTAAAATTTCTGGGTAGACTGGGGCAGCTACTCTAGGTCCAAATTGACAATGCTAAAAGCCCATCATACTTTCTCCCCCGAGTTTGCTAAAATTTCTGGGTTTCCATTCCACTGAAAAGACCAAGGACATGTATGGGTTTGCATTTTAAAATCTTTTTAATATATTTTTTAAAATTTTAATATAATTTTTATTTTATAATTATATTTTAAAAAATATAAAAATATATTTTGACATGGTTACGGACTCCAAATTTTGCAGCCTTAACTCCCACTTTCTCAAAATTGAAAGAGAAAAGCAATTTTCCTGGAAATAAAATGTCAAGATTGTTAACCAGGTCTGAGAATAAAACGACAAGCACTGGGAACAGCCAATATTAATACTATTTCCGGATAGGCACAAACTTCTGCAGCAGAGATTGTTCGCTTCCCTCACCGCCCATCCTCATCTCCCCTAATTATTGCGACCCTTTTCCTTTTGAAGAGAGGAAAGATCAGGAGAAGAGGAGATAATGGAACGTGTGCAGAGGATAATAGCAAAGTTGGGTCGCCAATGCTATGCCCTGTTCTGTTTGTGGGTGGTTCTTGTAATGGCGGTCATAGCCCATTTTGCCTTTCCTGATGAACAGCATGATGATGATCATCATCAATCTCAGGCATCAGTTCCTTCGAGTGAATCCAGGGAAATTCAGGAAACGAAAAAGATGCGAATTCGATCGGATTCAGCAAACAAAGTTGATGAAGTTGGCAGTAAGAGCAGGAGGGGGCAATATATTTAACCATCCAGAAATTGTTACCATAGAACTTTAATGCTTTCTGTTCCCCTTTTTTTTTCTTTTTGTGTTTCTTTTGGGGGAATATAAATCATGTCAGATTGTAATGTTGTAATGAATAATGGTTTCGTGGTTGGATCATATGTTACCTCCAAAGGCAATAGTTACTTACGATTTATCTTGTCAATCTTGATGTGCATCATATGATAATATGATGTAGAGTGATTTTTCTCATTCCAAGATTTCCTATGGGGCACTCATTTTTTGCGAAAATGCATAAAACAAATTTCTTACCTTATGTTTTGTTAGATGGCAATTTTATGTGTGTTTGGTTCTCATTAAAGTTTCAATTGTCTTGAAATTGAATTTTATACATTATTTTTATGACATTTAGTTGATTAAAGTCAGTAAATTTTCAAAACAAAATTTTTCTTTATAAAAAAAATTCATTTTTAGAGCAAATTTCTATACCATATTTACTAAGAAAGCCCAAGTAAAAAAATATATATTTATTTAATAATACATTAAATATATTATATTTATAACTAAAAAAAATAATATACTATCATTAAAGTAAATTTTTTTAATAACTGATACTTTGTTTTTTAATTGAGAGAGTACTAATTTTTTTTATGAAATTCAAATTAAAATTTACACCAAAATATATTGATTTAAAGTTAATCCAATTCCTTAAAACTCACATAAACAATGACATCGCATAAAGTTAGAACTAATCATAACCCATGTGGTAGTAATTTGGTTGCTAAGCTATTTAACATATACGGTTGAGTCATGTAAGGGATGGAGCAAACATTAGGACGAGGCTTGTGAATCAGGTTCCCGTTCAGCGGTGTTTAGTTTTCATGACTTTTTGTGATTCTCTAATAGAGGTCAATCAACTAATTTGTATAGGTGTCGATATCCTGGATAAAGTGCACTAATCATATCAATTTTTTGTGCAATGTTATTTTATCTTATTAGTTGTGCAATTTTCTTCATGGTTTAGTTATACGCTATACATCTATGAAGATCATTTAGCATTTTTGGCTAAATCTTGTAAATCTTTTGTCATTCGCAATCAATAAAAATATTTCGTTTCAGATAAAAAAAATTAATAACCCATGTTATCAAATCTGGACTGGATCAACCAATCCAACCAAGAATCGGTCATGGGTTTAGTCCGGGTTGTATTAAAAAATCGCTTTTAATTGACTCGGTCAAAAATTGGTCAAATCCCGGTTTGATCGATCAAAATCGATGTTAACTCGAGGTTGACTGGTAAAAAGTTTTATTTTTACATAAATTAATATTATTTTTTAAAAATTATAATTGAACTCTATTTTTTTGTTTACACTCATTTTTTACTTATAAAATTTTTAATTTTTTCAAATTCAACATTTTAAATGTTTACTTAAGAGAATTTTTACAAATTTTAACATATTCTTTACTTCAATATTCTTTATATTATTTTTTTTCACAAAATTATTCAATTATACATTTAAAATTTCATACACTTATACTAAATTTAGACTTAACTACACTAAAAATATTAAATAATTTATCTCTAGTATATTTGTATATTAATACTAATAGTTTTTAATTAATTTATATTTATCACATCATAATAATATTATTCAAATTTTTACTATTAATTCGATCGGTGTAATCAGTTGACCCATAACTCCTTGATTTTACCAGTTTGTACTCTAGTCCGTTTTTGACAACATTGACCCTAACGTTTTCGTGATAAAATAATTCATCCCTTTGTATGATGCCACAAAAATCAAAAACAAAAAAAGAAAAAAAAGGAGAGAAATCTCATGCTTAAATTAATGCACTTCTTATTGATTTTTTTCCTTTTTTTTTTTTGGTTTCAATTGAAAATCCAAAATAAGAATGGAAAAGGATTCTTACACATCCTATTGCCCATCCTATTCCTATGATGAATTTAATAATAGTTAAAGGACGGAATCGGTCAACCCCACCTGCAACATTAAATACTGTTAATCTAGAATTCAATAAGTTATCCACTCCAATCTCCCCACAGCAACAATCATCATCGTCTCCATTGGAAACTTTCTCTCGGACATTCCGCAGGTATTCCCGGCTTCCCGCACTGTGAGCAAAACAAGCAATGGCACGCGGCACTTCACAGTCTCAAGCTGCGTCTGGCTCCGCCACTCGCCCTGGCACCATGGCCCCGCGTGGCTCTGCTGCGGCCACCGCTGGCATGCGCCGCCGCAGGCTGGGTTCTGCTGGTGGTGGTGGTGGCGGCGGCTCCTCCAGCAATGGTGGCGGCGGTGGGTCCGCCGGGAACATGCTCAGATTTTATACTGATGATGCCCCAGGGCTCAAGATCTCTCCCACAGTGGTCCTTGTCATGAGTCTGTGTTTCATCGGATTCGTCACGGCACTCCACGTTTTCGGCAAGCTCTACCGTTACCGATCGGGACCCGGAGCCTGAAACTTTCTAGGTTCGGAATTTTGGATCGGATCCCTTCCTGTCGATCATTTTTTAGTGGGCTTTAGTTAATCAATGTGCGATCAAGTCAGCTCATGACTTTCTCTTTTCCACTTCTCTAAGTTTTCGGGTTCTGGTGCTCCGTTTTTAAATTGGAGAATAGATTAAAGAGGGCTAATTTGGTTCTTGAATTCTGGGTTTGTTTTTATGCGGTCCTTTAAAGGGGATTGTTTTTTTGTTTTGGTGTTGTACATATTTTTAATAATAAGGTTTTTGAGCTAAAATTGGCATCTTTATCCTTCAATCATTCTTGAATGACTAATCATCTATTAATTGTCACTGCATTATTACTTTTATGCTAATGTCTAATTTATTAAAAAGGGATTCTTTTAACATGGACTGACATTCTGGTGTTATGGTGTTCTGCAGTTCTGGTTCCTATTTCCCCTGTTTTTTGCTTTCTTCATATGCTTCTTGTCCTTTGTTTTTTTTTTTTTTTTTTTGGTCTTTTTTTCGGGTGTATTTTGTTGTTTTCGGGCCTGTGAATCAGTTCCTCTCCGTATTAGGATATACTGTTGTTGTCGTAAGTAGCAGAAAAATGTGTAAAAGAAATAGGTGCAGAATCTTGATCCACAATGGATCCACTTGAGAGTATGTTTGAGAGCTTCCATTCCGGAAGGGGCAAAATTGGATTGATGTATGTCTTTAGCTGGTAATTGTCAATGTTTATGGTAACTGGTAGGCAATGATGAATGTGCTCCACAATGCAGACTTGTTCCTCTACATCAATTCTGTCTTGCAGTTGTGGCTACTCATTATAGAAAGATTGGATCTCAAGCTAAGTGTGTTTTTTTGGGCTCGTGCTTGTATAGTCAATTTCATGGTTGTTCTATTCTCTTTCTCAAAAATCATAGAAAGAATGGAACCTTGCAAGCTATGTTTCGTCCTATGTTATGTGTGTATATCTCCAAGCTGATGTGTGTTGCTGCTTCACTTGGTCCTCCTGCTTTATGATTTGAACTGAAAAAACTGGTAATGCTGCACATTAATGTGATAAGTTCTGATGTTTTCATGACGAAATTTGTGATATATCTGACAGCTTCTTGCCTTTGACACAATTCTTTGACTGAGTACGATACATACTTCATAATATTGGTATGAATTCTTTGTGAATGCACCATGTTTGTGGTGCTTGCCGTCTAGTTGAGAACTAATTGAGCTGGATGGTTGTCTTTTCGACATGTTAAAGTACTCAAATGCTGGACTTTGAGCTATAGAAAGAGGTCTATTCTGGTGATGAAGAAGTTTCCTCTGCTTTTCTACCTTGAAAAAACATGCACCGAAAGCTCCTTAATCTTGTTTTATGTCTAAAGTATGCCAGGACTCTTTGTTATATTTTCGTTAAACTTGTAGTTTTACCCCATCAGCTAGGATCCTTCAGGGCCAAATGCTTATAATTTTATGGTACAATGCAGAGTTTTTACTATCCATTGATGTGCTTTGTGTTGGATGAGAGGGCATCCTGAGATTAGTTATTTTAAGCATCACCAAAAACTATAACATACTTGGCCAAGAGAATATCAAATCTTTTTGCATTCATTCCCAACAAGGGGTGTGAATTTGTGATACGATACGAACTTAACATGTATTTAACACATATAGGGTTTAGGTTAAAATCAAGTTGTACTCGTGTAACACGAAAAATAAATAGGTCAAATCAAATCAATGCGCGGATCAACCCGTTTAACTTGTTTAATATAATTTTAAAAATTATCTAATAATAATTTTATAAAATTGAAAGGTATTGTATAAAATATACTTTTAAATATTTTTTATGTTTTAATCTTTTATAAGGAGATAAGTTTTTTTTTTGTTACTCATGAAATAAATAAATAATTAAGTTTTTATAAATTTCATATATATATATATATATATATATATATATAGAGGTATTTTCGTGTCGTTTTCATGTTGTGTTGTATTACCCATGAAATAAACAAATCGTGCTCATAATTAAATAGGTCGTATTTGAGTTTGTATCAAATATGTAATACTTATGTTTAAACACGAATGATGAATCCAAAACACGACATGATTGCCACTCTAATCAACATATTCGAATCTTGATACAAGAGGAGTGGTGCTGGTGTTGTAGCTCATAGTTTGATTTTTTTGGTTCATTTTTAACTTCAGAACTTGATTTCAACGCATGGACTGTGTGCAAAAGCTCACAAATTACCACACCCCGGTCTAGTGTTTGAATGTAATTCTTCTCAGAAAAGCGTTATGGCAAACCTTTCTTCATGAAAAATAGCATTCATCATATAGGAACAAATTTGATAGATAAACACTGATAACTCTTACCGAAAGTATTACTTCCCCTATCTTTAAAAAAAAAAATGTCCATAAAAAAATTATTTTTAAATGAAAATTTTAAAGTGTTCCTAATAATAATAACAATAATAATAATAAGTATATTTATATTTATAGTCTATTATAAAAATAACTATAAAAATAAAAAATTGTGCACCTGTAGTTGTATTAAGTTGTACTGTATAATTAATAAAAAGTTATACATATTCAAACTTTTTTGTTTTGGGTTAGAAGGAGTAAAAGAAAAAAAGAATTATTAGAGAATGAATATTTGTTCTAAGTCGTCTATGAAAGATTTAGGAAATACTGATTATTTAAAATACCAAAAGGAAAAGATTCATTAAATAATAAACGAGTTCTTTGTTCTAATAAGACATCTATGAAAGATTTGATAAATACTGATTACTTAAAATATTAGAGGGGAAAGATTCATTAAATAATAAGCGAGTTCTAAGTATATGTGATAATTACTTAACAATTTAGATTTTTTTTCCATATTCTTGATAATCCTACACTTACGATTAGCTCTTAAATTTCTTTGATAGTGTGAATTATTAATTTCTTTGTCATTATTAGTATTGTTCTTAATTATGTGTGATTTTTGAATTTTATTTGTAACAAATTAAATTTTAAAAATAGTTACTTAAAGTTTTTATGATTTAATATATCAAGTTAATAAGTAGTAAACAAAATAGAGTAAATAATATTTTAATTAAATTAAATATATTAAATACTAGAAACCTGTAATAACAGGTTACCAATTATGAAGGATTTGTTAACATGTTATTATGTCTATAGAAATATTTTACATGTCATTGGTTAAAAAATGACGGAACCATCATCTCAAAAAGTTGAAACCTCTATAGAATTCTCTTAAAAAGTTTATTTAAACTAAAGTAAACTCTCTTTGTGGAAAGGAGGGATTGCTATATATTTGATTTTTTCCATAAATTGATTTTCTTCTTTATGGATTTGAGCTTTCATAAATATGCTAGTTTCTAAAGAGGGACAAGACTAAGTAAATCGAAAAAGGTTTTCATGAGACAAGAAATGAAAATTATTAGTTTGAGACGAAATTTTGTAAATAAGCAATTGTCTAATAATGAAAAATGAAGCTCAACCTTCTATTAAATATAATATATTGAACTCAGAATTTATTAGATACTTTTTATAAATGTCAACTAAATGTCATTAGTAAATTACTGATCGAGTCATTTGATAACCAAGTCATGTTTAGCTAAGACTATATCTGTGGCTACATATTATGTGGTTGAAAACCAATTTCAATTATATTTGCAGCAGTCTAATTTCCCTTCATTTTTAAATAGCAGATAGGTGATTTTTTTTTCCCAAAAAAGACAAAAAAAAAGAGAAGAAGATATATTTAAAAAAAAAAGAAAGAAGAGCTACATTATGTGGTTTAGGAATGAATACAAGCCAATATCGTCATGAAAGAGAAAGGGGCATTTAATGCCCAAAAAAGTGTTTTAATTCATAACCATTGAAATAGGAATTAAACTTATACTAGTTCCTACTACGTATTATCCGTTTGTTTTTCCAATTTCCAATTAATTAACAGACAATTATATCCTTTTCATACCACCAATGATTATAACCAAAAAAGGAAAAAAAAACTTTTACCAAAGCCTAATTTAAAAAAAAAAAATTGTGGCACATTTTACTCAATAACTATCACTCTAAATATGACTAATGTTCTATCGTATGAATATCACTCAATAAGTGAAAAAAAAAATTCACTATAATTTGTTTTGATATTAATATCATCACTTTTGAATCCTCAACTCCCTACCAGATCTAAACCATAAAATATTTTTCGAAATAAGTAAATCAAAAAAATTTCTATCAACACATTATATTGCTCATAATTTTTTTAAGTGACATTTCAAACTACATTGTTGTCTATAATAATTGAGTAAATATTGAGGCACAATAATATTGAGACACAATTATTGTGCCATGTAGAATAATACGTAGACAAGTTGTGTTATTCTCCTAAAAATAGAATATAATAATTAAATCATTCACGACTAAATATTAATATTATCTGTATATAATATGTTCATATTGCATAATTTAGAGGCAAAATATTGGCATTTATCCTAAAGATTCCAATGGGATAATTGATAAATATGGATAATGAGACTCCCCGTGTGCAAACAGGAAGGCGATGTCACACTCGGGTGGTGGGGAATGGGGATGACTGTGATGGCTTGATCAGATGTGACATGGATGGACTATGGACCTCATCATCCGCCATTTCCAGAACCCCACAATCAACCCATCATCAAGCCGCAAATCGATAGTGTGTTGAACTTCTGAGCCTCTGCACCAACAGTAAATTGAACTTCTCTTTTTCTTTTTCTTCCATGTGTTGGATTGTAGTCATCTTTCTCTCAGCTCAGCTGTCAAACACACACACACACACACACATCCCCCGCATCGCATTATCCTCAGTAAATATAAATATACGTCCCAAAGTACACGAGATATGACTCCTTGTCACACGCTACTTCGTATCATACGCAACATTTTCTAGAGTCTCTTGTCGCTCTGTCCCTGCTGTCTGTTAACCGCAGAGGAATCATTAGGCAATAATTCAATAATTAGGGACTCCTCTAAGTGATCGTTTAATCCCATATTCCACCTGAAGTCGGAGTTTCCCGATTGGTAATTTATTCTCGCTGTTTCAGTCAATTTCGGAAAAATAAAATACTGGGTCCAATCTAGCTCTGGATATGGAGGTTCGGAATGACGTGGGAGTGGGTAATTTGTCGCCGGAAGATCAGCAGTCATCGCCGGCTCAGTCTAAGCAACTCAAGACCTCTCCCGTAGCTGTTGATACCAATTCCGTTACCCAGAGGTTCCTTCATACTCGATTTTCTTTTCATATCATGCAGTTTTACATCTAGTTCTCTCTATTTGACCTAATATCTTGGAACGTTCTAGCAATGAAGATTTGGGCATTTTGTGATTTATTTTATTTTATTTTTTACTTTGATGTTTGTAGGTTGCAGAAAGAACTGATGTCTCTAATGGTAACTTTCCACTCTCTTGCGATTTTACGATTGTCTTCTTCAAAATTGTAACTTTTCGCTGAGGAGTTGTCTGGACTTAATGTTTTATGTCGATTCTTTGTGCCATCATGTTATATTGTCTTCTTAAACGGTATCTGGATCTGTGTTCTTCTTGGATTACATGCATTTTGGGTCTGGACGTGGTTAAGGACACGAGGTATAAGAAGATTGAATGAGATAGAGTTTTGAACTTCCAACAAAAATGAAGCAAAATGGAACAAAGACAAAAGGAAGATTTTTTGGTTCAAAAATGTCTCTTTTGTCTCTGGAAATTATGGGAAATATATCCCCTTTAAACCACTGAACAGTTGTGTGGCACGTTACGTGCATTGCTTTGCTATCTCCGAGCTAAGTGATCAAAGGTTGGATTAGGCTGGGTTTCTCTGAAGCATTGAAATTGTTACTTTCTGTTTGAAAATTCTGGGCTGTAAAAATTTAAGCTTAAGTCGCTTGTATGTTCTTGATGATTGAGTAAGTTATGAACTTTTCTTAATTAGTTTTACTGTTAGAGACTTCTATTCCAGTTTTAGCTCTATATTCCTCAAATTATTGTTTGATTAGCTTTGTATTGGGCAGGCAAACTCTTTGTCTGCTGCCTCTACCATCTTATTTCATGTTTTGTTGGCTTTTTCTTCTTGAAATCACATTTTTGTGGTTATAAAGTGTTCAACTTCCTTTTCTTCTCTAGTCATTCCTTTTATTTTGCTTCCTTGACGTAATAAAGCAGGTTTAATGGTATTTAGTGCCTAATAGATTAAACATGCCAGAATCCATGTGGTTGCTCTTATCCTATTTTACAACCTTTAGGAGCAATATAAATTTACGGTAACTTTTTGCCTACAATTCTTCATTAATTTGTTGTTCTGGTTACGGCAATTGTGAGTGCGTATTCTTAGTGGTGGAGCCAGGATTTCTGATTTCCTGTTTCCTGTCTGAGTTTTCAGTGAGGGATGAGTGTTCTTAGAAAAATGTAGCTGTTAAAAAGCCAATATAGCTGAAGAAGTCTACTAATTCAAAACTTGCTTAATTTTATGCAAACTTTTATACTTTAGGTCTCTTTTCCTTTTGAAAGGAAATTCAATTTAAATGGAAGCGTATAATGAAATAAATGCTGATAAATTTGGGTCAAATAGATTATTCGTATTTAAGTTGAAGTATTGTTGTCTTTTTGACTTGTATACTCTATAGTTTCAGCATACATCATCACTTGAGTTTCTGTTGATAGGCCAAGTGCCACAGGATTTACATATGTTTGTTTTTATTTCTCCTCTACTTTTTTCAAGATATGGGATTTCCTTTCCTTTCCTTTAACTGTCATAGTCTGCTGAATCTGTATCCAGTTATATTTGAAACGCCCTTTGTGAGTGGATAACTAAACTCAATACTGCTCCAATGTGTTCTGAAACTGATAGTTTGCATCCCTCGTGCTTGCAGATGAGTGGAGGAGATCTTGGAGTGTCTGCTTTCCCAGAAGGCGAAAATATATTTACTTGGATTGGGACCATTGAGGGTGGTAAAGGAACTATGTATGAAGGTCTATCTTACAAGCTTTCTTTACGTTTTCCAATTGATTACCCTTTCAAGCCTCCACATGTAAAGTTTGAGACAATGTGCTTCCATCCAAATGTTGACCAGTATGGAAATATTTGCTTGGACATCTTACAGGTATTTGTCGTCTGTAAGAATTCTTTATAGTCAAAGTAAATACGATTATGATCCCAAAAGTATGAATAACCGAGCATTGAGTGGTAGTGAAGATGCTTCAATCTACTGGTAATAGTTTAACCTTGACTGAATGAACTGTAATTTGTAGAACTAAGTGCATATATCACTTAATGTGCTTTTGTATTTCCCCCCTCATGTGGTATAAATTATGATTTCATTATATTAGATATTGTTTGAATTGAACCGGAATATTGGAATTAATTCATGAATTTTTTATCCCTCTTTTTCTATATTGTGGTATTATTGCTTTAAAAATCGAGAGCACTAGCTCAAACTCGTTCTTCTCGTATTTTTTATTTTTTGAAGGACAAGTGGTCTTCAGCTTATGACTGCAGAACCATTCTTCTATCGATCCAAAGCCTGTTAGGAGGTTTGTCAAGTGGCCTAATGCCTCCGCTGTTTTTCTTTCTTTCTTTTTATTTTTTTTTGGGAGGGAGGGTTGGTTTTTACCTCACTTTTGGTTGGAGTGTGGTAACTTTCATTCTATTCACCTCATTTTATTTTACATTTGCAGAACCCAATACTGAAAGTCCTCTCAACAGCTCAGCTGCTGCACTTTGGAAGGATCAGGAAGGTTAGAATTCCTCCAGTGTTTCACCTTCAATGCTAAGCCTACTATTCATTATTTTCCTAATAATATTTGCTTTACTTTGTTGCGTACATGTATGTCTTTGCATCGTTCACCAGTAAGAATTGAAGAAACCAACTTGGTGTTTTTGAATGAATATTTATTCAGAAATGATACTGTGTTTGTTGGCTGCCATTTGGAGCTCTGTGTGCGTGTGTTTTAATCCTCTACAAAACTTTGCATACTCTCAAGAAGTGTCTCAAAAGAACTAGCTTTTTTGGCCTACCTTAGGACAACGCATCCTTACCTAGCCACTTCAACTCTGTTATTGGGTTAGACTACTCTGATTCCCAAATGAACCACCTTTTAGATTACCAGATCATCAGAAAAACAAACTAATGGATACTTGATCAACAACACAAAATGCACATGCAATGCTTAAGCGACAATCATTACACACTGGGGAAACTCTTCAGATAATTGGTTGCAATGCCAGTGGAGAGTCTTCTTTCCAGAGGCAAGAGTTTTAATGCCAAACTCGTTTTGCAGATTATAGAAAGATGGTACGCAAATATTACATGAGCGGCGAAGTCTTTGAGAGCTGATTTGCGATTTTAGTCATGTTTAGAAGACAGTAGTCGGAAATCATCAGCGCAATCCACTAGAATGCAATTTCCTGCTTTTGATAGGAGGACTTTCCGCATAATGTAGAGATCGCTGATTGGAAAAGTTCAATTTTGAGCATGATTCTGCTCGGATTGGTTGAAGAATGAATCGATGTAATTATTTGAACCTCGTCTCTTCCTGCAAGATTTCTGTATCCTTTCATCCTGTATACATTTGTTTTGGTTCTACTATTATTTAACTTTGTCAAATAAGTCCTGTGTACAGTTTATGGTGAGATCCATTGATACCTTTTTAATGGAAATTATACTTTCTGTTATTGGTTGAACTGATGTTTTAGAATTTTGAGTCTATGAAGGACCGAGTTGTATCATGTTATACTTTTGTTGGGACTAAATTTGAGATCTTTTGGGTGTGGAAGGTGCAATCCACCATTTACCACTTCACAAATATAACACAAATTTCATTTAAAAAAAAAAATATTTTGCATACTACTAAAATACAATGGGTGAACAACCTGGGGAGGATCTCAGTTGAATCAAGATCACAAAATTGTCTTGACAACCTTTCCACTTAGTACCGTTGGATTACTAAAATCGACACTTTACGTTAATTTTCGTCCTTATTCGAGGTAGACTTTCGTTGTATTCGGCTGGTGGGTCTTGCAGTCACGTTCTACTCACAAACTCCTTTCTACCTTTGTAGACGGCGACCTTTGTACTCGAAGGCCGTCTGACTTAGGAAAACTTTTGCATGTCTATTACTTTTTGGGAGACTTACGCCTCATAAAAATCATTCATTTGAAATTGTTCCATGACACAAGATAAAAAATCTAATTTTTTCAAAATGGTATCTCAACGTGATTTAGAGATGAAATCATAAGGCAAAATCTCTTTTTCTAGGGTGAATTCTAAGCTTTTTTTTTTTTTAATATAAATTTTAGAAAAAACAAATCCTACTCTACATTTTTATGGGGAGGGAAAAGGGAAAGTAAATGATTACCTATGAAAATTTAACCCCAATTCTTGAATTTGGCAATTTATTAATATAATTATTAGTTCAATTTTGTTAAGCTATGAAACAAAGGTCAAGCACATCAAAAATAAAATCCCTTTTTTTCTTACTATTGTTTTTTATGGCAGTTAATCACTTAACCTAATCTTCTCATGAGCAAGATAATGAAAGCCAAATATTTTCTAAAGGAAGGGTTCTTTAGGCAGTTTATAAAGGTAACGCTTCATAACTTTGGAAGTGCTGGATGGGAGCAATGTACATCATATAGAAGGGAGTCAGATTTTAGGTTGGAGATAGGAAATCAACAAAAGTTTAAGATGCACCATGGATTCCAAACAGCTAGAATTCTATGCCTACACAAGGGGCAGGTTATATTGGTGAGTGAATTACTAAGACAAGATGGGAGAGGCTAGAATAAGGAGTTAATCTGCCAGATCTTTAGCCCTGAAGATGTTGAATCTATATTAAGCTTACCATATGGATAGAAAGGAAGTACAGACAAGTTAGTGTGGCAGTTTAGCAAGCAAGGAAGCTATAGTATTAAATTAGCCTATCAATATGTTCAAAAGAGACAAATTGAGCTCAACCAAAAAGCTGAAAGCAGCACTAATGAAGGACTTTTGAAAACCATGTAAAGGAAGAGCTGGAAACTAAAGATCAAAGGCAAGTTGAAACACTTTATGTGAAGATGCTACCATGGTATTATCCCTACTAAGGCCAGCTACTCAAAAAGGGCATTAAAGAGGATCTAATTTGCAATATGTGTGGAGGGCAAGAAGAGAACTTGGAACATTTGCTATTTACTTGTCCAAAAGCTAGCATGGTGTGGAAGCTAGCTCTTGTTATATGGGATGAGTTAATGGAGAGCACAAAGAGCTTTCTATGGTGGTGGCAGAGCATATGCAGCTATGCTAAAGACCAGTCTTGGCAAGATAGAGCTCAACTGACAGTATATATTCTATGGATGCTGTGAAAAACAAGAAACTTATGTATTTTTAATGAGTGGAGGGAGGAAAAAGTAGTAGTGGATCTTGCTGTAGTTGAATGGATAGAATTTCAAGAGGCTAACAACATGGAGAGAGGGTGGGGAATTAATAGCATAGGGACAGTTTTATTTGGAAATCCAGGACTGAAGCCGCACCATTACTGATGAGTACCATGGTGGGTCAAATGCCAAAATTGTTGCCAATGATCGATTGTATGTTTCGGATAGACCAATCACAAAATCAAGGGCGAAGAAATTCAAGGAAGTAATGACTGGATTTGTGAAAACTACTTGGGCCGAATCTAAACACTAACCCAGCATGACTCCAACATTCAAAATGGGCTTTGATGAAGATGGACCAGTCTTAGTAAATATGATACAATCTAAGGGATAGTTGGGCTAGTAAGTATATAAACCTGAGCTGGATTTTAAAGACTTTATCTGTTTAATTCTTAACCTAGTTAATTAGGGTTGTTAGTGGTCATATAAATAGAATATGAGCCACCATTGTAAAAAACTTTTTGTTGAATCAGATTTTGAAAATTTCATATTGTAGAGAGTTGAGTTTTCTCCTCTTGTTTTTGAATGAACTTCTAAACTTATCAAAGAAGCACTTCTTTGTGGCGTTCAACCCTCAAATCTGAGTTCTTGAAACAAGCTTTCATTGGGTTCTTGAAACAAGATTTTAGTGGGTCATTTGAACAAGTTTTCAATGGGTTTAGATTCTATCATACCTCTGGTTCTTGTCTTCTAAAGGCATTAGGTCAAGGGTTTTTATTCTCCTTTTGCTTGTATTTAGCAACTTGGGGTTATGGATTTCAAATCTGGTTGTGGGTTCAAAAGGGTTCCACCTTGCGGGTTCACATCATTTACCTGGATGGAAGTTGAAAGGAGAAAAGGAAGTATGGATGCACCTTAACAAGGGGAGATTATAAACTAGTAACCAATGATCGGAGTTCAGTGGTTACCTCTCTCACTAACAGCAAGGGATGCATCCAGCCATGGCAAAGGAACAAGACAAAAAACCTGTTGTTTAAAATCAACACCTAGGATGTAGTGGCAAGAAGTAACCAAATTATGAAATTTTCAGGTTAAACTTTAAAGCCTTGAAGTGACTTTTGGAGCATTGCGGGAATTTTTTGTACTTTTGTAGCATGTTTATTTAGGCTAAACATAGAACATGCGGACATGAGTTCTTGAAAAGTAGTATGGCAGGATAATAGATAAGAAAGAACTCTAATTCCTAGCATTAACTATAATTTTATAGCCAATTGGCTAGAAATTTACAGTTTTGTTGGGTAAGTAATACAATTAACCTTTTAAGAAAAAAAAATGTGGATAATAGATAGGAAAGAACTCTAATTCCTAGTGTTAGCTACAATTTAACAGCTAGTTCGCTAGAAATGTACAATTTTTTTTGGTAAGTAATACAACTAACGTTTTAAGACCCAAAAAAAAAAATAAAACACTCTCCCGCCACATTGTAACCGATTTTAACGGACAACCGTTCTTGCTCATTTTAACAAAGCAGAAAAACAGAAACAATGGCAGCCAGTGAGACCCAGAAAGAGAGGAAACTGCATCATCAAAACTTTACTATTATTCTTCTAATTCTCTTTCTCTACCCAAAAACATGAGCGTGATCGACATTCTGTTCAGGCTCGACGATATATGCAAGAAATATGATAAATACGACGTCGAAAAGCAGCGTTCGGTCAATGGTAACTCTGACGATGCCTTCGCTCGCCTCTACGCTTCTTTTGAGTCCCAGATCGATGCCGCCCTCCATGTTTGTCATCTCTCTCGAAAGATTTGAAGCATTTCTTTATTCATGTGTATGATTATTTATGGGTCCTGAATATTTTTGTTTCTTAATGTTTTCAATCTATAGAAATCGGAGATGGCGGCAATGGAGACAAACAGGGCAAAGGTGGTGGCCATGAATGCCGAGGTTCGACGAGTGAAGGCCCGGTTACTGGAAGAGGTTCCCAAGCTGCAGAAACTCTCTCAGAAGAAGGTCGATAAATATCCTTTTTATTTTTTAAAAAGTTTTCCCCTTGGAGTTCCTCCATTTCATGTTTTAAGATTAGATTTTTTTTGGACTCTTTTCCAGCTTTTCTGAATCGACAAATGGAAATTATTTGTGACTGGGTTGTAATGGATGAGAATATATGTTTTGCTACAAGTAATTAATTCATTTTGTAAACTTATTGTTATTCGTGAATTCTGAAAAAAAAGGAAAAAATTGATGCAATTTGTTATTTCATTCCTGTTTATTTTGCTTGTTATTTGGATTGGAAAATGGAAATCTTGGATTATGGTCAGATGGTTACTTTAAAGCTGAAAGTTTTAATGGCGATGATGATTTGATGAACAGGTCAAAGGCCTCACGAAGGAAGAACTAGAGGCTCGTTATGACCTGGTTCTTGCGTTACCAGACAGAATTCGTGCAATACCAGATGGGACATCAAGTGACACCAAACAAACTGGGGCTTGGGGTGCTTCAGCTTCTAATAGGCACATAAAATTTGACTCAGGTGATAATCGTGGATTCCTGATGATTGTTCTGGTGGTTATGCGTCCCTTTCTTTCTTTTTTCTGATGCTTTTTCTATTAATGTCTTTATACCAGATGGGCACTTCGGTGATGATTTCTTTCAACAAACTGAAGAATCGAGTCAATTTAGGGAGGAGTATGAAATGCGGAAACTAAAACAGGCTTGTAACTCACCTGTTCCTTTTTCAGTTTTTTGTTGTTGCTCCTTTTTCTCTGGCTTTTCTGCTAGTCAAGTTCACTAGCAAAGTATAATACTCATCCCCTTAAATCCCCGTTCAAATTGTCTCAGGATCAAGGCTTAGACATCATCTCAGAAGGTCTGGATACATTGAAGAATTTGGCTCGAGATATGAATGAGGTTTGCGCTTGATCACTTTTTGTACTTGAGATGCAGGTGGAAGTTGGTTGAGTTGATTGATTTCATGCCTGATGGTTTTTCTCAGGAATTGGATCGGCAAGTTCCATTAGTTGATGAAATTGAAACTAAGGTTTGAAATACTTGTACCATTTTTTTTTATTTTTTGTTTTTTGTTTTGTGATGCAAAAGACAATTTTGAAGATCCGACATCATTTTCGCAGGTGAACAGGGCAACATCCGACATCAAAAACACAAATGTCAAACTCAAGCACACAATAATCAAGGTCTTCTACCTAAAAAGCTTGCCATTTTTTTTTGTTGGGTTGCTTTAATTGGCTAATACAATGATTGTCTTTCTGAAATTGTTTCAGATAAGGTCTAGTCGTAATATGTGCATTGACATCATTCTGGTGTGCATTCTTCTGGGAATTATCGGCTATTTGTACAAGTGAGTTACTTGACCTTCTTCTTATGAGCAAAGAAATGAGGATTTTAATATGCTTCCTATTATTATGCTGTCATGGTTTCTTTCGTTTCTGATACCAATGGAAGAAACCAAGTTGATTTTTGTGCTTTAAAGCTATGTTTGATACCTTTGGCTGAAAGTATAAGCTCATATATGGATTACTAACAACTGCATCAACATACTCCGCTCTTGTGTGAATTTCAACTTCAATAAAAACCGACCTAAGAGGAAGAGGGAGCGAGATAAACTTGGAAGAATGATCATAATTTTATCATATTTACGATATCCCTTTTTTTTTTGCAGTGTACTGGCTTAGTAGGCAACATGCTTCTGATACCCCTGATGATCTTTCAGTCTACTACCAGTCACTTCTTTAGATTTTTGACATCCGTGCTTGGTTTCTATACCAACTTCAAAAAAGTGGTTCGCTATTGCGGATTGGAGCTGCATTGCCATGAGCTTATTTCACGTTAGATGTTACAGGGTGTTACCGTTCTCTTAAAAAAAAAAAAAACTGTAAATCATGAATGATTAATTAAAAGTCCTACTTTAATTTGATTCCTGATTTTGCTATATTTGAGAGCGTAGGTGAGATGTCTTTGAATTGTGATCTTGATTGTCTTAACTTTGAGGATAATTCTTGTTTACAATGTTCATCGGATTTTGTTGTAGGAAATGCATTAAACAGACGCTTTTTCTTTAGCCTTTCAAGTTCCATCCTTTCTGATCTTAGGAGAAAAGTTGATCTCTCTTGTTCTCTCTGTGTTTCTGAACTTAAGCGTGATTCGTCAATGACAAGTGTGACATGTTATGATTGCCAAACAAATTAGATGAAATGGAGCAATATGTTCACGATCGGTTAATAATATTAAAGATCTCCTTTAGGGAAACGCGTAGACAAGACTTCAATTTTTTGACGTAAATCTCAAAGTTTGCAGCTGATTAGTTTTAAGTCAATTATATTGGGCATGAAAGGCACCATTGGAGAGCAAACAAAACTAAGGATCTTATCTTTGATTTCGACAAAGTTCATCTGAGACAGTTCACATTTTTGTCATACCCAAAACACAAAAACAGAAGAACTAAAGGTAAAAGATCAAAATCAATGTTCAGGAATTATATAATCACACTAATAAAAACTGCATGTCACACAAGTTGGTAGACAAAAAATGATGAATCAAGCATCACATGATTGACTACAATATCACGAATTCCCAGTGAATTTGAGCTCATTGTGCTGCTGAAAGGGCTACAGTGGGATCTTGCCTGTTTACGGCAGAAATCTTTGAGCAAATGTATACATATCAAGCTCTTGCAAGTTCATCATGGCACTTGATAAATTAAGCTTGCACCTGTCTCCATTAAAATGGGGCTGATTGTAGAAGGTTGTAGCATTCGCAGCTGTCACAGTACTAGTCAAGAGACTCTCATTGTTGTTAAGATTAATCATTGCTCTCTTGGATGGAGGGTTACTCGAGTATTCATTTCCATCATTACGTTTGCCCTGGGGGTTCAAGGAACTAGCAAATAAAGGATTGTTCATTAGATTCTCCTTCATTGTTCCGCGTTCAAAACCTGTGTTGCAGTTGTTGCCAGTAACGATGCTGCTTTGAGAGGATGCAGTGTTATCCGTTTCCATATAAGGAAAATCTCGAGATGCAAGCAGTTTGGCTAGCAAGTGACAATCTTTGGATAAGAAATAATTTGAGCAGACTTCTGAGGAATTAGGATTTTGTGTGTATACGGAAGGAAGTTCCTTCACATCCGGTACATCCCCCAGGACGTTAGTGGGACTCTGGGGAACTTCCAGTGAGTTCTTTGACATGTTGCCTTTTAGTTTGATCCGACATAGGACCCAGTCATCCAACTGTATATATAAAAATATAATCATGTGCCAACATAAGTAAAATTCAATATTGCTGAAATTGATGATCATATGGATCCAAAGTAGTTGTTCCAATCAATAATACTTACCCTCATGGACCCTTTAGACCTTGATGGCCTAACGAGGGTGTCAGGAAGTCGGTACTCGATCATGAGCCAATCTGTCTTCACTCCATTCGGAGGCCTTCCGATGTAAAACACAAGAGCTTTCTTGACTCCAATTCTTGTTCCAGTTGAACTGAGTATAGGCTTGTCAGTTCCAGTTGCCTTCCAGTATCCTGAAGCTGCTGTCCTATTAGGCCTTGCTCCATTCGGATACTTCCGATCTCTCGGACTGAAGAAGTACCATTCCTCATCTCCAAAAGGGGCCTTTTCTGCATAAAATTTTCAAACACGAAAATCAGTAAAACTGATCATTGCAAGCATGACAGCATAGATGATCATAGGCATAAGTTTCAGAACAAACTTGGCAAGTCCCAAGGATTATGGCTATAAAGCTCGATTTCGCCTATTACAGCTGCAGGGAGTGGACGAGATTTAACTTTGTTGTGCAGATAATAAACGATGAGCTCTGCATCAGATGGATGGAATCTTACACCAGGAGGGAATTTGAAGCTAGTAATGGATTGTGTCTCCATTGAAGTTTTGGCTGACGAGCAGGCAGGCTGGTTGGCTATGAGCGTAGAGAATTGGTTTCTGAAATGATACCATGAATTGGCTTCATATTTAAGTTGGGACAAAAGGATCAAGTGTCAGGCATGAGCTCATGCATATATGGACGTTCTTTCCTAAACAGGAAGGGACGAAATGGGATATACACCGGTGGATTAGATTGATGGAATATATGACGACAAACTTTTTTGTTTTCCTCTATTTGCTCTTTTAAGAGTTAATTCCTGCAGGGGAATGAGTGACCATTGCAATCTTTTATGGCAACATACCCTCAACAAGCATAGAAAACATTTTGCGCTATTGTGGCTTTAGGGTTCCATTAGAGCAAATTTTTCTTACTGCAGTTGTTTTTTCTCCAATCCCTGCTAAAGGATTAATTTTTAGATTTTTTTTTTAAATCGAATGTTAGGCACCTCGGGTATCATGCATATTTGGAAGGCTACATGCACTTTGTTCTAATGACAATTTATTTTGTATTTTTATATTTTTATATTTTTGATATAACATTTACATTTAAAATATAAATTCACTTTGTTTTAACGATAATTCATTTTGTATTTTTATATTTACGATACAACTTTTATTTCTAAAATATAAATACAAATGGGATGACAAGCCATAGGAATCATTTGTATCCTTACACATTCAATCATGAAAATCATTATCAAGGAAAACTCGTACTTATTTTGAAGTTAGGATTGACATTAAGGGATGGGTGTTATGCTTGCTAAAGAGATTTTTGAATTTTTTTTATTTTCTAATAATAAAATTTTAAAGTATTTCTGTTTGATAACTTGATTGATTACTCAATAAAAATTCTAACACCCTCTTTATTTTGTTTAATGATTCCTATCATTTTTTTTTATCTCTCAATGAAATTTACTACATTCACTCCGTGTCTTCTTTCATGAAACTTTGTGATTTTTATTTTGGTTTGATCATCTTTTGATTTAGTTATCTTTGAGGTTGGATCCTACTTTCCATAAGTGGAAATGGTCATGGCTCAATGAAATGAAATTCTTGAGTCATCAAGCCTTCCTAATACACTCTTTTGCACATACATAAACATGAAACATACGACTAATATCTATCTAATGACATGTTACATTCGATTTTCTAGACCTCACTCCACAAATTTATGATTTTTCTTACATATATATATATATAAGAAAAATCATCTAGCCTTCCTAATTCATCTTTTTTCCCTAATCATCTAGCCTTCCTAATTCATATATATATTTTTTTATTATTATTCGATTTTCTTGTGCCTTGTTTCTATTAGAATTCTGTGCAGTCCGAGTTATCTTTTTGTTTTCCATTGAGAGAAATATGGAGGTGAGTTATTGAAAAGAACGACTGCATTTTGTTAATCTTTGATATTTTTAATTCTTCATGCCAACATTTTCACGATCCATATATATGACTTCATGCAATTCTTTTGTCAGATAATGAAAAAATGGCATTGAGAAAATACCATCTAAACAGAAATGTACAAGAAGCGAAAATATTAAGGATATAAATTGTTATATTTGATGGAAAATCTTTTTGTTTTTTTTGATCGAAAAATGGAAAATCTTTTTCTAGCATTAATATAGGATCTAGAGTAAGTTGATAACTCATAATCCCTCCTTCCTATTAAAAAAAAGAAAAAAGCTTATTTTAAAATATTTTCTTTGTACCAAAAAAAAAGTTCATTTTTGAATAAAAGTTTTATATTATTCTTAGTGATAATGACAATGTATAATTTAAAATTAAAAAATAAGAATAAGAATAAAAAATTATATGTTTAAGAGTATATTAAATATATTGTAACTTGTAATTTAAAAAATTATACTAAATTTAAAGTAACTTTTGAGCGAGTATCATTTTTTATTTGATAGCAATACTACCGCTTCAATACATATGAAGCTCATATTTGTATAACTTTCTTTGTTCCGGATATAGATATCTCTACCAAGGATTAGTTCATGTAAGTTTGAGATTTATACAAGGTTAAAAGTTACGTAAACATACTAAAGTTTCAAAAATCCGATTATTTTATCAATATTGGGAATAATATTAGTACTATCATCAATATTAGTTTTGCTATTTTTGGTTTTTTCTTCTTCCTCCTCGCCCCACCCCAAAAAAAAAGAAGTTTAGAGACAAGTTACATTCTGTAAGTATAAAAGTTAATAAATTTAGGAATCATCAAATTACAACTAATAGCATGGTAAGCCAATGACTATAAGCTCTGCAACCATATTTTCTGACATGTAAATTAGGCTAATCATTTCTCAATTTGATTTTATTTTAGATGTTTAAAAAGTTTCAATTCCATTCTCAAATTTAGCAATATGATTTTAGTTCGATCTCTTCATAAGATCAGCTGAAATTAATAGTTCAATGAGCATCATTAAGTATGATGGAAACAGATAGTGAAAAAACATTTGAGATCTAAAAATCTAAATCTAAACAAACTTAAGAAATCTAGATAAAATGCTGAAAAACTGATTGAACAAGACTTGTACTAAATCTAACCCATGTCACATATGTCACATATTGGGGTCGCTGACATTGGATGGTTGGAAAAAAAAATGAAAGAAATTTATGAGGGGGATTTGGTTTTGTGCTAAAAAAGGTAATGGTCGCATTCAGTGAATGCGCCCAAAAGGCTTGAGCACATTCACTAATTTCCTTCATTTTTTTTTCCAATTTACAAGTGGAATTCTTTCGTCATATATCTTCTAATTTAAAGTTCAAAACGAAGTCCATCAATAGGATCAAATTTAACTTGATTAAATCTTCCATCTTTCACAAAAGAAGAAATAAACAAGAAAGAGAGAAAGAGAACTCCTACTTATTCAGGAGAACTTAAACCCCCACTTGAATCACTCTAATCATAGAAAATTCTACATGGATGCTCATGAAGTTTAGTTTAAAAAATGCCTGGTTTCATAAGGTAGCTATATCCATCCTTACTTAACTTTATAGCATCAGATTGGATTCATGGTTTTCAGCTTTTTAATGCTCTTGTACATCAGCATTGAGCTTTGCTTCAGCAATCCCATTTCCTCCCTCATTACAATTCATTAAAGAAGGGTTACCAATAGTGTGCTATTAATGAAATGATGTAGTTTCATTAATATTAAGGTTTATACATTTTATGTTAGAGTTTTGTATTTATGAATAAAATTATAGTTTTTCATTAATGAGACATGTTTAATACACAATAAATGAAACAGAAGATCTAAACTTGAAAACATTGTTCTTTGCATATACATGGTTTCACCTTTTATGCTTTGGATAAATGATGCAAACCTTATAAACACTAAATATCAATATCCCTCACCAGTCATCCTCTTTTCCAGCCTTCCTGCACGCATGATCAAGAAAAAATATACTGTGATTTTTAGGTCTCTCTCGGGCTCTTTTCTGTTTTCTGGATATGAATTTGTGGGATTCTGGAGGGATGTATGTGTATAACTGATCATCAAGCAGTGGACGAGTAAACATGGTGCAGAATTGAAGTAAGAAACCTAGTTCTTTCGATCATCGACTTTGGTTGATGTTCTAGAAAGAAAGGAAAAAATTACAAGTATGATCCTCTAACATGCATGTGTTAATTGGAAAAGACCAGAAAACGATATAAATTATTCGCCTACACATTACATCATCTCCAACACGAAAACGACTCAAACAATTGACATTAAAATTGGACATAATGCTTGAAGGATTAAATTCTATAAATAGTACCAAAGAAAAGCACATTAAAATTAATTATTTTCAACCAACAAGCCAAAATGGGAAATGAACAAAAGTGACGACTATTTTTCCTTTTCGTTTGTTATAATTCCATGTCCTAATGAGGTCGAGAATAGGTCCAAAGGCTTCAAATATAATATTGGCAAATGTCTCTTTGTCGTTCGGAATTTCATTAAATATTTTACATTACCATGCAAAAAAAAAAAAATGCCAACAACATTTCTTAAAATAGACACTGCATGGATAATATTTCAAAACGTATTTTTATATTTTTTGAAATTATGGTTGTAAGATAAGAGATGTATTGAAAATTTTAAAAAAATGTATTGAAAAACACAAAAATATGTGTTGAAAGACCAATCATACAGAATTAATGTCCATACTAAATGGGTTTTTTTAAAAAGAGAAAATTTCTCATCAAAATAATAAATTCAAGCATAAGTTTTCAAGAATTATTTTATTATATAATGAAGGTGCCAATGTATCTAATCCGAAAGTGACAGAATAATTAACCCTGGAATCAGCCTATAGATGTTACAAAGTCAAGAAGGAATTATTCATAAGAATGACTATTGTAACGTTGTTCGCCGAGCAATAGCTTGATATTAAAATTTTATCGAACACTACAAACGATTGAATCCATTATCCAATTTTGTCTTCCTTCAACACTTGACAATTTCAAATTAAATCAACCTCGTTATAATCGCTCTATTATGACATTGGCTTTTTGTTTCCCCCTTTTAATTGGTGAAAAAGATAACGTATCCAAAGGAGGATATGATTTTGTTATAGGGATCAAGAACCGTATATAATATATTTTGGGACTAACTTGTCAATGAAAAAATCAAATGAGTTTCAACAGCCAGTTCATCAATCAAAATTGAGATAATTAAGTCCACCAACGAATATTCCCTAGGAGGAAGGATACAAGAGGGAAAAAAGTCAGAAAATGAGCAAGATTCGATGAGATAAAATAGACTCTAGACAGAATTAAAATCGAAATACCTTAATAAAAGTAGCATGTACAAGAGTTGATCACTTTGTTTTTGGCCAAATAAAAATAGTCCTCTTTTTATATAACTGACTCAAATATGGTGCCAAAAGGGTTTTTAATAAAATGAAGAATGAAAACTATTAGCTGCATAAATTTGTAAAAAAAAGTGATTGTTTAATAACGAGTAAGAACATTTGTTTTGCACGTTTTTATATGACAAAATAGTAAATCCTTTTGATAGCTCAATTGACTTTCACTTCTTCCATTGATATAATAAAGGGGAAAAAAATTTATGCCTCAAAGGTCATGGTCATGCTAGGGATTTATTTACCTTGATCTCTCTCCATTATGCTTTGTATTTAGCAAATGAGGGCAAATAAAAACCAAAACTAATTGATAAAAGGTAACAATATTTTGTTATGGTACTCATTTACATATATGAATGCATCCCAATTAGTATTTGCATAATTTTGTCAACTTAAATTTAGTTTTTGGTGTAAAGAATTTATATTTAAATTATATTTTAAAACACACTTTTACGTTTATCACTATTTTAAAAAATTTATATTTTAAAACATAATTCATACAACTGCTCAATCAATGTTTGATCTATTTGATAACAAAGCGAGTACCTTGTTAACCTCGAATCACAAGCACCCAATCAATGATGGCCTTAGGGCCGAAATTTCAACAAGTGAGATCCATTGGTAAAGCATTTCTATTGGCTTTTCTTTTCACTTTTTTACCTTCAAATTTACTACTGCCACACATCAATATTATTATCGTCTGACCATGTTCTAACATAGTAGTAAACAACATAGCTCAATCTAGTCTAGCCCACATTGAAATTTCATTAATTTTAGCAATGGCATGAGATTTATATACTTGTTCTTTTGTCTCCTCCAGTTTTTTGCGTCTGGGTCAAACAGGACACCAAGACGAATCCGAATGCACAAGCCACAGAACGATGACATCATGAAATATTCCTAGTAAGACATGATATCACCGCCCTCAAAAGAGAATGATGTGCAAGTTAATTGCACCATTAATTCTATCAACATGGAAATAGTACACAGAAATTTCTCTAAATTGGTGAAAGCCGACAAAAAAATGGAGAACCCAGAAAAGGCATGATTAAAAAGAGAACAACCACACAAGAACAAGAAATTAAAAAGGGAAAAAATAGAATAAAAAGGGGCATACATGTGTGATGCTTGTGGTTCACACAATGAAAATGGGAATGGGTTTTGTCGAGAATTTGAAAAAGGACTAAAATGTTGATTAGTTCTTACAAGCTTACAACGTGGTGTGAATCAAAATGCTAACTGATCAGAATTTTAGATGCCATTTGGGTTTTTCAATGAACAAAAGTTGCTGCCACAAACGAGCCATTTCCTAGTGTCTGTATTGCGAAGTAGCATCAGTAAGTGTGCCAATTTGTACTAGTTTTTGCGAGACAGAAGCAGTCGAGTAAAGGACAGGTCAATGGTCGCAGTCGCACAAAAAGGCTTGACTTAATTCTTTGGGTCTTCTTGACTGTTGTTTCGTTTGAAGTGTCCCATGACCCATCCATAAGGTACGTTAATATTGCCATTGCCAACTGGGTCAAAGGGGAAAAATATTCCTGATGATAAACAACCACTGCGAACTGGGTCAATCTGAAAAACTCTAACGATGAGGAGAACCATTTATGCATAATGTACCTAGTCATCATCTGATGCTAATTACGTGTCATACTTCAAAAAAAAAAAAGCTCTTTATATATTTCGGAAAAAGATGGTGCACTAAATTGTTACTTATTTGAGCATGACAAGAAAAAATTGGAGGACTCTATTTTAGGTATGCTGAACTTGTAATGACAACTTAAGCACATAAAATGAAAATTTGATTCTCAACAATCCATCATCCCTTCATCCTCTCTTTCTTCGAAAATCAAATACCAAGAAAGCCATCTTTGCCTAAGCACCCACAAACAAAAGAAAATCAAGTTATGAACTCGTATAATAAAATAATGATACTCAATAAAAAAAAATCGAATAAAATTCTCTCATTCGATATTATACAAGTTAAATAGGTTATTTCATAAAAGTCATCTTAAATAAACCATAACTATATTGTTTGATCACATTGATGATTGATCACGTAAATCTTTCGCTTTAAATATTATTGAAATAAATTACCTAATAAAAGTCACTCTTAATATTTACTTACCAAAAATCATATAAACTCGCATCAATATCACTCAAAAATCTTTCACTTTAAACATTATTGTTCTTACTCCATTACAACAATTAGTGTGTTGGAGGAGGAGATTTTGTTGTGAATTCGTTAAACAACAAGGTCAATGATTATGGGGCACACATTCATGGGCCTGGCAAGGACAAGTAGCATTCCCTTGGTTTATGTCCTGGACCTCTCTTGTTGATTGTGTGACAATAATGTCCGTATTTGGACACTTTAGACTGACAGTTGTTCTAATCTTGAATCAATACCTTCGTCGTTAAACCATACCAAAATAATTTGCTGACCAGAGCTTAAAACTGAAATCCATGGCTCAATGGCTTTTGGGCCCTGAGCTTAAAGCCTTAAACCTTCTCGTTCTCCACTAAAATTCATCAAGAACTTCACTATCCAATCCCATATAATGGGCTGGAATTCTTCCAACATATGGACCTTCATAGGTCCCTCTCTATTGCTCTAGCCTTACTTTGGTATTGGAAGAACTCTGTCCTATCCCCCAAAAAAAACTTGTATTTTTCCTAAATTAAAAAAACAGCATTGGCCTACTTAGATGGAGGAGGATCTATGTCCTTTCCAAGAAAAGCTTTTCTTTTTTTAAAAATAAAAAAAATATTAAATTTCCGACATCTTTAAACTAACCTTAACCTATCTAACATTCAAAGAGAGAAAAGGAACAAAACTTCCAAATAAAATGCTCAATGATAATGTAGATAAAGGTATAGAAACATAATAAAAAAATAACCCAACTAAACTTTTGGGAACTTCAAAGAGAATTCCACCTCAAAGATCACGGATTCACTACCACATTATTTATATTTAACTGGACATATTTGGTAGATCTTAGGTTTCAAACTCAAAACCTACGTACACCGATATTAGGAACTCATCAATGCGTCTCCCTTGATTAACTCATCATCCCTTGATTTATTTGAGAGGTAATCATGATCAGAAAGGGCATTACATCACAGCATTAGCCTGCTGTACTATGCTGCCTAGAAGGCTTAGAAACCGTGGAAGTTGCATGTGAATATGTTCTAATTTTGTACTTTTGAAACCTCGTCACATTGTTCATTAATTATTCATCAATTAGACGTACTGAGTGTAACTATATACCAACCCATCAAATCAATCATATTGTTTGAGAAAAATCAATGTAAGTATATTTACATCTCTTGAAATTTAATAAAATTATCAAATGAATCATATTGTTTCAAAAAAAAAAATAAATGTAATTATATTTATTTGTTTCGAAATTTGGCCAAACTATCAAATGAATCATATTGTTTGAGAAAATCACCATAACACTACTAACTCAAAGTTAATCATCGGGAAGTATGAAAATACTAAAATACACATCAGTTTATCAAACTAAAAATGCAAATAAAAGGGAAAAGAACATTAAAACTAATGAAATAGACAATATTCAATCATAAATATTAGATAATGTTACGGTTTTGAAATTTGATTGAAATTTTATACATATTTTTTTAAAATGAGCTTTTTATTACTATTTTTCTTATTTATCAAAATTTTAAGCTTCCAACTCAAACTTAAGTACACAAAAATACACCGATTTATTGAATTATATACAAAGATTATTTCACATATTTTTTAAAAAAATTATAAATGTAATTTTATAAAAAAAATTAATGAAAATGTATATGGGGTGACATAATATAATTTTTTTTTTTAACCAATATAGTTTACTTGATAGATTTACCAAATCTCAAAAATTAGTTGTTTTAGATTTACCAGTTAGACTAGTTGCATTAAAATTAGAGTTTATAGATTTTATGTTAGGGTTTAGTATTTAATAATGGAACTATACCATTTTATTAATAGAATATGATTGGTACAGATTAGTTAAAACAAAGAATTTATTCTCGTAATTAACTCAAATAAGAATGTTAAAATTTCCCGTGTTTTGTGCAAATGTAATTCACGATCCCCCATAGGATTAGGGCTTGTAAATAAAATAAAATAAAATAAAACACGCACACACACACACAAACACAAACACTACATCTGCTAGCTTCAACTCTTGAATTACTAAGGCTGCGTGTGGACAAGCCCTTCTCATTTGCAAATAAGAATATTTTTAAATAAAAACAAACTATCCAAATACATTTTTATTTTAAATTTTAAAATTTAAAATTTTTCACTCAAATTCCTCTCACATAATTTTAAAAAATTTTCCTTCCCTCCAAAACATTTTTTCTATCAAAAAATACCCACCAAAATTTTCACACATTCCAATACAACTTTTTTCATTTACAAATGAAAACTGCTTGTCCACACGCAGCCTAATATTGTTCATAAATCGAGGAGAGAATTAGGAAAGCATCCCAATTCATGTGTCCAAAATGGTATCGTCCGAACACTTGAAGCCAAAAGTGGTTGAGTTAAAGTATCTTCCTTGTTATACCCTATGTACTTTGCATAATTATAAAGCAAATTGATGGATACAACTAACCATATTATATATAATTAATTTATGTCCTAAATTTTTCCACTAGTTGTTAAATACAAACTAATTAACCAGCCCTACACGATCACGCCCATGATTCCCTCAATCCCACCTCTTATTATTCTATTAATCCATGGACTTTGAATAATCTTATAGTCTACGTTAACCATGCAATAATATATTCTTTGTTCAAAAGGGCTCCTTTTTTCTAATTTTTTTTTTCCTAACATGACATTGGCTAGTCCAATTTTTCAAAGCTCTATAATTCTTCACTATGCATGCCTTGGAAATTGTGTGGTGAAGAATGTTGTGGATGACCTAGTGATGGTAGAATTTCTTTGCCTCAACTATATATGTCTTCAAATATATTATATAATATATATAGTATACATACATAAATATATATAAGGTATAATATGATATGATATTATAAAAATATTAAATGTAACAATTATATTATGTATAATTATATAGTATGAATAATTTAGACACAAAAGAATAATTTTTATTTTTTTTTGCCAAACTAAAAAAGATAGAACCATTGTTTATAATATTTAGTCGTGACACGCCTCCCAATTACACATTTTATATTTTGGTTCTAACAAGAGACACGTTTGAAATTAGTAATATTACTATATCAAAATTTAGTCGACATATGTTACATTTACTTTGTCACTTCCACAACAAAAAAAAAAAAAAAAACGAACATAAATACCTAGAGAAAATGATTGCAGAATATTTCAACTTGACGTTAATTAAATGCTTGCATATTTCATCTTTTAACAAAATAATGATAATAATAACTGGACAATTGTATTCTAATGTGGTTGTAGTGGTGCTTTATGCATCATGCATTTATTTACAAAATCCCCAGAGAAGGGAAAGAAGAAAAAAAAAGGAAAAGAAAAGAACAGTCTAGAGTTTCCTTGTTTTTTCCTTTTCTGCTGGGGAAGTTTCCCTGCGTTCTTGGCAAAGTGGTCATCTCAAACAACAGCAAAAATGGCCAATGAGTACCATCAGATTGAGCAACGCTGATGAAGTTTCCCCTCAATCATATTTTGTTGGGTTTAGGGAAATCACCTGGCTAGCCACTTATATATGTACTGTTACTGATGCCCCTTCTGTTTTGGCAGTTTTTCCAGACGTACTATTTATGCATAGCTCGTGACCAACTTTTGGGGTGGCCTCAGCCATGGCATCACCCAAAAGCTTAGCTATATGCCACTTTTTTCTGCATATATTCATATGCCCTCATCAATGTGCATGTAAACTTGTGAAAATATACCCCAATCATACAAAACCAAAAAAGGACAAGATATTTTTTTGGCATATTGTGAAATATACAATGAGTAAGTTTTCCCTTTCCAAGTAAAAGCCAGAATTAATTCTTGGTAATTATGGCAGGGTGGTGCCCAAATGCTTTCGTTAGATGTAATGTCATTCGGCTATGAGAAACGCACCAATTATTGGACAACAAAGAGTAGTGAAAAGAAAATCGTTTTTATTAAAAGTTTAGCCAACTTTGTCAAATGAACAGAAAGAAAGGACATCACATTCTTACAACATTCTCAAAGACTTTAAGGATATCTTTCAGTTAATAATTGTTTTCCTAATTTTACTATTCTAACCCACTCTCCTACTAAGTTAAAGAAACCAAGTCCAATTGAAGTTTTTTTTTTTTTTTAAGAGTAATGTCATTATACATGGAGTGAAAATTTTCAATGAAATTTCTTTGATTTATGTGGTAAAAGTAATTGAGTAACAATCTTTTTAATTATTCAGTACTTACTCTGTCCTAAAAAAAAAGTTCATTTTTAATTTGATACAACATTTTTAAAAAAAAATTACAATGTACAACACACTTAATGCATTGTTAGATATATAATTTTTTATTTTTATCCTTATTTTTTAATTTGAGTTATTTATTGTTATTATTAGTAAGAAAAATACAAAAATTTCATACTAAAAGTGGACTCTTTTTTTTAGACAAAAAAATTTGAGACTAGACTTTTCTTTGTGACATTAATGGAATAGTTTCTTTTTACTATATAAATGTCAACTCAATCACTTAAAATTTTTTACTGTAAATACAATTACATTTTTTTTATAATAGTATGCTTAAATTACAATGTATCACCTCACAAAATGTGAAATGATGCTTTTATCACTATAACATATTAACATGTATACTATAAAATGTGAAATTAATTTTGGAAATGGAAAAATGAGGAGTGAATTTGATTTGTTCCCTTCTCTTATGACATAAAGTATTAAAAAAAGAACAATTCATTGCATAGAAAAACCTCTGTAATTAAGCAATTTAAAATTGCATATATTGATACTAGAATAAGCAACACTGAACAAGAACCCAATGATAATAGTTTATCTTGTGACTACAATTCTTCTCCTTTTTATTGTAGTACTGTTGATTCCCCCCAAACCCCGACATTCCCCTCCCCCCCCCCCCCCCCCCCCAACCTTCCCCCAAAAGAAAAAAAATGAAAATGAGAAGAGGGGACCTTGGCAGCCCTCAAGAAACAAATGTAAAAATGTATATGCATATGATGCCCGGTGTAAAGTCTAAATCAAACTCATCAGAAAAGATTCTTTTATTTTTACAACAAAAATAAATGAAGTGAATTAGTAGGCAAAAGGGTCATATATTGCAAAGGGTATTTAGAAGAGATAACCCTTAAAATAGTTTCTTATATATTAACTAATGATCTTTTTAATTTCTCACTTTTAAAATAGAAATAAATAGTTCATTACATTTCATAAATGTACCTTTTTAGTTTTTCATCATTATTTTGTTTATTTTCTATCGAAATAGTATCAAAATAGTAATGAAACAATAACAAATAACTAAAATACTACATTTATAAAATTTAAAATTCATTTATTTTTATTTAAAAAGTGAATAATTAAAAACATCATTTGTCTGTGAAAAACCAGTGTAAAAGTTATCTCTATTTAGAATTTCGGTCCCCATGCAAGTGCATATCTCCTAAGAACAGTACATTCATCATCTCATGGCCTGTGTTTGATGAGAGTTCTTCATCATCACCATCATCATCATCATCATGAAGAAATCGAATTTTTAGAAAATCGTGCTGATATTAATGTATGTTGTTCCATGTTCGTGTGTGCCTCGTGGGCTGGTCGACAAATCAAGCGCTACCAGTCATCTCGTGTCTTTGTACTGCACTAGTGCATACTACTACTGCAATTATCAAAAGCGAAATGGCCAAAATAAAAAAGGAAAAAAAAAAGAGAAAAATTTCCGGTTTCTCTCTCACACACAACACGTAAATACACACACTCCATCAATGTACGGATTATATGACCGTGACACCATTGTTTGTGGGTCCAAGACCCACAGCCCACCTAATCCATCCCCTCACTGAATCCAATCCGAAGACAACGAAGGCTTCACGGGACGGCACCCTATGAAAGAATACTATACTTCATAAAAAAGGGCAAAAAATAAAGCCTATACGTACTTAGTAGTCTCATATGATCACATCTATCAATCCTCACATACAGTCACACAGTAGCCCGTATGCACCTTTGGTTTTTACTTTTTACTACTTCATCAATCACAGGGTCCAAATACAATTATGGCATAATCATTATTACCTGATGAATGGCTGTAAAGGCAATGCACTTTTCCCTATCAAAAATTCCTTTTTGAGGATCTATGTTTGATTCTATATATCCTTTTTACCTTTTTTAACCATGGAGTTGGGCACAATACTCCCAATTGGATGCGGACAAATTTGATGGTAGTTTAAGCCATGAAAAGAATCACAAAAGTTGAGTTCAAAAATTAATTACAGTGGTAAAGGTTAAAACTGATGCATGCAAGAATATTATAGGGTTTTTTTTATTCTTTTACTGATGATGTAGATTTGTGTGTGCATGAGAACATTGAGAAGGACAGAGAGAAAGAGGGAGTGGTCCACTCTGAGTCCATGGCTGACCGACTCTAGAGAGAAGCCGTGTAAGATAAGAAATGAAAGAGAGATAGAGAGAGAGGGGGGGAGGAGAAGGACAGAGAGAGAGAAATATTCTTTCTTTAGCTGGCGTTGTTCATGGGATGTGTGGTTTTTTCTGCTAGGATTCAAACAAACAAAGGTGAGGAAGATATCTCTGTAAAAAGAAGTATAGTAGTAGTATAACAAGTTGAAGTAGAAAATTGTACTCATATGCAGCACTAGTTTTTGGTATGTTATGAGGGCTTTCTTTGTTTTCAGGGAAAAGTTTTGATTTAGCTATTTTCAGCAAATCCTTTGTTTTTTCTGTGGAGGTTTGGTGCATATATATTGCCCTCTTCAGCTGTCCAGTTTGTTCTTTTAGCTCCAGCAGCCGCTACTCTTGCTTCCAACCTTGAGTTTCTCAACTTGCAACAAGAAGAAGAAGAAGATGATGTCTGATGATGGGCTCGCTTCAGTTCCATCTTCACTGAGAGGGTTCATTCAAGATCCAAATTCTAACCTCCCTACAAACCCTAATAATCCCAGTAATCCCAGCCCTAACCCTAATTCAAATGCTGCTAAAAGGAAGAGAAATCTTCCAGGAACTCCAGGCAAGCTGGTTTATCTTACTGTTCTTCCCTTCCTTTTATTAAGATATATACCCATGCTCCATATATGCTTATTGTTAATTTGCATATCTTGGATTTAATTCTTGTTTTCTTTTTGGGACTCATCAATGAATATTATTTTTTGAGGTGCAGATCCAGATGCAGAAGTCATAGCGCTGTCACCGAAGTCTTTGATGGCTACGAATCGATTCATCTGTGAAATATGCAATAAGGGTTTTCAGAGGGACCAGAATTTGCAGCTTCACAGAAGAGGTCATAATTTGCCATGGAAGCTGAAGCAAAGAACCAACAAAGAAGTGAAGAAGAAAGTGTATATTTGCCCCGAAAAGACTTGTGTTCACCATGACCCTTCAAGAGCTCTTGGAGACCTCACCGGAATCAAGAAGCATTTTAGTAGAAAACATGGCGAGAAGAAATGGAAGTGCGAAAAGTGTTCCAAAAAATATGCAGTCCAATCCGATTGGAAAGCTCATAGTAAGATTTGTGGAACCAGAGAGTATAAATGCGACTGTGGAACACTCTTCTCCAGGTATGAATCCTTATGCAGTGTCTCAAAACAAACATTCCCATCATTACCACGTAGTTCCATTTACTTCCACACCTTTTCCGTACGCATGATTAGTTCATAAAAACGAATTTAATGAAGGTCATCTATTTATTAGTTTTCCATGTGAATTTATTGCCACCCCAGCAATTAATGGACTATAGTTAGTTGTAGTGATGTTTATATTTATACAGAAAAGACAGCTTCATCACCCATCGAGCCTTCTGTGATGCATTAGCGGAAGAAAGTGCAAGATTTACTACCGCTCCGCCAGCAAATCTGAATTTCAGAAATGAATTGTTCAATGGGGGGTTAAGCAATCTTGCACAAGCTGCAGGAAACCCACAATTTTCTGGCCTAGACCCTGTTGGTCAGCTGAATTTGAATGGGCAGAAGCCTAGACTTCCATTATGGTTGGATAATGCCAACACAATTGGAAACCATCCAGGTAATTCGAATGCTTTCTTAGCATCAAGCTCAACAAGCCTGCCTGAATTGGTCCAAATGGCTCCAACGAATATGCTGGGGCTGTCCTCACAAAATCAGTGGTTCAACAGAGGACAAGAGGGATCCTACCCAAGTTCCAATATTTCTTCATCATCTGGGCTGCCAAGGGTACTAAAAGAGGAAGAAGAGAACAGGGGAGATTTGTCAAATACAATTAGTTCGTTATATTACAACAATCAAAACCAGCATGAAACCACGCCGGCTCCTATGTCAGCAACCGCATTGTTGCAAAAAGCAGCTCAGATGGGATCAACCAGGAGTAATTCAGCACTCTTTGGGAGTGGATTTGGGCTAATGAGTTCATCTCTATCTAGTATTTCAAGTTTCAATTCGATGAACCAAAGCAGAAATGATCAGCTTCAGAATTTTGGCTCAGGGGAAAATTTGAATGGGTTAAGGACTTCTACATCTTCATCAACAATAACTACAAATCAAGGAGATGGACTGCTGTTAGGAAATATGAACGCAAACACTTTGATGGGAAATGTAAGACTTCCAGCCCCAGCTACAAAATCGAATGGGAACGAAGGTGAAGGCAGTTTAACAAGAGATTTCCTTGGAGTTGGAGGAAATGAGAGTAGATCCTTTTTGCAACAAAATGAGTTAGTCAAGTTTGCTTCATCAATGAGTAGTTCAGCAATGGACTTCGGAAACCACTGATTCAGGTCAAGATCTTTTCAATGATGCCTTATAGTACTTCATTTCAAACTCCAGGAAACTAATTAAAATCAAAAAAAAACTCCACATTCTGAAAAGTTGAAAGAGAAGTAAGGAGGGAAAGGGGATCTTGTGAGTTGTCAGAGAAGAGGGATTGGGAGGGGGCCACTGAATATTGGAAGGGACTTGACAAAAACAGGACTTGGCAATTAAAAGGCAGGCGATCGAAATGATCACTGCATGCACAGAGGACATTTCTTCTTCACATAGGGAGTTTTTATTGGACCACTTTGAGGAAGGCTTTGGTTGGGTCACTGCACTATGAATATTGGAGTTTGAAATTTTATGTTCTCATAGATTTGGATGGACCTTTTGGGGTGAGCTTTCCGTATTTACTCAATATAAATTCTTGTCATAATGAGGTGTATCTGCCAACAACAATATGGTAGCCACCTTCCAATTGAACTCATTTCTATGCTATATATTGATTTTCTTGCACCCTATATATAAATGTTTTCGTTTTGACTTTTTGGTTGCTTAGTAGTCCATCCCCTTTCTCCACAGCTTTTCACCAAATCTATTGTGGAACTGTTGGAAAACAGGTTAGATGATACTTAATTTCGGCAAAAACTACAATATCACTTAGAGGATATACATAGATATCGTGTGTCTCCTTTTTCTAGTTGGTGTCCTCTTTATGAAATTTAAATATAATCACATCATATTGCTTTCTCCTACGCCAAAAATTTGATGGTTTAGTCAAAACTACATTGACACTTCAAGCGCGTACGCACACAAATATATAGTTGTTCAATCTATAAAGGATCGTTTATAGCACTCCAATGTCCGAAAAAAAAAATGTTAAAATAAAATTTAGTTTATTTTACGTATCTAAATATACTAATTTCTTCGATATTTGTAATAGTTTTTTGCTTAGAAGGTTAGTATCTTTTTACCCCATACAAATTCCTTCATGAAATTTTTGACATAAATAAAGTTGAAAATTTAACTCATTCACATCCAAATTATGAACGTTTAAAATTCATATTATGTAATGAAACATTACTTATGCTACTCTTCTTATTGATTAATGAACCCCAAGGAACAGACAAAGTGCTTGTGAAGGAAGACGGAAACTAATATACTTTATATATATATAGTATAAGTCATTGGAAGTGAAGATAAAGTTAAGGTTCAGCTATCTCCAGTTAATAATAACTTTGAAGTTCATAAGATTATAAGGCAGAATATGTCTTTTGATAAGATGTAAGCTATTAGTTTGTTGTAAAAAGTTTTAGTCTGCCCTTAATTTACTAGATCTAAGCGTCCAAAGGCTACGAGTATAATCCATCCACGAGAAATGTAGACCATGAACAAGATGGGCTCACTAATGATAAATAATCCAGTTTTTTTTACTTTGAGTGTTCGTTTGATTTTTTTTTTAGAATTGAAATTGGTTTAAACTTCGAAAAAAAAATTATTATATTTTATTGGGTTTTTTTAATTTTTTTTATTTCAACTAATTTCTAATAGCTATTTTATAATATATTGAAATTGTGTACATAAACTATAAAATTCAAATTAAAATCTATAAAGAATACATTTAATTTTAAACTAATTTTACTTCTAATAAAGAACCAAATGGAATCTTTAGAAAAAGTTATTGTGTTTTAAGATTTTTTTTTATCATTGATTTTTAAGACAAGTTCGATTCTCGTTATCTGTTGTGTATCCATCTTGTTAATTTTCCTGGCTGCTTCTACTTAGATGGACTAATCTAAGTAATATAAACAATTCATTTATCCAAAGAATTTGAAAATGCATGCATTTGTGAAAATCACTCCACGAGAAAATGCAGATTGAAAACGATGGGAATAGGAATATGTAAATGTCGGCAGTGTTATTTTTCTTGGAATTTTTTTGCAAAATTAGATTAAAAATCTTGACCACATAGGTCATGTATATACCACAGGTCTCTTATCCATAGAAAAGTAAGTTCATGTATAAACTCAAAAACAAAAATACTATTTCCTCTATCCTCAAAAAAAAAAAAAATTACAGTTTTAATTTGGTATAGTTACAAAATACAACACATATAATACACAATTAAATATGTAGTTTTACATTTTTATTCTTATTTTTTAGTTTAAATTATACATTATTATATTATTAATGATAGTATAAAAATTTTATACTACAAGGGGACCTTTTTTTTAGATAAATAAAATTTTTGAAACTACGATCCCTTTTTTGGAATGGATGCAATACTATTAATTACGAACTCAAAGTTTCACATCTGAAGCAAGTTTTCAAGAAACTTATAAGTTTTAGCAAAAGCTTCTCTTTAGAGGCATATCGATTAGTTGAAATATCTGAAAGAAAACGTAGTTTTGGAAAAAATGATACCCATTAAAACTGGAGTCAAAAGATTAGTGCATCATTTAAAACAACATAATAAAATTTCCTCAAAACCCAAAAAAAAAAAAATCTATTTAAAGGGGGAGATGAGAAATATTTTATTTACAAAAACAACCAAATCTTGATTTATTGTCATGGACACACATGCACGCACACTTACTTGGTTCATGAAATTAACGTGTTAACATTTCTCTTCCTTTCGCTGTCTAAGCAGAAAAATATGAAAATGTACACACACACACACACACAAGTTGTCTTTAGCGTTGGCTGCATGCAAATAACAATGTGCCCCCATTTTGATTCCAATCCTTTTCCCAACCTATACATGCAAATCACTATATTATATATACAAAGAGAGATGCGCGCACACACACACATATACATATATAACAATTTTAAGTAAAAAGGAAAAGAAAAGAAAAGAAAAGAAAATTTATACTCCCTCTATATAAAAAAAAAGGAATCAATTTTAGTTAAAATATAATTTTTTATTAATTATTAGGTACAACTCATTTAATGCACCTCTAAATGTATAATTTTATATTTTTATTCTTAATTTTTAATTTTGAGTACATATAATTATTATTAATAAAGATATTTTAAAATTTTGATCTAAAAGTAGACCTTTTTTTTAAAATAAAAAAAAAATTCAAAGTGGACTCTTTTTTTGGGATGGAAGGAATAATAATTATGTATGGATTGCAATTGAAAACATAGTTTTATGTTTTACAAATTTTTATGTTTTTAAAATACTCCTTCTATTTAAAAAAAAAAAGTGTTCACTTTTGATTTAGTATAACTATTTTTAAATTACAAGATATAACTCACTTAATGCATAATAAAATATATAGTTTTATATTTTTATCCTTATTTTTTAATTTTAGTTATATATCAGCATTATTAGTAAGGGAAATATAAAAATTTTACATCAAAAGTAGACTCTGTGTTTTTTTTTTTTTGAGACAAAAATTTTTAAAACTGAACTCTTTTTTTTAATGAAAGGAGTAACTTTTATCTTGCAATATTTATTTCAAAAAGTAAAAATATATTTTAAAATATAATCTATATACACCCTTTCTAGAAATTAATAAGTTGGTTGAAAGAAGAAATAGGGTAGAAATAGAATGTTGGTGAGAATAATCTTGACACATGTGAAGGAGTATTAATGATTAATTAAAGAATTTAGCATGTCTTGGAAAGATTATATTAATCTGTGCATGGGGGTGTTTAAGATTTATAGTTAGGTACAAATGTATTAGGTAACAAAGCATAATTAATTTAAGGTATAATGGATTATTAAATTGAGGGAATGTTTGTTTGGGATTATTATTGGATACAACAAAACAGTTCATTTCTGCCGCCACGGCGACCTAAACAGACTTGTGCATGAACCGGTCGGACAGTTTTTATTTATATTCGTTTCCACCACATATAAAGTAAAAGAATAATTATATTCTCAGTGTTGTTAAGATGACCTTTATATGACCTCTGATTATTGAATATTTAAAATAAATTTTGTTAATAATCTTTTGTCGTATAAATCATTAAAAAAAATACAACCTAGCTCACTTCTACTTATGTATATTTTTTTTAATTATAAAATACAACTAAGTTAATGCACTATTAAATTTATAATTTTTTTAATTTTAAATCATACATTATCATTATTAATAAAGATAATATATAAAAGTGAACTCTTTGTTTAAAAGAAAAAAGTTTCTAAAGTATTTTTTGGTTTTGGAGGAAGAAAATAGAAATATTACTTACCTTTTTTAAAAAATCAACAATATAAAGCTTCAACTCTCTAAATTCTCACTTCTAAATTAATGCCTGAAGTAAAAACAAATTTAGAATACTCCTTCCGTCCCAAAAAGAATGTAAGTTTCAAAAAAATTATTTGTTTAAAGAATTTTTTTTTTCATTTTTTATATACAATTTTGCATTAACTTTACCAACAATAAAGTGTAAACATAAAAATGTAAACGTATATATTTAATAGTGTATTAAATATCATATATTTATAATTTTAAAAATTTTATATCAAATTAAAATTGTTTTTTTAATCAAAAAATGTATTTTATTCGTAGAGCATTTAACTTAAATGACATATATCATAAAATTAATAAATAGTACTATCATGGCTTTGTGTGTTATTGGCCCCGGCCGGCCTCTTCCCTTGGGGAAACTCAGGGGGTATTTGGTATAATTAGTGGGTTTAGAAATGAAATAAATTTGATCAATGAAAAGGTTTGGAATAGAATGGAATGATAGTAATTATGTTGTTTGGTATTATTTTGTAATGGAATGGAATAGATTTTATATTAAAATTAAAATTAAATATTAATATTAATAAATTTTATATTAAAATTATAATAAAATATTATTATTTTACATTATATGATATTTAAAAAAATTATATCTTATTCAAAAATAGTCAAAGTGCATGTCAATTTGTAGAGAAAAATATTTTTTACAATTTAGTAAAATTTATTTTTTAAAAAAAAAATAGGTAAAATGAGGGTTGCAAACCATTAAAGAATTTGCAACCCCTATGACATGTGGCGCGCGCCCAATCACATCAATGCGTCTGTCAACACTGAAATTTTTTTTCTTTTTTATTTTTACCTCAAAACAATATCGTTTTGAGTTTTTTTTATTCAAAATGACGTCATTTTTAGCCTTCTTCAAAACCTTTTCAGAACAAACCCACCGATAGAATGGGTTTTAACAAATCTCAACTCCACTACTTTTAAAAAACCCATCTCCCTCAACCAAAAACCTATTTTTACCCTTTTCTATTCCAAACCCCTCCCGAACCCACTAAACAAACGCCTGTCAATTTCAAATGAAGTCCGCAAAATCGGCCAAAGTTTTTGCAACAAAGACTGTAGTGTGCCCAGTATTCGAGGCAAACCCAACAAGCATCCATCTTGACTTTTTCCTTCTTTTGTTTTTTTGAACATTTTTTCTTTTGCCAAGGCAAAAAAAAAAAATACAACATTCGGCCTAAAAAAAAATTTACTTTCATTAATAATGATTGTGTATAATTTAAATTAAAAAATATATATATAAAATATAAAATTATATATTTAATTATGTATTAAATGTGTCATATTTTGTAACTTTAAAAAAGTTACACTAAATCTAAAATAAATTCTTTTTTTGAAACGGTGATAGTATAAAAAAAAATGTAATTCACAATAGTTAAGACACTAAATTGCATATCAAAAGTTCTTTGAGTATTTTTTTTCTCTCAACTGAAAGATTTCAAATCCAAAACCTCTTTAATCATAATTCATCATATTTACCGTCTAACACGAATCTTATCCGAATATTTTTACTAAAAATTCCTAAAATTATTCTACTAGTTTTGTGTAAGTTCAATTATTTATTCTTCTTCTTCTACTTCTAAATGCTTATAAGGATGTCTCTAAATTATGGGGAGGAAAAAAATAACGGTAAAGTAAAATAAAATTTAATTTTTTGTGAATTTAGTAGTAGATCACGCTCTAGTTCTCAAACACAGTGCAGTGGGCCTAAGGCGGCCTGCCACTACAAGTTCTATATAAGATTATTGTTAGTAGGCCCATCAAAAGAAAAAATAATAATAACAAAGAAGAGAAAAAGGTATGACGGAATTTACAAGCAAAGTCATCATTATTGATTTATAGTGTGGATCCCGAAATAAAACTTTTACTATTCCTAAAGATGAATTATTAGTGAAGAAAATGAACAAATTTGGAAATAAAAAAAGCCCCAAAAGTCTTTTCCTTTTTTGTTGTTCTTAGTTGAAACTACTTTGTGGTACTCGCTTTATTGTCTATTGATTGCCAATTTTTTTCCTATTTGATTTTTGGATTTCCAACTTATACAGGAAAAAGTTTAAGATTACTGAGTTAATCATTTGGTCCATTGAGAGATTTAAACATAGTATCTGTATCTTCAAAAAGTTGAAATTTGTGGTTGAAAATAAAACCGAAAGAGCAAAATTAAATTTCTGTTGCAATTTTCAACAATTAACTGGTCTACACAGTCTTCATTAATGGATGATTGGATAAATGAATGCAGTTTGATTGAGTTAAATTTTTTACGAGTATTAGTAGAGGATGTTCTCTTATGCTTTTTAAAATGATTGGAAGATTGGATTTTGAGATTCTATACTAATATATAAATTCTGCAAAAATACTGTAGTATGATGAAATCTTTCACAATTTTGATTTTAATTTTGAGATTTTGTTGTTTTTGTTAATTGTTTGACGTCATATCTCACTTGTGTAGTTGTAAAAATTATACTTGATATTTTATTGATTATAATGGAGTTTTAGGAGTAGATTTAAGGATCCTATCATTTTCTATTTATATTAGGGAGAAGGTTTTTCCCTTGAAAATTTATGTGTTTATTTTTTATGCTCTGTGACTTGACTTATCTTCATTTATTTACTGATTTTTAATACTTCTAATGTGTTCTTAAATAAATTTATCATCTCTTATCTTTCTCATAGTTCTTAAATAAATTTTAGTGGCAGTCATAGTTTAGATTTTATTTTCATTATATCCATTGGGAATTTAGGGGGCATATAGCAAATATAAATATAGTAGAATTCAATTTCAAATCTCAAATTTTTGTCCAATTTAAATTCACTCTTGGGAGAACAACATTTTCAATTTAATACTGATAAAGTAATATATTGTGGACCGAAAAAAAAAACATTGGATTCTAATATGTAACAAATGTAATGGTAAAATAAAGAAATAGTGACATACATTTTGCAACAAAAAATGAATACAAAATCTCAAGATACACAAGCTGTATAAAAATGAATAAGCACAAAATAAAAACAAATTAATTTTTTTTTTTTTTGAAAAAAAAAAGGAAAAAAATTAATCTTATCAAAACCAAAAAAATTGCGCTGCTTTCAATGAATATGAGAACGGTTTTAATTTGCAATTATTCAAATACACTCAACCTTTCCATCACGACCGTTGAATCATAGATCCCATGCATAGACAAAATTTGACCCCACCTGTGTGATCCAATCACCACCGTTGATTACAAAATATATTTCTCACAACCAAAACGCTGCCAAAATTCCAGCTACAAAACAACCCGCCATGCCATGCAAAGCAAGGCCTGACACCCCGGAAGAATCGGTTGAAGGCACATCACCGCCCGATTCGGGACCATCCGCGGCCTTCTTCTTCGAGGATTTATCTGATTCGGGAGCCGGTGCAGAATCCGGTGCTGGAGAACCAAATAAGCTCAAAGGGAGAAGCACCTTATCCACCTCATAAACAGCAAGCTGGTTGTCCGTATAAATAGTGTTACCCACAGTGGCATCATCCACGCCGGTCGACACGTTTACTTGGTTGCCGGAAGTTGTCACGTTCAACGGGAACCGGGCTGAGCCATCGCCGGCTTGAGTCCTGACAGGATTGCTCACGGTTTGGAACTGTGTCGTGGAAAGAAATGTGGGTAGGATGTGAAACTGGACAAGCTGAACTTTTTGCTGATCGGTTAAAGAATTCAGGGTGCCGGCTTTAAGGCTAGAGAATGCGTTATCGGTGGGCGCGAACATGGTCAGTCCATTTTGTGAATTGTTGAGTTGGCCATTGATTTGATCGCTAATGCTGGTGGTTTTCATGAGACGGATCAATGTGGTGAATTGGCCGGCCTTTTCGAGGATTCGTGTGATGTTGGTCGGACCCGATGGAGCCGGGGCTGGGGCGGTTTGAGCTAGGATCTCTGTGTTGCATTGGAAGAGAACAATTATCATGAGCAGTAGCAGAAATGAAATTTGATTCTTCATTTTTTTTTTCTGGTTTATATTTTTTGGGATGAGGATAAAAAAATTGTGCAGTAGCTTTTAAGCCTATGTAGTTCACTAGGACGTACAGAAAAGGGATGGTTTTCTTGAAGGAGGATGGTGCATATAAAGGCTTTTATATAAGGAGAGGGAAGAAAGGAAATGATGCTGTGTTTGGTAGGTTGGCGCTTTATTAGTTAGAAGACTAACCAGTTACTCAATTGGCCAATATCATATTTGAATATGAACGAATTTTGGTGAGAAGTTGCAATATGAGGGAGATGTCTTTTGGGAACTATTTCAACTTTGAGGGTCGGCAAGAAGATGGATTGACCGTTCAAGGGCTCAAAGTTTGCTTACAAATTGAGTAAAAACTAAAAACAGAAGGATATCAACTCATGAACTCTCAAATAGTAGGGTATGGGGCCAAGAATTTTTTCCTTTTTAATGATTGCTTCATTTTCACTTGTATCTTATGAGATTTGCAATCATTTGCCTTAAACTTGAAAACTAAGTTATATATCTTCAATTGGAATTTTTGGAAAGCATACTTATTTGCTTGTATTTTTATTTTGCATTTTTGTATTTATGAAGTAAAAAATTATTTCAAAAATATAAAAATGTAAAATGTAAAACCCTTATGCTTTGACCAAACTCATCCCATGTACTAAAAGTATGGCTATTCAAATTTGAAATTTGTCAAGAAATCAAACCTGATCTAATCCATATTGCGTGGATTATGATTCAAAACCAATATGTACATTTTGTATCGTATTAATTTCAAATCAGATCAAATTTGATTTGAACTTTTTTTTTTCTTTAGCTAAGAAAATTTATATGTAATTGATTGAAAATAGGGTTAGAAAAATTAATTTAATTCATTTGGATCAAATTGGACCACTCGATCAATTGCGAATCAAATCAATTTTGATCTGAATTAATCTGAACTTCTTTTTGGCTTGTTTTAGCTAAGAAAATTTGTGTGCAATCAATTGAAGAACATGGTTAGAAAAATTAATTCAATTCGCTCGAATGAAATTGCATCATTTTTTATCCTAACTTAACCAATCCAAAATATTCAAAAAATTTAAATTTATCTATTTTTATTTGATCCGATCTAAAATTTTAAATTGGATTAGATTCAATTAACTAGATCAATCCAATCTGTGGATCATGGTGAATAGTCTTAATTTTTTTTAAAAAAAAAAAAGCTTTGTAATACATGCTTAGAAATTAGCATACCTATTAAACAAATGTAAATCGAACGGACCAGGTCAATCTGATCTATGAATCCTACTGAACAATCCCATTTGTAAGAACTTTGTAATGCGTGCTTAGAAATTAACATACCTACAAAGCCAATGCATGTGCTAATAATGTGACCTTTTCACAATCTTTTAATCCTCCACCTATGCATTCCCACGTAATGATCGGTCAATGATTAATTGATTACTGTTTTGAACACATAATTCAGTAGGTACACCACCCTGATAAACTGCCTAACTCTTTATATATGACAACCGACAAGACCCTACCCTATTTTGTGTTTAATTTGGTTATTAAACCATGATTACTTGGAGGAGCAACCGTTTATATGTTTCTTAATGACCTCTACATATTTTGTTCAAGGGTCTCCATCAAATTCTTCCAATCATCCCTACATTTTGTTTTTTTTTTAAAGCAGCAGAAAATTAAGGCAGTCTGAATAAACAGAACCAAAGTACCTTCTTTTACCCTCTTTGAAGGGAAGTCAACATAATACTAGCAAGCATTAGTTAAGTTAAAGGGTTTAACCATGAACGTGTTAGGGAAGCAACAATGTATGCATACAATTGAGAGGGAATGGTAGGAAATTGTGACAGATATGATTGATTGACACAATGCATCCCAAGCAAGAAAGGTCTATTGTCCCATATGACCATAGTACTCACATTTTTTTTTTGTGACCATTCTTTGATCTTACCACAAAAATCTTTCTTATTCCACAAGCATTATGGTCATTATGAACCCAAAAAATATTTTTAAAAAACTCAGGAAATGAAAAGCTAGAATTTGTAGTTTACCAGGAAAAGAAAGAGACGGGGGAGCAATTTTAAATACATACTAGCATTTTAAGATTAATTTCCATTCTCACCAAGTTAAGAATTCCAAAAACATAAATTTAAGAAGAACTTGCCCTCACCAAGTGCAAAACTCAAAAACTCAAATAAGCCAAGGCTGCTATCAAACTCATTGGGTTCCCCGCCTGTCAATGAATTGGGCTTTCTCCTTCACCTTAGCTTCATTCATTGAGGTTGTAGGCTTCTGATTTATGATGGGCCAGTTCAGGTATAAAGCCATTACTTGGGGCTAAGGGCCCAGAAGAATTATTATTAGGCTGGAAAAATCAGACGAATAAACTTCCAAAACATGAGCCTAAGGGTATGTTTAGATTGTGATGTATTTAAAAAAAGTTGTATTAGAATGTGTGAAAATTTTAATAAATATTTTTTTATAAAAAAAGTATTTTGGAGAGAAAAAATGAGAGGGAAAATTTTTTAAAATTATGTAAGAAGAAATTGAGTGGAAAAATTTAATTTTTAAATTTTGAAATAAAAATATGTTTGGATAAGTTGTTTTTGTTTGAAAATTTATTTATTTGCAAATGAGAAAATCTAGTCCAAACAGACCCTAACTATCTTTCTCCTTCCTATTTATATATTTCGGGACTTAATCTCAGCCCTTGATATCTAACTGTCGCCTCTCGTCCGTTGGATCCGCAACTGTTTCCACCGCCATGCCAAAACGTCACCGTTCCACTAATCTTTACGTGAAACGGCGTCGTTCTTGCTTCTTGGACCGTCTTCGGCCTTTTGGTCCAATCCAAAGCTTTTGCTCGATTTTTGTCAGAACTTAAGAGTTCTGAATACAAAGGAAAATTGCAGAGAAAGGAAGAAATTGTAGAGAGAATACAAATCAGAATTTCATTCCATCCAAAACTCCCTTTTTCCGGTACAAAATCTGCTATATATAATTTCTCAAATAGCTAATTCTAATGTCGGTTACAACACCTAAAGATCATGACAAATTTCTTCAGATTATTTTCCCAGCCCAATTCTTCCTTTGGTGACAAAATCTCTCCAGAATGCTAAACCCAATTTTTATGTTATTATTGGAATTCAAAAATCTATTGCTACTTTGGAACAATGCGATAATAACATTCCACTTTTTATTATTTGCATTCCTCTTTTATCACAAAATTACAATTAATAAAACAATTTTACATATTTAGTGTCAATATAAAAAAAAAATGTAATGTTTAAACAAGAAAAAGATGCCCCTCCTCATTAGTCAACTGGAGTATCATTTTTGTTTTACCACATGAATGAAATGAATGCAATCCCTCAAAAAAATCATCCGCAAAGAAGCACAATTTTACAATCCAACACGGATAACTAACATTGTAAAACTAAGAACAACCCTGTACTCATGGCCTAAAAGGAAAAAAAAATATCAAGTCCTATATGATGGCAAATGTAAAAACAAAGTTAAAAATTTGGCCCTTCTGATTGCTGATACAACTACTGCTGCCATATCAGACCTGGATCAAGAATAGCTAAAATCTCTTTCACGACTCATCTGTTAACTGTTCAAATCATGCATGTCACACAGATCCTTTCCAGATTCTGGCAAGGTCATTTGTCAGCCACTGGCAATTCTGCCAAAGCATCCTCGGCTTTAATTCTCTCCGGAACGATATCTAAATGCATTTGTAAACAACAGTCATGCAACAATAAACAGATTATTTAATGAGCTACATCATAGAAGATGCTAGAGAAACACTAACAGATACCTGTCAGAAAGTCGAATCTCTGCCTTTTGGACACAACAGAAGCTGAAAAAACAAAGGAGCATGGTTAAAGCAACTCATCACATGATTGTGCTACTAATGGATGAAGAAAGTATACATCTAAATGTACATAATGGCAACAAAACCAGTGGAAGAACGGAACACGCCAAAAGAAACATATTAAGAAGCCATAAGCTAATCAGTGTTTCTGTACCAATTACGCGTTTGATTTTACATAACTATTTAATCTTGGGGTGTTACACAAAATGATTTAAAATGGAAAAACTCTTAGTTCGCAAGAAATAAAAATGCTTGTAAAGCAAAGAAACATGGTCTAAGAAATGCAAATCTTTTTTTGTTAGTTTACTTCCATGTTATGGATCAGAATAAAACTACTCACAACAGAGAATCTGCACGAGAAAATTTATGATCATTAAATACTTCACATGCAGTGCAATTAATCATGTTAATCACTAATCTACTCATGAATTTTCCAAACTAAAAAAAAGGGGCAGATATTCAACAAAGAAAATTAGAAAAAAAAAAGGTCTTTGAACTAACGACAGACTCTAGCAACTCAAAACATAAGAATCCACCTCTTCTCATCTATTCTATTCAAGATATTAACAAGAAAGATATGAGCATTCTCACAATACTTGCCAACTAAAGTAGAAACTCTGCTAGATTATTAACCAAAAAGCATAATCCTAAGATAAATGATGATATGAGAAGGTTAACTACAAAAGATCGAATGAAAGAATGGGGGTTGCCAATCAACTCTCTATAGTTTGCAGAAATTGGTATGCTGATTCCTTTGCTGGTCAACTAAAAAGATTAGCAATTGCTGCAACTTTGTACTGCATTTGGCATCATAGAAACCAAGTTGTTTTTCTCCAAGGCCAAGCCACACTTCAGCATTCTATTCAGGAGTCCAAACAAAGCATATGGCATGCACCCACATCATGGAGCAAATTTCCAGCAAATCAAGAGAATAGTAACTTAGTAAATTAGTGGGAACCTCTCCCCCAATTTATAGAATAATTCAGTTCTGCTATGTATCTAGCAATAGTATTTGCTGTGTACAAGTTTGACTGCTGATCTATAAATAAAGCCTCTTATTTACATTAATGACTATTTTTTTCAGCTCATCTACTAATATCACACAACCCAAAAGATCACATTTCAGAATGGCTCCCATATAAGTTAGGTGAATGATCAACCAGATGATGGAAGAAAAAAGAAAACTTCATTAAACAAAAATATTCACCAAAGAAACAAGTCTAAATCACCATGCTACATTCAAATCATTCGAAGACACAGATTAAAAAAGGAGGGGTTTTCTTTCTTCTTTTTTTTTTGTGAAGATTAAAACAAGAGTTAATCAGCTCAAACTCGTATAGTATTACCAAAGGCATAAAAAGAAATTCAAGAAAATTATAACCTAAATCATCTCTATGAGACCTAAGGATCCAATCAAAAGAAAGCTCACCTAGGTGGTCATAAGCAACCTGATTTTTGTGATCCAGAAAAGAACAAGCATAAGCCTCTTTGCAGTACAGCTCAAGAAATTTCTCCTGCAGCAGCAAGACAATGCACATAATGAGACTTGAACGAGAAACAGGAACCTAGAGAGTACACTAACCAGTATGCATACACACATTAAAAAGAAAAAAAAAAGAAGAAGTAGATAAAGTATAACCAAAATGCCATTGGTAGATATATTTCATCAGCTTTTTTGTTGTTTAGATATTTTCAGCTCTCTATCATTTAAACAGCAAATATTTACTCATGTTGAAAGAAAACAATGCCCAACAAAAAAGGAAGGATATTTTCAAAAAGGAATAGTTCTCATGTAACCCAAATCCTAGCAGTGCAGAGTTGATGTGCAAATGATTACCGCTACCTGAATAGTCCTTAGCCCTGCAGTAAACATATACTCAACTTCATAAGCCAGCCTAAAGTAACATGCAAAGAGCGCACAGTTACCCACTTAGCATTATTAACAATCCTCTCAATGAACAGGGTCAAATCCACAAAAAGAGCACCATCCCCAAGATGATCTTACAACTGTTTTCATACAAGACCATACAGAGTTACATTTCTTCATCCAAATCTTTCACTTGTTTCCTTATTTCCTTTTACCACATAGGTGTATTACCCTGCCAACTCCATATTGATTGCTTCTCTTATAAAAAATTTATTAAAAAAAAAAAAAAACCCACCTACGAACTAGATATTGCCTATCTATCTATTCACATCAAAAGTACAATGACCTAAAGTTGCATTCATGATTTTCTATTCATCATTGAAAGTTATCATCATGTCTTGGTGTGCAAAATTCACAAAATTCAGTGATTCAGTGATTCAAACTCAAAAGGAGCTGTCCTTACCAACCATGTCCAGAAAAACAGTAAGCAAGAAGTCAATCATCAATGCATCATGACAATGTACTAAAGAAGAAACATACATTACCAGCATATGCACCTAAAAGATGACATCTTCAAAACCATCAGTAATGGATTCTACCACAACAAATATTAAAAACCATGCCTCAGAATTCACTTTTACTGCGTCTAGTCTTTCACAAGATGGAGCCCTTGAACCCAACCTATCAGTTTGTCACATTCACCCTATTGGCTTGTCCTGAGAAACTTTGTCATCAAAGACCAACTGTCTCAGATATTACATGCTATTGCTTTAACCTAAGCACCCAAACAGAATTGAATGTAATTATGAGGTAAACAGAATTGAATGTAACTTTGTCTCAAATAGGCAATAACATAAACAGAATTGAATATAATTATGAGGAACCAGTAATTAAACCCTACCAAACACCCAACATAAGGTAAACAGCACAACAAAACAACACAAAAATGGAGCTATACTTCTCCATTGAATACATCCCAAAACTACATCCATTTATTGCATTTTGTAGCTTTAGCATCAATTAATAGAAGAGGGTATTAACATTTTGAAAGATACTGAAAAAACTTCGTAAACATATAACTCCAATACTTGGCATTGAATAAATTCAAAATATTCATGCAATATAAGATGCCTAAAACTGGTATTAACACTAAAGTCCCTCTGGACAGTAGCACCAAATAAGCTGCCTCTCCAAAGAAAAAACAATAAATATACAAATAGAATGTATACCGAAGCTTTATTAGTCAAGAGAATAGCCTCCTGAGCGATCTTCATATTGGAATCCTGGTCCTTCATAATTCTATAAATTCTATTCATAGGAAACTTACAAGCCGACGACCCTTCTCCCCTTTCATTCTCCTTTTCGTCCTCTTCCTCCACAATTTTCTTCTTCAATTTCTTTCCTTTGTTCATCTTCTTCACCCCACTTGTTCTACTAGTACCTTCCGTTCTCTCGTTTTTCCCTCCACTTTTCTTCGCTTTGTTTTCAACCTTTTGTTCGAAAAGCAACCTAATTTCTTCATCATCACTATCCTCGCGTTGTTCTTCAGCTGAGTGATCACTAGCCTCCTCCACCGCTTCAGACTCCGACGACGTCGAGGTGGAAGACGAGGAATACTCTACATTCACATCCTCCCCCTTCTCATCATCACCGCTGTTATCTTTCCGGTCCTTCTTCCGGGCTGGTGGGTTTTCAAGTTTGGATAATTTTTTGCTCCGGGTTGTCGCCACCACAGTCCGATTCCCCACCATGTTTGCAGGCTCTAATCAACCATGACAGAAAATCAATTGGAAGTTTTTTCCAAAAAAAAATTAAAAAACCCCACTTTGAAAAATAAAGATTCTTCTTTGTTTCTGAGCTATAACAGAAATAAATTTGGAGAGAAAGAAAGATCTAAACAAGGGAGGTCGCTGATTGGGAAGGGAGAAGGGCCTGTTTCAGCGTTTCTCATATTGTGCGTTTTGGGAAGGCAAATTTACTTCTATGCTTTATGATTTTTTGAAATATTTTTGAGTTTCATAAATGAAATTAAGTATAATACTCCTAGTTATGTATGCTCCAATCCAATTTTTATGTTGATTTAATTAAATATTATTTTTTTAAAAAATTGCTTTTGTGGTTTGTTTTCTAAAATATATTTTCGTGTGTTTTTTCAAATAACCTTTTATATTACAAAAATAATTTTTATTTCATAATATTTATCTTGTAAGATATAAAAATATTTTTTTTAAAATATAATTGGTGTAGTTTTCAAAAACTTTTATCCATCAAATCAAATGCTCTATCAATACAACCTTTTTTCTTAACCTCCAAAAAGATGTGAATCCAACACCGTGAGATGTAAATCGCGGATGTGCGCGATCGTAGTTATCCCCGCGTCATTCACAACCCCGCGAATATTTCACCTGGAATTGCAGTCGAACACGCATTGAAAGGCAGTCTCCAAACCTTATCGCTACAGCACTTGCCAGTTCGCCTATGCCCGGGGGCACCTTTTTTTCTTAACCTAAAATTATCAAATGTATATTTTTCTAGTGGTAATATATGCCAAAGAAAAAGTTAATTTACAAAATGTTGTAACTAGAAATTAACATTTTTGAGCTTTTTTATGTGATCAGAGATATAATATTATTAGTGAAAAATTATAACAAAAAATCATAATAATTGATGTAAGACAAAATTATTCATTTCACTACTTAGAAAATATAAAATATAGCAAGGGTCGGTTTTGAGTTTGTATGCAAAGATACCTCAAAACACATTTTTACACATTTTAAAATTCATAATATTTTGATTTCACAATTATTACATTAAAACTATAAAAATATATTTTAAGAATATAAAATACAACAAGGGTCGATTTTGAGTTTGTATGCAAAGATACCTCGAAACACATTTTTACATATTTTAAAATTCATAATATTTTTTATTTCATAATTATTATATTAAAAATATAAAAATATATTTTAAAATAACTGTCCGAAGCCTATTATCTTTCATTCTTAACACACCATATTATGATTTTCTTATTAAAGGTATCATTATTTTTTTTAAATTTTTTATTCGTAACTTTTATTTTAACTTGTCATTAAGAGAAGAGTGTAACTTTTCATATGAATATAAGAATAACCATTAAATCCACCGACATTATGGTTAGAGACGCATCCAGTCTCTGCCTAGCCCAAACACCTTCATGGCTGGATCATGGGCCCCTGATCAATTCGTATTAGTATAAAGTTTTAGACTCGGAGGGGCCCAACATATCCAGATTTATTGTAGCCCAACTGGCAGCAGCTGGCTCATGTCACCTTATCAATTGGTCCAAATTTGATTTCAACCATAAGATCACATCAAAGACGCTAATTCTCAGCCTCCATCGTCAAGCTTAGGTTAAACTGCTGCATCATGCCAATGCATGATGACTTTCTTCATGGCGCTGTTGCCTCAAAAACCTATACATTTTGGCACACATTATTATCTAGACATGATAATTGACATGCATGTTCAACCACGTTTTCTCTTATATTATAAAAGTCAAACTTGTTCGATACCGGCGAACTGTGAATATTTTGTCAAATCGATACATCTACTTTTAATTATATTGTAAATATTTGTAAACATGCGAATAAGTGCATTATGCGGTTTAAATTAGCCACTAGCATAAGATGGCTTAGTTGGCACATGTAATATCATGATTTATAATGCCAACTAGGTTACGAAACCACATAAATAATGCGATTTTCATAAATAATAAATGAACTAATTAACATGAATAACATAACTCTAAAAAATAATAATATATAAGACCGTTTATTAGGCTTTATAAATAATTATTTCAGAGTTCAAGGTCAAATGTTTGTAATTATTTTGATTACATTGTTAGACTACAATCAACACAAATTTAGTCCACTGGCCGAGTCATTTGTGCTATGACCCTGATGTCGTGTCCGTAGTTTCATTGGTGTTGCTGAGAAAAGAGCTTGGAATCTAGTACCGACTGCCCAGTCGTGTCCATCCTGAGCGGCTCCTTGCCGCTGTGTTTGAGCTTGACATAGGCAAATCCTGAATTCCTGACAAACGCACCGCCCTGATCGAGATCCTGGCGTTCTGTTCCAGATCCTTTTGAATTCTAACTTGAACGCATCGAATTTTGGATGATGGATGTGTTTGCTGATGTTGGGAATGTGCATGTGGATGTTGGGTGTTGCTTGTTAAGAGTGGATTTCATGTGTTTAAATAGAGAGGAAGCATTAATTTGGTAGATTTTGGATAATGTTTTTAATTTTACATCAAAATTATTCCACATGTGGTGATTCGAAAAAAGAATTTAATTATTCATTTTGTGATTACGAAATTTAATTAAATAAAATATAATGCACATGCGTCAAAGAAAGAAAAAATTCCTATCCGTCTACAAAATTTACTCACTCCATTTCACCCCCAAAAAAAAAAATCAATTTCAAAAATTTTCTTTGTTTTAGCAAAAAAAAAAAAAACATTTTGTGTAAAATCTCTGCATTACCCTTAATAAATGATAATATACAACTGAAATTAAAATGTAAAGATAAAAATAAAAAATTATATATTAAATGTGTTATATCTTATAATTTAAATAAATTTTACCAAATCAAAAGTTTGAGGGAGTATTATTTTTCAAAGAAGGTATAATTTATGTATAATGATATTAGTTGGAAAGAATTTTTTTTTTTTTTATATCCTTAATATCATTCTTTAGATAATAGTAATATTAATATGAAAGAAAAATGTTACTTTCTTCTTATATTCTTAATATCATTTTTTTTAATATTGATAATTCTAAAGAATAAATGGCAAGCCACGTAAAGGGTAAAATTAAATTTTATTAAAAAGTCATAAATATGACAATTTTATTATTAATAAAATTTTATTAAATATTATAAAAACAAAGTGATTACTAGGAAAGTAATGAGATTGACAGTACATATATATATAATATGCAAAAAATGGATAATTTTAAAATAATGAATATTTGTGACTTTTATAGTTGTATTGGAGAAAATTTTGAGCTTTTAGTAGTCAAGCAACAAAAAAGAATAGAAGAAAAAAAAAATTGTTTTGATCTAATGGAGGAGCTTTCATTGTACACTAAGTTGGTGTTTGGTATATGAGGATGGGATTGGTTTGGATTGGTTTGGCAATTTTTGGACGTTTGGTATATCCTTGATGGGTTTTAAAAACCCTTTGGGGGTGGGTTTATGGAAACCCACTCCCCTGGTTTTTCCGAAACCCTTGTTGTTGGGTTTCAAATAGACTCCAAAACGACGTCGTTTTGACAAAAAAAAAAAGAGATAGCCTTTGCAACGCTATCGATCTTTGATGTGTGCCACTGTCAGGATTGCAAACCCCCCAATAGTTTGCAACTCCCATTTTACCTCTTTTTTTTTAAAAAAAAAAACAAATTTTACTAAATTGTAAAAAATATTTTTCCCTACAAAATGACATACATTTTGACTATTTTTTGAACAAAATATAATTTTTAAAATATCATATAATGTAAAATAATAATATCCTTATTATAATTTTAATAAATTTATTAATATTAATATTAAATTTTAATTTTAATATAAAATCTATTCCATTCCATTCCATGACAAAATAATACCAAACAACATAATTATTATCATTCTATTCTATTCCAAACTTTTCTTTTCCTCAAATCTATTCAATTCCTAAACTCACAATTTATACTAAGCACCTCTTAAACTAATTCACAAGTGGCCTTTAAGACTTCCAAGATCCTCCAGTAATAAGTGGACAAATTATTTAGTTAGAAATGTTTGCTAAGTTTTCTAATATTTCTCAATCTTCATTTCTTCAAATTCTCGAAGAAAGATATATGATCATAGTCGTCGAATCCACAAAGGGTTATCATGAAAATTAACGTGCCACTTAAGTTAATTTTCTTAGACAATATATAAACAAGTCACATATAGTATATGATAATAGAAAAAATGAGTATATTAATTAATACATTAAAGAGTTATGTATTAAAAAAAAAAGAAATCAATAAAAAGATCTAAAAAAATAAAATAATTGATCATCAAGTAAAATATAGTAAAAAAAAAAATGCAAAGGGTAATCTTTATTTTGCCACCGTTATCGGTGACGAATCAAAATAAGGATTCTATTCTCAAATCTCTTTTATATATATATATATATATATTACAATTAAAATAATATAATTTTAAATTTAATATTATATTATTTTAATTAAAATTAAATTTAAAACTATGTCATTTTAATTACGACACACAAATAAAATAAATAATTAGAGACAAATAATCTGATCTGGTCGATTCTGTCTAATATTCCTCAATCCTCCCACGTTCATACTTGTATGGCGAAAGACATGACGAAACATTGAAAAAACAAAAACTTAAAAACATTTTCTTTTCTTTTTTCTAAAGATTTCCTTTCCAATGGTAGCACATCTAGTCAAAACTCATCGCATGTTTTGAATATTATTAATCTCTTTAATTGTTCCCAAGTGCTCTAAACGAGGTCTTTTTCCTAAGTAATAAATTAATAATCAAGATTATGATGATCATGATCATGATCATCGTTGACAGGGACTTTCAGAAAACAAAAAAAATTGGAGAATAATTAATCGTAAAAAATAATACTAACAGGGCCAACAATCTTTGCCATCACGCAAATCATGGTGACAAACTCTTGTTAAATTGTTAGTGACATCTACGTGGATATAATAAGTAATGATTTTTATATAAAGATTGTGAAAATTTACGAAAACATCATGATGAAAGACAAATAATCAAATGGGATGCGAAAAGACTATGATTTCTATAATTCAATAAAAATATTTCACTTTGTCGTATATCTAATATCAAATTCATGGGATATATGACAAAATGATAAATATACCAAGTTTAAAATTTGTATTAAAAGAGGTGAAGATTTGAGTCCTCTTTGAGGAGTGAAAAATGTATGACCTATATATATATATAACACGAAGACAAATAATCTTTATGAAACATACAAAAAATTTCACAAAAGTTGAGGAATTTTATTGATTACAAACTTGCTTAAATTTTCATAATAAATGAAAACGAATCTTTCCACGCATATTTATAAACTAAACAAACTTTTAACAAAATTGAAAGGAAATAAACTAAACAAACCTTTAACAAAATTGAAATGAAATTATAATTCAACTAGGAAATAGAATAAGGGTCTCGCTAAAACAAAAAAAAATTTGAACTAAACTAATAGAACTAATTGAACATACTTGTATATTTGTTTCACGCTTTCGAAACTATATGCAGTAATAATAATTTTGACGTTAGTGAAAGGTTTTACGGTTCAAAATTGAGTGTATATTTTCACCTAATTTTCCTTTTTGGTCCGATTGTCCGCATACGAGTTTATGTGCATTTAAAGAAAATTGGATGGGAAGTGAACAAATATGACTTATATGACTAATAAAAATATAGTCTCGATAAAAATACTTTATTAACTCAAGTACAAATGATCAATGATCGATACGTTGGGATTAGGGTGAGTTTTTTTTTTTTTTTGCCCTCCTCTTTGACCAGTGTCCATATACTGCCAAGAAATTGCGAGTTCCTCCGATTAAGTTTAGTGAACCTTAAACTGGCTTCAATTCTGTGCCGTCAAGAAAGTAAAATCGTTGGTTGCCGTGCTGATCTGTGTGTCCAAAAACTGTGAAATTTCTCTGATATTTGTGGCGTGGGCTTTTGTTTTTCAGGTTATGCTTTGTCTTTAACGATACCCTCTACTCTGATTTATGCATCGTTTAATATCGCTTTTAATATATTATCGTTTCAAAAAAAAAAATCCTGCCTCAAAATCATTTTCAAATTACTTAAAAGTTAAGATATATATATATATATATTAAAGATTATAAAAATATATTTTAAAATATAAGTCATACACAAAAACGTATTCATAATCACAAGTTCATTAGAAATAGAAATTGATTTTTACCTAGGATAAAGACACAAACGATGCGTGCACACAAGTATTAAACCCTAAACGATGCGTGGCATCATTTCATTACTTCACGTCGTTTACGACACTTTGACTATGACCCCATATCTGTTGAAATGCATGACACCATCAGTCAATAATAATCCCATATTTAATTCAGGATTAGCTTGTTACGCGGTTTGTGGATTTCATTAAACTTTTGATTAGATGCAGCTAAAAGTGAGGGATTTGACATCTTAATTTACTATTCAAGAAATAAAAAGAAATCTATTTGTGTCATTAGCTTAGCATCTGAGATGTTTAAGTATATTAATCTCATTTAGGTCACAGCAAATGTTTTCTTATTGAGTAACGATAATGAAAATGGTGTGTATTATTGCAACGATTGACACAATATACAGATGACAAAATAATAATGAATGTTTAGAGTAATTGGTGTAATTATTGATAAAATGACTCTTATTATGTAAACGAGATGTAAATTTCGTTAAAAAAAATTTTAAACTCAATCAAATTATTGTTTGAATTCCAAAAGTTTTGAAAACTTAATATATGGTTCAAAATGCATTTAATGAAAGGGGTGGTCATGATATTTTTCTTTTTCATACATTTTAACCACCTTGCATTGCATGTTAAAGACAATGTGTCACTGCCATGAGTTTCAATTATTAGTCCCATTTACTCTGTATAATAATTGTGTCTCATTATTGGAGTGATGTTGGTTTATTAATAAATATTAAATTTTAATTTTAATAAAATTACATTAAAGTACAATTAATACATAATAAGTGAAATAAATAATTTCAAATACACTATTATGAGGTTGGGAGATTATTTATTTTTTATATATATAAAATAAAAATTAATTAAAATGTGAAAAAATTAACTAAAAGTATATAAAAATACAAAAAGGGTTGACAAATCAAACTCACCAACATCCATTATGATAAAATGATCATGTGACCTTATCAAATCTGGTCATGTAAATGGCTAGTGGTTGAGTAGGCAGGAGCGGTGGAATGGGTGAGAGTGAGGCAGCTGGCCGGCGCTCAGTGCTTCTATCATCTCAACAGTCCACACCGACGATTGGAGTGCTTGCCAACCTAAACTCACGCTGGTCAGTCAATCATGAGCAGTAATGTGTAGATGTTGAAAATTGTAACATTTTCCACAATTAGGTGGAGAATTCAACAGGTGAGGAATGGATTTTTCTCACTTTTAGCATAACGTAGTAATGGTAGATTCATACTATTAGTTATTAGTTTGGTCGTAAAGTATACTTTAAATAATTATGTTATTATGTTTAGAATGTGAAGACACTCAGTCATATGTATAATTCAATGTGATCATGATGCCTTTCCCATGGAGTGGATAATTTATTTTTATATTTTTTTAAAATATAAAGATTATGAGATAAAATTTATTTTAAAAAATTTAAATGTATTTTAAAACAAAATTCATACGCACCCTTAATTCAAATTTTGCACTTGTCAATTGCTACCTAATCATCTTCAATGACAAAATTGGGAGTTTTTCTCATTGCCATTCTACGTCATGATCATGAAGAGTGCACAAATGCACTTATATTTCCACCCCAGGTCCCCCAACCCACCCAATAACAGCAAGGGTGTGTTCCAAACTCTGAAGTCATGTTATTGACCGAATGGAGGAAAATAGGCTATTGCTGGAAGGTTGAAATTTGGATAGTTCATCACTTCATTCAAGATCTCTCTTTGCTGCAGTGGTGACTTTCAGAGCCCTGTATGGAACCGTGACAAACCCGTCTCCTACTGGATACGTTCATCCTAGTGTTATATTAGTACTCCATTCCACTTTTGCGAGTAATGCTAAAACATCCCGGAGGCCTGTACCGCGAGAAATGATGAGCTACATGCCCTGCTAGTGACATTTTAAGAGAAAAAATAATAAAGATTGGTTTTTTAGGGAAAAGAAAAGATTTTTTTTTTCTTTTGTTTTGTGGGGCTGTCTAAACTATGTTCTATCTCAATTGGACAGGACCATTAGAGAATTATGTTCACATGGCGCTATGTATGTGGGTGTTGACAGTGTTGTAGATACGGATGAGTATATACTAGCAGCTTTCAATTGATAAAAATGCTGATCCAAATGAAAATATCAGTCTATGAAAGTCCAAAATTGTGGGTTCAAAATAAATATCAAAACCATGGAAATCATTTAGTCTATCTTTGACTCATTTCTGTTTATGTATTCGATCAAAGAAATGATTATCGTTCTTTAAAAAAAAAAACACAAATATCAAAACAAAATGTGAAGAAGCATTTTACATTACATGCTCATCGGTCACTACTTTGAGAAATAAAGACGATGGAGGACTTCCCAGTTCACAGTTCGCAGTTTACAGTTCTGAAATTAAAAATGGCATTATAACTTTGAGGGGATTTTTATGTCCTACACAATTATGCAGCACACCTGTCCATGTCTTTATCTTCGTGTTTCGAGCCCACCGTCATGATGTTGATGTATACTTTGCCCAATGCTCTCCGTACAAATTGATGACCAGGCCAGTCCTCTCTTCACCTCAGCTGATGCACTAAAACGCCGCAAATTCAATACTACTTTCGGTGGCTTCTTGCCAGAAATTAACCGGCACTGACGCGGTTCTTTCAGTTCCACGGGACGGACAAACAAACCCAAATCCTCAAAGAAATAAAAAAAAGAAAAGAAGGAAGGAAGGAAGAGAGAGGTGGCGTGTCGTGTCTCCCCGGGCTGCACAATATCTATAGCTTCACTCTTGCTGTTTTTCTTCCCTTCTCGTCCATCCTCCTCTTCGCTTTACAAAACTGCTAAGCAAAAGCAACCAGCAACCGCCTTCTAAATTTAAGCATGCTATAAGCATATGATTGGAGCTCATTTGTGTAAGAAAATAAATTTTTAAAAAAAATGACAGGGAGAGGAACTGCTTCGGCATTGTTGATTTTGGTGTTCCTTTCGGCTGCAGCGGCGGCGTTTGCCTCCACTGTCACCTATGATCACCGGGCACTCGTCATCGACGGGAAACGCAGGGTCTTAATCTCCGGCGCTATTCATTATCCTCGCAGCACTCCACAAGTCCGTCCATTTCTCAACTCTTTACATTCTTTTAATGTTTTTTAGCATATCTTAATGTATGTATTTCACATTAAAACTTAAAAAGTAGTAATTTCTTTCTTTTTTGCTTTTTAATGTTTATGTTGCAGATGTGGCCAGACCTTATTCAGAAGGCCAAAGATGGAGGTTTGGATTGTATTGAGACTTATGTCTTCTGGAACTTGCACGAACCGGTTCGAGGCCAGGTTTGTGGCTCAACTGTGTATGTGTGTGCATGTTTTTTTTTTTTTATAATTTTTATTCCTCCCCTTGGAAAGGAATGTATAGTTTTCTTTCTTAATACTGGGATTATTATTCTTTGCTTCAATAATTCTCTCTGTTTTGATTACTTGCCTATTTTAGAAATTAGTCGGAAAAAACAGAGTGGCTGAAATGAAGAGGGATAAAAAACTAAAAACATTTACTACTAAGTTAAAATCACCAATCAACAAGTTGTGAATGATGGGAATTAATTTATCTTCAAGGAAGTGAAATTATTGAGGATGTCCCTTGTGGGAAAGAGAAAACTTGAAAGAATGCTGCTGACTTTGAGGAAAACTTTTGCAGTATGATTTTTCAGGAAGGAAAGATTTGGTTACCTTCGTGAAGTTGGTAAAGGAAGCTGGTCTCTACGTTGTCTTAAGAATCGGTCCTTACGCGTGTGCCGAGTGGAATTATGGGTAAAGATCCATTTTTATTATTCACTTGTATTGTTTGGATTCTGGGATCAAATCAAAATGTGTAATATAAGTTTGTTTTGTTTCTATTTTGGAATATTGAAACAGGGGATTCCCTGTTTGGTTACACTTTATACCTGGAATTAAGTTCCGAACAGACAATCAGCCCTTCAAGGTGCCTACATACTTCATTAATCAATTTAGTAGCATGAAAAAGTTTTGGTGTTTTTAACATTGTGATTAAGCTTTTTCTTTCTGTTTTCTTTTGCAAGGTGGAAATGCAAAGATTTACAACCAAGATTGTGGAACTCATGAAATCAAATTCTTTATTTGCATCGCAAGGCGGACCCATAATCTTCTCTCAGGTTCAATTCTTTAATTATTTTGATTTTTTTCAACTTATAAGTTTTGCTTCCCGAGAATTTTCTTGGACTGAAAAAAAAAATGCAAATATCCAGATTGAAAATGAGTATGGCAATGCTGGTATTGAATCAGCATACGGCCCTAGCGGCCAATCCTACGTCAGATGGGCTGCAGGGATGGCAACATCTTTGGATACAGGGGTACCCTGGAATATGTGCCAACAACCAGATGCTCCCGATCCCATTGTGAGTGTCATTCTTCCAATGTTTGCTCATTTGCAACCTTATAAATCTCATACATCCTGGATAAATCTAACTATATACCATGGTGTTTTTTTACATCAGTGAGTGTTATGTACTTGTATTTTATTCTTGGGAATAATTGCAGATTAATACATGCAATGGATTCTACTGTGATCAATTTACCCCAAATTCTGACAAGAAGCCAAAAATGTGGACTGAGAATTGGACTGGATGGTGTGGCATCTCTCATTCCCTTAACATGAATTTGGTAATTGAATTACTTGTTGATATTGCCTTGCACTACTTGTAAACTCATTCTTGTTTGATTTATCAGGTTTCTTTCATTTGGAGGTGCGATGCCCTCCAGACCTGTGGAGGACATTGCTTTTGCTGTAGCACGATTTTTCCAGCGAGGAGGAACCTTCCAGAACTATTATATGGTAATATGTTATCCTTAGTCTAATTATTAGTATTAATTTTGATTTAATATGCAATCCATTTAATTTTCAATTGCAGCAGCATAAGGATGTTAACTAATTATATTGGCTTTTTCACAGTATCATGGTGGAACTAACTTTGACCGCACCAGTGGTGGACCATTCATTTCAACAAGTTATGATTATGATGCTCCATTGGATGAATATGGTATACTTCTTCCATCTACTGAAGATCCGCTGTTATACTTGTTGGTACCCTTAGCTTAATAATAGTGTACTTTCATTGATCATTGAAAGTCATGGTATGCATTGCATAATATGATGTTTACAATCTTGAAGGCCTTTTGGGCAACATATATGCTCTGGCTGGAAAAAAAAAATGTTTGGGTTATTATGTTCACAAAATCTAGGAATAAAACATTCAATTTCATTAGTTCTGTTCTTGATTGAATTTTTACATTCGATTTGTCAATTTTGTATTCTCGTTTCTTGTTCATTTCAGGTCTTGTAAGGGAGCCAAAGTGGGGTCACTTAAAAGATTTACACAAGGCCATTAAGCTTTGTGAACCGGCAATGGTGGCAACTGATCCAACAATTAGTTCACTTGGTCAAAATTTAGAGGTAAAGTTAGGCTGCTTATTGATTACACTGAATGAAGATATATATGGCTAATATCTTATGTCCAAATCATCTGTCTATGATTGCTAAAATTTGCACAACGTAGTAGTCCAGTTCAATTTTTTAATAGACTTCCCTTTCGGAACTTATTTACATAAGCAACCTGGTAATATCTCAGATCAGTTCTGAGTGCTTGAAATATGAACCAGTTGATATTTAGTATATCGTTAGTTGAAGGTCTGCCTCATACTTTATAATCGCTGATATCCCTTATATATCACTTTAGGCCAGTGTTTATAAAACAGGATCAGGATTGTGTTCTGCTTTTCTTGCCAATGTGGGTACCCAATCTGATGCAACGGTCAACTTTAGTGGAAGTTCCTATCACTTACCTGCGTGGTCTGTCAGCATCTTACCTGACTGCAAGAATGTGGCCTTCAACTCTGCAAAGGTTTGTTAGTTGATCATACTTCTACCCATCTTCCTCTTAATCTATTATATGAATATTGCACCAGGATATTGCATTTTAGGTGATGCAGTACCACTTCATCATGATAACTTGCATTTAGAATCTGTGCACCCTTTTTCAACTGAAGCATGGCATATGACCATCATAAGTATGGTTATTTCTTAGTACTCACTTATTATGTTTGAACCAACTGAAGAAAAACAGACAAATAATTTTATCAGCTAAATCTATGCACATAGGAATATTTAAGCATTTTAAAAGTATGACATACCTAGAACTCAGTTATCATAACTTTTTATATCCTTTGTTTTCTTTTCTTTTTCCAAGATGTGCAGGACTGTTTTTATTTCATTCATTGAGTACATGATTACTAGCATTTTCTGTATGCTCATTTTATCACCTTATGGTCGCAGATTAATTCTATGACGACTCTTTCAAGATTCATCAGTCAGTCTTCAGAATATTTTACTTCTGCTTCTTCAATCCCAAGTTGGACATGGGTTACTGAACCTGTGGGTATTTCAAGCAACAATGCATTCATGAAACTTGGTTTAACAGAGCAAATTAATACAACTGGCGATAAAAGTGACTATCTATGGTATGCAGTAAGGTAAAGAAAGGAATCAAGTTTTTTACTGGTAGTATAAAATTAAAAGAAAAATATCTCTTGTGCAAAATTTGAATATCAAGCAATGAATTTTTGAATCACTTTCTGCAGCATTGACATAGAAGGAAATGAACATTTCCTTCAAAGTGGATCTCAGACCATTTTACATGTTGAATCACTTGGGCATGCTCTGTATGCTTTTGTTAACAAAAAGCTTGCAGGTTTGGGAATAATGTAGTTTTTTTTTTTTTTTCTTTTTCTAATTTGGTGTTGTGCTTTCTTTGCATTTTGCCACATTTCTGCTTTGCTCTATCAGGATGCAGCTTCTCCCTTTACCAAAGTAGTTGATGGTTCTGATTTCTTTGTTGTGAGGACAAGGAAAATAGGTCACAGTTCATGTTCAGTTCTAAAAACAGAATAAATTACCAAATGGAAGCTCCATAAAAAGGCTAATGTGATGGCAGAAGTTTAAATGAAAGCAAGAGAGAAAAGGGTAATGTGAGGGCGGAAGTTGTGGCCTACTGGCCTCTGTCCTCTTGCTTAAACTTGAAGTTCTCCAAGATATGTCAATTAAAATTTGAAGAATCAAATTCAGAATTTCAAATGGATCTATTACCAAAATTTGGGAGTAGTCTTACCAATTAACAGTTGGTTAACTTTAGCATTCACTGATAACTGAAATTCTGATAGGACCTAGAGTCTTATGAACTCACAAAAAGAGTTCATGAATATCCATTTCACAATACATATGACTGAGAGTTTGTAAGCAATAGTGTTTGGATTTCTAACTGTAGGATGGTTGTATATCTTGTAGGCAATGGGAGAGGAAGAGACAGTAGCAACGCGAAAGTTGTGTTGGATATACCCATCTCCTTGATACAAGGAAAAAACACAATTGATCTCTTGAGTTTGACAGTGGGGCTTCAGGTACGATCTTCATATTTTAGTACATGAAAACTTAAGGGAAGCAAGTAGATGCTAATTGGAAAGACATGCTTTGAATAGTCCTTCCATTGTTCTTCCACATCATTAACTTTGCTTGAAATTGCCACATTTGAGCAGCAGAGTTTTTCTGATACAAATGTCTGTTGAGTTCCAGAATTATGGTGCCTTCTTTGATTTAAGTGGAGCTGGGGTTACCGGTCCAGTGAAACTAAAAGGTTCAACAAATGGCTCTAGTGTTGATCTCTCCTCAAAGCAGTGGACTTATCAGGTTACCTTTGTTTACGATCTAATGTTCTGCATACTTGGCTCTTTGATTTTTAGTTGAAACATTCATTCTTCATTTCTACATTGTTCTCTGGTGAACTATACATCTTTGGTAAATTAGATAGGTAGCGCTCCCGGTAATGATCCCTTTGTAGGACGAGTCCTGCCTGCAAAGTTGTTTGATTTTTTGAAAGGCTTTCTACTCATTTTGGACTGTGTCAGTGCAGATTGGTTTGAAAGGTGAAGAGATTGGATTATCAAGTGGAGGCTCTTCTCTTTGGGTATCACAGCCAGCTTTGCCAAAGAAGCAACCATTGATATGGTATAAGGTAATGTTCATTTCTTCTTAAATTTGATAAACAGATACTGTTTCTCTTTATCTCTGAGATATTCCTTTCCCACTCGGTTGGCTTTTAGTTCGTTTATCATTATGGAAGTGCTCCACTTACTTTTACCAACCAATCCATTTTCTTGTGCAGACAAATTTTGATGCCCCGGGAGGCAGTGATCCTCTTGCTTTGGACTTCTCTTCAATGGGAAAGGGTGAGGCATGGGTAAATGGAGAAAGCATTGGGCGTTACTGGCCAAACTATTATGCTCCAAACAGTGGTTGTACTTCTTGCAACTACAGAGGAACATTCTCTTCAAACAAATGTCTCACGAACTGTGGAAAACCTTCGCAGCTGCTGTAAGCACCTTAACTTTGTTATTGTACTGCTTGTTTCGATTTAGAACATTATTGATCCATCAAATTTGCAGTTATCATGTACCTCGAGACTGGATAAAGCCAACTGGAAATATTCTGGTGTTGTTTGAGGAATTTGGTGGGGATCCGACACAGATATCATTTGCAACAAAACAGATAGGAAGCCTATGCTCACGGGTTTCGGAATCTCATCCAACTCCAGTAGAAATGTGGAATTCAGATCAAGGTTCAGCAACAAGAAGATCAGGAGCAACAATGCAACTGGAGTGCCCTTCTCCAAGTCAGGTCATTTCTTCAATCAAATTTGCAAGTTTCGGAACTCCAGAAGGGACCTGCGGTAGCTTTACACACGGACGATGCAGCAGCAAGAACGCTCTATCTGTTGTACAGAAGGTTAATCTTGGCTCAAGATCATATTTTTGTTTTTTGAAGCCAGCTAATTATCATCAAGTTATACCTTAAATTTTCATGCTATACTTGTGTGTGCAGGCTTGCACTGGATCAAGAAGATGCAGCATTGGCGTCTCAAGTGGAACATTTGGTGACCCTTGTGTGGGCGTTTCCAAGACATTAGCTGTAGAGGCTTCTTGCACATGATAGGATCCCGCAACTCACTTCATCGGCTACTAGTTGGACAAAAGCAAGAGCATTGTCCAAGGATGTATGAAATAATATTTCCATTGATCAATGGTTATGAAATGAAAAGGAATTATAACATAATGTACGAAAGTTCAAGTGAAAAAAGAAATCAAAATAAGGCTTCAAAATCCCAATTGCATTTTCCCACTTTGAGGCTGCAACTTTTTTTTTCTTTGTTTTTTAAGATTCGGAAAACATTTACACTATTACTCAAGTTACACACTATAAATGGTAAGACAGATTTAAACTCTTTTGAACATTTAAACCGTTCGATCTCTACTCTCATCTTCACTTCAAAGCTTCAACTTGATCAACAAAATGATACAATATCTGACTTTGTAGAATGAAACATGGTCAATTAATCATATCATGCAAATCATTTTAAATAGTCCAATTTTACTAAAGTCGCAGAAATAATTTCTTTCAGTCTGTTACGCTTTTTGTTAAAGAGATAATCTTGGACCATGGGAGTCATGATCCAGACAACCTTCTTGGTTACGGGATTGACTTAAGCATAATGATGCTATTATTAAGAAATCATTCTTTTTAACTTCACTTAGTAAGATCGATAAAGTAACTTGTCTTTTTTAACCGGTCTCATATATCTTGCTTGGTAATGGTTTAATGTTTCAAAATATATTTTTATATTTTTTAAAATACTTTTGTATTTTTTAATATATTTTTTATTTTATAACCAATATTTCGAAATGCGTAAAAACAATTATGAAGCGTAATTCATACACAATCTTTCCAAAATTCCCTCCACATCGTCTTCTTCCCATGTCTACGTTTTAGGATGCACTACTATGGTGAATGAGGATTTTAGATGTTTGCATTTTTTCAATGTCTGAAGTGCATTATCAGTAAGAGGGCTGCAAGAGAATTTAAAAGCACTAAAGGACCATGGATTTTGGCTTAAGAAAATGCTAGGATTTTGCTTCTTTAATGAACAAACAGTAAAGAAAACAGCGTTTTGCTATTTAATAGTTTGACCAACCGAACGTGGACTCCTTAATTTGGATGTATCCATAATTGAATTTTTATTCATCATGAGCAACATGCATTGACTTCCAAAACACTAATCGTAAGGCAACAGAAATGTATTAAGCTGGAAGGTTTCTTTATTCTTGCAATTTGGACTTCACTTTTCCTGATCGATGTGGTGAAAACTTTCATGGTAATTACTTTTAGCTGAGACCAATGTGTACAAGATGCGGAGAACAGCCAAGAAGTCAGTACAAAGTATAGGCATTAAACCACTGACATGCAATATTCTCAATGCCATTATTATTGAGTCCAAATACAAAGGATCAGAAACTATATGGTAGATTGGTTACATTTAGTTGAGGTCTGGTTACTCCAGTAAGGAAGATATATTAACTTGTGTTTATTATTGATCACAAAAATAACATAAGAAATCAAGGCTTATTACTTGAAACAACAACAATTATATTGTTGTTAGAATCAGATTGCAGTAACCATGGCAATGGAATTAGTAGGCCTCTGAAACTTGCATAGTTTGCAGAGAGGTGAATTGAGTGATGGGGTCTGGTATTTATCCTCCCCACCCATCATTGGCATTGGCACTCCCATCTTCACAGGAGATTCAAAGCCTGGCTGGTAAGTCCTTCCAAGAACACCCTCCACAGAATCCGAAAGTTTGAAGAACTTGAACTGTGTCTCCAAGTGAGCAAATGCATCATCAGCAGGAATCTGGTAATGATGAACCTTGTTTTCTTGTTCTCCAATGGGAACCACCCTCGTATCCACTTGGACAAGTCCAGAGACTGTAGCCCTGACCGTGTTGAAATCATCAGTTCTTTCAACAACAACCACCCTGTTTTCCGTGTTGATTCTCCATTCAGCTTCTCCATCTCTTGGGATGTGAATCATGTCACCATCCCACTTCACTATAAGAGCTTCAACTTTATCATCCCACTTTGAGACTCTTTTTGTAGCAAGGACAAGGGTGTGGGTATCAAACATGATTGAGAGAGCTTGAACCCATGTAAAATCACGTGTTCTCCCCATTGGACGAGTCCCGATGAAGTGAGCATTGATCTGGAGATTGTCATCGGTGACAATGGCGAAATCGCTTCCTTTGGATCCGTGGAAGTAGAACATGTTGCCATCACCCCCAACAAACCGAGGGTCATAGCATAATGATCCATAGTTATCGCAATTAGGCTTTCTCCCTGCCAAAAGAAGTAAAATTAGGAACTCACAAGAGAGGGAAAGGTAAAAAGATCTTTCCTTTTTATGCTCGTTTGAAGCCAACTTACACTTGCAAGTGGTTTCACACTTGCTGCTGCAGTCAATGAAGCATCCCCTCCTATTGTTGTCACTGGGCCTCCTACCAGGGCACTCAGCAGGGCAGACGAGGGTCCTCTGGTAACATGCTCCGCGAGCTTGGCATGAAGCTCTCTCTTGCCCTGTGCGTTCTAGGGGTGACAGCATGTAATAATCAGTGGAATCATCTCTAGGAGGTGGAGAATTTGGAGGTGATCTTGGTGAGGATGGAGGTGTGGGTGATCTGGAAGGTATGGTTGGAGGCGGGTAATATGGCGGGGTATCTCTAGGAGGTGGAGAGTTTGGAGGTGTGGGTGATCTGGAAGGTATGGTTGGAGGCGGGTAATATGGCGGGGTATCTCTAGGAGGTGGAGAGTTTGGAGGTGTGGGTGATCTGGACGGTATGGTTGGAGGCGGGTAATATGGCGGGGTATCTCTAGGAGGTGGAGAATTTGGAGGTGATCTTGGTGAGGATGGAGGTGTGGGTGATCTTGGAGGTACGGTTGGAGGCGGGTAATATGGCGGGGTTTGAGATGTAGGAGGGTTAACTGGAGGATAATATGCTGGTGGAGGTGGAGACTGATTGTTACCACGGCCTTCTCCTCTTCCCCTGCCATTGCCATTTCCATTTCCTTCTCCATTGCCATTGCCATCATTGTTACCCTGGCCATTTCCTCTTCCATTGCCATTTCCACCGTTGTTACCATGGCCATCTCCTTCTGATCCATTGTCATTGCCACGGCCACCGGCACCATTACCTTCTCCCCCCTGGCCATTGCCGCCGCCACCACCACCATTGCCAGCAGCAGTGGCAGCTTCCAAAGAGATGAACAGGAGGAGGGCAAAGACGAGGATGCACCACACCCATTTCCTACCCATCTCTACTATATTTTAGCATGCACTTCTTGTACTTCTTGTATTGTACTGCGTCTGTACTAACGTTGTTGGATGTGTTTGTATTGCATGAAGCCGCATGGATTGAAGGGCCATTTATAGTGACCTGGGGCCGTGGAGTTTTGCTCAAGATATGCAGGTTTTGCTTCATCCAGTGAACTAAACGGCAGAGAAAAAGCCCTTTCCAATTGGTTTTCTTAAAGCTCAGAGTTTGGCATTTTGACCCAATAGAGGGATGATTCCTTTGTGTGATGTAGAAGTGAAACAAAACCCGGAACTGGCAGCTTGTTGTGCCCTTTGCGTCCATCAGGACTCAGGAGCGAGATTCATTGACTTCCAAAACATTCGTAATGCAACAGAAATGTAAGCTAGAGATTAAAATATGCCGTACTTTCTTGGAATTCCCATTCCCTGATTGCTTAAAAGTAAAATCTCACTTCCTATGTATATGTTCCATTTCAACATAGGATGAGAATCATGCGGAAAACAGCATGGAATCGTCCAGGATAAACTAAACTCAAGTAAAAAGATACCGAGATGTACCTCAAAATCAGCTTTGTAGCTTTGACTATGATCAACGTGATGGGTTCAAACGTTCAGGTATAGTCTTCCCCAGCAACAACTTAATTGAGAAATGAGTTTCATTTACATCTATCTTGTGATACAATATATAAATTGAATAATAATATTCCCACTAAATTTTTTTAGTGAATTCTCACTAGTCATTGTAATTAATGTAGTAATCACATGACAAAATGATACTAAATTATGAAAGTGATTAATATTACTAAAGTAGTATTCACATGACAAAATAATACTAAATTGCATCATAATAGTAATCGTTATTGGTTACTATGATTGACGCAATATTCACATGATAAAATAGTGTTAGATTAAATTGTGAAAATAATCATTATTGATTATTGTAACTATCATGAGAGTGATTATTGTGATTGATCGCAGTATTCAAATAATAAAATAATATTAAATTAAATCATGAGAGTTGTTAATTATTGTGACTAATATTTATATGACAAAATAATAATAGATCATGACAATAATCGTTATTGAATAGTTTCTGCTATATAAATATTACATTAGCTACAAATTATCACGTACTTCACTGTTTTCTTCAACCACAATTCATCTTCTACTTGAAACGTACAAACTAGAGTACTTTGCACTTTGTAGTCTGTACTATGCCAAAGTTTTATTTCTCATTTTTTAACTTTTGTTGTTGTTTTTGGCTTTATTGCAATAGTTCTTTGCAAAATTATTACTACGATCTACTACCCTTACATCTTTTGTTACGGGCACCAAATCAATTTGAGATTCACTTCTTTTATTACAGGCACGAAAGCAATTTGAGATTTTTTTTTCATGTTAAGGGTTCAGAGTATACACTCAGTTTGTATGAGATTATAGTGCCAAAAGATGGATGTAGTTTTTCTTCTAAAGGCTATCATCTTCCTCATAAAGCAGCTAATCTTAATCTTCCCATGAAGAATGAGATGACTTTGATCGCAAGCTGCAAACTGTAAGAACCGTTGACATGGCTCAGCATTATACATTTAAATCATATCTTCACACTAAAGACATACTTTGACAATATTTCTTAACTCAGAAAAACTTCATTGAAGACTTGAAGCATGGCCAGGTGATATGCTTTATTTCAATTCACTCCTCACCTTCACATGGGTATTGTCTAGCTTGTTCAATTCTTAAATGTTTCTCTCATGTATCTAATCATATATTGACAAATATACCAAAATAGTGACAGCAAAATCTGATTTAGATTAAACTAAGATCCACTTCTAATAGAGAAAAAAAGAAGGAAGAAGTAAGATGCAGAAATCTGGGATGAGAGTGCCACAAACAGGTCTGAATCCGACCTAAATAACCTTTCTATTTAATATCATTGAAGTAGCTAGTAAATATGTTCCCTTTTCTGTAGATAATAACCAAAGGTGCCACATTGTTTTGATCCTCCTGTTCCCCATAAAATCATATTTCGCAGGAACCCTAAAAGGAACATGGTCCTTAAGTGACAAAAGGCGAACGTCAATTGTGTGCTCACAGTGTTGGGAGAGGACAACCTGCGGACTATACTTCTTAGACATGCTAAAACCGATGCCGCTTTTGCTGTATGGATTATATTTCTCTCGCATCTTTAAACTAACAATTGAATTGCTGTGATTTGTGTGATCTTGAATACCAATCAACCTGATTAAGGCTGACAACTGACAATCCATATCAATGCCAAAGAAGAAACAGAAGTTACGAGTCCTGTGTCACAAGCTTTTATTTCATATTAGTGTTGCCGATCCCAGACTCAAAGCATAAGTGCAGGAGCTGCCCATAATCATGTCATAAAATCAAATGATGCAACAAATTACAGTTTACATCTTCATTAGTTAATGATCCACGAGACGCAAAAGACAGCCAATATAAGTGTAAAGTGGATTTTTCATAATTGATACCATTCAAATTACAGAAACAGAAATCAAATGCCAATTAGACATTGTTCCTGCACAACGCAACTTCAAATTGACACATGGTTACCAAAAGTGACATCTAGCTGCAGCTGGAATCTAAAATTTTGTCAAAGAGAAATACAACAGAAGCTGAATATATTGGGGCTACCAATCATATCTAACTGCAGAACAAAATTAAAATCCAGGGTTATATACAAAATGTTAAGTGCAGCCATCAGAAATCCGATCCAATTCCAATTTTCAAACTAAACAACTTATATTCGCTATGAAGCAACAAGGCATTTGAATTGCCTTCAAAGGTTGAAGACAACCATCAAATGCAAAGGTTAACCAAATAGAAAATAAAGAATCAAAAGAAGAATCCATATTACCTTTCTTTGTTTGAAGTCCTACCCTTTCATACTCGTTTTAGTATTGAAAGATTGGAAGATCATTTTTAGCTTGCTCATAGGAGTTTAGATCATCAGCAGATGTGGAGATGGTAGTCAAAGGCCCTTCTCCAATCTCACCTGCCATCTTCAAGAAGTAAGTATGCCTGTAAAAAACACACATCTTTAGCATGCACACTTGCCACTTTGCATTAACCATATATTTGTTAACTAGCAGAAGAGAACTACCATCGACTATCAGCAGTCAATTCAGGGTGAAAAGCAGTTGCTAGCAAGTTATCCTGCCTTACAGCAACAATTACTTTCTTTCTAGAAACAGTATTCTCCTGAAATATGAAGAGAATTAGTATCCCCACCAACTGAGAATGGACAAGGCACTGATATGACATAATATTTTTGTATCTTAAGAAGACAACTAGAAATTTTTTAGCCACCTGCACAAGCTCAAGTATAGAAACTGAACAATCCACATTAATTAACCCCTCGTCCCAATCCCCATCACCACACACACACAGAGTAAACATAAAATGATAAATGATAAATTTAAATCCAAATCCAAATCCAAAACTTGCCCACTGGTCATATTCTCTCTCACATTTTCAAACAGATGGGTAGAATAATTTGAAGTTACCAATGGAAGTGGAAGAATAACAGTCAAAAACTGCTGTTACAATAAAAAACCACTGGATATTATAGAAATTGCTCAGTAGTAAACCTCAGAGGAAAAATTATCTAAGAGATGGATCATTCTTTTCCTCCTGTAATTTGATGCATCATTTAATAGAAAAGTCACCATCAAAGGTAACAACAATTGAAAGATTTCATGATTAACAGAAGTACCATCAACTCTTTAGGACTATGACCACATTAGTCTACGTATTTTATGCATACTTCAATTTGAGTTTCTCTCTGGATTCAACAAACTTTTGTCAATCTTAAAGCCATGTTGATGCTCATTGGCAATGAATCACATGTCAGTTCAAAAAAGTTCCACCAATATCAAAGTCTCTATTCATGCAGCCAAAGCAATCAATAATTATTTGGGAACAAATATCGTACAAAAAGCAATAGTAGCCAAGCATCCAAACACAATGTGCTGTAATATCACAAGAACTACTCTAAATTCATTGCACAAACTCAGGGTGGAAATTGAATAAAAGTAAAAGTAAAAGTACGACCCCAGGTTACCCGCTTCACGAGTGTAGGGGAAGGGCAATCCAACAAATGTACGCAGCCTTACCCCTGCCTCTTTTTGGCAGAGAGGCTGTTTCCAGGATTTGAACCCTGGACCTGTCAGTTGTAAACAACCAACCTTACCACTGATCCAAGGCTCCCTCTCTTGGGTGGAAATTGAATATTGGATAAAAATAATTTTTTCCCAGCATGATTTTAGGTGAGAAAACTGAATACCAGGGAAGGTTAAAGCAAACCTCTTGGCCCTGAATGCTGAGATCAGAAGGAGAAGCTTTGTCAAATGAGACAGGGATATCAGCCAACACTTCAACTCCAGGTCCCACGTCAAGGATTGCAGGAGCACGGATGAAAACACCACGAAAACTTGGAGGACCACCTTCTTTAGCCGCTATCTCAGGAACTGAAAGTTCAGCCTCAAAGCTTTGAATCTACAGAACATAGCACAACAAAAGCAAAAGATTAGAAATAAATTCATTCTAAGAAAATCCAGTACCAAATACATAATCTAGTTCATAGATTATAAACTACAAAGGATGTGACTGAAGTGTGTTAGCATTCAAATAAAGACAAATTTGGTCAGCAGAGAAGAAGCTAACTATAGCCAATAAAGGACCATGCTTTGAGTGTTATTTGTAAACAACACTTCACTGTTGGTAGGAATCGTCCTTAGTTATTCGATTCATTCTATGGCGTAAAACCCAACATTGGCTAAAAATTATTTGTTTATGCCATTTTAGGCTATGCTCCAATCAAAGCTATCACATTGTCTTGAAACTGCATTAAAACTACATAACAATCTCTTCCATCAATGCAAAGGAACTCTGCAAGTCAGATTCTACACCCCTTGGGGTATACCAAGTTCCAAGAAAGAAGAAAATATGAATTACCTGACTGCCAAAGAAGTTTCTATGGACCGTACAGTCGAGACCTCCAATAAGTTCCTGACCTCCAGATTTTTGCCCTGCAGCCGTGTATTGAGATATAATCGAAACAAGATCATCACTTTCATTTCTCATGACTATAAAATGCTAAAAGTAAAAAATGTCCTCTTATAAAAAAAATTTTAAAAAGTAAATAAACTCTAACCAGCGGCTTTATCTGCCAAAAAGATAAGGCCTGCACATGTACCCCAAACTGGCTTCCCCATTTTAACAAACTCGCGCAAAGCAGGAAACTGCAATCATAACAAGAACTAAGCTCCTGGCTTCCATTACACATACCCAAATCAACATAAGAACTACTGACAACTGCAATGCTGACCTCATGATATGGTGATTTTTCTACAAAAGGATTTCACTACAAAATTCGAGTTATTCAAACTTGATTTACTTATCTTTCAAAAATACCTGAGCTCATCCAAATCAATCTAAAATACAGAAGCTATTTCCATAGGTTGATATCTGCAGATACAACACGGCAACCTTGACACTAAATTTGAACAATCCTTGCAATTGAGTTCCATTAAACCCATTAACCTAAAGTAACCCTGTATATAACATAAGAAAAATAGTACCAAAGATACCCAAATTGATGTTTTTTCCCCTTCCCTTGGTGTTAAACTCAGCGAAACACACGGCATAAAGACTTCATCTTTGCAGCTGCTTACGCATAGTATTTAATCATAGTATGCATGCATCCAGCACGGGTCTAAGCATTTGACAAAAGAAAAACAAAATTAAATAAACGGATGACGAGTGGTAGACCAGGTTATTATATTCAGCTAACTTAGCCATGGTGGTGCTCTCGCCGCCAGGGATGATAAGAGAGTTAACATTCTGAAGTTGT